>OX359278.1:39623187-40288187 GCA_947179155.2 Hedera helix
CTGCAGGAAGATTTTGTAAGAAGAGCATTCTACATGTTTAACAATAAGGTCAAAGACAGACATCACCACCGTCATTTTACATGTAAAAAAAAGGTCTGTGCCTGTCTTTACCAAACACTAACAAAAGCAAACAAAATAGACATTAAATATGACAAGAATCTAAATTTCATGCTGCACCAATTGTGCAACATCAAATTTAGAATCAGCAGGGTGAAGCTCCTACGGAAAACAAATTCCCTGTGTAATCCATTTCATATAATGCTGAATTTATTCTGAACGAAAGAAAGGAAACTATACCTTCATTCCACCCATAGCTGAGCCAATCAAAACTCCACATCTAGTTTTATCCATTTGATCCATAACATCCTCTGTAATTCCACTATCTGTCAATGCTTTTTTTCCAGCTGTTAACATGTACAGCATAAATCTATCCATCCTCTTGGACAGTTTTGGTGCAACCCACCCCTCTGTTGAGAAAGACTTGATCTCTCCGGCAATTCTCTGTATTTGAAACTCTATTATCAGAATATAAACCATGAAACTTTACAAAAGAAGAGCTGTCGTAGAAAAGACATACAGTTGGATAATTTGAACAATCAAAAGCCTCTATCTCACTAATGCCACTGACACCTTCAAGCAAATTGTTGTAAAATACATCTGGATCATGACCAATTGGAGTCTCCACACCCATCCCAGTCACAACCACTCGCCTGTGCTTTGTCGGAGGTTTCTTCTTTGTTGCAACTTCTATTGAAGGTTGCAACGCTATTGCCATTGCTTCCCCTAAGATATTAGTAAGTCCAAATACGTTAGTATTTAAGGTGCTAAAAATTGCAGCAATTTAAGGTTCAGTACAAGTCCCAAACTACATCTGAAATTCTTTTCCAACATGATTATGTCATCAAATAATTTTTTCAGATATTATAATGAAATGAAGCGTAGTACCATAGGGTCCATAGTTTAGCCCACTAACTTTATTCAGTATATGGAAATGAAAAACAAGATGGAAACTACAATGACGCATGTCGAAGTTCCTTAGGCAAGGCAAATGTATCTTATTGACAAATTAGAAACCATCGATCTCCAAGAAAAATAGGACAGCAAATAAGAAGAGAAGGAATGGTCAAATTGGACCAACTAAACGTAGCCCGCCTTCCCCGACCTCAAAAGGAAACGTAAAATAGAAAGCCACAAACATGTGATGTGTGTTTATTTATGTATTGAGAGACACAGGAGAAAACATATAAGAGAAGGCAACTTCATTATTAGAATCCTGAAGTAGTGACTGGCCACAACTACCCGGTCAGTAAAAAAAATTAGACCTCCATTAAATATAAATGAGTTAGCTCCAAATTTTCAAATACCATTCCAAATAACAAGCACACAATCTTCAATATCAGAAATTTCTACATATAAAAAAAAATAACAAATACAAAAAATTCTTAATTAATTATAATTAATTAAGAATCCAGCTAATGATTTAGTTCAATCAAATAAAAAAAGTTACTCGTTGGGGGAGCCCAAGAAATTCCCAGATTTTCAAACTGAAAATATAGAAATATGAACTTAGGTACCTCATGAGACCAAAATAGTTAACTGTAAATACTATCAAACAGCCAAATAAAAAAATAATAAAAAGGGGTAGCCGATAAAGTAAGAAAGTTACCGGACTGGGCAGCTGGAGGAATCCGCCTGCGCCTGCCGGCCACAGGAACAGTTCTGGATCCGAAAAGCGAAACAAAAGCTTTATCACCAAAGAAAAAATCAGAGGACGAAAGCCCTTTAGAACTGTAATACTCATTGCAGGGCTCCAACGAGCTCATCAGACCCTGAATGCTCGAAGATCCACACCACGATGAAATTAGCGAACCGGGTAATCGGGCCCCGCCGCCGGCACCGGCACCACCGGCCGCCGCTGCCGCGCATTTAGACAAAAGCCTCCGCCTGCGACTGCTAGACCGTTTAGCAGACGGATTACTCACACTCATCATCGGATTTTGTGGGCCTTTTTCACAAGCAACTGACATGCATGCCGCCACAAACCATGTGCACACCATAGACGAGGTCGCCGCCGCCATGCCTGACTATAATGATACCAATCTATCAATCAATTATATGTATGTGTAGTATATATATCAGACCCAATACAAATTGAGACAACAACAAACAAAAAAAGATAAATTTCGGATATAAAGAGCTGGGGAAATGGTTCAGTGACAACCAGAAGGCAATAGCAATGCCCAGAATCTGAGTTCAGAGAGAGAAAGATGAAATTGGATTTGGGTTTCGATTTTGGATTAATAATAAGAAGGGGAAAATGGAAGGGAATCCAAGTGGTGGTTATTTTTTGGATCTCATTTCTATTTTTCAAAGCAAGCTTTCGTTCGAGACACCAAGTATTTGGCTAAAATCTGATTCGTCCAACGCAAATATAAATACACACACTCAAATTTCTGTCTCTCCAAAAATGAGTGAACTGCAGACCATTTATGACCAGAAAAAATAAAATATGAAATAAGAGGTTAGTAGTATACTTCTCCTACTTATTATTAAATTAATATATATAATCCCTTCGTTTTTTTTTTTAAATCATTTTAAATAAATATTTTTATCTCTTAATAAATATTTGTTATTTGAGAAATTTAAGTAAGGGTGCTCCTCTTCCTTCCTGTTGTGAAGAGACAATATAGCCCCATGTTGTACTATTCTTTGGGTTGAGATTCCATGTAACAAAATTCTTTTTTCCTCTATATCGAACTCATAGCAATAATTTTTAGAATCTATATATAATCTTATTTTTTTATAAGACAACAGTAATTAGACATATCGTCACCATAGACTTTAAAAACTATCGTCATAGATCTCAATACAAAAAAATAAAAAAATTGAATTATTAAAGATCTCATACTCTATTCTTGTTTTATAATTTCTTTTTAAAGAATAAATTATGTAAAAATATTTAAAATACGTAGAAAATAATATGTTTTATTATACGTAATTGTGAGTAATGTATTAAATATTAATATCCTGCTAGTCAAATTTGGGGTTCTGATTTTGTCAAACTCAACATAATGAACAATCCAATATCAACTACAAATATATTTGCCGTCCTCGTTTGTCATGCCCACATTGCACAATCCAACAACATGGAGTATTAATTATAGTGGAGTAAGAGACGATGAGTTTTTCTTCTACTTCTTCTTCTTTTATCCTTTTCATTTAGTTACCTTTCAATAAGGTATTTTTTTAATCCTAAAATAGTTTTGAAAACTATATAGTCTTAAAAATGGTTTCATCTTTGTTTTGAATTGAATTGATACGAGATCAAAAAGGTAATGAAGGATTTTGTCCTAAATTTATCGCAAAAGTAACTCAAAATAATTTCATTATTTTGTACTTAAAAGTTATTATAAGATAAAAATGTAGGTATACAGTTGTTTACCTACACGGTAGGCCTTTAGCGACAGTTTGAATGGCTATGGCGACAATACTATCAACAAAATTATTGTCATAACAATTAAAATCGTCGCCAAAAGTCAAAGGTACACAGTTGTGTACCTACATATACGCTTTATTATAATCATATTGTGATAATTGAATATCTATAAATATATTGATATAAATTTGTTTGAAGACATTATTTAATAGTTGCACAAAATATAATTTTAGAACACGTGTGAATGTGTAATGTAAGTTATAATTTATTTGTTATTTGTGTTATTAAAGAAGAGGGAGAATTTTAACCATTTCTTTGAGGCTATGTCACTCTTTGTTCACATTTTGTTTATTGTTTTATCCCTATTTTTACACTCTCATTCTCTCGTAATTTTTTTTTCTTAAACTCTTATTTTAATTTTATTTTAAAAAAAATAACACTCGAAATGTGTGTGCATGATAGAAATAAATTGTGTTGTTTACGATTCTACAAAAAAATGTGTCACGTTACACTTTAAAATTAATTTGTGACATTTTTTAATTTTGATATGAATGTATTAATTTGATTTTTAGTCGATACAATTGATGATAATTAACAATGTATAAAATTATGCTTATAAAGTGTGTTGTTTACAAACAAATAAATTCACATAATTATCAAATTTTAAAATTATGTATTCTTAATTTTATGAATATCATGAGTTGAATAATATTATTCGGGTTAAAGGTCTTTAGTAATAAATTATTTTTAAAGATTAAAGTGAGATTATTTTTGTGAAATTTGTGGAAGAATAGATACTCTAAGATCATTAAAATCATATACATAATGTCCAAATGAAATTCATTTTTAATTAATGGTAAATAATGACTGCAAAATATTCTTAAGTAATATTCGAACAAAGTTTCACAGCTACAAATAAGTCAAAATAAATTTCGTTAATTTCAAAGTGTTCAGTACAAAATTAAGACACCACCGTAGTAGCAGATCTAAAGACTTTCACGTTCTATGGTAAGTACGTGATGTGATAGTAAGTACGTAATGTGATATTATTAGTGAACACAAATGAAATAATTATATTGTCGACCCACTCGAGCCAAACATTACTAATTATAGCAGCGGCAAACCATATGGTACCGCTTAAATTAAATTTCATTTTTTGTGGGGTCCATTTCAAAATCGTACGGATCCACAAAATATATCAGCACAGAAATACATGAATGACTTATTTTTTTTTAATTTATAATTAAAATTTTAATAAATTTATAAATTATAATTATAATAGATTTATAAATAAAAGTGTTTATTATTATTTTTATTTATAAGTTGAGAATTATAAATAATAGTTGTGGATGTGTTCGACTAATAATGACTTATAAATTAAAATAAAATATAAAAATTATTAAAATGTTTTTCAATAAGAAGAATATTAAAAAAATAAAAGAAAACATTTCTGTCATTTCATAGTCTTTGACCAACTTAAAAAAATGACTTGTAAGTTATTTTTTTCAAGCAACAAATAGTTACTTACTTTTTTTGACTTTTTTTTAACTTATAAGTAGGGGGAAAATTGCTCCGAATGATTTTTTTGGCTAACTGACTTATAAGTTAGGTTGAACAACTTATAAGTAGCTCCAGAACACCCCCAATAAGTTTAAGAATATAAATTTTAAATATAAAATTAAATATTATATCTATATCAATTATTAAAAAATAAAACATGACGCGAATTTCAATATCATATCCTATTTTTTAATAATTAAAATAAATATAATATTTATATATTGTGCATTTATACTTATTTTTCGCCACAAAAGCGTCATAATCTCCGTCTCAAAACATTCCTTTCCTTCAATAATTATAAGATATGAATAATTTAATACAGTTCCGACCATCGATTCACGTCTAAATTTTGTGAATAATTTGTTATTTTTAATTAAATTAATAAAATATATTATAATATATATGAATTCATTATAGTTTAATAAGTAAAGTAAATAAATATCATAAAATTTAATATTCGTATAATGATACTTAAAAATAAAAAGTGTGATATTAATTAATATACTCATATTTTAAATTAATTTAAAATAGTTAAACTCTTCTATTTAGAACAAAAGAAGTACTAAATTATATTTTTTCAAAATATTCATATATTTTTTATTTCTTTTCATAAAATTTGAGAGAGCTAAAACTAAAAATATCTAAATTATAAGTTTAAATTTTATTTTAAAAACTATCCGCGAGTCTAAACTACATCTGTCCCTGTCGGTAATGCCACACGAGAATAGGTCGGTTAGAAGGTTGATAGCAGAATATTTTTTGGGTCACGTATAAACCAATTTGAATCATAAATGATTTAATAAGCTTAGAAACTATTTTAAATATGTTAAATAATAGACTCGCAAATCAATAAATTCAGAAATTAATATTGATGTGTCAATTAGCAATTTTTAAATTAGGATTTTGATCGACCCACAAATTTGATTTTGACCATTATATTTTGATTTTGACCACTGTTTGACCATCTTGAACTTACCGAATCACCTGGGGAACTCTCCAATACTTAAGTTAGATCATGATATAGAGGCAAAAAATTATTATTAAATTAAATAGCGTACTTTGAATACATTAGAACATCTCTTATTTATAACATGAGTGTGTCAATTCTTAGTTGGTTAAACTTCTTGAAAATTCTATCATGTATTAGATTTAATATACTTCAAGAATACTCGGTAGATAAAATTATTATATTACCCTTCGATTTTAGAAATAACACGTGACAATTTGTTATTGGTAGATTATTTTACTCACATCATTTGTCCCTACTCCTTTAAAAATGTGTTTTTAAGGGAGTAATTACATAATAATTTTTCCTCCTATAACGCTAATTTAAAGCTCACGTGATAGTTTTTTTTCATAGCCTTAATTTTGACCTCCATGACCTTAATTCTGACATTCATGACTTTAATTATGGGCCCTCATGGCCTTAATTCTTGGCGCCCATGACGCTAATTATCAACCTGCATAGTCTTTTTTATTTCTTAGCAGCGTTCATGGCGATTTTATGGGCCTTTATGGCCTTAATTTGTTACTTCTCTGTTAATGGCCTCTTATCTTTCGGGTGCAAAACTCTTTTTTTTATGGATCTATTTTTTGGGTCTACATTCAACTTATGGGTGATAACTTGGGGATCAATTTTTAACATATCAACTATTGTCCAGGCAAACACATCCTTATTGTTCCTCAGGAATTGGACGAGTTTATCTTTAATTTTTGCTTTTAAACCAGAACCCAGATAGGTAACTTTCTCAAGATCTGCATCTTCTAATAAAATTAAAACTAGCTCCTCTGTGGACTCTCCTTCTTTATTCTCATCCCTGACATTTTAATTATCAATAGGAAAAACTTGCCCCCAGCATTATTGTATTTCATAGCTAATAAATAATAGCTTATAACTAATTTATGGTCACCCTTGACTTCTTGAACTCCTTGGGGTAGCGGGATTTCTTGACGATCTTGGAGTCTCCTTTGCACTTCCCTTCTAATCCTTGCCTCCTCATGGGAATCAATCCTATCAACAGGCCTTGAATTGACAATCCTATTATTTTAATGATGTTCTGACATTTAAGGCTGCCTAAGACCTTTTTTCAAATTTTGCAACTGTTCCTAGAGATTGTTTATATTTTTTCTTAGTTAATTAATTATATTATCATTTGCCCTCGGGCGATCACGTATACAGGGATTCCTTCTTTGACGATTATTTTGTAATCGTCTACACAAATTCAGACCACCGGACTCTAATTGATCTGTAATCGAAGGTCCATCGAGATTGGACATTGGGAGTGTTCTCTGTATGGTCCGTTATAAGTGCAAATAGATTCTTGATGGACATGAGGAAGTAGAGGGGTGATGATGAAAGGATTGTCGTATATGAGCAAAATTTGCCTCTTGTACTTGATTGTTAGGAAATGGTGGATATGGAGGGTTGTGATTTCATGCTGAAACGTGAGTATTTACCATGTTGATTATTTGTATTGTGAGAAAGAGATAACTTTTTTGTTTAGTTTTCACAGACGGCACCAATTTGATCCATTAATCTACAACCTTCAAATTAGGGTTTTGATCAATTCACAAATTTTGACTTTGTCCGCCTTAAATTCTCCAAATCACTTGCAAAAAAGTCCATCGGAGGAAAAACCTCCAGGAGGGCTCTTCGATACTTAAGTTAGATCATTAATATGGAGAAAGAGAATTATAATTAGAGTAAATAGTGTACCTTAATTGTGCTGGAATTAAAATTCTAATTGATTTTAGAGACCTTCCAAGTTGTCAATCCTTAGTTGGTTAAACTTTCAGGAGAATTTTATTCTTTATTGGATTTAACATGCTTTTAAAATACTCATTGGTGAAATTATTATATTACTCTTTATTAATAGAGTTTTAGAAATAATATGTGACAGTTTGTCATTGGTGAATTATTTTTATCCACATCAAATATATTATAATTCTACAAATTGTCTTGCATAATTAGATTATACTCCCCTTGATCTACAATAAATTTTCATTTTTAAAATTTATAAATTTTGGATATATATATATATATTAAAATATATATTTCTTGTATAAACATAAGGATTATTTACTTAGTAGTGATGAAAATATTGCGTCACTTCTTATTATCACCAATAATGATGAGACTCCTCATTCTTATCTTGATCAAAAGAAATTACCAAAAGAATTTCTTATTGCAAAATAAATAAGTTTTTCAATTATCTATTTAAACTGAATTAAATCATATTAAAACCGATTCATGTTGTCATTAGTAGACCATTTAAGTCAACGAAATAATTCACGTTAGCATGCTAGTTATCACAATATAATGTGATATTTATAATTTAACATGACACAAGTCTTCTATTTTCAAATTTTTTGTATAGTGTTACAAATATTTTGTACAACTCTAGTAAAAATAAACACACACACACACACATAAGAAAATAAATGAGTATTTGTGAATTACTGTAAGACCCCGAATTTTATGAAATATAAAAATTAATTTTTCTTCATATATATTTTTCCTGAAACAGTAAGTGGTTAAATTAACGAAATTGAAAGTTAAGGATGTTATGTGTAAATTTTATTTTGTCGGACAATATTCGCTTTGTCGGGGAATATTCGTTTTGTCGGGGAATATTCGAGCCGTACGACGGCGCCGAAATAACAAATTATTGGTGGACTCCACAACGGAATATTTGTCGGATATAGAAAACGACAGAAGTAACCTTTTTAAATAAAAATAGTCAACGGTGTTAACTGTTAAAATACCGGTGATAAAAGAATAGTAGCATACGGTAATTTATGGTATTTTCTGTAGCACACGGTACTCTACAGTAGCACGCGGTATTGCACAGTGTCTCATACTATTGTTCTGATAATTGACACCGTAACTGTTACGCATCATTTCATCAATAATTGTCACTGCATAATATTTTATGTTATCAATTCAATAATTGTTGTTACACAGTATTTTGCATTATTGATTTAATAATTGTCATTACACTGTATTTTATATTATTGAGTCAATAATTGTTGCTGCACTGTTTTTAAAATTATTGAACCTAATAATTGTCACAGTTGCAAATATACTGTAATTTATATTATTAAATTAATAATAATCTGTAACGTGTTTATTACATTATTGTTGTAGCATTATTTCATTTTATATGTTGGACCCACAGGAAAAATAAAAAATTTTATTTTTCAAAAGTTACTATTCACTCCCGGAATTTACTATTCATTCCCGGAAAAGTTACTATTCACTGACGGAAGTCACTGTTCATCTCGGGGGAAGTTACTGTTCATCTACCGACAAAAGTTACTGTTCATTACTGTTCACTTTTTGAAAATTTTAAAGTTACTGTGCAAGTATTGAAAATTTTTAAAAACGTTTGCGCAGCCTCTGCTGAATTTTTTTTTTTAGTTCACCTACCACGCATAGTAACCTCTTTTCTCCTATAAATAGCTTGTTCAGCTGAATAGAAAAATCACACCTAAAACATAAAATTTTTCTATAAGAATTTTATGAGTTTTCTCTGAGAATAGTAAGGCTATTTTGAGTGTTTGAAAGCCAAAAGGAGTGCATGAATTTTTCAAGTAAGTCTTTTATTAAAGAGTAGTAATTTTATAAATTCCTATTTTTCACGGTATTCACAAATCTTCCTTTAGAAGACTCTTCTTTGAGAAGATTCATTTTTAAAAGCTTTCTTTGGAAGATTTATTTTGGAATATTATTTTTAAAACTATTTTAAAAGTTGGTATTTTATACTACAAAAATTATGTTAAATATATATAATTTTGATAGTTCATAATATATGAGTTATCATACACTTTGAAGTTTACATGTTGTAATTACTAATTTTATTATAAATATATAGGTTGATCAATCTCATTTAAATCAATATCCAGTCACGTGTTAAGGTAAGAAATGTCATTTTTTTTTACACTCTTGAACTTGCTACGGTAAGGGATATTATTTTCTTTCATACTCCTGAATCGAAACTTATTATGGAACTATTGCTTCTATAATTCCTGAAAATATTATATGTTCCATAATAGTTGAACTTCATTATTTCAACTGAACCTTCCTATTTTCTGAATCTTTCTATTGAACTGTAACTGTTATTCTGAACTGTGGATCTTGAATATCATTTTTAAATTTCACTCCACATCATGTTGACAATTTGGACATTATTTGAATCTGCACAAAGTAAACTTTTGATACTTATTGTTTATCCTGTTCTTCTGTTCATCATTTGTATCACTGTTATTTGTATTAATCATCAAGAATCAAGCTATTGTGAATATCTGTGGCCGGGGGCACAGATGTGATATAATTGTTGAACAGATGATAGGTTAAAGGCGATATACTAGGTTAAAGGCGATACATCTGTTCGGTGTCTTTTATGGCACGTGGTTAATGTTCTCTTTGGCCCGTAGTGCAAAGATGAACTGTTGATTGGTATGATTATGACCAAAGGCTGAATCTGGTATAATCATGACCGTTGGTGCTTTATTGAATATCTTTGGCCCGTAGTGCAAAGATGAACTGTTGATTGGTATGATTATGACCAAAGGCTGAATCTGGTATAATCATGACCGTTGGTGCTTTATTGAATATCTTTGGCCCGTAGTGCAAAGATGAACTGTTGATCTGCATGATTATGACCAGGAACTGTGAAGTTGTATTATTTTGACTAATGGTATTTCAGATGATAAAAGTTGATGATATTTTTACTAAAAAGAGAAGCGAGTGGACATTATAGTCTGCATTATTCTTCTAATAGATTGCTCATTCCGCTGCTATTATTGATCTGAACATTGTTTAAGAATTTAACTACAGTTTTTGATATAAACCTTGTAGTCTATTGTATTCTATCAAGAACTCAACTGTTGAAGGCTAATGATAATTTATTCGTCATTATCTTAGTCATGATATTTCTTACTGGGCTATTTGAGCTCACCCTTTCTTTTGTTCCATTATTTTTCAACAGGAGATGAAAACATAACGGGGTCTAGCCGGGGGATGGAGTGAGAGTCCGAGGAATAGCTATCCTAGTCTTCACGTGTTGTAAAATAGTGTGGCAATAATAGTGAAGACTTAGTTGTGTATTATTATACACTGTATTGTTATACGTTGTGCTTTGTTGTAATAATTTTGTTGTAGTCTTTTGACGACTCAAGTTTGGGCTGTGTGGGCCTAGATTTGGGGGGCGTCACAGTTACAATGGATTTACTTTTTCTATAGAAAAGAAAAAGAAAAAAATAATACAATATTTTTTAGAGTGTATCTTTAAAATAAGAGGCATGGGATATTTATTTATTAGTAGTGTACTTTGCAAATCTATATATTTATTATTTATTATAATAACACAAATAACGATCTTTTGTATGAGTTAGTTAGGAAATTTTGGTTGATCTTGAACTGAGTTGACACATATATATTAAACATGACTTATTATTATTTAAGATAATATAATAGTAATATTTGCTGAATTATTTATGCTTCTTTTGGTAGTTTGTTTTTATGTAAATTTATCTTTCAAACGTAGGATCATTATTTTTACAATTTATGATATTTTTGTATTGAGTAAAATACAATGTGCACCCTAAAGTTTGTAAAGTTGTTGAGATTTGAATCTTAATATTTAAAACGCATCGAAGTGCACTCCAAAAAAATTTTACGTTTAAAAAAATACAATTTGCACCTACAGTTTGTTTAGCGGAAATAACTTTGGGGTGCATTTTGAAAGGTTAAAAATATTAGAGGGTACATTTGTTTTAGCGGAAAGAACTTAATTTGAGGAGCACTTAGATATATTTTAAATATTGGTGTACAAACCTCAATAATCTTATAAATTTTGGGATGCAAACTGAATTGTTATATTCAGGGTCGGACCTACCTTATAAAAAAAAAAACTTGCGCTTTAGGCCCCATTTCAAGGAAGACTCCAAATTTTTAAACATCATAAATAATTCATATAAAAAGGTCTTATAAAAATATAAGCCAAATAATTTTTTAGGGTCCATAATCCAATTCAAATATTAAATATGTAAAAAAATTTAATAGTATAAAAAAAAGCCTCATTTAAATAAAAATTATTAATACTCCCTCCGTCCCAAAATAAAAGTTCTCAATTGATTTTTGTAGTCAAATTGACCATTTTTAAAATTAATAATTAAACATATATATTTAGATTT
Organism: Hedera helix; assembly: GCA_947179155.2. Lineage (NCBI taxonomy): Eukaryota > Viridiplantae > Streptophyta > Magnoliopsida > Apiales > Araliaceae > Hedera > Hedera helix. The sequence goes on from OX359278.1 coordinate 39,635,381, forward strand.
AAAAAAAAAATAAACATTGAAATTAGTACTAAATTTTATATAATTTATAATGTTTATAGGCTTTTTACATATATATTAAATAATAATAAGATCTATTTATTTAAAAAATGATCAATTTGACCATAAAAGTCAATAAAAGATGTACCAAACATAGAAAGCCTCATTAAAAATATTGATTTAGGCCTCAAATTGTCTTAAGTCACCCCTGGTTATATTTAATATTTTCTTTGAACTTGTCATATTAGAGTTTTAATTAAACATTACACCTCCCTCTGTATATCCGTAGACCTTCAAAACTCAAATCACGTTAATATTGAATCTATTTATTCATATACATATGTTATTTTAAAATTAATACTAATAATTTTTTATTTTATGGAATGCATCAAAAGAGGTTAATTTCAAGTGTACATTTTTACTCTTCACTCTTCAATTTCACATCAAAAGGTAAACTATCTTTACTCTTCTTTTTTTTCTTTTCTTTACTCTCACTACTATGTAAAAGGTGGATTTTGTTTTGCAAAAAAGTGAACGAATAACAACTTTTGGTTATGAGAAATATTTAGTTGATACATGTATGAAAATTAGATGATTTTAATACTAAATTAGCATGATTTATATATAGATTTAACTTTTAATGCTATTGAGTGTTATTATTTTATTTAATGACAAAATTTAATTTTATTATGAAATTGTTAAGTTTTTAGTTTTGCTTATTTAAGAGAAGAGATTCTGATCCTTGAATTTATTCATACTTTTTGATTTATGTTGTTGAATTGTGAAAGATGGTGAAACATATACGTTACTTTTGTTAGTGCAATCGACGGCATGATGAAGAAAATATTGCTGACGTAAGTTACTCATTTTATTTTATTTTTCATTTTAATAATGTTATGTGAATTGATATAGATTTATTTATTATTGGGTTTGAATTGAGCTTATGATCCAAAATTATTTACTTTTTTTTGTTGTTGCCCTTTTATACTTGAATTTTATTTGTTATGGAAATTTTATTTTGAAGTCAAAAGGGCCAACAAATAATGAATTAAAAAAAATATTGCACGTCTAAAAAATTATTTGTTAACTAATATACATTCATAGTAAGATATACTACCTTCTTTTTCAAATATAAATTATTATTTTAAATTTAAAATTATAAATTAATACATTTGTTAACTAATTGCATTTGTTATAATTTAAAATTTTTCAGGATTATATTTGCTGCAAAAGTAATTGACTATATTTACTTTAACATATCTTTTAAAAAGCCAAAATTAATTTCATTTGTTGAAACGGAGTAAGTATATTATACAAAGTATAAGATGACTAAATAATATTAAAAAAATTTATTATTATCATAACAAAAAGCATAAACATAAAATATATAAAAATTCCTATAAAAATAAAAATAACAATATAAAAAATATGTCAAAACTAACCCTTGCTTTGCTGTGCTGTGGTTAATCTGGTCTTTTCATAGGAATTACATAGCCGGGCCTTAGCTATAAACTAAGAATAAACAATTAAATTAATGTCAGATTGCAGACACTGTTTGCTTCACCCAAAAGGCAAAAAATAAAAAAGGAGTAAAAGTGTGGTAGCCTCGCGAGTCCTTGCCTTATAAATATTGGCGCACCTACTTCGGAGGTTAAAACAATTTTTATTAGGGGGAATGATGGATAGTAAATGATTATTATGAATATTATTTTAATAAATTAATTTTATATTATTTATATAAAAATTTAAAAATATAAAATGGTATAAATTTTGGGTCTAATTTGGTCAATCACTAATAGGAATAAGTGAATAACGATTAAAGTAGAATTATTTTTATCTAATTTTGTCAGCTGTTAATAGGAGTAGCAGTTATAACATTCAAGCAGTTAGTTCTACTAGTGATCGGTAAAAAAATTGTACAATTTTGCACATTTAAATCTTTATATAGACGATTTAAGATTAATTTGTTATAATAGTTCTTATAACAATCATTTGTTATGAATAATTCTCCTTTTATAATTTTAAATAGTATATTTTTAAAAAGTTTGTATTTTTAATTATATATATATATATATATATATATATATAGTTGATCAAAGAGATAGACTTGTTAGGAAATTTATGAAAATTCTTAAAAATACATGTATGTTTTTTGACATTGGAATTAAAGCTTGCAGTATATGTTTAATTCGAATCATATGAATTACTCTTACTCTTTTAAATCACTTATTGCATAGTACAACCTTTAAATTATCCGACAATAAAATCTGATAAGTTTCTTAATTTTCCCACCAATTTCCCTCTTTGCTCCTCCCCCCCCAAATATAAGAGTGAAAATATAATAGTATAACTTTTTCAAATTAAAAAAAAAAAAAAAAAAGCATCGATCATTTATGGCCGCTTTTATTAGTTTTCATTTTTGAAATGAAAATCTGGATTTGAGGACCCCCACCCATTAAAAAGAAAATGGGACTCGCATTTAGTAACCGAAAGGTTATAATTAATGTATAGGAGGCATGGTGGAGGTACCTTGAAATAGAATGCCAAGACTAAATTTCATTTAGGTAGATGAGTAGATGGAATAAAAAATAGAAAATTATCATTTTTTTTTCCTCTTGTTTATCCTTGTTTAAATGGAAAATAGAAATATATTGGTACAAAAACTTTAGCAAAAGTCTCAAAGAAGTTGATGTTGGTAAGCTAAAACTTTATCATCCCACAAGATACCTGAATATCCTTCACACACAAACCATACCTGCCCATAAACCATAACATCCTAACACACAAACCATACCTGCCCTTAATTTCCTTTCTCAACCACCTTTTCTTCCTTAATTAATCTCTAGCCTCTTAAACTTGAGACAATTTCACATATGAAAATGGAAAAATTCAGAAAATTTGAATGTAAATTATATACAAGAATTGATATTTTCACAAGCAAAAATAATAATTCAGCAAATTTTTCCTCGCATAAATAGTAAATAAAGTCCACCCTCATCTAAAAAAACCTTTATAAAACTGACACTTTTATTTATAAAAATATCAATTTTCTTAATAATTAAATGTTCAAACGCCACTGTCGAAACAAGAGAGAGAGGGAGAGAGTTTTAGTATTCTCGTAGTAAATTGAAAAGAAAATGGTAATTAATTATTTCAAATTATAAGTAAATTCATCCATTAATTGTGAATTTAGTTAACAAAAACTGAAAAATATTTTATATTGCAACAAGAATTGAGGCGTTTTTATAGCGACATACAGAACTCTTTTTCAAGAGATTTTATAGAGAGATATACCATCCCCAATTAAAAATATTTAAACATTTCAAACCAGGAGATAAGACTATGGAATCCTGCTAAACTGCAGGCACAAGATCATCCCAAACAATATTTCATTTTTATTTTTTACTGTATTAACTTCTAACCAAAACCAACAGACTGAAGACCGAGACCTTGTGTAGCATGGGTCAATTACTTCATAATCAAGTCTACAATAGCAAAGCTTGCCGATAAGATTTGGTCGAATATTTAAGTACCAAATACTTGTTATGTTGTTACCCCTCCCTTCAAAGAGGAGTAACATTTTGTTAGCAAAAACAGAAAAATTCCAGCGAGAACTATAGCAGAAACATAGTCTCCAAGCACTATTACAAACTACAAACTCAAATATCACAAACTATATATAAGGTTAGAGTACATTCATTCCAAAAGTTGCCAAAAAATTATGGTAAATTACACCGGCGCAAAACTATGATAACACAGCCATTACATCAGATGCCCGTAGAGCTATGTATTCTGAACCATCAGTACCCTTGAAGTCATTCCCTGCATACTTGGAGTACATTACAGTGTTTCCTGTGGAAACAGAGAGCAGTTTTCTCTTCCCGTCCTCGTCTAGAGGACCAGGTCCAACAGCAATCACCTATGATTTCCACAAACATCTAGTGAGCAAAATAAAATCAGAATATTACTCGCTGTGGCATCATGCAAAGCTAAACCAACCTTGACCAGAGTATGTATGCATTTCTTACCGTTCCAATTCAAAAGAAATTGTTGAGCTTACAATCATACATAAAAGTTGAGCTGGATTGGAGTAGGTGAATTACTTACTGTTCCAATGGAGGGCTTCTCCTTGGTTGCTTCAGTTAGCAACAAACCTCCAGATGTTTTTTCCTCGGCCTCAGCAACCTGTTTTCATATTTCAAAAAAGCATTCTGTTATCCAGATAGGATAATAGGAATCACCTAAGAAGAGGATTTATTGTCAGCCTAAATAAATTAATACTCCATTTGATGTTCGAGGAAAGTATGTAATGACGTGACCGGGCACTTTATATGAGAATGTTATTACCACAAGTAAATATTAATACTTCTGCAAGATCTCTCTCACATTAATGAGGGACCCGCTTACTAAGTCAGTAATCATGTGAAGACGACCTTGTGGAAATATCAATTCCCACTACTATTGATGTTATGATCTTAGCAAAATACTGAAGTTTCAGCTGCACTTTCAAGGAGGATGCTCAAGTTTTTCACTCGATCTACTGTAAGAGAATCAGCAAACATATTTAATAGTCACATTCTCATTATATATAAAGCCTGCCAAACCTTAATGAGGACTCTGTCATTTAGGGGCTTCAAATCCTTGACATCATCAGTATCAAGAATTCCAATTATATCATCCTCCTTCAATATGAGATGATTGCATCCATTGAACTCAACCTCAGTCCCAGCATACTTGGAATACACAACTTGAGTACCTGTCTACATTACAATTACATTCAGTTAGCAATCAAATAACTCTCGGAATTATTACAGCTTAAACAGGTTAAAACAAACAATTACCTCCACACTGACAGCCACTTTGTTTTGTCCAACTGTCCGACCCTCTCCAACAGCAACAACCTCACCTCCTTGAGGCTTTGATTGTGCTGTTGTTGGCAGTAAGATGCCACCAGTAGTCTTCTCTTCAACGGTCTTGATCTTAACCAGCACTCTATCACCCAATGGCTTGAGTGAAGTGTACTGATACATTAGAAGAACAATTCTTAGTGTCAATTAACAAAACATATACAGAATACAAAAAACAAAAATATGAAACCTGAAACAAAGCATGCAAGAAAGCAAAAGTAGGGTATAAAGATGAAGATTACCGATTACCGATTACCGAAATTGTAGCAACGAGAAGAGCAACACGACACTTAACACAAAAATAAATGAAATGATCCAAAACATTTTTTCAGGCCTCGTGTTAAAGAGAATTCAAATTAATTAAAGGCTGTCGATAATATAGGAATAAGGAAAAAAGATGCAGATCCACAATCTTCAGGTGCAACTGCTAATAAAAGTTATCTAGAGATAGAATTCCTTATACTCACCATGAAATAAACAGTCCACAGAATATCAACATAAAACACTACTGACAGCAGTCCCAAATCTTGGTCAAATTGTCCAAACAAAATTCTCAAATGCGGCAAATGCAACCACTATGTACATGGCAACCCAAATTATCAGCCAAGTTAACAAGAATTGAGCAACTGCACAAAAATATGTTTAAAATAAATATTATCTGAACATAAACTTATGCTTTCACACTTTGTTACTGAATTTTAAAATGGACGGAAAAAAAAAGAAATTGATGGGAAACTTAAGTTTTCTGTCCAATTCCTTTGTTACGGAGTTTTTCAATGAACGGATAAGAAAAAAAATAGACGAAAAACTTAACCACTTTTCTTGCCAAACTTCTCTATCCGAAAATGAACAGATTTGGACCAAAAACTAAATTACCTATGATCATATTTTAAAATCTCTATTATACTCTCTAAGATTATAAACATAATAAAACTAAGGGTAACTTAGTAACTTAAATGTAAAACTTAAGTTTTCTTTTCTTTTCCTTTATATAACAACACAAAAAAAACAAACGTTTTCTATTTTTTTTTTGCCATTGTAAATTGCTAGTGGGTGAACATGTGCGAAGCACGAGCCTATTTGAATATTACTCCAGTAAGTTAGAATATATAATATATCTAAACATTATAATTGTAAGTTTTAAAACATGTGCAATATATATATATATATATATATATATATATATATATATATATATATATATATATATTGTTAATTAATCCTAAACTTATGAATAATATGGCGTGTCTCACCATATTAATATATATGTACATTATTAGATTTAAGTAAAGTTGGGAAACATTGTGAATGTTTTTTGATAAAATTCATATACCATCTTCAATTGCACAACTTTTATCCCAAATTTGTAATCCCTAAGCGTAATTAAGTGGCCACCAGTAATAATTGAAGGAACATCTGCATGAATTCATGTATATACTATTAAAGTGTGAATACATATGCTAACAAAGTTGAAAGGTATTAGACGTTTGGATTTTCCTATCCAATAAGAAAGGAAAAAGGAAGACAAAGCATTTGGTATTGACAGATGAAATGAATGGAAAAGAAAATGAAAGACCAAATTTGTTTGGGTCAACTCGACCAACCAAATTAACTCACTCAATTCCTCAACTGAATGTCATGCTTTTAGTTATAGGGATAGAAGTTTTCTATTCTTTTCTTTTGGTTCCAACCTCATAAACAGTGTCAAACTAATAAAACATCTGAAAGCCAGGTACCCAGCTAAAATAAGAGCCATAAATAAAATAAAACAACTAAATATATAAACAATTTACTGATACTTCCAATTTTCGACAACCAAAACAAGGGACAACTAAAACAGTCGATCCAAACAAAATTATAACAGTAAAACATGAGCTATTACTAATTACTAATTAAAACACACCACACAAATGACAGAATCACCAAATAGGTAAGTAAGAACTAAGAAGACTGAAAATTAATAATACCTTTGGGGCAACAACACTAGCAGCTTTTACAGTGAGACCACGGAAGGACCTGAGACTGAGACTGAGACTTCCAGCTTGCCTGAAATTTGTAAGCGAAGAAACTCTAACAATTGATGAAGGCTTAAGCCCTCCTTCAAATGAAGGAAACAATAAACTCCTCGACGAAATTGATGATGCTGTCAATTGAGGTGTTGCCATTTCTCCACTGGATTACTTAAAAACAGAAGAAAAATCACCATTAAATAGTTATAGACAATCAATTTAACACTACACTGATTTCAATTTTAAGAGAGAGAAAATACCACTACTTTGGAGTGCTGATAAATGTTGAGCTGGTAGCTTGTGCAGCTGAATTGCAGATTTATTGAAAATGAATAATAAAACCCTAGGGAAGTTTCAGTGAACAAGATAATAGCAGGCGGATGCTTCTAGAATCCTGCTGCTGTTGCTTCTTCTTCTAGTGGTACGTACCGATATGAATGCATGGGCTCGCAATTATTTCTATTTTGAGGTTTTGGGCTTTAGGTCTTATAGCGGGCCCTAATTTTCAATTTTGTTTTGATTTTAAAGTTGATCTTATCTACAACTGCTACCTTATGATTTAATGTCTATGCTTTGTCAAATGAAATGTAGTTATCAGAAGTGGCCGTAGAGTGTGGTCTCAAATCTTATTTAAGAAAAATTATTATTATAAAAAGAAAAAGTTATTGAAAATAGGAGTATCATTTTTAAAGGTGCTCTACCTTTAATAAGATATTTATTATAAGTTGGAGTCTTATTATGAGAAAGAATCTTATTTTTTGTATGAGTATTATTTTGTAAATATTCTATTTTGAGTAAAAAGAGAAAAGTTGTAGGTACTCTATAAATAGAGTATTATTTTTAATTGTTGAAGTGTAACATAACCAAAAATAATGTGGCATTCTAAGAGTTGTAAGAGAGTGTAAGTGAATTTTGTATTTGTGTGAGAGGGGGGGTTTGCAGTTTTTATATTTCATATAAAAATTTTGTACTGTCATGGAAGGGAATGTTTTGTAACTTTTAGTCCAGGTAAAAGTTGTGTTGTGAAAATTGTCATATTGTGTGACCTCAAATTTTAGGGTGTAAAACCTGAAAAGATTATTGTAAGCTCATTATTATTAATATAGTGGAGCTAGGTTAATTGGATTCAAGATAGGGGAGAATTAGTTGCATTGGTGCGTCAAATAAAGAAAGTGAAGCTTGAAGGAGTTGAATTCGATGTTCGTCATGATAATGAACAAAAGATTTTGTACTTATGGAAGATCACTGCTGCAACATGTGCTGATGAAAATGATGATGAAGATCAAGACAATGTGCTGATGATGTTGAAGAAGATGATAATTTTAAAGATGATGATAAATATGTCTATGATGCTGATGATGTGAAAGATGCGGACAACAAAGATAAGGTAGATGTTGCGGATAATGGAAATGTTGTGGATTATGTGGATAGTGCGGATGTTATAGATTGTGTGAATGATGGTGGTGATTATGACAATAATGACAGTGATGAAATTGAAGTGTTTGATGATTTGAGTCACTAGAGAAATTGTTGAAAAACTCCTCAAGTATTATTCAGACACGAATTTGAAGTAGTCGGAGATTTGAGTTGAGAGAGAAATTATTAGGATACTTTTCGAATCACATTTAAAACAAGATTGTAATTATAAAAGGAAAAAAGTCCTACTATAACTATGAGTATTATTTTAGAATGTGTCTTATTTTTAATAGGATATTTATTATATGTTAGAGTTCTATTATAATAAAGAATCTTATTTTTGGTATGAGTATTATTTTAAAAGTGTTTTATTTTTTAATAGGAAGAGGAAAGTTATATGTACTCTATAAATAGAGTATTATGTTTTGTCGCTGAAGTGTAGTATAATCAAAAGTCATATAATATCCTAACATATAGTTGAGAGAAGGTGTGAGTGAGTTTTATATTTGTGTGAGGGAGAGAATTTTTGTAACTTTTTATATTTCGTGCAAAAAAATTGCACTATCATAAGAGTGAGAGTTTTGCAACTTTTAGTCGGTATAAAAAGTTATGCTATGGAGATTATCATATTGTATAACTTCAAGTTTTAGGATGTAAAATTTGGGATAATTATTATAAGCCCATTATTATTGATATGGTGAAATTATAAAATTTGGGTTGTAATTTTTTCTTTTAAAAATTTTTCATATTAAATTTTATGTTATTTATTTATTTATTTTGCATGACTTAATTTTTAACATATAGAGACGATCAAATGGAATGTCCCCCCCCCCCCCCCCCCCCTCCCGAGTTTGTGTCGGGGTCTTTCAGCACCAAGCTCTGCCCTAACAATATAACCCTACAGATTAGTTGGGCTGGGACTTCGATTGTTCAAGTTAAACTTCTCTCTATATATTCTCAAGTGTTGTTTGTTTTACTATGATATATTGTTCTGAATATTAAGAAAAATATTAATTAGTCCCTAGATTCCACAAAAAGGAATTTTATTTGTCAAATTATTTTTTAAAAGAAGAGTCCTATTTTTGTAATAATTGTTTTAAATATATTCTTAATATTAGTTTTAAAATATAATAATAATGGTATAATAGTAAAACAAAAATTGATAAAACATTCCAAAAAAACTTGAAATATATTAAGTTTGTAATCTGTTACAAAAGATGAATTAATTACAATTACACGAATTGCAACGGTAATCATTTCAAATAAAATAATAGAAATAATCAAGAATAGGGTGAATCATAGCAACAGTGAGTGGACACTTCAAATAATCCTAAAAAACAATCATATTTTAAAAGTATTAATAGAATATGCAGTTCCAAGCAATTTTTTAACACACACAATGGAATAACAAGATGTACATCATAATAATGTCACTTTCAAATATAAATAATTTATCTTGATATGATAATGAAACTCTCTTATAAAAAAAATTCAATTATCTAATGAAGAAAACAAGTAACATAAATAGAAAAATAAGCTCTCCAATAAGAGAGAATAAATTATTACAATGCAATAGAAAACAAACGAAAAGAGATCTAGCTACCTAGGGGAGGATCTCTCTAAAAATAAGAGACCCCTCCCCAAACCTAAAGCAGGGACTGGAGTTCTTGGCTAAAGAGAAAAAAGAGAACAAGTTGTTTTTTTTAATCAGCAAAATAAAATTTATTAATATACAAAAAATAGTACAAAAGTGGCGAATCCTTTGACAATTTTGAATTATTTATTTATTAACTAATTTCAATTAATTATGACTATAAATTGGGACGGTCATTTGGAATCAAATAAATATTCATATTCAAATATCGAATTCAAATGATAACTTAATAAATATAAATATATCTGTTTACAGTTCTAGACATAATAATAATCAATTAACCTACTTATATGAGTAATAGTATGGTTAAATTTTCATGTCAAGCTTGGTTTAAATTAAAGATATATTTATACTATAAAGTCATATAAAATTTTAAGCATGCAATTATTTTTATTGTGATTGCCGATGGATATAATGTCTCTATTATCATATTTTATTTATTGTTAAGGATATATTTAAAAAATAATTTTTAATTTAAAAATTATCTTTACTAAATATATTTTTAATTTTAAAATGAAGAAAGAGTAACTAACTAGGAAACGAAAAAACAAACATGTTTCACGCATGTTTGAGAGTTTGAAGGTCAACAATTTAAGTAGCCTACATTTGACGATCGAATAAAATATTATTAATTAAATAAAGAAAACAAAAGACGTGCATGCATATATGCCTTGAAGGGTTTAATCCTCAACTTTATTCGGAAAATAATATTTATACCAAAGAAACGTAGGATTCCCGAATTAAGTACATACTTTAATGTGACAATTAGAAAGCAATTTACTACACCCCCATTTCAATATATTAATTGTTTTAGAATTTTTTTTATTTGAATATATTAATCATTCTCTTTTATTTATGATAAAAAGTTATTTATATTTTTATGATATTTTTTTATTTTATTTTTCTCTTTTTAAGAATATTTATTTTAATAAAATATTATTATTTTTTCTCTCTAATTTAATATTTTTTAATAAAAATATAAAAAAATAAAAATAAATATAAAATTAAAATTAAAATTTATATTAATTATAAAATAATAATATTTTCAATACGTGATTTTATGTTATTATGTTATAATAATTAATAAAGGGTCCGCTTAATGTGTGCCAAGAGATGTGATCCACTAAAAAATATTTTTTTATATAGTTGCACTGAATTTAATACATGGGATTCACTAATATATTATTTTTTTATACATTGAATTCAGTGCGACTACATAAACAAATAATATTATACATCGTTTTGTGAACTTAGTGTGTGCCCTAAGGCACACGTTAAGAAAATCCATTAATAAATTAGACTAGAGAGAGGCAGAGAGCAATACTTGTTTGAAATGATTACTAACTCTTAACTCTGGACTCTATAGTCTAGACATAATGTGCCACGCAAGCACGGTCGGGAGACGCGTTAAGATTTTCGTACCGAACGATTAGACTAGTTGTCTATCTCTTGATGTAGTATGTACTTTTGCTGACTCAACTATGTTTGTGTTCGTGATATATATATATATATATATATATATATATATATATATATATATATATATATATACAGCCCCGTTCAAATACATACCCGCTTAAATAACAATATGTCTTAAGTAACATACCTATATATCAGTAGCCTCTCTCCTCACTTAACACTGTGATATAACAAAAGCCAACAAAACAAGTTCAGTCTACAGACTACAGAGGAAGAAACGACCCAAGCCTGCAAATCTGGGGTTAGGAAACGAACCAAGGCTGCGAATTTACTGACCTATTACTCCATCCACGAACTGGGCAATCAGACCATTCCAATCGATCGAAGTAACGAAGCCAACGATCTGTACATCAAAGTCTTAAAAAGGTAAACCTGTACATCGCAGTCTTAAATAGGTAAACACTAAAATTGGTCAGATTTTGGGGAAAAGGTAAGAAAACTCTTATTTTTCAAATTCTAAGGGTTATATGATGCTAGCTCTTGGTATGGGTCTTATGGAAATGTTTTAGATTTATTTCATTTTATAGTAGGAAAACAATTTAGTCCTGAGTTTTCCATTGAAATAATGGTACTTTCGCAGCTAGTCTTCAAGAAGTGAGTGCATTTACAAGCATAGTTTTAAAGGACCAGTTTGCTTGATTTTTATGATCTTACGAATGTGATGTAATGAGTTTTACATGAACTTTAACATGAATCCTGTGATAATGAGAAACCATAGTTTTACATCATAAGCCATAGTTTTTGGTAATGTGAACTTTAACATGAATCCATGGCTTATTATTTATTGATTTCGTTATTGATTTATATGCTAACATTTAACATTCATTATTTTCAGGTTTATTAAAATGGATGACATTGACCATGAAATAGGGAGCCATGGGGATAATATTGAAATTCAATTAGACCACAATTTGGGAATTGGCATAGAATTAGACTACAATTTGGGAATTGAAATGCAGGGGGATGATTTGATTGGAGAGGGGTTGGATGTGAGCAATGCTACAAATTTTGTTTACTATCCTCAAGTAGGTGATGAGTTGAAGCCTAAGCAAGGTCAAGAATTTCAAACCTTAGATGATGTTCACAGTTTTTACAATACATATGCAATGCACAGTGGTTTTAGTGTGCGAAAGTGGAATGAGAAAAAGAAGGTAGGAACCGATGAGATTTGTAGGAAGGAATATGTGTGTTTTAAGCAAGGAAAGGGCAAACCATTAGCCGGTGCGGATGTAAAAAGAAAACGTGGATCTACAAAAGAATGTTGTACTGCAAGGCTTGTAGTGGTAAAAAGAAATGACTTATACGTAGTGACTAAAATTGAGGAGGGTCATAGTCACCCATTGTCAATGTGACGCCCCCAAATCTGGGCCCACACAGCCCAAACTTGAGTCGTCAAAAGACTACAACAAAATTATTACAACAAAGCACAACGTACAACAATACAGTGTATAATAATACACAACTAAGTCTTCACTATTATTGCCACACTATTTTACAAAACGTGAAGACTATGATAACTATTCCTCGGACCCTCACTCCATTCCCCGGCTAGACCCTGTTATGTTTTCATCTCCTGTTGAAAAACAATGGAACAAAAGAAAGGGTGAGCTCAAATAGCCCAGTAAGAAATATCATGACTAAGATAATGACGAATAAATTATCATTAGCCTTCAACAGTTGAGTTCTTGATAGAATACAATAGACTACAAGGTTTATATCAAAAACTGCAGTTAAATTCTTAAACAACGTTCAGATCAATAATAGCAGCGGAATGAGTAATCTATTAGAAGAATAATGCAGACTATAATGTCCACTCGGTTCTCTTTTTAGGAAAAACATCATCAACTTTTATCATCTGAAATATCATTAGTCAAGATAATACAAATTCACAGTTCCTGATCATAATCATGCACATCAACAGTTCATCTTTGTACTACGGGCCAAAGATATTCAATATAGCACCAACGGTCATGATTATACCAGATTCAGCCTTTGGTCATAATCATACCAAACAACAGTTCATCTTTGCACTACGGGCCAAAGAGAACATTCACCACGTGCCATAAAAGACACCGAACAGATGTATCGCCTTTAACATATTATATCGCCTTTAACCTATCATCTGTTCAACAAATATATCACATCTGTGCCCCCGGCCACAGATATTCACAACAGCTTGATTTTTGGATGATTAAAATGATATAAATGATGAACAGAAGAAATAGGATAACAATAAGTATCGGAAGTTTACTTTGTACAGATTCAAATAATGTCCAAATTGTCAACATGATGTGGAGTGAAATTCAAGATCCACAGTTCAGAATAACGGTTACAATTCAATAGAAAGGTTCACGTAAATAGGAAGGTTCAGTTGAAATAATGAAGTTCAACTATTATGGAACATATAATATTTTCAGGAATTATAGAAGCAATAGTTCCATAATAAATTTCGATTTAGGAGTATGAAAGAAAATAATATCCCTTACCGTAGCAGGTTTGATTAACAAAAGGTGAAGGAAATTAATACAAAGGGTTATTCACCAACAGGCGGCAATCCGCTCCGTAATGTTATTCCCACAATTTAATACATGAAAATAAAAAGCACGTCTTATGAGTAAGGAAGAAACAATATTATTATCGAGAATCAAATAATGATAATCCCTTACCATAGTATGTTTGAATAATGGAAGATGAAAAAGATGGTATCCCTTACCGTAACACGTGACTGGATATTGATTTAAATGAGGTTGATTAACTTGAACAGTACACGTATACTTATAGATCTTCACAAATACTCAAGATGACTTAAGCACACTTAGAGAGAACTTTCACAAGAAGTATTTAGAGAGAGAAAGAAAGAACAAGTAAGGAAGTTTATGAAAAATCCTTAAGTTAATGCTTCTATTTATAGCCAAAAATCTTATCATTCATTTAATCTAAACCATTCATTTAAAGATCACCTTTTAATCTACACCATCCATTTCAAATATTATATTATCTTTAATCTACACCATTCATTTCATATCACCTAATAATCACCTAACTTTATATTATAAACAAATCAATTTAATTATTCAACAATAATTCACACTTTAATCTACACCATTCATTTCATATCACCTAATAATCACCTAACTTTATATTATAAACAAATCAATTCAATTATTCAACAATAATTCACACTTTAATCTACACCATTTATTTCATATCACCTAATAATCACCTAACTTTATATTATAAACAAATAACTTTATCAATTCAATTATTATGACTAATTATTATAAATACAGTATAGTTAGCTCTTAGATATCAAGTCAATAAATTAATGAAATACAACTGTTTAAATAACATCATAATAGAGATAACAATAATGTAAAATAAAGCATACGTTACTGTGTAATGACAATTATTGATTCAATAATGTGAATTACTGTGCATATGTTACTGTGACAATTATTAGGTTCAATAATTTTAAAAACAGTGCAACAACAATTATTGACTAAATGATATAAAATACAGTGTAATGACAATTATTAAATCAATAATGCAAAATACTGTGTAACAACAATTATTGAATTGATAATATAAAATATTATGCAGTGACAATTATCGATGAAATGATGCGTAACAGTTACGGTGTCAATTATCAGACCAATAATATGAGACACTATGCAATACCGTGTGTTACTGTAGAGTACCGTGTGCTACAGAAAATACCATAAACTACCGTATGCTACTATTCTTTTATCACCGGTATTTTAACAGTTCCGTTGACTATTTTTATTTAAAAAGGTTACTTCTGTCGTTTTCTATATCCGACAAATATTCCGTTGTGGGGTCCACCAATAATTTATTATTTCGGCGCCGTCGTACGGCACGAATATTCCCCGACCAAACGAATATTCCCCGACAAAGCGAATATTGTCCGACAAAATAAAATTTGCACATAACATCCTTAACTTTCAATTTTGTTAATTTAACCACTTACTGTTTCAAAAAAAAAAATATATATGAAGAAAAATTAAATTTTGTATTTCATAAAATTCGGGGTCTTACAACCTCCCCTCCTTATGAAATTTCGTCCCCGAAATTGACGTACCTGACATATCGAAGAGGTAAGGATACTTAGATTTCATCTCAGATTCTAGCTCCCAGGTCATTTCCTCAGTATCTTGGTTCCTCCATAAAACCTTAACTTGAGGTATAACCTTTGAGCGTAGGATCTGCTCCTTCTTATCCAGGATCTTAACAGGTACCTCCTCGTATGTTAAATCTTCTGCTATAACGTCTGGTTCTAACTCAATGACGTGGTTTGGGTCCTTCACATATTTACGTAACATAGATATGTGAAAAACGTTATGGATGCGAGACATACTTGGTGGTAGGGCTAGTCTGTAGGCTACGGTTCCTATTCGATCGAGGATTTCAAATGGGCCAATAAATCGAGGGTTAAGCTTTCCTCTCTTTCCGAATCTCGTAACCCCTTTCCATGGAGAAACACGTAAGAATACATGATCTCCGACGTTGAAACTTTCGTCTCTCCGATGAAGATCAGCATAACTCTTTTGTCGTTCTTGTGCGGTCTGTATTCGTTGTCGGATCATTTGGATCTTTTCGGTCGTCAAGCGTACCAACTCGGGTCCCAACAATTTTGCTTCTCCTACCTCATTCCAACATATTGGAGAGCGACACTTCCTTCCATACAATGCCTCGAATGGAGCCATGCCTATGCTTGCTTGGTAACTGTTGTTGTAAGAAAATTCCACCAACGGCAAGTACTTATCCCAACTTCCTTTGAAGTCTAATACACAAAGTCTCAAAAGATCTTCGAGGGTCTGGATCGTCCTTTCCGATTGTCCGTCCGTTTGAGGATGGTATGCAGAACTAAAACGTAGTTCAGTGCCCATAGCTTTTTGTAGACTGATCCAAAAGCGTGAAGTGAATCTAGGATCCCGATCAGAAACTATGGAAACTGGCATGCCATGCAATCTCACGATCTCATTTATGTACATACCGGCAAGACGTTCAAGTGAAAAGTTTTCTCGTATAGGCAAGAAATGAGCAGATTTGGTCAATCTATCTACGATCACCCAAATTGCATCTAAGCCTTGAGAAACTTTTGGAAGACCCGTCACGAAGTCCATATTGATGTGTTCCCACTTCCATTCGGGAACTTCAAGTGATTGTAATGGACCTTTAGGAACTTGATGCTCTGCCTTGACACGTTGACAAGTTAGGCACCTTGAGATAAACTCTGCAATCTCTCTTTTCATATTGTTCCACCAAAATGTATGTCGAAGATCTCGATACATCTTGGTACCTCCTGGGTGGATTGCAAACGGCGTGTTGTGTGCCTCCATCATGATTTTATGCTTTAATTCAGGATCGTTAGGAACACAGAGTCGAGAGTTGACTCGAAGTATTCCTTTCTCGTCGATTCTTGCTTCGGGAATGGCACCTTCTTGTACTTTCTTTATCATGTTTATCAGTTCCGGATCGGTAGCTTGAGCAGCTTTAATTTTATCGATTAAAGTTGGTTCTACTCGCACGTGAGCAATCTTCGAGCGGGTCCCTGGTGTATTTAGCTCTATCTCCATCTTTTGCAAGTCGTACAAAATACACTTTTGTGTTGTCAGCAGTGCACTTGTACTTGCATAAGATTTTCTGCTCAAAGCGTCAGCTACAACGTTCGCCTTTCCCGGGTGATACTGGATTGTGTGGTCATAATCCTTTAACAGCTCAAGCCAACGTCGTTGTCGCATGTTGAGTTCCTTCTGGGTGAAGAAATACTTGAGACTTTTATGATCCGTATAGATATCCACTTTTTCTCCGTACAAGTAGTGTCTCCAGATCTTCAACGCGAAAACGACTGCTGCCAACTCTAGATCATGAGTAGGATAATTTTTCTCATAATCTTTGAGTTGTCGAGAGGCGTAGGCTATAACCTTTCCATGTTGCATAAGGACACAGCCTAGACCTTTGCCAGAAGCATCGCTGTAGATAACAAATTCTCCTGATCCTGATGGTATGGTCAGAACAGGAGCTGAAACCAGTCTCTTCTTGAGTTCTTGGAAACTTTTCTCGCATTCCTCGCTCCATATGAATTTTGTGCTTTTCCGAGTAAGCTGCGTTAATGGAGTGGCGATTCGAGAAAATCCTTCTACGAATCTCCGATAATAACCAGCTAGACCCAGAAAACTTCGGACTTCGGTTACTGTTTTGGGTTGTTCCCAATTTAGTACCGTTTCAATCTTCGCAGGATCGACTGATATTCCTTGACTAGAAATCACATGCCCAAGAAACGCGACCTCCTCAAGCCAGAACTCACATTTCTTCAACTTGGCATATAATTTGTTTTCACGGAGCTTTTGTAGTATCAATCTCAGGTGTTGTTCATGATCCTCGCGACTCTTGGAGTATATGAGGATGTCATCAATAAAGACAACCACAAAATGATCCAAATGTTCCTTGAATATCCGGTTCATCATGTCCATGAAAGCTGCAGGAGCATTAGTTAGTCCAAAAGGCATGACTAAGAACTCATAATGCCCATAACGAGTTCTGAAAGCAGTCTTTGGAATGTCCTCAGCTTTAACCTTTAACTGATGATATCCAGAACGGAGATCAATCTTTGAGAAATGTTGAGCGCCTTGCAATTGATCAAACATGTCATCAATCCGAGGTAACGGGTACCTGTTCTTGATGGTGACATGGTTCAATTCTCGGTAGTCAATGCACAATCTCATACTCCCGTCTTTCTTCTTCACAAATAGAACAGGAGCACCCCAAGGTGATGCACTCGGACGAATGAAACCGGTATCCAACAATTCTTGTAGTTGGACTTTTAACTCTTGAAGTTCAATGGGAGCCATTCGGTAGGGAGCTTTGGAAATGGGCTTGGTACCGGGTTCAAGATCAATATAAAAATCAATTTCACGGTTTGGGGGTAAGCCAGGAAGTTCTTCAGGAAAAATGTCAGGAAACTCATTAACAATGGGAATATCATTTAAGTTTGACGTATTTTTGTTCAAATCAGTGACATGAGCTAAAAAGGCTTGACATCCGTTTTTCAATAAACGAATGGTTTTATGGCTAGAAATAACAGTTATAGATTTCAATGGTTTAGTTGCTTGAATTTGCATGACAGGTTGATTAGGAATATGAAAACTAATAATCTTATGAAAACAATCAATTTTAGCATGATGGGTAGTCAACCAATCAATTCCTAAAATCACATCAAATTCATGCATCTCCAAAGAAATAAGGTCAACAGGTAATGTGAGGTTGTTGATTTGAACTAGGCAAGATTTATAGATAGTAGATGTAATGGTCATTTCTCCTAATGGGGTTTCAACTGATAAGTCAAAGTCCAAATTTTCAGGAGTTAAGTTTAAACGCTGAGCACATGCAGGTGAGATAAAAGAATGGGTAGAGCCAGTATCTAACAAAGCGTAGACTTCACGAGAATTTATGAATAGCTTACCGGTTATCACCTCGTTCGAGTTTCGCGCTATTTGGGATGTCACAACAAAAGCTCTCCCTTGAACTACAGATTTTCCCTTATCCGCGCTAGCTTTTGGTATCATCATTGCAGTTGGACTTGATTTTGTGGCAGGACAGAACCGCGCAAGATGACCCTCTTTCCCACAACTGTAGCACTTTTTGGACTGCAGTGTACAGTTTGGGCTGATGTGACCTTCCTGACCACACCTATAGCATCTCACTGGTGGTCGATCTTCTCCCCTTGAAACTGGGGTCGGTGCTGGTGTTGGTACTGGTGCTGGTGCCCTTCCATAATTATTATGGAATCTATTTCTTTTGAAATTGTTCCCACTAGATTCTCCTCTTCTGTTATTTGGTATGGAATTACCACCGAAGTGTTGGTTACCTCCTCGATGGTTCTCGTTCCTGTGGTTGTTGTCACTCCTTTCTCTATGCTGATCATTAACTCTTGGCTGCAATGTTTCATCTGTTTGTTCCACCCTTTGAGCCCTATCTACAACATCTGAATACAAACTAAATTTATGAGAGCTAAGTTGTTGACGAATTTTGAATCTCAAACCTCTTAGGAACATCCGACTCATTCGTGCTTCGTCATCCACAAGATGGGTGGCAAAGCGAGATAACTCGGCAAACTTGGCTTCATATTGGGAGACTGTCATGTTTCCCTGCTCCAGCTTAATGAATTCCACCTCTTTCATATGGCGGATGCTTTCTGGGAAATACTTCTCGTTAAACAGTTCTTCGAATTCTGTCCAAGACATTTCGAGTGCTGAAGGTTGGATACGTTTTACCGCTTCCCACCAATGGTCCGCCTCACCTCGTAACATAAAAGTGGCAAATGGCACCTTCTGATCATCAGCGCATTGTAAAACATCAAGTATTTTTGTCGTCTGCTTTAGCCATGCCTCCGCTTTGAGTGGGTCAGGCTTCCCGTGGAATTCAGGTGGTCCTAATTCTTTAAATTGCTTAACAGTGACCATCCTCAAATTGCCAGCGTTTCTACCGTTATTATTGACTGGATTTCCTCTTCCTTGATTCTGTATGAACTGTATGAAATTCCTAAAGAATCCATCGTTCATCATGTTATCAGGAACATTATTTCCTGAGTTGGCAGGAGGATTGTTTGGGGCCTCTTGATTCTCGGCTACATTTGCTTCAGGCATTCCATAGTTAACCTCTTGATTTCCAGATGCCATACTAAACTGTGGTCACAAAATAAATGTTAGTTCAAATAAACTGACTCATCACTTCATGTTCCTACATTCAAATCGACTCATTAGATAATAAAATCTATTTTAGGTAGGACACACTAGTGACTGATTCTATTCGTCTCTCCCCTCCTAGTTCTAACCCCAGATCTCCATTAAAGATCATATCCCTAAGCTCTGATGCCAACTGTGACGCCCCCAAATCTGGGCCCACACAGCCCAAACTTGAGTCGTCAAAAGACTACAACAAAATTATTACAACAAAGCACAACGTACAACAATACAGTGTATAATAATACACAACTAAGTCTTCACTATTATTGCCACACTATTTTACAAAACGTGAAGACTATGATAACTATTCCTCGGACCCTCACTCCATTCCCCGGCTAGACCCTGTTATGTTTTCATCTCCTGTTGAAAAACAATGGAACAAAAGAAAGGGTGAGCTCAAATAGCCCAGTAAGAAATATCATGACTAAGATAATGACGAATAAATTATCATTAGCCTTCAACAGTTGAGTTCTTGATAGAATACAATAGACTACAAGGTTTATATCAAAAACTGCAGTTAAATTCTTAAACAACGTTCAGATCAATAATAGCAGCGGAATGAGTAATCTATTAGAAGAATAATGCAGACTATAATGTCCACTCGGTTCTCTTTTTAGGAAAAACATCATCAACTTTTATCATCTGAAATATCATTAGTCAAGATAATACAAATTCACAGTTCCTGATCATAATCATGCACATCAACAGTTCATCTTTGTACTACGGGCCAAAGATATTCAATATAGCACCAACGGTCATGATTATACCAGATTCAGCCTTTGGTCATAATCATACCAAACAACAGTTCATCTTTGCACTACGGGCCAAAGAGAACATTCACCACGTGCCATAAAAGACACCGAACAGATGTATCGCCTTTAACCTATTATATCGCCTTTAACCTATCATCTGTTCAACAAATATATCACATCTGTGCCCCCGGCCACAGATATTCACAACAGCTTGATTTTTGGATGATTAAAATGATATAAATGATGAACAGAAGAAATAGGATAACAATAAGTATCGGAAGTTTACTTTGTACAGATTCAAATAATGTCCAAATTGTCAACATGATGTGGAGTGAAATTCAAGATCCACAGTTCAGAATAACGGTTACAATTCAATAGAAAGGTTCACGTAAATAGGAAGGTTCAGTTGAAATAATGAAGTTCAACTATTATGGAACATATAATATTTTCAGGAATTATAGAAGCAATAGTTCCATAATAAATTTCGATTTAGGAGTATGAAAGAAAATAATATCCCTTACCGTAGCAGGTTTGATTAACAAAAGGTGAAGGAAATTAATACAAAGAGTTATTCACCAACAGGCGGCAATCCGCTCCGTAAGGTTATTCCCACAATTTAATACATGGAAATAAAAGGCACGTCTTATGAGTAAGGAAGAAACAATATTATTATCGAGAATCAAATAATGATAATCCCTTACCATAGTATGTTTGAATAATGGAAGATGAAAAAGATGGTATCCCTTACCGTAACACGTGACTGGATATTGATTTAAATGAGGTTGATTAACTTGAACAGTACACGTATACTTATAGATCTTCACAAATACTCAAGATGACTTAAGCACACTTAGAGAGAACTTTCACAAGAAGTATTTAGAGAGAGAAAGAAAGAACAAGTAAGGAAGTTTATGAAAAATCCTTAAGTTAATGCTTCTATTTATAGCCAAAAATCTTATCATTCATTTAATCTAAACCATTCATTTAAAGATCACCTTTTAATCTACACCATCCATTTCAAATATTATATTATCTTTAATCTACACCATTCATTTCATATCACCTAATAATCACCTAACTTTATATTATAAACAAATCAATTTAATTATTCAACAATAATTCACACTTTAATCTACACCATTCATTTCATATCACCTAATAATCACCTAACTTTATATTATAAACAAATCAATTCAATTATTCAACAATAATTCACACTTTAATCTACACCATTCATTTCATATCACCTAATAATCACCTAACTTTATATTATAAACAAATAACTTTATCAATTCAATTATTATGACTAATTGTTATAAATACAGTATAGTTAGCTCTTAGATATCAAGTCAATAAATTAATGAAATACAACTGTTTAAATAACATCATAATAGAGATAACAATAATGTAAAATAAAGCATACGTTACTGTGTAATGACAATTATTGATTCAATAATGTGAATTACTGTGCATATGTTACTGTGACAATTATTAGGTTCAATAATTTTAAAAACAGTGCAACAACAATTATTGACTAAATGATATAAAATACAGTGTAATGACAATTATTAAATCAATAATGCAAAATACTGTGTAACAACAATTATTGAATTGATAATATAAAATATTATGCAGTGACAATTATCGATGAAATGATGCGTAACAGTTACGGTGTCAATTATCAGACCAATAATATGAGACACTATGCAATACCGTGTGTTACTGTAGAGTACCGTGTGCTACAGAAAATACCATAAACTACCGTATGCTACTATTCTTTTATCACCGGTATTTTAACAGTTCCGTTGACTATTTTTATTTAAAAAGGTTACTTCTGTCGTTTTCTATATCCGACAAATATTCCGTTGTGGGGTCCACCAATAATTTATTATTTCGGCGCCGTCGTACGGCACGAATATTCCCCGACCAAACGAATATTCCCCGACAAAGCGAATATTGTCCGACAAAATAAAATTTGCACATAACATCCTTAACTTTCAATTTTGTTAATTTAACCACTTACTGTTTCAAAAAAAAAAAATATATATGAAGAAAAATTAAATTTTGTATTTCATAAAATTCTGGGTCTTACAGTCAACCCCACATAAAAGGCATCTTTTACGATCGCATCGTAACGTGTCAGCTGGCAAAAAATGTTTGACTCAACAACTAGACATGGTGAATATACCACAATGCCAACAATACAAATTTCTTGCAGTACAGGCGGGAGGATTTGAAAATATTGGTTGCACACAACGAGATTTGTATAACTTGCAAAGGGACAAGCGCAATGAGTTGAAGGGACATGATGGCGATATGTTGAATGAGTTCTTGAAGTTAGAACAACAAAAGAATCATTCATTCACTTTCACAATTGACACAGATGATGAAAAAAGGATTAGTCGTTGTTTTTGGGCCGATGCAACTTCGAGACGTTCTTACAGTTTTTACGGTGATGTTGTCATTTTTGATACCACATACAATACCAATCGTTACGGAATGATATTTGCACCACTATTGGGGGTTAATAACCATGGTCAAACCACTGTATTTGGTTGTGCTTTCTTAAGTGATGAAACCATAGCTAGTTTTGTTTGGCTTTTCAAATGTTTTTTGAAAGCAATGCCAGGAGATCCACCTAAGATGATTATCACCGATCAGGATCCGGCTATGACAAATGCTATTTCCCAGATACTTCCTACTACATTTCATAGGTATTGTAGTTGGCACATTTTGACCAAATTTTCAGAGAAGATTGACTCGGTCAAATTAAGTTCTTATTATAAAGAGTTTTCAGATTGCATTTGGAATTCGGAGACTGTGGAAGAGTTTGACTCGACTTGGGCAGAGCTGATGGAGAAAAGTGGGTTGAATGGTAATAAATGGTTACAATCAATGTATGATATACGTTCTACATGGGTACCCGCACATGTTAAACATGTTTTCTCAGCTGGTATGTCAAGTAGCCAACGAGCGGAGAGTTCACATTCATTTTTTAAAAAATTTGTTAGTAAAAGAAATTCTTTAGTGAATTTTATGATTCAATTTGGTCGAGCCCTTCGGCATCAAAGACACGAAGAGTTGGTTTTGGATAACAAAGATTTAATTGAGAGGCCGAAAATGAAGATTGGCCATGATTTCTTATTTCAAATGGTTGACATTTATACACACTCGATATATTATAAATTCGAAGATGAGTTGTGTGAGAGCTTCAACTATAGGTTTGAACTTGTCAATGACGATGTCAACTACCATGTTTATAAAATTTACCGAAGGAATGTGACTAAGTATAAAGTCAGAGAAATACATTACGACAAATCGTTGGATTATGCAACATGCACTTGTCAAAAGTTTGAAAGTTCGGGAATTCTTTGTCGGCATGTGCTAGCTTATTTGAATAAGTATCATGATCTTGACAAATTGCCTACACAATACATTTTGAAAAGGTGGACAAAGAAGGCAAAGTCAACGGGTGTGAGTGATGATAATGGTGTGGCGATAAAAGATGACAAGCCATACTTACTCTTGCGAAGTCAGTTAATTCAACAGTTTTTAGATTTGGTTGACAGTGCTCTCACAAATGAAGAAGCCACAAATGTTTTAAAGTCATGTTTAGATAATGTGGTTGAAAAGATCAATCATATTATTGGAAAGAATGCTTCTGAAACTCACAAAGGAATAGAGTGTGGTGGAACAAGTATATCACAGTCAGTTAACAAGACTGTACCTAATGAACATAGTTACATTGAGCCGAATCAGGTGCGAGCAAAAGGGTGTGGCAAAAGGCTGAAGGATGGCAAAGAAAGGGCTTTAGGGAAAACAAAGAATCCTAATGTTAGACGTTGTCATGGATGTGGCAAAGTTGGTGTGACACACGATAAAAGAAATTGTCCGGTGCTGAATAATCGGTTAGCAAGTTTACTTATTTTAACTTTCGTTTTTGTTTCACAATATTTTTCCTATATGTTTAAATTTGACTTTGATATTTATAGGAGTGTAGCATCAAATGATGACACACAGGATCCAAGTGTAAATCATGATAGTGATATACCCACAGGTGATACTGAGATTGCTATAACAACACTTGTAAATATATATTTTTTATATTAGTTCTTATATTTTTTTTATTTTTTTTGTGTGTTTACAGAGTGGGCTTCAGATTGCTAATCATTTGGGTTTCAGATTTTCAGCTGCATAGTTAAATGGAGACTGACTTATGTAATGGAGACTGGTTTTTGTATTTTTTTTATGTTATTTTGTTTAATGTTTTGTCCATAGGAGACTACAGATAATGTTCATATTTTTTGTTGTTTTGTGTAATGGAGACTAGCTTATGTAATTGAGACTGGCTTCATTCCTGGAGCATCTTTATTGTGTGGTTTCTGTAATTCTCATACAGAAACTGATTTAGACGTTTGGTCTGGATGTAATCTGGGATTTATGTATATAATTCTGTTAACTTAAAAATTCTGTTAGCTCATGTTCAAGCCTTGGTTTCTGTTGAGAACACCATGCCTTCTGCCAGTGTATGTATATTAGTAATTGTGGCATAACAGCGTGTTCAAGCCTTGGTTTCTGTTAGCTCATGTTCAAGCCTTGGTTTCTGTTTTAGTGAACCTTTTACAAAGCATAACAGTAGAATGGTTGTGTGATGTCTTGGGCTTTGGTTGTGATGGATGCATCTCTGGTTTGGGGCTTTGTTAGTCAAGTTTTGTACTTCTGGTTTCTGGTGTTAGTTTGATTTGGTTAGAGGTATAGTGCTGGTGTTTCTGGTGATGCTCTGCAGTATTTTTTACCATGTTCTGCTCCCAGTTTTCAGCTAGTTTCGGGAGGTTGGCTGACTGCTCCTACTGGTTCTTCTGGTGATGCTCTGCAGTTTCTTAACCATGTCCTGTTGATGGTTTTCAGCTTGTTTCTGGGGGGGTTGCCATGTTCTGCTGCTGCTTATCCTTCCTCTTTAACTGGTTCCACTCTTGCCTAAACTCTCTATCAATTTATCCTTCCTCTTTAGGCTGCTTTGTTTCTGTTTATGCCATGTTTGGCTGTCTTTTTTGCTGTTCGTCAGATGTGTTGGAAAGGTGTTGTGCATGCTAGCTTGTTGGGTTGAGGATCCAATGTACTGATCTGGGGTATTCCCCTTTGTCATTGTAATATGATTCCTTTTTTAATTTCCTTCCCTTCATTGTCCACCAAAACTCTTCTTATGGCCGTCTCTATTTCATTCCTGTCGAGCTCATTCTCCAATTGAATGCCTACTTTCCATACATAGCTCAGGTACCTCGCATTCACCTTTTGGTTTATTAAACGAGGCGAGCATATCATTAGAACCCCTTCACATACATTCTCGAAGGTTGAGTTCCAACCGCAATGTCTCCAAAACCCTCTTACTACATTATGTGCCAACACCTCCTTTTGGGGAGTCCATTTCACTATATGCCCTCTACCTCCAACTTCTTCTAAAAAACCTTCAGGCAATAGCTCTATCCATTCCGACCCATGCTTGTTACGCTGCCAAAGCTTACATAGATTACCGAGTTAGGAATCTGCTTGTCTAGCCATGGAATGCAAGAGTTGTCCTTTGTCATTGTAATATGAATTATTTCAAGAAGATGAATTAAAAAAGAAAATTAATGCTAGGACGCACCATTAAGATGCCAAAATGCACTAGATCCATAGTAAGAACTGTTTAACCAACAAACTGTAATTGAGCATAACCAAAATGCACTACATCCATAGCCAAGTTATTACAAACATCCATGAGCATTTGTTTGTAGTACAATACATACTTGCCAAAATACCATTCCATTTATACTAAACAAACAACTATTACAATCCTTAATTTATACATTTGTTTGCAGTACAAAGAAAATCATTATAAAAGAAACTACTATTACAATCCATAATTTCTTCTCCAATGATCTTTGCTTGGCAATCTGTTTCTGTAATGTATGGACTTGTGTTTGCAACATCAAAACATCATCGTGACTGTTTTCTTCTTTTTCTTTGTCTCTTTCTAATTTTTTAATTTCATCCATCAATCTCTCAATTTTGTCATTGTCTCTTGCTATTTTTTGCTTCAATTCCAAGATCACTTCCCTTGATCTTTCTGTAAATGGTGGATCACACCATTTAAAAAACCTGCAGTATAATGACTTATCCTTGAATCGCGAACAACCGATGAACCTTCTTCCCGGATCTGTAGTTCCCTCCTTCCATGCTACCCACATCGGAGCGACTATACCACATCGACATGTCACCGGATTTCTGGGCATCTCCCATTCATCACTGCGATTTGTGATACTAATTTCGCTGGAGCTGCTCATGATGGATGGTTTTGGGAAGATCCTACCTGTTTTCAAGTTTGAATTCATACTATCAAGTCAACTACTGCCAAATGATGATAGTCAGAAGTATAACAAGAATTCAAACCATGTATGTCAAGTTTCAAACCATGGGAAGATTATACCTATTTTCAAGTTTCAATTAACCATACATAAATAACTAGGAACTTGACCAAATAGTGAAATCAAACAAGAAACTAATTCCTTAATACAACTTAATATTCTTTTACAGCATCTCCTACTTCCCTCCACCTAAAAAATAATTAAAAATCAAGACCCAATCAATTTACAGGAACTACTGCATTCAAAATAACAAATATATCTGACTATTCACCCTAAAAAATATATCTAGAAGTGCTTTCCTACCATATTTGTCAAACAAGACCAAAAGGAGGGAGATTCTTTTGTATTGCCGCAAGGATAGAAGAACTCAATATTCTCTACAGAAGAGGACCCCCAAAGAACAGAACATTGAAAATTACACACCAACATCAGCAAAAGTACAAATAAAAATGAAACAACAAATATGCACTCAATTTTTCCATGTCAATTAAATCAACACAGTCGGCCACATAGTTGAGTTGGTAACTACCATCTAGCTACCACATTCAGCCACACGGTGACTTGGTAACTACCAACCAGCCCCCATATTATTATTAGGATCATGAAACAATTGAGTATAGCAAAACAGAAAAATACCCCCAAAAATTTGATACCAACACGCTCCAAAATACCCCCAAAATCTGATACCAAAACAAAAGTATAACAAAACAAAGACTTATAGCCTCAACCAAAGTTCCAAAACAGAAAAATAGCACACCAATTCCAATTTATCCAAAATCTGGGTTATAAATTGAAAAACAAGATCAAGGGTTCACCGAATCTAGATCATTCGGAGCGCTGGGTTCGTTTTTCCTTTCGCTAATCGCTTGGTTCGTGTCGTTGATGGTTGTTGCGTGTTCGTCGCGTTGATGTTGATGGTTGCAGCGTGTTCGTAGCGTTGATGGTTGCTGAGGGATGTAGTCTTCAGATTGTTCGTGAATGGCTGAGGGATGGAGTTTGCTATCCTTCTTTTGTTTTTTCTGCTGTGTTCTATTTTAAGTGAGGAGAGAGGGGAAATAAATGACTTATTTATGGGTATGTTATTTAAGCTAAGTGACCATATAAGATGGGTATGTCCAGGAACGGGGCTGTATATATATATATATATATATATATGCAAAGTCTAGGTGATATTAACTCAGCTCAACGTGGATGGTGTGTGATATATTTGTGGACAATAAAGTTTGTTTAACTAAATTATACTTCGTTCCTTTTATTGTGATTTGTATGTAATTATTTTTTTAAAAAAACTTATCACTCTTTAAATGTTATACTTTAAAATAAATTACTCATAATTTCATTATGAATTCAATTTAAAGGTAAATTTTGTGATTTAAAAAAGTGTTTAATATTAATTTGGCATTTAAATCTAACGCATATAATTTTATTTATATTTTTTATTTAAATATTTTTTCTTAAATATTTTGCCCCCCTCCCAACTCAAAATTCTAGTGCTGCAAGTGTCTTGCCCTAAATGAAGAGTCAAATTGTGAGAGTGACAATTATGGTGATAAAATAATTCATAAAGCTTGTGGAAACATTATGTTCCACGGTCGGAGATGATCGACCTAGTACGCATTAAGGTTGTAGACGATATCTTATGAACTTTTTACGATATGCAGCTTGTATACCCATGCATGCATGCATGTTGTTTTATCAACTTTTTTCACAATAGAGATTATTACAATATTCTTTTCTTTTTCTTTTTCATGAAATAGCTTTTGGTATTGAAAATCTTTAACTAGTGAAATTGATGATTTGAAGGAGAATTATAAGTCTATAACAACATGGCGCACGAGATGTTTACATAAAACGAAAAGAAGAAGGATTTTTTAAAAAAACAAACCTTTTTTTGGGTTTTAATTTCAGTTTAGAACTTCATAGTTCCAAGCACAAGTATAATATATGTCAAAATATTGAGTAAAAATATAATAAGTTCCCAACTACAATTTTGCAAAATATAGGAAAGCTGATAAAAATAAATAAATAAATAAATAAATAATACATCTTACAACTTTATATGTCGACTTTTTTGTTGCGAGTTAGGTTAATAATTATAATTGGTAATATTTTAAAGAAGTATTTGATATAGTGGGTCAATCATATATTCACACTCAATCCCTATATTGATATATATCACAATCGTAATTTAGCAGAAAATTTTCATAATATATAACAGGACTCATAAAAAAATATTTTATATTTAATATAAATTGATATTTGAAGCTTTTTGTTGTACTTGCATGTGGTTATTTGGATATTTATAATTAATGATATATATATTAAAATAACAAAGAAAATCGTTGATTAATATATACTACATATAATAAGGAGGCCATGAACCAAAAATATTAAAGTTCACTCAGCAAATAGATTTTCTTTTTTGAGTTGTCTATGAAAATAAATTATAATTTTTTATCTAAAAACTAAAACATATATACTTATCATATTAAAAGCTGATATTATCTCGTAGAACAAAAGTTTTTCTTTTTTCTTTCTTTTTTTTGTGCAAATTTATATATTGATTCTCTAAATCTTCATAAAAGTGCATAATATGCAAGATTTTTTTATTATGAGCTTGTTAATTAATTTTATATACTCATTCTATTTTAAAATAAGATTATTATTGGCTTTTTTAATTTTATTTGAATATTTTAAAACTCAAAATTAATATAAATTTATTTAATTTTAGTCTGTAAACTATCTAGAAAATACAACTAATTATAATAATTTATTATTGTATAGTTGTAATATCATATTAATTTAAAATTTAAAATGTCTCTAATTAATTTTCAAATTAACAATCAGTAATAATATTAAATTTTGGAACGGGTGAGTACTATATATGATATTGATAAAGGTTTGTGTCAAAAGTATACATATAATAATTCTCAAAAAATTTAAAGTGCATAATTATATAATAACTTGTTATTATAATTTGTTAATTAATTTTATATATGATAATTTTTTATTAAAATAAATAATGAAATAAGGAGAAGAAAAAATGCCCTTGCCTTACAAGGTTATGCATAATAGTGTAGAATTAATAAAATGACCGACCAAAATATTAAAGGCAGTGAACTGAGTATAAAGGAACTTGAGATGGCAGAAATTTAAGTTCGAAGGTAAGTAATTCGTGCATATTGATAAATATTTTTTTACTTTTACTTTTTCTTATTTTCCAAAAACTTTAGCGTTATTTTTATAATATTCTTCAAACGTGCATGCATGTTTATATATGGTCAAACTTTAATTTAACGCCAGGGTTGACATCGGAAAGGAGTGAAAAGGGGACCGCTTTCACGAACGAGAAAACCAGTACCAAGTTTAGGAATTAGGATTTTAGCTTGTGCTTTAGAATTCCTACTCGCTTTAAAATATTAAATCACTTATAATTTGGAACTTACAAAATTGTCTTCATGTCTATAAAAATGGGACGGTGCTGGGAATCATCGGACAGTTTGCTGGAATCGGACAGTTGCAAACGTTCGGAACATAATTCGAAAATACAATTTTTTTTATGTCTAAATAAGATTCGAATACTCAAAATATTCAAAATTATCTTTAATTTGTAAAAAGCTCATGTCCCGTTGATAAGATTTATGGTAAATTTGCGTAAGGTGAACGTTGTCCGAATCGTTTTTTAACAAAATTATATTGTAGAACACTCGCAACACTTCAACCCTTCTCTTATATTAAAACGAGAATATTGGTACAATTGCTCGTGCAAAAAATCTACGTTGAATGGACACCAATAACATCTAAATCTATTGTCTATAGAAAAACATGAATTTCAGTACAATCGATGATTGATGTGATAGAAAACGCTACACCCAATTATGCATTGTTGAATGATAAGTCAAGATAGAATTCTCAAGAACACTACAAATAGCTTAGGAATTCTCAAAGAACCAAAAGATGAAGAATAAATCCTCTCAAAAATACATTAAATGAATAATAATGAATTGTTATGATTTAATGCCTATTTATACTAATTTATGAAAACTCAATCTTCCTACTGATAGAAAACATAAATACATAAGTAATTTAAGCTAATTAAGTAACAAAATTCTAGTTGGAATCATACAAATTACTAAAAACGCGCAAGTTTTTTTTCCCGCAGGGGCGCAATTTCCTCAAACCTTGCACCTAGGCGCAATCCTTCTTAACCAACTAGGTTGGGGCCACGCTTTGAATGCATAACCAACAAGTTCCTCTCGGTCCAATTGAACCGGGGCTCGATGTTCCTTCGCTAAACCTGTGTCGGAGCGTAATCTTTGATTTTTAGGTTTGAGTTTTCGTTGACTTTCTACAACTAGGCTTGTACTTTCTTGCAACGTATGAACCATCTTTGAATGTTCTTCATGGTTTAATTCACTTGCAATTTCTCTAGCTCATACCTCTTGAATTAATTCAACAAATCTTTCCTTGAATATTTTAGCCCGTGTTCGCCAATCCAACTAGAACTTGAATCGGATCCCCCCAAGCTTTGACTCCTTGATTCTCATCTAAGCCAAATATGTCCTCATCATCTGCACATGACTAGGATCTAAGAAATTATTTTTATTCTTTTATTTATTTATTTTTTTCAAAATTTCAAGGACATCAGATAAACAAAAATACTCTACAAATTATATTACCAACTCTCTCTAACACCTCAAGAGTTTCAAAATATTCTAACCTCAATTCGAATTAGCTATCAAATATTATTACACATACCCAAAAATATACCACTGAAATATTTTAATCACTGTATTAAACTCCAAATCATATTCTATTATCTGTATAAGCAAATTGTCTACTATAAATTGTTCAAGGTCTCTCAAAATCGATTAAATTTTATCACTTAATGTCTAATCATTTAAGTACAATCTCTCTCTGTTTTTTGATTTTATCTTGCACATCTTTCACCTGAAAATAGTAGTGAGAGAATGGTAGAATGTTGGGTTTAATTTTTTTTCTCTATCTACATGTATGTATATAAGAAATAAATACAGTAATAATTTGATCTATATGCAACTATTCAATTTTCATATTTAATTGATTGTTACTATTCGTATTCACTATTTAGCACCACATGGTACACACTAATATTTTTAAATTGAGTCAGTTCTCAATTAACTGGAAATTCAGTCAAGTTGACTTGATACAAGTGATGAATAATGTCTGTTGAGCTTCCCTTTTAGTGGTTAATGAGTTCGAAATTTTACGCATTAATAAAATATTTGGTAAAAAAATATAATTAATTTCACTTGAATTATGAATAAAAAATAATAAAAGTTTCTTCTTGAAATATTAAAAGTTATATATAATTTTACTCAAATAAATATAATTAATTTTTCTCAAATTGTGGATATAGAAATATAAAAAGTTTTTTCCTAACAATTTATTTGTAATTTTTAATCACATAATATTAAAAATAAATTTCTTTCAATTGTAATAGAATATGCTAAAATCAAATTATTAGCATTTTATGTGTATTTTGTAAGTGAAAAATAATAAATATATTAATAATAGATTATTAAATATTTACAAAAAAGTTATATAAACTAATCCGTACCTCGCAGGACTATATCAAACTTGTAATTATAGTAGTGCTACTTCTGTTTTCAAAATGACAAATTTGATACAAATTAAGATAACACCCCCCCCCCCCCCCCCCCCCCCCCCTAATTTTTGACTTTACTCATCTTTTAAGGACAAAATAATTTATCAATTTAGTCATCCTTTTAAGGATCAAACTGTTTGTAATATTTTTATACTTGAATTAGTCATAGAATTAGAAAAATTATATAAATCACTGATTCACGTAGTGGTTGAACTGAAAAAATATTGTCATAAATAGATAAATAATAGATTATTAATAAATTTTAAAACATCTATTTTTTGGTATACTAAAACATAATGAAGTTAAGTTCTAACATTTCTAAAAATGTTTAAGTTAATGTATAAAGTTAGTACCAATTTTTTTTAAAGATATTAAAAATCCAATTCACCATGTCAATTTGATTGATTTTATAGGATGATGGTCAACCGGTTCAATTTAATTTTTGGCCAAAATAGTTTAATTTGACTAAATCGTACCGAACATAGACGGTGGTATCACTTCAACCAGCTGACCCAGTTTGATCTTCAAAATATTTATTATTTGTACTCAAGTCAAATAATCTAAATGAAGATTAAAATTTAGTAGAATCTCAAAATGTCTTGTACGATGTATCTTTAATTTTTGAAAAGAGCATTAATACGCATGATGCTAAATTAACGTTAATATTAAATATTCATGTAAATATATAAGTTAGAAATTTATAAAGAAAAAGCTGCACTCGCATATTATTATTTTATCTTGTTATTATTTAATACTTCGCAATTTAAATTTCCTATGAAATTTATAGATATATTCTTTCTAGTCTCGAAAGGATGACCTGAGATACATTAAGTAACAAGTAAATATATTATTTAGTATAGTCTATTAGTATATAAAAAATAAAATATTCATCAATTTATATAAATTTGTGGGGTTATTAAAAATAAAAAAATTATGCTCTTTTTTTATTTAAATTTTTTAATTTAGGTAAATAATGAACTAAAATCATTATTTTGAGAAAAAGGAAGCAGTATAAATTATGTTTTGGTACGAAACCACATAAAGTTATTAGTCATGTGGGGCAATTGGAGTGCACTTTTAAATACTGACAACGAATGGAACCCACTCGCAACAAACAGAGACAACACAAGACACAGTATAAAAAATAGACTGCCCAGCCCATAAACCATATTATAAGCAAGCAATTTAGCATTATCCGCACGAGGTGTAAAACCACGCATGTGATTTCAATTCAACACCAAACAGCAGCACCGCGTACAACCAACAGAAGTCCCCCTCCATCATCACCCTACTCTCTTAACGTTCTTCTTTCACGCTTATTCTGAAATCAACACCGCGTTGACCCTCGTCCTTTGTTTTTGATCCTCGTCTTCCTCCCCCCTTCCTTCACTATCGAACCCCCTACTCCATAATTCCCCTATCCCCCACATATAAATATGTGAATATATCTATCCTAGACCGTCATTCCCATCAACAATAACAAAAAAAATCCCAACATTCGAAAAAATAATATCCACTTGTCAAATTCAAAGTACACCTTAATATCTCATCACTTAATCGGGAATGGTGAAAACAGTGACTGATAATCCAGGTGAAAGTAGTAGTTCCGCCCCTACTAGATACGGGATAACAAAACCAGGAGAGAGAGATTCCGATTCCTGTAAGTATAAGGGAGTTAGAAAACGTAAATGGGGCAAGTGGGTTTCTGAAATCCGTCTCCCGAACAGCAGGGAAAGAATCTGGTTAGGATCATACGACTCGCCGGTAAAGGCCGCCAGAGCCTTCGACGCCGCCCAGTTCTGCCTCCGCGGCCACACCGCCAAGTTCAATTTCCCCGACAATCCCCCGGATATCCCCGGCGGGAGGTCTCTCACTTCGTCCCAAATACAAGCTGCGGCGGCGCAGTTTGCCAACTCGGGTCATTCGGATCACTCCAGTTCGAGTTCGTCCGGGTCGGATGAGTTGCAGCAAACGGATTCTCCGTGCCCGTCGGTTTCAGATGGGGCGACCCATATGAATAATAATGAAATGACACTGGACAACTCGTTTTTGGATCAATTTTCGACCATGGGTAATGGTGTACCGGACTATGGTATTTTTCCGGGTTTCGATGATTTTCCGAACGAATATTTCATTCCACCAAGTACTGTGGATTATGGGCATGAGGAACCCTCTGACGATTTTACTTCACAAGGATCATTCCTCTGGAATTTTTAATGGAGGCTTTGATATACTAAAATATTTTTCAAACTGGTCAGAATTCCAGAAGTTTTTTGTTACTGGAGTTCCTGATAAATTCATTTTTCTTTTTTCTTTTTACTGATAAAAATTAGACTCCATAATTATTTACATTTAGCTTATAAAATCTTTGTTTTTCAAGAAATGCATAATTTCCTTGAGCGGACCAGTCTTGTACGTCTTGCCTTTTCCAATGTTTTGTGTTCTGCACGTGCTCTAATCTTTCATTCTAAGCTGATATAATGTAACATACAGGTGCCATCAAAGATAAAACATATTTGGTCTCATTATTAATGTCATAGACAATATGGCCAAAGGTAGTCCCAGGTGGCGGGCCATTAGATAGAGACATCATTGTCCCACAAACATCAAATACTACTTCCATTCCTAAAACAACTGGTTATCCGCGTAAGAGGCCTGCATGCATGGCCCGAATTAAAAAAAAATCCCAACTATAAAACACCACCTCTTTATTTCTTAAAACTACACCCACCCATAACTTACTCTTCGTTTTCGTTGGACTGTGTATTTTTATTAGATTAAACGAGTTGTTTGCATTGGAATTTTTCTTTATAACCTATTAAGCTTAGTGCTCTCCGTACAATAGACTTAGTCTATTATTTTTTAAATTCCGAATAATTAAATAATACGTCGATTATCATAATAATTACAACTAAACATTCATTTCAGACGTTAAAACAATTACTCTAGACATAATAGGGACGTAAGTTACTCCTTCGAGATAATTGTTAAATGATTCAGCGATTAGAGAAAAAAGAACAATGATTATAAAATAGAGGTAAAATTAACTAATGTCATTTTTAGTCTACAAAATACTAAGCACCTCTATTGTAAACACATTTTGAAATCTAAACTTACTCTCACACTAGAGTTATCTCCCGACGGCCAAAGCCGTAAAGTATTTTTGATTGTTCTATTGTGTAGATTTAGTGTAAACACTCTTCATTCATTTCATGCCTTTGGATACACTAGTATGCATGCCCTTGCATTTTTTTTCTTATTTGATTGTTTATTTTAATAAAAAAAATTAATTAATAATTTATAATAATATGATAATATATTATTATGCACTTTTAAAAATATAAGAATTATTTTTGCATACCTTTGTCACAAACCTCCATATCAATATCATATATAGTACTCTCTCCGTTTCAAAATATAAAATTATTATTGTTTTTTTACAAATTAATTTGAGACATTTCAAATTTAAAATTGATATGATATTACAGATATATGACAATAAAATATTATAATTAGTTATATTTTTCTTGATAATTATAGACTAGAATTAAGTAAAGTTAAATCAATTTTGAGTTTGAAAATATTTAAATAAAATTTTAAAAGTCAAAAGTAATTTTATTTTAAAACATAATGAGTTTAAAATTAACTAACTATATCATAATAACAAAATCTTGCATATTTTTCACTTTAAAGATTTAAAGAATCAATATATAAATCAATAGAAAAAGAAGTAAAAAAAACTCTTATTAGAGGAGATAATATGAGTTTTGAATATGATAAACTGTTAGAAATTGCACCATATTTTTATATTTTTGAGACTTAATTATTGTCAAGTTTGGGGTTAACAAAAACTCATTTGTGAACGTAATTTAGGTAAATATAAATGTATATATAATCTGCTTCCCTAAATGTGGAGAATAAGAGAAAAAATCATTTGATTTGTGTAGAAATTATTTGATTTGTGTCCATGGTGAGACATTTGATAAGGTGCAAAATTATTTGATAAAAAATAATTTTCCTATGTTCTATTTAATAAAATAAAGACTACTACTTACTTTATAAGTACGAGAGGTGTAGTCTATTTTATGTTGGAATAAAAGGAAACTATGAGAACTATTTAAATTCTAATTAACTTCTAAATTATTACTAATATGTAACTTACATATGTAGTACAAATTAACAAGTGTAGTTAAAAATAGAATTTAATAGTATATTATGTAACTTACAAGTGTGTATACACACACACACACACACACACATATACATATATAAGATATATGCATGTATGGATTAAGTTTACACATAAGAAACTATTTTTCTTTTTGCACATGAATTCTCTCTCTTTTTTATCTTTTTCAATTTTTCTACAAACATATTCCTATCACAAAGCAAGAATAAAAATTGTGAATTGCTATTACAAGATTGTTCAATTTTGAGATTTGATATATATCTTGGAGGTATATCATCTTCAACCTTTTAGCAAATCAAACGTGGTGGGGGCGATAAAGATTTTAAGTGCATGAATCATCCGTGTCGTGTCTTCTGCTAAGGTACGATTCTAACAATCTTAAGGTCTTTATTGATTTATTAGAATCAAAAATCGACGGATAGAAGATGTGACGACCCTAAATCCGGGTTCCTTGAACCTCAGATCCGGTTCAACACGAGTACAACCTTTTCCTTATTGTTCATGAATTACAACAATATTATAATTGGTAAAATAACCACTTATTTACAATTTTACAACATCTCTTTCTATTCCAGAATCGAAATCTTTATACATTTCTAGTATGTCTTAATATCATACATGATACGACATTCTATTACAATCAACTTGTGTATTTAACACTCATATAACATACCAACTAAAGTCTTACACTACACAATCATTTACCTGTCCAATTCAGACTAATATCTACAACAAATATTTAGATCTTCAGTGAAAGTAATATGCTTTCCTGTTCCTTGATCTTTATCGAGAACTTCAAATGATTTGCACTATCTGAAAATGTTGGTTTAGGCAAGAGTGAGCACGACGGCTCAGCAAGTCTAACAGATAGCACATAACACATAGTTCATATTTATACATGTTTTTCATGCTTCATGCATTACATTATATGAATGCATCATGCTTCTCATGCTTTGCATTTATTCATGCAACATACTGATCATGCATTGAAATGAATACATGACCTACAGTTCAACTTATTCAATTAATTCAGGCTTTCTATCGTATAGAATCAACAAATCTCATATGGTTTCACAAAAAACATATTTAATTCAAATTCTCACATACTTCAAGTGCACACACAACAGTTATACACATAGCAACAATATCTGAAAAACTTGCCTGGTTCGCTTCTACCAGTTATGCTTATTTACGTCTTTCGTTCAACCTACAATTTATATAGGAAATTGACATAATCATTAGATGCAATGACTATTACTTAGCCTTTATATAAGACTCTAACTTTAAATTATCAACTCTTAAGATATCCGACAAACGAACCCTTAAGTTCCAGACAAAACCCTAGCCCAGCCCCAGTTGGACATGTCGGGTATGTTCATCTAACTTATACCTTCACTACACGTTCTTCGTACGACTTACTTTTAATAAGTTGTCTAAAATTTAGTCACAAATTGACTATTTACATCGATTTAATTTAATTAAACATTCTTCTTTCACATAACTTAATGATTCGGACATTTAATAATGTACCAAATACCTCAATATATCATCTACCTTTGACAATATACAAGTATACAACTACATTCAAATATTATTAACCATTTAATAATATTTTAATCACTCATTAATATTATTAACCATTTAATAATATTTTAATCTCTCATTAATATTATTAACCATTTAATAATATTTTAATCACTTATTAATATTATTAACTATTTAATAATATTTTAATCTCTCATTAATATTATTAACCATTTAATAATATTTTAATCTCTGAATAATATTATTAACCGTTTAATAATATTTTAATCACTTATTAATATTATTAACCATTTAATAATATTTTAATATCTCATTAATATTATTAACCATTTAATAATATTTTAATCTCTCCCTAATGTTATTAACCATTTAATAATATTTCAATCACTTATTAATATTATTAATCATTTAATAATATTTTATTCACTTATTAATATTATTAATCATTTAATAATATTTTAATCACATATTAATATTATTACTCATTTAATAATATTTTAATCATTTACTAATGTTATTCATCATTTAATAACTTTTTAATCATATACTAATATTATTGATCATTTAATAATATTTTAATAATCTTCAATCAATACCAATAGTTAACCTTTTAGTTTTGTTAACCTTAATCTTTAACTTAAACATCTAGCTATCATTTAGTCACTAATAGACTCTCTTATAATATCTTATCTTTATTTCAATAGTGAAATTATCTTTTGTTAAGTTTTACAATGCCTGACAAGCGAAACCTTCAGTTCCGAACAAGTCTGGATTAAAATTTTAATTTTTTTAACAAGCACGGGCGTCTAGACGCCGCCCCAAAGCCTTTCTGGGGCGTCTAGATGCCCATAGGCAGAATCCAACAAGGTCCGGGCGTACACTTGGGCGTCTAGACGCCGTGTACTTTGGCTACCGGAACCTCTCTTACTAGTTTGGCCATAACTTTGTCATACGGAAATATTTTGAGGTGATTTTTGAGTCTAAATTTATTAGAATTTCATTATCTACAATTTCTCTTTAGATCACAAATCCAAATTCCGAACGGAACTGGACTAAAAATGGCTCACAAGGACAAAGTGAAAACTAAAATCACAAATCCTTGGTTTTAAAGGTTCAAACTTGAATAAAATGAAATCTATTCATCCAAATGACACCAACTTAGTGTTGTTATCTTCCTAACCTCTTGTCTTACAACCTTTCATGGTTCGATCGCATTTTTGAAAACGTTTGACAAGAAATTTTAAGATCGAACCACTTAGGGTTTTACCGGTAACACAATATGGAATTTTCTTCCATTTATTTGCGTATCACACATACCGACACTTGATTTAAACATACTAAATCATAAATCTACCTATATATCATAGATCTAGACTTCTAGAGCATCAAAATAACTTTTGATCGGTTAAAAAATATATTTTAACCGATTAAAACTTATATAGACTATAAAAATGAAATAGGTGAAGGTTAGATCACTTTTGAACCTCTTGATCTTGGATGTTCTTCATCACTTGACTATGATCTTGGCTTGTGACTCCACCTTGATCATCCTCTAGCAATCTCCAACAATGCTCTCCCTTATTTCTAGAATGATCTCTCTTTTATCTAAAATACTTCTCTCTCTATAACTTGGTGAAATGAACAAATGACCAAACTTTTCCAAGCCTTGGTAATGAGTTCTATTTATAGGACTCAACTAACCTCACTTATCATCTACTAATCAACTAACATAGGTGAATTAAAGGGTTAATCCATGCTTACTATTTTAGTGAATGACTACTTGATGGACTTGGTGATTGACCACCATGAATGACAAGTTTGATTGACTAGGGTGGTTGGGTAGTTGGTGAGCAATTCACCCAACACTTAACCCACATGTGGTTAACTCTCATAAGACCTATGGTTAAAGTACTACACTTAACCTTGGTCACTTAAAACTCAACCTTAGTTAGGGCTCATCTTATTTATATATCTCACAACAACTAGTCACAATGTGGTTAATTCTCTACATTAAAATGACCTAGGTTGGTTCACTCACCCAACCATGGTCTAAACTCATCAATTAAACATACACACATCTTCCACCAAATAACCCAAGTAAGGTTAATTCTCTACAATCAATTATACATATATATTCAATATATTTATATAATTACTAACACTTAACTCTAGCATTGGTTAATGTTTTATTTTTATTACCACTTAGGGTTAACAAATAACCCAACAATGGTTAGTCCTCTACAACATAAATTCATAAAAATTGACCATCTTCATTGACTAGGGTTGGTGAACCACCCATTGGTTAATTCATTTAACCAACATTGGTTAACTCTCTACCAATTCATATACTTACAACATATATATCTCTACATATTCACCAATAACCTTTTATTTAAATTACATCATAGCTTGAATTGACCAATTTAAATTGAATACAAACAACATACATTTTTACTTAATCTCCAAGTGGGACCCCATGTTTGGTCAACACTCCACCATTTTCATTTTATTTTTATTATATATATATATATATATATATATATATATATATATATATATATATATATATATATATATATATATATATATAATACTTGCAATTTCTACTAACCATTAACCAATGTATGGTTAATTCCCTACAACATGCAACCCATGATTATCTACCAATTCTACCTTGGTGAATTTTATACATACATAATTGTATCTATAATATTCTTCCTACAACTTACCCATGCATAGTTAAATCTTTAATTTATTTACTACCTAGGGTTACTCAATTAACTCATCCATAGTTAATTCTCATTATCACATTCATTCACCTAGCAATTAACCAATATTTGGTTAATACTCTCTCTTGTCTACCAACTAGGGTTATTCAATTAACCATACATTAGTTAATTCTCTACACTTAACAATACTTGAATTTATTCTCCCAACATATTGACCAACATTTGACTTTTAAATTTGGACTCAATATTTGGGCTACTAGTTTATTTTGCATTGGGTTCCCTTATTTAATTATTTGGGCTACCCAACACAACTAACACATCTTTATAACTTGGGCTAGGTAATTTATTTAATTGGACTACCACCCAATTATATACAATACTTGCCAACATTAATTAATTGGACTTATATTAATTACCTCTTGGACTATTAATCAACATAACATTTGGGCTTATTATTTAATTACCACTTCATACCAATATTTTCATATTGGGCTAACATCTATAATCCTTTAGGGCTAGTCCACTAGTAGTAATTACATTACTTGAACTCTATACCACAACTTAATAATTAAGTTCATTACTTAATCAATTAACTTCTTAATATTGTCATTCTAGACAAACTTTCTAGTTTTTATATAACTTTAACTCATAACTAATATAATTAATATAATTAATTATATTTCATGACTTTCATTCTTACTTCATATTTAAACTAATTAATTTATTAGTTTTATTGAGTATTAATTTACTCATCTTCTTGTTTGGCTAACAAACACAACTCTAGGAATATATAACTATGTATATATATCCTGATAACCGTCTTCATTTCTCAAATGAATTTATTTCCTTAATAAATTCTCTATATGCATCATAAAATATTTCCATATTTAATTTCTAACAAATAAATTATGTTAAAAAAAATGTTTACCCATTTTCTACACATCTTACTTCTCACATTCTAGGTTTTAAACCTTAACCTTTAATAAAATCAATTAAGATATTATTTAAAATCTTGAAAATATCTGGGATATTACAGAAGACATAACACTATTTCAAAAATAAGTGTGGTTTTTCTTATATCTATTACCAATGGAGTTTTTTTTTATGATAATTAGTAATATGCAGATATATTAATTAATTATTTTTTATTGATA
Source organism: Hedera helix (assembly GCA_947179155.2). NCBI lineage: Eukaryota > Viridiplantae > Streptophyta > Magnoliopsida > Apiales > Araliaceae > Hedera > Hedera helix. Next base: position 39,678,028 of record OX359278.1, read on the forward strand.
ACTTTTGTTAGAAGATGGATTGTGGAGAAAAATAAAACTAAAAAAAGTTACAATTTACAAGTTTGTAAATGGATGTGGAGGAGATGAATAGTCATCACGAAAAAACACCAAATGTTGATGCCTACATTTTTTTTCCCGAAAAGGTCATGGTATTCTTCGAATTTAATCCAAAAAATGTATTTTTTAACATTTGCCTTTATTTTTATAAATGATAATTGTGCATCATTTTGTTTATACATTTAAAAATATTTTTTTATGTATCATATCATGATGTGTAAATGATATTGTATGTTTGAGTATTGTTTTACTTATAATTTGTTGTAATAAATTATTTTAATTATTTTTGTGGTATAAGAAAACTAATTAATTTTTTGTCCATGACAGAATAAAATAAATTTTGTGCATATATTTGTAATAATATTTTATGAGTAGATAAAATATTATTGTGTATATGTATGAGATTTGGGACAATTGTTTTTCTTGTACACTAATTGATAATAATTTATTATGAGAAAAGTTGTAGTAAATTTTGAGAAATTTACTCGTCTCTAAGTATAACAAATTAGTTGTGAATTAATTTATTTAGATAATAAAGTAAAAGTTATGTTCTTCTCAAACGAAATTATGCATATAAAATTTGAGCCAATATTTAGTGTGTAATATTATTTGGTATTTGTATGTATGGATTTTGAGATAAATTAGTTTGTTTGTATGTAATAAATTAATTATCAACTAGTAATTAGAAGAGATATTGTAGAAGTAAATTTGGTTTAATAAATCTAATATACTACATGATTATAAAGTTGTGAAAACAATTATTTTTTTTTTTGTTCATAAGTGTTTTGTGATGATCATTATTGTATATGTTCATTTATCTCAAATATGTACTTCTTGTATATATGAGAAGTAGTACATTATAATGGATCATATGAACTTTGCATATTATAATTGAAGCAAACATTACTTTTGACTTTATATAAATATAATGAAGTTTAAGGATTTCACACTATTATGGAAATTGTCTTGAATTCTATATTTGTTAGGATCAAAATATACATTGTTTTGTAATATTTCATGTTCATGTTGGAACAAGAAATTAATTTGAGAATTTGTTAATTCATATGTGTGAAATACAATTTACTTTCTATAGAAATTAATTTTGTTTGCGATAAATTAATTTATTAGAAAGTAATGTAAATTTTCATATTTTATGATTTATATGCAAATAAATTTGTGCAATATGATTAATTGCACTACAATTTTTATATAATGAATTTTATAGTATTTATATAGAGTCAAGTGTTACATGCTGGTATACTAGAAAAAACGCATATGTATGATATGAAATACTCATGTTAAATAATTTATGAAATTTCAAAAAATAAGAACTTGTTTCCTTATGTGGGGATGTTCTAAAAGATTCATATGTTGAAGTAATCTTTATATGAATAACTAATATATAAGATGTGCAATAACTTATTTTTTGCTTACAGAAATAGTCCTTAATATTCTTATCTGGAAGTAATATCTATAAGACCATTGGCACATAAAATCTTAATTAATATAAAATTTTATTTAAAGTAGTGAGCATATATATATTGTGAAATAAAATTATTCAATGAGATTGCAATTATTTAAAAGTGTGGGGATGATTCATTAAGAATTTCATTTTTTGATGGACTAAATATGGCCTTTGAACTATTTGGAGTATAATCTTACTTATGTTAAAAATTGTAAGACTTGTAAATTTATTGTTGTGAAATTCAATTTAATTGTGTAGTCCTATAAAATAAAAATCTTTAAAACACAAACTTTTGAATAATATTGAAGTTTGAATTTATTAAACTTAATTAATTCTCACAGGTCCTATAAGGTTATAAATTGAAGTTAGAGAACTTAGTGTTCTTAAATAACTAATGAACCTAGAAGGAACAACCTTGATTTAATTGGTGAAGGAAATCAATATAGTAATTACATAAATAAAATACCTATTTTATTAGTCTAAATATGATCCAAAATATTTATAATGATTGAGTTCAACAGTGAGATTGAAAATGAGCTATAAATATTTAAATGGATTTACATATTAGGTGATAATACTTAAGTATGAGTACATGAGTACATTTGCTTTGATATTCTAAATTCATTGAATAGGTATAAGTGACTCGATATTGATGACTATTGTACTTTCAAAGTCAAATAATTGTCAAGGTTACAGACAAAAGATTATAAATTATTTTAACATTTTAGCACCAGTTATGATATTACTCCAACTCAAGTTTTCAATAAATTTGATTGAAGGAGTATATTGTGAATGAACAAGATGGTTTGTTCTTTTCGGATGAGAGGCTGAAATGTGAAATAGTCATATACATATGGTCTAAACTAAAAACTAATTTGTCACTTTTTCCTTATTCAATGGATATAAAATTATTTAAATGTGTTTACACTAACAATACAATTTTATATATTATAATTTGATAGTTTATGTGTGCATTAATAAAATGTTGATCATTAGACTAAGACACGTCTATTTTTTGTCATTATATTAAAAGACTTGTAAAATAAATGTTACCTTAGTATCATGTAAAAAAATTGTGGAGGTTTCTACTAAACCAATTTAATTAAGGGGTTGTGAGTTAATTTTGATAACCTTGAGGTTGAAGAATTTAATAATTCCTTAATAGTGTTGATAAACTAGAAGTTAATTTTGATATAGTTAGTGAGAGTCTTATGTATACTATGCAATGCACGAGATTAGATATCACCTACAGTTCTAAACTTAGAGAATACACTAGTGGTTTAAAATTGGTTTATATTAGGTTTCTCAATGTTTCAAAAGATCATATAAATGTCACTAATATTTTAGTGAATGAAAATTAAAACCCTATTCCTAAAGAGTTTAGGAGAGTTTACTAAGTCTATAAATAAGATGGGTCTTATTATAGATGAGGGTTACTGACACAATTACAAGTATTAGAGAATACTTCATAATTCTTTACATCTAAGAAGTTGGAGAGAGAGAGAGAAAGAGAGAAAAAGAGAATTAAGGCTAGCTACCCAAGATTTAGAAAAACCTAAATCTACTTATTGAATTAATATTTTCTTTGTGGATCACCTCTAGAGGCTGCACACTTGGGTAGCTAACATTGATCCATGAATTTCATTCAAGAAACATGAAGGATTTAGGAGGTGAACTCGTAGCTAATAAAAGTTATTCGTTTACAAAAGTATAATTTTTTATCCTTCCTCAATTAATAAGTATAGCATAAAAAAGATCATAGATTTTAGTTTGTAAAAAAAATTTAAATATGAATTATGTTTGCTTTCGCTGTTTTACATCAATTTGATTGCATGTATATATAGTTTTTGCAATCCTACAAACAATGCCCTATTTCTCTCAAGGAGGTTAAGAAAATGTCCAATTACCTATATGTCAATGCTATAAGAAAGCTAATGCATGCAGTTGTGTGTACACAACCTGATATAACATATGCAATTGGTTATCTTAGTCGCTATCATTCTAACCCTGGGATCGCTCATTGGAGGGCAATCAAGAAGATCTTGCAATATTCGAAGGGTACTTTAGACTACATTTTACATGTTGCATGTGGCTATGGTAAATTTGACTTACGATTAATCGGGTACTCTAATTCTAGTTGGGAAGGTAACCGTAGGATGCGCAAGTTGACCTTAAGATATGCATTATTGCTACATGGCGATGCCATCACATTGTGTAGTAAAAAACAGACTTGTGTTACTTTTTCGATTATGGAATAAGAGTTTGTAGTATGTACGTCAGCTGTTCAGGAAGCCATGTGACTAAGGAGATTCTTCAAAGATCTCGGAGTAGTCACTCATTCTTTGGATCTTATGATCGTTTATTATGATAGCACAGTGGCCCTAAATTACACCAAGGTCCTCAAGTATCATGACAGGACGAAGCACATTGATTTGATAAAGAATTTCATTAGAGAGAACATAGTAAATAATTAAATTATATTGGAGTACACTGATCTAATAGTAGCTGATCTCCTAATGAAGTCGATTCTCAGATATGCTTTTTATAGGCATGTTAGTTCATTAGGGCTTTATAGGGTTTGATGTACTTTCCAGTTTACTAGTGTATCACTCATTATTTAGATATCAATCTCTAAGGTTAGGATTCATGAAATTATAAGCATCAATTTTGGAAAAGTAATTAATCCATATCTTAGTATTATTAATGAAAAGGGAAGACCAACTTTATTTTACCTCGTTCTGCACTTATTATCGACAACTATAGCGGTTCGATAGAGATATAGTAGAAGTGAGATACGAAATGGACATGGGACCAAAGGTGGTTAACTTCTCTTTGAGTGATTGTAGATACTAAACCTAGTAAAAATCCAAGTGTGTATGGAATACTTTCAGTTTATGGGTTGTACCCTCTACATGAACTATTGAGTTTAGTGTGAGAGCTTCCACACTGTTTTCTTTAAAAGAGTAGATGTCTCTATGTTGGGCCTAACGGGTTTGATATGGAGCTCTCACACTGTAACGGTGGCACTGTCCAATAATTAAAAATTCATGTGTTATTATTTTGAGCAGTTTTGACAAATGTGATGACTACATCGTCCCTGCCATGAACGAGAAGGAGATGTTAGGTTTTGGATACCCAAACGGTAGATGTTGTCGTATACGTGACGTAGAGTTCATGTAATTACACAATTTTGTCGCACTATAGGCACACATGTTTAAAGAGTTATATATTTTTATTTTCGTGTTACGTGTAAATCAATCATAGTATATGTATCTTTCCTCTTTCAGGCACCGTTCAATGCCATAACGACAAAAGAACTTACTTTTGAGGCAAGTAAACGACACTATAAATAAGGAAGTAAATGAATGCAAAAGTAGAAATCAGTCGATCGAAGTTTTTTAATACGTTTGCCATTGACCACGAACACCAGATATATTGGATTGAGATTCGCAACTTTACTGTATCCAATGAATTCAACGAGAACAAAAACAAGGAAGCAAACAAATGACGTAACGTAATACTTGGAATAAATCGCTCAATAAATAACTTAATAGATACGTTTCCACAACCGGACATGTGCAACTTTCAATACAAAATTACACTTATTTGCGTAGTTCGTTTTCTATGAAGATTTCATTATCCACATCTCCAAAAATATCACGTATATATTCTTTAGTTAATTTTTGAATGAGATACATTTCCTAAAGCCCTAAAAAGAAGTAACCACATCTTTTTAGCATTAATTTCCATTACTTCTATTTTTATTTTTTTAAAACAATCATTCTTTTCCCATGTGTAAAGAAGTGAGATTAAGAAAGAATTGATATTTTTATAATATCTCTTACACATAAGTGTAAGGTATATTTACTACTTATTTATATGAAAATTTATAAAATTATTATTTTTAATCGTAAAAATATCAAAATTTCTATCGAGATTATACCTTGTTAAAGTCTTGCCATGTCTCCAACCATCAAATTCACTAGTAACCTCAAATTTTACATGGTATTCAAAAGAAAATTTTCCAGAGCTAGACGGTCAAGTGCGAAGGAGTAGACCTCTCCTACTAAAACACGATTGTCTATTTTAAGGAAAAGTCCACTTGGATTCGATTAGATCACATCCCTTTACGAACAAGGACACGAAAATTACGTCAACAGACGTGGGCCCACAACTTCTTCATCAACCATGTGTCCCATGATGACGAACACATGTCATCACCACCTTTTTTCAATCTTAAAATCATTTTCCGCATCTCTTTTTTACATAAAAAAATTTTAAAAAAATAAATAAACTAAATATCCACGCGGCGAGTATCACCGATTACACGTGGCGAATAGTACAGTGTGTATAAAAGGACAATAGTACGAGAGATTTGTATATTCATTTGACTTGAAAAATAATGCTGAGAACTCAGGCAACCGGCGGGAGAGAGGGAATCGACGGCGCCGGCCGCCGCTACAAGGGGGTCCGGATGAGGAAATGGGGGAGATGGGTGGCCGAAATCCGGCAACCCAAAAGCCGGGACAGAATCTGGTTGGGGTCCTACAACTCTCCCGAGGAGGCCGGTCGTGCATACGACGCCGCCGTCCTGTGCTTACGTGGACCCACCGCCATGGTGAATTTCCCTTGGGATCCTCCGGCTATTCCAGCAGGTGAGTTGACTCGGGAGCAGATTCAGGCCATTGCCGCAGGACACGCCCACAGACTCTCGTCAGACGTGACCCAACCGGTGGTGGCTTCGCCGTCTTTTGTTCCGATGGTAACGGCGGCGAGAGGAGAAGGCGGCCTCGAAGGAGTTGACAATGTGGTTGCAGGTGATACATTTTACTAGGCACCACGCGTTCGGTCTTTTTGAAGCTCTACCAGCTTTTAGTACTTATGATATATATATATATATATATATATATATATATATATATATATATATATATATTCATAGCACGTTTTGAATGTTTTAGTGCTCAGTATTTAATATTCTGAGTTGGGTCAGTGCTCACTTCTTGACCATCATCTTTATTATATATCTATCTATATCTATACGCGTGTTCTATATATTATGTGTACTATTTATTAGCTAGGAAACCACCAAAAAAAAAAAAAAAAAACTACATATATTCAGTGGTGTTTAATTTAATATTTATCTAATTTACTGGCGTGGCTTCCATGTTGTTAATGGTACTTCATACTACTTTCTCTTCTGTTAAATTTATAAATGTTGGTTAATGGTTACTGTTATAATTATTTCTAAACATAATGAATGTTTGGTTTTAGTACAAGTGACAATTTAATAAATTTGAGTTGTTATATTTGAGTATATTATGTTACTTTACATTATTATTGACAATAAAAAAATTACTTTTTCAATATAGTATGTAATTTTTTTAATGGGAATAGTGAGAACAAACAGAAGAAGTATTAATTATAAATGGACAATACTACATTTATTACATCCGAATATAACATGAAATACTACATTCGTATCAGATCTTACTTTTAAATAATTGAGATACATGTAATATTTTATATTATGTCCGAATATAGTGAGTCTAGACTTATTCATTATAAATTCGAGAAGAGAGATATAGCAGGGTTGCCCGATCCTAAACGAAAAAAGAGAATACGTGACATATGTTACCATCAAACTTGTTATAGATCAAATCCAAAATCACGTAGTATATTTGGAATGCTATTAAAAATGTATGGAATATAACGCTATTAATGAAATGATGAAAAGACGAAATGTTATTAACAAACTGAGTGTATTGATAATGTATGGAATGCTATTAATGAAATGATGAAAGTAGGAAAGTGTTATTAACAATATAAAATGTTTGCTACATTAATTATTTCCCTCATTGGAAAAAAGCTTGCGCAGAGTAGACAAGCCGAGCAACATGAATAATATTTCAGGATTTGACCAAAAATACAAAATGTATTTTTATGTCAACACTGAAACCATAAGCAGATGAACAAATTTATTTTTTCTAATTATCTTTCAAAAATACCCGATACAAAGGATTCTTCGTTGGTAGAGTTGGGGGAAGACGGGCTTACAGAGAATGAAGGAATGAATAAAAAAATTAAAAAGTTAGAAAGAAAAAAAAATACAAATACGGATATAAAAATATATATGTAGACTGACAACCATGTTTGCTCAGGGGCGGATGCATATGCAGGCAAGGGGGCAACTGTTCATCCTTAATTTTTGGATTTTTTTACAAGTATGGGATTAACTTATATCTGCAATCACTAAATTTAAAATTATAATTTTTTCATTCAATCTACGAAGGAGTTTTTAAAATTTATATTCCGTTATGCTAATCAAGTAAAATTAACCTACCAAATTACTTGATAATATCTCTTTAACAAGAAAATTTTAAAGAATTTACCCAACTCTTTTCTAAATTCTTTCGTGTGCCTTAGGAAATGACATGTTCCATGACGATTTGGGTTGATTCCTACAACTGTCTTTCAACCCTAGCAGAACATGATGGTTTAATATCACAAGATTTAATTATAAATTATAAAATAATAAAACCAAACTAAATTATTTGCAATTACTAAATTAAGTTGTGAAATGATTAATTATTAAAAATAATTAATAGTTAGTGTTAGGAGTCAAAAATTCTTTTTATAATTCTACATACTTTAACGTTGACTTATTATTCTGCAATAATTTTATTCTATAAAGGAGTCTTTTAATTAATTAGTCAAACAATAAATTTTAGCTTTTAAAATTATGTTTAGAATTTTACTTTACTTAACTTTGGACGACTCTAAATAACTAAATTAAAAAAGGAAAAAACATTATGTGTGCATAATAATTAGTATAGGAGAAATTTAGTTAATTAATATTAAGTATAGTGATGACTTAAATATTTTGATTAAACTTTACTTATTTTTTAAAACTAAAATTTATAATGGTAACTTATTATTCAACAACAATTTTATTCCTAAACAACTATATATATATATATATATATATATATATATATATATATATATATATGAGAAAATAATAATTAATATTAAAAAGCATATTACATAGTACAAAATATTTTAATGATTAAACTTTAGTTATCAATTTTATTTCAGATAGAAGATCTTTAGTTAATTAATATTACAAAAAAATCACTTATATAATCGTTATTAAAATTTAGTTACCATTTAAAACTAAAAACTATGATGGTAACTTATTATTTTTCAATAATTTTATTTCATATAGAATTCCTTAAACACTAAGTTTAGGCTTTTAGGTTTTATACTCATTTTTTAACTCTAAAAAACTAAATATAAATTCGAAATATTGAATATAAAAACTAAATATTAAATTTCAAAATTATATAAAAAATTAATATGAAATTATAAAAAATTAAAAAAAACATTACTAACACTCAATTGCGATCCTTGATAATTGTTTGTCTGGGCAAAGTTTATAATCATTCTAATAGTAACAGTAAGTTAAATTGAAATTCAAAAAAATATTTTATAATCCTCATATATATATATAATAAATAAGAAATTAAAATTAATGTTATTTATAAAATAATTCCGTGCTTCGCACGACGTATTTAGCTAGTTATCTATATAATTAAAAGTACAGACTTTGTTTGATTTCACCAATTTTTAATTCAGCTTTCCTAATTCATATTAGCATAAGTATTATCCAAATTTGTATCAATTAAATAATATCCAAATTTAAAAATATTCATATCTCTAAGGGGAATAGGGAAAAAAAAGATGATATTTTTTTTTCTTATTCAAGTTATTATAAGTACTATATAAATTTTTAATAATTAAATAAATACTATCTAAATTTGTAAAGTATTCAAAAAAAAATCCAACCAATCTCTAATAGAAATAGTAACTTCCAAAAGAATTTTTAGTTTTAGTTTTACCAATTTTATTATAAAAAATTTGAACATAATTTTATATAATTAATTAAGACAATACAACACATTATATTATATCATATATTTCAATTTTTTGTTAGTTTTAGTCCGATCGAAGTATAAAAAGATATATAGTTTAGTTTTGTGGTTACATGATATTTATTACGAGTATTTTATAGTTACAATTTCTTCTTTTCAATTCATAATAACATAAATACTATTCAAATTTTTGTATTAAAAATATTTCATTCTCTAAAAGGAACAGAAAATAGGAAAACCTTTTTCTTTCCTATTTAAATTAGTATAAGTATTACACATGTGACGCCCCCAAATCTGGGCCCACACAGCCCAAACTTGAGTCGTCAAAATACTACAACAAAATTATTACAACAAAGCACAACGTACAACAATACAGTGTATAATAATACACAACTAAGTCTTCACTATTATTGCCACACTATTTTACAAAACGTGAAGACTATGATAACTATTCCTCGGACCCTCACTCCATTCCCCGGCTAGACCCTGTTATGTTTTCATCTCCTGTTGAAAAACAATGGAACAAAAGAAAGGGTGAGCTCAAATAGCCCAGTAAAGAATATCATGACTAAGATAATGACGAATAAATTATCATTAGTCTTCAACAGCTGAGTTCTTGATAGAATACAATAGACTACAAGGTTTATATCAAAAACTGCAGTTAAATTCTTAAACAACGTTCAGATCAATAATAGCAGCGGAATGAGTAATCTATTAGAAGAATAATGCAGACTATAATGTCCACTCGGTTCTCTTTTTAGGAAAAACATCATCAACTTTTATCATCTGAAATATCATTAGTCAAGATAATACAAATTCACAGTTCCTGATCATAATCATGCAGATCAACAGTTCATCTTTGCACTACGGGCCAAAGACATTCAATATATCACCAACGGTCATGATTATACCAGATTCAGCCTTTGGTCATAATCATACCAAACAACAGTTCATCTTTGCACTACGGGCCAAAGAGAACATTCACCACGTGCCATAAAAGACACCGAACAGATGTATCGCCTTTAACCTATTATATCGCCTTTAACCTATCATCTGTTCAACAAATATATCACATCTGTGCCCCCGGCCACAGATATTCACAACAGCTTGATTTTTGGATGATTAGAATGATATAAATGATGAACAGAAGAAATAGGATAACAATAAGTATCGGAAGTTTACTTTGTACAGATTCAAATAATGTCCAAATTGTCAACATGATGTGGAGTGAAATTCAAGATCCACAGTTCAGAATAACTGTTACAATTCAATAGAAAGGTTCACGTAAATAGGAAGGTTCAGTTGAAATAATGAAGTTCAACTATTATGGAACATATAATATTTTCAGGAATTATAGAAGCAATAGTTCCATAATAAATTTCGATTTAGGAGTATGAAAGAAAATAATATCCCTTACCGTAGCAGGTTTGATTAACAAAAGGTGAAGGAAATTAATACAAAGGGTTATTCACCAACAGGCGGCAATCCGCTCCGTAAGGTTATTCCCACAATTTAATAGAATTTGAGTACAAAGAGTTATTCACCAAACAGGCGGCAATCCGCTCCGTAAGGTTATTCTCAGAGATTAATAATGAATGAATACGAAAGGTTATTCACCAACAGGCGGCAATCCGCTCCGTAAGGTTATTCCCACAATTTAATAGAATTTGAGTACAAAGAGTTATTCACCAAACAGGCGGCAATCCGCTCCGTAAGGTTATTCTCAGAGATTAATAATGAATGAATACGAAAGGTTATTCACCAACAGGCGGCAATCCGCTCCGTAAGGTTATTCCCACAATTTAATACATGGAAATAAAAGGCACGTCTTATGAGTAAGGAAGAAACAATATTATTATCGAGAATCAAATAATGATAATCCCTTACCATAGTATGTTTGAATAATGGAAGATGAAAAAGATGGTATCCCTTACCGTAACACGTGACTGGATATTGATTTAAATGAGGTTGATTAACTTGAACAGTACACGTATACTTATAGATCTTCACAAATACTCAAGATGACTTAAACACACTTAGAGAGAACTTTCACAAGAAGTATTTAGAGAGAGAAAGAAAGAACAAGTAAGGAAGTTTATGAAAAATCCTTAAGTTAAGGCTTCTATTTATAGCCAAAAATCTTATCATTCATTTAATCTAAACCATTCATTTAAAGATCACCTTTTAATCTACACCATCCATTTCAAATATTATATTATCTTTAATCTACACCATTCATTTCATATCACCTAATAATCACCTAACTTTATATTATAAACAAATCAATTTAATTATTCAACAATAATTCACACTTTAATCTACACCATTCATTTCATATCACCTAATAATCACCTAACTTTATATTATAAACAAATAACTTTATCAATTCAATTATTATGACTAATTATTATAAATACAGTATAGTTAGCTCTTAGATATCAAGTCAATAAATTAATGAAATACAACTGTTTAAATAACATCATAATAGAGATAACAATAATGTAAAATAAAGCATACGTTACTGTGTAATGACAATTATTGATTCAATAATGTGAATTACTGTGCATATGTTACTGTGACAATTATTAGGTTCAATAATTTTAAAAACAGTGCAACAACAATTATTGACTAAATGATATAAAATACAGTGTAATGACAATTATTAAATCAATAATGCAAAATACTGTGTAACAACAATTATTGAATTGATAATATAAAATATTATGCAGTGACAATTATCGATGAAATGATGCGTAACAGTTACGGTGTCAATTATCAGACCAATAATATGAGACACTATGCAATACCGTGTGTTACTATAGAGTACCGTGTGCTACAGAAAATACCATAAACTACCGTATGCTACTATTCTTTTATCACCGGTATTTTAACAGTTCCGTTGACTATTTTTATTTAAAAAGGTTACTTCTGTCGTTTTCTATATCCGACAAATATTCCGTTGTGGGGTCCACCAATAATTTATTATTTCGGTGCCGTCGTACGGCACGAATATTCCCCGACCAAACGAATATTCCCCGACAAAGCGAATATTGTCCGACAAAATAAAATTTGCACATAACATCCTTAACTTTCAATTTTGTTAATTTAACCACTTACTGTTTCAAAAAAAATATATATGAAGAAAAATTAAATTTTGTATTTCATAAAATTCGGGGTCTTACAACCTCCCCTCCTTATGAAATTTCGTCCCCGAAATTGACGTACCTGACATATCGAAGAGGTAAGGATACTTAGATTTCATCTCAGATTCTAGCTCCCAGGTCATTTCCTCAGTATCTTGGTTCCTCCATAAAACCTTAACTTGAGGTATAACCTTTGAGCGTAGGATCTGCTCCTTCTTATCCAGGATCTTAACAGGTACCTCCTCGTATGTTAAATCTTCTGCTATAACGTCTGGTTCTAACTCAATGACGTGGTTTGGGTCCTTCACATATTTACGTAACATAGATATGTGAAAAACGTTATGGATGCGAGACATACTTGGTGGTAGGGCTAGTCTGTAGGCTACGGTTCCTATTCGATCGAGGATTTCAAATGGGCCAATAAATCGAGGGTTGAGCTTTCCTCTCTTTCCGAATCTCGTAACCCCTTTCCATGGAGAAACACGTAAGAATACATGATCTCCGACGTTGAAACTTTCGTCTCTCCGATGAAGATCAGCATAACTCTTTTGTCGTTCTTGTGCGGTCTGTATTCGTTGTCGGATCATTTGGATCTTTTCGGTCGTCAAGCGTACCAACTCGGGTCCCAACAATTTTGCTTCTCCTACCTCATTCCAACATATTGGAGAGCGACACTTCCTTCCATACAATGCCTCGAATGGAGCCATGCCTATGCTTGCTTGGTAACTGTTGTTGTAAGAAAATTCCACCAACGGCAAGTACTTATCCCAACTTCCTTTGAAGTCTAATACACAAAGTCTCAAAAGATCTTCGAGGGTCTGGATCGTCCTTTCCGATTGTCCGTCCGTTTGAGGATGGTATGCAGAACTAAAACGTAGTTCAGTGCCCATAGCTTTTTGTAGACTGATCCAAAAGCGTGAAGTGAATCTAGGATCTCGATCAGAAACTATGGAAACTGGCATGCCATGCAATCTCACGATCTCATTTATGTATATACCGGCAAGACGTTCAAGTGAAAAGTTTTCTCGTATAGGCAAGAAATGAGCAGATTTGGTCAATCTATCTACGATCACCCAAATTGCATCTAAGCCTTGAGAAACTTTTGGAAGACCCGTCACGAAGTCCATATTGATGTGTTCCCACTTCCATTCGGGAACTTCAAGTGATTGTAATGGACCTTTAGGAACTTGATGCTCTGCCTTGACACGTTGACAAGTTAGGCACCTTGAGATAAACTCCGCAATCTCTCTTTTCATATTGTTCCACCAAAATGTATGTCGAAGATCTCGATACATCTTGGTACCTCCTGGGTGGATTGCAAACGGCGTGTTGTGTGCCTCCATCATGATTTTATGCTTTAATTCAGGATCGTTAGGAACACAGAGTCGAGAGTTGACTCGAAGTATTCCTTTCTCGTCGATTCTTGCTTCGGGATTGGCACCTTCTTGTACTTTCTTTATCATGTTTATCAGTTCCGGATCGGTAGCTTGAGCAGCTTTAATTTTATCGATTAGAGTTGGTTCTACTCGCACGTGAGCAATCTTCGAGTGGGTCCCTGGTGTCTTTAGCTCTATCTCCATCTTTTGCAAGTCGTACAAAATACACTTTTGTGTTGTCAGCAGTGCACTTGTACTTGCATAAGATTTTCTGCTCAAAGCGTCAGCTACAACGTTCGCCTTTCCCGGGTGATACTGGATTGTGTGGTCATAATCCTTTAACAGCTCAAGCCAACGTCGTTGTCGCATGTTGAGTTCCTTCTGGGTGAAGAAATACTTGAGACTTTTATGATCCGTATAGATATCCACTTTTTCTCCGTACAAGTAGTGTCTCCAGATCTTCAACGCGAAAACGACTGCTGCCAACTCTAGATCATGAGTAGGATAATTTTTCTCATAATCTTTGAGTTGTCGAAAAGCGTAGGCTATAACCTTTCCATGTTGCATAAGGACACAGCCTAGACCTTTGCCAGAAGCATCGCTGTAGATAACAAATTCTCCTGATCCTGATGGTATGGTCAGAACAGGAGTTGAAACCAGTCTCTTCTTGAGTTCTTGGAAACTTTTCTCGCATTCCTCGCTCCATATGAATTTTGTGCTTTTCCGAGTAAGCTGCGTTAATGGAGTGGCGATTCGAGAAAATCCTTCTACGAATCTCCGATAATAACCAGCTAGACCCAGAAAACTTCGGACTTCGGTTACTGTTTTGGGTTGTTCCCAATTTAGTACCGTTTCAATCTTCGCAGGATCGACTGATATTCCTTGACTAGAAATCACATGCCCAAGAAACGCGACCTCCTCAAGCCAGAACTCACATTTCTTCAACTTGGCATATAATTTGTTTTCACGGAGCTTTTGTAGTATCAATCTCAGGTGTTGTTCATGATCCTCGCGACTCTTGGAGTATATGAGGATGTCATCAATAAAGACAACCACAAAATGATCCAAATGTTCCTTGAATATCCGGTTCATCATGTCCATGAAAGCTGCAGGAGCATTAGTTAGTCCAAAAGGCATGACTAAGAACTCATAATGCCCATAACGAGTTCTGAAAGCAGTCTTTGGAATGTCCTCAGCTTTAACCTTTAACTGATGATATCCAGAACGGAGATCAATCTTTGAGAAATGTTGAGCGCCTTGCAATTGATCAAACATGTCATCAATCCGAGGTAACGGGTACCTGTTCTTGATGGTGACATGGTTCAATTCTCGGTAGTCAATGCACAATCTCATAGTCCCGTCTTTCTTCTTCACAAATAGAACAGGAGCACCCCAAGGTGATGCACTCGGACGAATGAAACCGGTATCCAACAATTCCTGTAGTTGGACTTTTAACTCTTGAAGTTCAATGGGAGCCATTTGGTAGGGAGCTTTGGAAATGGGCTTGGTACCGGGTTCAAGATCAATATAAGAATCAATTTCACGGTTTGGGGGTAAGCCAGGAAGTTCTTCAGGAAAAACGTCAGGAAACTCATTAACAATGGGAATATCATTCAAGTTTGATGTATTTTTGTTCAAATCAGTGACATGAGCTAAAAAGGCTTGACATCCGTTTTTCAATAAACGAATGGCTTTATGGCTAGAAATAACAGTTATAGATTTCAATGGTTTAGTTGCTTGAATTTGCATGACAGGTTGATTAGGAATATGAAAACTAATAATCTTATGAAAACAATCAATTTTAGCATGATGGGTAGTCAACCAATCAATTCCTAAAATCACATCAAATTCACGCATCTCCAAAGAAATAAGGTCAACAGGTAATGTGAGGTTGTTGATTTGAACTAGGCAAGATTTATAGATAGTAAATGTAATAGGTATTTCTCCCAATGAGGTTTCAACTGATAAGACAAGATTTAAGTTTTCAATAGTCAAATTTAAACGTTGAGTACATATAGGTGAGATAAAAGAGTGGATAGAGCCAGTATCTAATATGGCATAGACTTCACGAGAATTTATGAATAGCTTACCGGTTATCACCTCATTCGGTTTCTTGACTGTTATCGTCAAATCGAATCCCAAATACTTCATTCGGATCTTCACGTATTTCAACTATGGGAATACCACTGAATAATTTTCTAGCAAACTGTTTCTCGGGTTCATCAACTTCATCAGTAGTAAGGTACCAATGATTTCCATTAAAATAGTATTTTCGATAGACTGCAGTTTCCACGATAGTGACTAACTTAACCTGAATTCCTCTAAATTGTAACGCCCAAAAGTATAGAAACATCATTTTTAAATAATCTTGAAAATCATAGCTGGAACACCATAAATCCCAAAGACTAATATGAAAAGTCCATATATTCTGATCCTTTGTTATAGAGCATAACCAGGTGATATCACTCTCCCAATTAGTGAGTAAATTAAAGGCAATAATTTCCGCAAGTTCGTTACTTCCTTTAATTGCTTCTAAGAATGGATCTGGAACGACTATAGCAGAGCTTTCACCTTCATCCTTACTGGATAGAACACGCATAATTTTTGCCTTAGGCAAATGATTCAACTCTGAGTTTGTAAGAAGATTATTCGTCGCCTCTTGTTTTGCAGCTACATTTGTTTCGGTAATTTCATAGTTAACCTCCTGATTTCCAGATGCCATACTTAACTGTGGTCACAAAATAAATGTTAGTTCAAATAAACTGACTCATCACTTCATGTTCCTACATTCAAATCAACTCATTAGATAATAAAATCTATTTTAGGTAGGACACACTAGTGACTGATTCTATTCGTCTCTCCCCTCCTAGTTCTACCCCAGATCTCCATTAAAGACCATATCCCTAAGCTCTGATGCCAACTGTGACGCCCCCAAATCTGAGCCCACACAGCCCAAACTTGAGTCGTCAAAATACTACAACAAAATTATTACAACAAAGCACAACGTACAACAATACAGTGTATAATAATACACAACTAAGTCTTCACTATTATTGCCACACTATTTTACAAAACGTGAAGACTATGATAACTATTCCTCGGACCCTCACTCCATTCCCCGGCTAGACCCTGTTATGTTTTCATCTCCTGTTGAAAAACAATGGAACAAAAGAAAGGGTGAGCTCAAATAGCCCAGTAAAGAATATCATGACTAAGATAATGACGAATAAATTATCATTAGTCTTCAACAGCTGAGTTCTTGATAGAATACAATAGACTACAAGGTTTATATCAAAAACTGCAGTTAAATTCTTAAACAACGTTCAGATCAATAATAGCAGCGGAATGAGTAATCTATTAGAAGAATAATGCAGACTATAATGTCCACTCGGTTCTCTTTTTAGGAAAAACATCATCAACTTTTATCATCTGAAATATCATTAGGCAAGATAATACAAATTCACAGTTCCTGATCATAATCATGCAGATCAACAGTTCATCTTTGCACTACGGGCCAAAGACATTCAATATATCACCAACGGTCATGATTATACCAGATTCAGCCTTTGGTCATAATCATACCAAACAACAGTTCATCTTTGCACTACGGGCCAAAGAGAACATTCACCACGTGCCATAAAAGACACCGAACAGATGTATCGCCTTTAACCTATTATATCGCCTTTAACCTATCATCTGTTCAACAAATATATCACATCTGTGCCCCCGGCCACAGATATTCACAACAGCTTGATTTTTGGATGATTAGAATGATATAAATGATGAACAGAAGAAATAGGATAACAATAAGTATCGGAAGTTTACTTTGTACAGATTCAAATAATGTCCAAATTGTCAACATGATGTGGAGTGAAATTCAAGATCCACAGTTCAGAATAACGGTTACAATTCAATAGAAAGGTTCACGTAAATAGGAAGGTTCAGTTGAAATAATGAAGTTCAACTATTATGGAACATATAATATTTTCAGGAATTATAGAAGCAATAGTTCCATAATAAATTTCGATTTAGGAGTATGAAAGAAAATAATATCCCTTACCGTAGCAGGTTTGATTAACAAAAGGTGAAGGAAATTAATACAAAGGGTTATTCACCAACAGGCGGCAATCCGCTCCGTAAGGTTATTCCCACAATTTAATAGAATTTGAGTACAAAGAGTTATTCACCAAACAGGCGGCAATCCGCTCCGTAAGGTTATTCTCAGAGATTAATAATGAATGAATACGAAAGGTTATTCACCAACAGGCGGCAATCCGCTCCGTAAGGTTATTCCCACAATTTAATAGAATTTGAGTACAAAGAGTTATTCACCAAACAGGCGGCAATCCGCTCCGTAAGGTTATTCTCAGAGATTAATAATGAATGAATACGAAAGGTTATTCACCAACAGGCGGCAATCCGCTCCGTAAGGTTATTCCCACAATTTAATACATGGAAATAAAAGGCACGTCTTATGAGTAAGGAAGAAACAATATTATTATCGAGAATCAAATAATGATAATCCCTTACCATAGTACGTTTGAATAATGGAAGATGAAAAAGATGGTATCCCTTACCGTAACACGTGACTGGATATTGATTTAAATGAGGTTGATTAACTTGAACAGTACACGTATACTTATAGATCTTCACAAATACTCAAGATGACTTAAACACACTTAGAGAGAACTTTCACAAGAAGTATTTAGAGAGAGAAAGAAAGAACAAGTAAGGAAGTTTATGAAAAATCCTTAAGTTAAGGCTTCTATTTATAGCCAAAAATCTTATCATTCATTTAATCTAAACCATTCATTTAAAGATCACCTTTTAATCTACACCATCCATTTCAAATATTATATTATCTTTAATCTACACCATTCATTTCATATCACCTAATAATCACCTAACTTTATATTATAAACAAATCAATTTAATTATTCAACAATAATTCACACTTTAATCTACACCATTCATTTCATATCACCTAATAATCACCTAACTTTATATTATAAACAAATAACTTTATCAATTCAATTATTATGACTAATTGTTATAAATACAGTATAGTTAGCTCTTAGATATCAAGTCAATAAATTAATGAAATACAACTGTTTAAATAACATCATAATAGAGATAACAATAATGTAAAATAAAGCATACGTTACTGTGTAATGACAATTATTGATTCAATAATGTGAATTACTGTGCATATGTTACTGTGACAATTATTAGGTTCAATAATTTTAAAAATAGTGCAACAACAATTATTGACTCAATGATATAAAATACAGTGTAATGACAATTATTAAATCAATAATGCAAAATACTGTGTAACAACAATTATTGAATTGATAATATAAAATATTATGCAGTGACAATTATCGATGAAATGATGCGTAACAGTTACGGTGTCAATTATCAGACCAATAATATGAGACACTATGCAATACCGTGTGTTACTATAGAGTACCGTGTGCTACAGAAAATACCATAAACTACCGTATGCTACTATTCTTTTATCACCGGTATTTTAACAGTTCCGTTGACTATTTTTATTTAAAAAGGTTACTTCTGTCGTTTTCTATATCCGACAAATATTCCGTTGTGGGGTCCACCAATAATTTATTATTTCGGTGCCGTCGTACGGCACGAATATTCCCCGACCAAACGAATATTCCCCGACAAAGCGAATATTGTCCGACAAAATAAAATTTGCACATAACATCCTTAACTTTCAATTTTGTTAATTTAACCACTTACTGTTTCAAAAAAAATATATATGAAGAAAAATTAAATTTTGTATTTCATAAAATTCGGGGTCTTACAACACAGATTTCTATCAATTAAATTATAAATTCACTTTTATTAAATCTCGATGGATTTCGAAAAAAATAAAGAAGAAGAAGAAGAAGAAGAAGAAGAAGAAGAAATTTCATGTGTAACGGAAACATTATCGAGATACGGTTGGGAAAAAAATATCTTAATAACGTGAGGTCAAAAACGTTTGAAAACGAGAACAATATCATTGAAAAAATAAGAAACACATCAAAACATCAATCATTCATTAAAATTTGAAATTGACGACTTAGAAGGTATATATTTAAAGCTCACAATGTCTAATATTTATAATGTATTTATCGTTATCTTGAGTTTAGGACATTAATTTTTTTAATTAAACTATTTAAAAATTATTTTATTATCATATTTATCACTTGATTTTATTTATAATTAATATTGTGTTTATTCTTTCATTTTTTATGAAGACTGCATTGGTACCATAAACATAAATTAAAGAAAAATTACTAATCAAAAATGTTATCAAACAAGGGTTCATAAAGAAACATTCGAGGAACGTGAATCCCATAATACACAACGACGTGAAGAATATCGTCTAAAAAAATAAAAATAAAAGAGTTTGCAACAAAACCAAAAAGGTACATATGTTATTCATCAATAATTACATGTGTTCTTTTAAAAAAAATTATTTAGCTTATATATCTTAACAAATATATATAGAATAATGTTAGAGTATTTTCAACTTAATCTTTGGTTTTGATGATAACAAAAAGGTTTAAAATTACATCTCATATAAATTATAATATTTAAGGGATTATATCTCTAAAACATTATAATGCTAATTTAGTTTGAAAACTAAGATATAATCTTCTCTGTTATACCCAAAGACAGTAGAAAGAATTTAGAAGGAGGTTGAATAAATTCTTTAAAAAATTAAACAAATTAGTTTTACTTAGTTTGCATAGCGGAATATGAATTTTAGAAACCCCTTAAAAGATTAAATGAAAATCTCAGGTTCTGAATTTAGTATTAACTGCATAAACTAGTCACAAGTAGAAACATAGAGTAACAGAAATATAAAGTGCAGAAAATAAAGAGCACGAAAAATTTTAAAAAGTTCAAAGTACAAGAGTCTCCTAATTTTCTCTTTTACTTCGTGAGTAAGGATGATCCGCTAAGGATGAAGGTTACAAGAACCTAAATTCACTTAGAACCAGTACAACCAAATATTTACTAAATATCAAGCTAGTCACTAAGACTAGACTTTACAAATTATCACTAAGATAAACCAATCACTAAGAAAATGGTTGATGTTTGAGTTGTTATTAAGTTGCTTTTAACTGTTATTTAATTGACTTAGCAGCAGATTGGTTTTTCTCATAATCGTAAAGTGTAGTCTTTTTATCACTTGAAATTTTAGAGTTTAATCGATCGTTGTTTTTAGTGTTTAAGACAACAATTTTTTATATTATTTTCTTGAGATTTACCCATTAAATTATTATTGTTACTCTAATTTACCCTGGATACTTATCAATTTTGACTTTAAATTATTGTATGTTGAACCGCTTCAGCTTGTTTTTTATAGTACTAAGTTTGGTGTAGTAGCAGACACGTGTCATTTGTCATTGATCAAATAGTTATTAGATAAAACAGCTTCGTCTCTTGTCTTTATATATTGCCAACACACTTGAGGATTAATGTTGAAAGTTCTGTGTTTGTTTAAGGTTTATGATTCTTTTTATAGACATGTCATTGTCATGTCAAGAGTTAATACTCTACGATTTGTTTCCTGTGATATGAAATTGTAGAATCAATAGTAAAGTGACTTAGCTTTACTCCTTTTATTTTACGATTTGAAGTGGTTCTGCGATTTTGCGATTCTACCTCTACATTTTGATTTTTACTTTACGTTCTCTAAGCATCTTCATTTTACTCTACGATCTTAAAGTGTCTTTGCCTTACACTTGACGAACTACCAGATTGCCATAGACAAGTCAATTATTACGAAAATTATATTCCTATGTTCAACGAGTTAATTAGATCAATCTAACAAATTTGATTCCTAACTAAGTCATTTTACATAAAATCTTTTATAAAGATTTTACAAAAGTTGCTTATTTGTTACAAATATATACATTAATCATAATTATCAACAAATTAAACAAATGGACTACATAATGCATGTACTAACACTCTCTATAGGATATGCATATGGATCTAAATTTATTTAATTTATATTTTCATATTTTAAATATATTACTTCATCCGTTTCAGGATAAAAGTCTTGATTGCCTTTTTGCGCATATTAAGGAAGAGGATAAAATGACAAAATCATCAATATTTAAATTCTCATTTAATTGCGTAGGTTTCTGCATATAATTAGTGATGTTCCATAAATATGTATAGAGAATATAATTATGACAATTAATATTAATGATATTATAGGCAAATTATTGTAAAAAAATAAATTATTTAAGATAAGTGGACATTTAACTTGTAACTATCTAAAATAATAATAAAGACTTTTATTCTAAAACGAAGACAGTATTTCAAAATATTTTTAAGCTTATTGAAATTAGCACTCATATAAGTTTGACAATCTAATGTCAAACGTTAAGAAAGCTAAATTCATAAAGTAACATTTTTAAAGACAGGAAAATAAGTGTGGCTTGAAAAAATTTCAAAATTATATATTATTTTCTTTCTAAAATAAAACTATATTTCAAAATTCATCTTGGTCCGGCCCGAAAATAATGCTTCGTTTTTTAACAAAACTTTCATCCCAATTGTTTCATACTAGACGCAAATATGCTTAAAGGATGCTAATAAGGCCCATTACATTCTGGCCGAAATTGAGAGCATCCCGGTTAGATAATCAAATAAGTAGTAGCCCAAACTAAACTACGCTATAAATTGCTGACCCAAGTCCTTTTATAGTTTTCGGCTATAGCTGCAAGTTAATGGCTGAATTATTTTTAAATCTTCTTAAATTAAAATAAGCCCAAAATGGAGAATTTCCTAGAAACAAGAAATGCCGAAAGACGTTATAAATCATACAGCCCAAATTTTGTTAGTAATTGAATTTTAATTAAAAGTTCAAAAGTTTTTATTAGGACGCTCCATGAATAAAAATTTGGGCCCAAAATTTAAAAGCTTCCTAATTGATAATTTAAATAGCCCAAGTCAAACCATTTGGTCTATTAATGACTAGCGGTCTTGCTTTCAGCAACATAGTGGATAAAGTTCAATAAACCATTGGTCAAATCTAATTCATTCATGGACCCGACCCACATTAAAAAAAAACACACATTTTAGGATCCAAGTATTGGATGTTATTGAAATAGTAACTCTCAATTTGAAAAATTAAAAAAGAAGTATATAAGCCAAACTGATAAATCCTTGCTTATATTTTTGTTCTCAAATATTCTCTTCTTAAAGGTTAATACCTGAGCTGAATCTTTTGTTTGATAGACTTTTTATATTTTGCTATAGTTGCTATTAATTGCTATAACTGCTACGATATAAAGTATATCATACTTTGGTATTGAATCTTTTTGAGTTATCAAATTTTGATTGGTTTTTAAAAAAGAGTTTTCATGAGTACACACTCCATGATTGTAGGTAACATTTATTATTACAATCGAGTGCTTTGAATACAAATTAAGTTGGGAATAGAATTTAACTCTTAATCATTTGATATTCAAAGATAGATTCAGAACGAGCCTCTTAAAATCGACTATAAATATTTGACTTGTGTTCTTGTTAAGTTTAGTATTTGGTGATAAAAGATTAAATTCTCTCACAAATACGACTTAACTAAGATAAATCCAATTATCTTGAAACTGAAGGACATAGAGCATTAAGAAAACATCTATTGTCAGAAAACTCTTTGAATAGAAAAATCAAATAGATAAACTTAACTTATTTCATTACAACAAGTACCACACACGAATGCACATATAATTTATATACTTGTTTAATGAGCATTAATTTAAGTATTTAAGACACATTGATATATATATATATATATATATATATATATATATATATATATATATATACTTGAATTAGCATGTATTACAAGATTTGGGCTTAAACTAAACTATTTGTTTACTTGTAATATTTGTTTATATATTTTTGACTAATTATAAATTGCATAAATTATTAAGTTAAGAAATATATCGAATTAAAATTCATATTTGCTCAGTTAAGAAGCAAACTCTCAAAAATAAATATATTCTCAAAAGGAATATTTGAGATAGTATATTTATAGTATCTGTGATAGAGTGATCTCAAACCAATATCATAGTCTTAGAGAGATTAACAAGTGTTGAGCCTCTATTGTACTTGTGAGAATAGGAAAATATTTTTAGTTTTAAGACCAAATTTAAAAATAATACTAATCTTAAGATTGCATGTACAACTATATTTAAAGAAATAACGGGGAGCTACTTTTAAGATAATTAATTGTAAGGAAGTTTAAATGTAAACTTTTGTAAATGTTTCTCCACTTATTGAAGAAGATGTTAATTATCCAAGTTCTGGATAGGAGTTTGGGATTCAACGTAGTAGTATACTATTGGTGTATACTGTGAATCAAATAAATCCACTGTGTTCTGTGAGATTATTTTTCTGTGATTGTTTAACTAAAAAATTGGCATACTTACTAAAATTATTTAAAAAAATAATTAGAAAGAAAAAATTCAAAAAAGCCAAGGATTTCAGAAAATATAATAATATATTCAACTATCCTTTTAGATTATTATTACCCCTTCAAATAATTTTATGCCTACAATTTTAGTAAAATATTAATACATCGCAGAAATCACTTAACATATTACGCAGTTTAATTATATTAATATTAGTCGTAAAGTTTATTATTAAATCAATGTCATAACTAATTTAATTCATTAAAACTTAAAATTTTACTAAATCACATGATTAATTGTATTAATAATATGTGTAATGACCGAGAAAATTACGAACCCAATTATTTTTTTATTTTTTTTATTTAATTATATCCATAAGAAAATATGAGGTATGAAGTATGTGTATATGTGATAAGTGGTATGATGAGATGTATTAAATTAGTTAATTAAATTAATTAACTAAAGAAAGAAAAAGATTTCAAGAGAAGCTTATGTGATAAAATCGCAAAGCTTGAATGTTGGCCTTGTATGGCAATTAAGAAGATTTTTATTAAGCAAGTTAATTACTTGTATGAATAATGCGAAAGAAGAAGCAAATGAATTATTTGAGATAATCCAATGTGGGAATAATTGTTCGTGTACGGTTAACTATTTTATAAACCCAATTTGATGATAAGGGATAGTGAATGAATTTATTTAATCAAGTCAAATTACTTGTATTATTAAGTGTTAGGGTTTTATTAAAACAAACCCAAGGATTTGTAAGTGCTAGGGTTATGTAAGCTAATTTAATTGAGGAGTCCAATGGACTTATAATTAGCAAATCTAATTGGATTATATTTTAAATCCAAATGAGTTGTTAAACTAGGTCAATTAATTTTACCTAGTAGCTTATGTAATTAAATTAAACTTTAGTCCATGTAATTAATTAAATAAGCCCAATGCTTATTTTAATTAAATGTAACATAGTTATTTAAATGCTAGCCCAATGTGTTAATTAAATTGAGCCCAACCAATTAATTGGATGAGCCCAATATATTATATCCTAGAGTCCAAAGTGGAGCCCAATAACAAGTCAAAATGTTGGTCAAATATTATATATATGTATATATATAAATAGATGTATATATGTATAATAAATGTAATAAAAATAAAGCAAAAATGGGGGATTAAATCCCATTTTGCTGAGATTTATGGGGGCCCCACATGGGGTGGCTTGATTTTGCAAGGTAGCTTCTTCCACACTTCTTTCCATAGTTGGCCAACCACCCTAGTCATTCCAATTGGTCATTCATGCAATAGTAACCTCACTTAAGCTCCTAATTTTACCAACACAAGATGATTAGTAGATTGATGAGGGATTAGTAATGTGCTATATATAGAGTGCTACTCTTAGTTGTTATGTTGGTTAGATCATTTGTAGCATTTCTTAGAGAGAAAATGGAGAGCATTTTCAAGAGAGAAAGAAAGAATACACTTGTGAGTGTGAGAAATTTCTACAAGAAGGGCTTGGTGAATGTCAAGTAGCATCCTCACATACTTTGGTAGGAGAAGAAGAAGAGCACACAAATCTCAAAGGTTTAAAAGTACTCTAACCTTCTCATATTTCATTTTTGTAGCCTAGATCGATTTTGAACGGTTAAAATCTATTTTTAACCGATCAAAACTTGTTTTGATGGTCTAGAAGTCTTAAACTATGTTATATATGTATATTCATAGTTTGATGTGTTTATATCATGATTTGGTATGTGTGATATGCTTAAAAAAAGGTAGAAATGTTCATATCGAACTTTACCGGTAAAATCCTATGTAGCTATGTAATATATTTTGTGTCGTTTCAAAATGTACAAGTTAAATACTTGATTTATATGGGTAGAAAGTTTTATGTATGAGTTTATAAGAAAACCCAACTTGAATCTCACAAAAATATGAAATAACAAAGAAGTTATAATTTTTTACCGCAAAGTAGGTCGTTTTGAAACCCTAAGTGGTTCGATCTTTAATTTTGTGTCAAAACGATTTCAAAAATGCGATCGAACTATGAAATGTTGTAAGACAAGAGGTTAGGAAGACAACGACACTAAGTTGGTGTCATTTGGATGAATAGATTTTATTTTATTCAAGTTTGAACCTTTAAAACCAAGGATTTGTGATTTTAGTTTTCACTTTGTCCTTGTAAGCCGTTTTTAGTCTAGTTCCGTTTGGAATTTGGATTTGTGATGTAAAGTGAAATTGTAGATCATGAAATTCTAATGAATTTAGACTCAAGAATCACCTCAAAATGTTTCCGTATGACAAAGTTATGACCAAATGAGTAAGAGAGGTTCCGGCAGCCAAAAAAATGGTCCGGCGTCTAGACGCCCTAGTGTACGCCCTTGCTTCTGTCCATGGGCGTCTAGACGCCCCAAAAATGCCTTGGAGTGGCGTCATGACGCCCGGGCTTGATAAAAAAATTATTTTATTATTTTTTTTTTTTATTTTTAAATGAATAAATGTATTTTTAATGATAAATAATTGATTAATTATATTAGATAATAAATAAAATATTATTAAATAATTAATAATATTAGATAATGATTAAAATATTATTAAATGACTAATAATATTACTAAGATAATAAAATATTATTAAATGATTAATAATATTAGATAATGAATAAAATATTATTAAATGAATAATAATATTATTAAAGGATTAAAATATTATTAAATGGTTAATAATATTAGTATGTTAATAAAATATTATTAAATGATTAATAATATTAATAAAGGATTAAAATATTATTAAATGAGTAATAATATTAGTAAGTTAATAAAATATTATTAAATGGTTAATAATATTAGATAATGAATAAAATATTATTAAATGGTTAATAATATTAGTAAGTTAATAAAATATTATTAAATAATTAATAATATTAATAAAGGATTAAAATATTATTAAATGGTTAATAATATTACAATATGAATAAAATATTATTAAATAGTTAATAATATTAGATTATGAGAAGAATATTATTAAATGATTAATAATATTATAAAGGGAATAAAATATTATTAAATGATTAATAATATTAGATAATGAGTAGAATATTAATAAATGATTAATAATATTAATGAGTTAATAAAATATTATTAAATGATTAATAATATTAGTAAGTTGTAGAATATTATTAAATGATTAATAATATTAATAAATGATTAAAATATTATTAAATGGTTAATAATATTAGTAAGTTGTAGAATATTATTAAATGATTAATAATATTAATAAATGATTAAAATATTATTAAATGGTTAATAATATTAGTATGAGAATAAAATATTATTAAATGGTTAATAATATTAATGAGAGGAGAAGATATTATTAAAGGATTAATAATATTAGTAAGATGATAAAATATTATTAAATGGTTAATAATATTTATAAATGATTAAGATATTATTTGATAAATAATATCCTTGGGAATAGTGTAAAACATTATTTAGTTATTAATAATGTTAATAAGTGTTGAGATAATGAAGAGATTAAGATGATTATTAAATGGTTAATAATATTGAGGAACTAGATGATTTATTATTGAAATAATAATTGGTTAAAATATTATTATACGATTAATAATATTATTTGTGGTATTTATATATTATCAACGGTGATAATATTATAAAGCAATGAAGTGATAGTTACGTGATTTAAAATATTATCAAGGGATTGATAATATTATTAAGAGATTTAAGGTTATGATTAAGTGATAGATGATTAAGACATATATGGTAAGGTTATTAATGTTAAATAAACCTATATGTGTTATGCTAATTGGAGGATCAATGTTGTTGAATATTAGGTCACCCAAAGGAAGTAATTTTAAGTTGAATAGCAGTAGTCAGCGGAACAGGCAAGTTTCTCTGAACCTTAACTTGTATTTATTTCGCAAGTTATTTATGTAGAAATTGGAATTTATTTCTAATGCATGATGAAATAATTATTAAGAATTATTTCATATCTATATTGTTATTGACAATCACACTTAGGTGCATTTGCATGACCGTTCACATTATGAACTGTTTAAAGAGAAATATCTATGCTATTTGTTTCAGCTAGATATTACATGTGATATTATGACTGTTCTTGTTATGAACTGTTCTAAGTGAGGGTTCTATGCCAATTGTTTCGGCTAGACCATGTACGTTTTAAATTCATTAATCTGAATATTATTGAAGTTAGTCCAAACCATATTGTTGTGGTGCGGAATCTGATGGGATAAGCTGAAATGAACAGAGAAAAGTAAGCAGATAAGCTTACGGTCGGATGGAACATTCCCGATCAAAACGAACTAGATGGTTATATTGTGCACTCTATAAACGTACGATAGGCTGATCACCTAAAGTACCCATCACCGGATATGTCAATCGAAATGATTGTTAATATTCAAAACGAACTGACAGTTTACTGTCAACAGGGTATTGTAAATACTCAAAACGTGTGTTCATGGTCTTGTGACCCTTTCAGCATGATGAAGCAGTATGTTATGTTAATTGAATTATATTATTCAAAGTTGCATGTCTTCACAATTATTGTATATTGTTGAAGTTTCCAGAGCTAAATCTTTTTCATTCATGATATATCTTTTATTGTTTAATTAAACTTGCTGAGCAAAGTAGTTGTTCACCCTTGCTATATCATGACCTATTTTTCAGTTAAGCCGACGAATATAAGAAGTGCAACGACAAAGTAAAGCTGAACGAGTAGATGTAATTAGATGCTATTTCTAAGTGGTAAACCTTTTGTATTATAAGGTAATGTTTATGTATTAAGGTTAGTGGAACCTGGGATTGATGGTACGAATTGTGATACAATTATGTATATTTTCCGCGAGATATTGAAGATGTATTTTATGAATGTTTGACAAGTGTTGAATAGTGAGTACCGAACCCGAGGTTCAAGGGACCCGGATTTGGGGGCGTCACAGGTTGGTATCAGAGCTGTAGGTTATAAACCTTAGGTGGGAGAAAAACCTTAGGATTATGACCGTAGAGAAGACAAGAAAACTCATAAAGAGTTTAGGAGATGAATTGTGGAAAATTCATCAAGTAAGAAAAGTTATGTGTAAGTAAGAAAAGATCTGTTATTAGATCGGAAGAGTATGAGGATTCGGAAGATGATCCGAATGTTAGAGTTAAGCAATGATGAAGAAAAGAGAGTAATGATTGAGAGATACTTAATCTATGGAGAATAGATAAGAAGAAGTGATCAGATGTAAATGTGGCTAAGTAAAATAGAAGGAAGTGATGTTAAGGAATGATTCGAGGACATTGATGATATCTTGAGAAGATTGATCTATATGGATCGGTGGTAATAAAGATGATCAGAGTAAATAGAGATGAAATGATGGGTTAAACACATAAGTTGTGGAAGAGTTAAATGAATGATAGAAGAATGAGCAGATTTTTGGAGTCAATCATAAAAGTAGATAATGATGAAGTGATTGAGAAAAAGTAAAGTGATGGTAGGAAGAGATAAGCATGATAAAGAATTACATAAGAATGATAATAGTGTATGTTGAGGAGTCTAACTTTGGAAGTATATATCTTTGGGAGTTTGACTTTAGAGAATATGTTTGAAGAATTACGTTTTGGAAGTTATTTTAGAAGATTTAAAAATCGGATGATTTTCTAATCTGTAAGATTGAATTTGATCTATGCAAATGATGAAAGAAGTTATAAAATTTTGAAAATCCCAACTTTGGAGTTAAGAAGCGGGATATGTTATTAGCATGGTGCTGAGAACAAGTATAGTACTAAGTACTAATATGATGCATATTAAGATGTTTATTAAATATGCAATTGGATGATAGAAAGACAAGGTGACGATAAGATTAAAGTTTGAAGAATGTGGGTTGAATGTGAAGATCGAGATATAGCGGTTAGGCTATCAAACGATCTGAAGATAGGTGACTGATAATTGTGTGTATGATTAATAAGCAAAAGAATGCTTAAAAGTGTGTAGCTGTATAAATGATAGGGTACTACGTACCAAGGAAGGATATGTTAACAAATTTTAAGTGATGGATTAGGTGTTGGCATTAAAGGTATATGCCTAAAATCTATAGAGAGGTAATAATATTACCGTATTATGCAAACATTAATGTTAAGAGAAAGTTCTAAAGAAAGAATGCTCTAGACAATAGGGAAGAAAGTTAAGGAATTAGACCATAATTCCTTACAGACAATTGATGAGTCTAATAGTAGACGCTTTTGAGGAATGAATCAATGAAATTGGAGAAAATCCCGAGACAAGGAATAAATATCTGAAAGAAGTTATCAAAGAAGTGATAGAAGACATCTTATAATAAGATTGTTGTGTAGTAGAAAGAACAATAATAAGATCGTGAAATGATCTACAAAGTTGACCTCGTGAGGAGTTATGTGTTAAAGTATGGATTAAGAAAATTCATACTAAGTTAATAAGAAAAGTAGAGGTTGTAGATTTTATTTGAGGACTCATATTAGTGGTTGAGTTGTGCAATTCCTTGTATGGGCGGGGAATTAGTGCTTGGTTTTAGAACCGCTTAGCTTCCTATAGTAATATAGTGGCCGAGTTGACCAATTTCTTGTATGGGCAGGAGATTGTGTTTGGTTCGACAACCACTTAGCTTCCTAATTATGATAATCATTGGAATCTTGGGTCGCGCTATTCGATGTATATATGGTGAGAAGGTGAGTCTTTTCTCATAATATATCGGATAGGTAGAGAATGTTGAGATTAGGTGCGTGTTCTTAAAACTCACACGTATGGTAAGTTCGTGACTCATAATTGTATGGTGGAGCCCCTCAGCGAATGGACGATTAAGGTCTGACTAGGATAAGCTCCTCAAGCCACGCGATTGTGGTAAGTTCCTGAACTCATACTGTGTGGTAAGTTCGATGAACAATTTGTAATGTAGGATAGAACAAGGTCATAGATAAGGATTTAGTTATCAGTGAATTGAGAATTGTGTGAGGACAGTATTGTTCTTCTGAATACTACTGGTAGGTTGTGTTATAGTGAAGTCTTGCATCAAGGAGCAAGCTATGATTTGAAGAAGGATAAGGTGGGTAATCACGTTTGTGGCACCACAGTTACTTAGATTTAAAGGGAATCATTATCAGAGAATGTGTGAGTATTTGTTTTAAAGATACAGAGACTTCATAAAGAGGAAGAAATGAAGAAGCTGATAAACAGCATGAGAAATTTTCAAGAATACGATGTTGGGTATAAGACTAATGAAGGATATAATGAGGAATAAATGACAATGTTTAGCATGATAGTGAAGTTTTTCTGGATGAGGAGAAATTAAAGAAGAACAGTGATACACTACTTAGCAATCAAGTACGTGTAAGAAACATAAGAAGAAGAAGGCATTTGAGTTATTAAGATCCTTGGTAAGGAATGTAAATTATGTATATAAAAGGAAGAAGAAGTGAATAAGAGGACTAAGAGACAATAGATAATAGTAAATCCCAAACTCTAGGAGTATGTGGGATATGTGGTTGAGTTAAATCCCGACTTTTGGTGGTCAGTATGGGATATGATCATTTATGTATAAATATTTCAGAATGTAATGTGCCAAGGCACTACTGTTTGCGTATAAATAGAAAATGCGTAATGTTTATATGCTTTGAAGTAATTAATGTGAGCATTAAATAGTAAATGCTATAAGAATGATTGTAATAGTCAAAAAGTATGATAATAACGTAAGTTTTGTGTTAAAAACAGGCAATGCCGCCACGTAGACAACCCCGAAACCCGAGAGCAGAAGGATCAGTTAATAATGAAGGAGGTCAGGTAGACCCGATGCAAACTTTTGTTAATATGTTAGCAGAAGCAATTCAAAATCAAACCCCAGCAGTTGGAAGTTCGCTGGTAAATCAATTGGCGAACTTTAAGGATTTTAAAATAGTAGGACCACCGGAGTTTCGAGGAACAATAGATCCGATCGAAGCTCAGACGTGGATAGAAGAGATGGAGAAAGTGTTTGAAGTTACGCGTGTTGCGGAAGAACAGAAAACAACATTTGCCACCTTCATGATGAAGGGAGAGGCTAATTATTGGTGGAAGGCTAATAAAAATCGAGTAGGAGAAGGAATTGTTGCGTGGACTCGATTTAAGGAGTTATTCTTTGAAAACTATTTTTCAAATAGTACTCAAACAAGGATGGAAGTAAAAATTTTAGAACTCAAACAGGGGAACATGATGGTAGCAGAATATGCCGCCAAGTTCAATGAACTAGCGAGATTTGCGCCACATCAAGTGGACACAGAAGAACGAAAGGCAAGAAGGTTTGAACAAGGATTAAGTCCATGGATCTACAGTAAGGTTTCAATTCTTCAGATTAATACATTTTCAACAATGCTGGAGAAGGCAATCATAGCAGAAGGCGGGAGAGAATCGTTGTCAACATATAATCAAGAGATGAAAGGAAATAATAGTGAGGAAGAAAATGGTAAAGATAGTAGCGAAGATTGTAACGCTCAGAAACGAAAGAGGAGCCATAAAAATGGTAAGAATGGTCAAAGAAAAGGCAAACGAAAAATTGAAAGTTGTGAAAGTTGTGGAAAGAACCACATAGGTGTATGTCTAAAATGGACAGATAGTTGCTATAGATGTGGAGGGAAAGGACACGGTGCTTCAAACTGTCTTGGTCCAAGGAAAAATAGAAAGTGTTTTATTTGTGGGGGAATGAGTCATCCATTTAAGGACTGCCCGAAGAAGGAAAGCAAGGCAAGAAGTAATATCAAGAAAGTCAAGAGGCATGGTGACAGGTATTTTTCGATCAATAATATAATCGTTTAGGTATTATTTGATTCGAATACTATCTGTCTGAGAATTTCACTAAATAAATAGAATTTCTCGAAGAAAATAGAATACTTTATTAAATTAAAGTGTCTTTAAATCAAAGGATTATGTTGGTTAGATAAAGAGTAAGTTATCCGTAAAATGAATCGGGATATACGAGGAAAAGAGTCAGGAAAAGATCAGATGATAAGAAAATCTTAAGTAATCTTATAACGGTGATTCTGGGGACAGAATCCTTATAAGGAGGGGTGAATGTAATGACCGAGAAAATTACGAACCCAATTATTTTTTTATTTTTTTTATTTAATTATATCCATAAGAAAATATGAGGTATGAAGTATGTGTATATGTGATAAGTGGTATGATGAGATGTATTAAATTAGTTAATTAAATTAATTAACTAAAGAAAGAAAAAGATTTCAAGAGAAGCTTATGTGATAAAATCGCAAAGCTTGAATGTTGGCCTTGTATGGCAATTAAGAAGATTTTTATTAAGCAAGTTAATTACTTGTATGAATAATGCGAAAGAAGAAGCAAATGAATTATTTGAGATAATCCAATGTGGGAATAATTGTTCGTGTACGGTTAACTATTTTATAAACCCAATTTGATGATAAGGGATAGTGAATGAATTTATTTAATCAAGTCAAATTACTTGTATTATTAAGTGTTAGGGTTTTATTAAAACAAACCCAAGGATTTGTAAGTGCTAGGGTTATGTAAGCTAATTTAATTGAGGAGTCCAATGGACTTATAATTAGCAAATCTAATTGGATTATATTTTAAATCCAAATGAGTTGTTAAACTAGGTCAATTAATTTTACCTAGTAGCTTATGTAATTAAATTAAACTTTAGTCCATGTAATTAATTAAATAAGCCCAATGCTTATTTTAATTAAATGTAACATAGTTATTTAAATGCTAGCCCAATGTGTTAATTAAATTGAGCCCAACCAATTAATTGGATGAGCCCAATATATTATATCCTAGAGTCCAAAGTGGAGCCCAATAACAAGTCAAAATGTTGGTCAAATATTATATATATGTATATATATAAATAGATGTATATATGTATAATAAATGTAATAAAAATAAAGCAAAAATGGGGGATTAAATCCCATTTTGCTGAGATTTATGGGGGCCCCACATGGGGTGGCTTGATTTTGCAAGGTAGCTTCTTCCACACTTCTTTCCATAGTTGGCCAACCACCCTAGTCATTCCAATTGGTCATTCATGCAATAGTAACCTCACTTAAGCTCCTAATTTCACCAACACAAGATGATTAGTAGATTGATGAGGGATTAGTAATGTGCTATATATAGAGTGCTACTCTTAGTTGTTATGTTGGTTAGATCATTTGTAGCATTTCTTAGAGAGAAAATGGAGAGCATTTTCAAGAGAGAAAGAAAGAATACACTTGTGAGTGTGAGAAATTTCTACAAGAAGGGCTTGGTGAATGTCAAGTAGCATCCTCACATACTTTGGTAGGAGAAGAAGAAGAGCACACAAATCTCAAAGGTTTAAAAGTACTCTAACCTTCTCATATTTCATTTTTGTAGCCTAGATCGATTTTGAACGGTTAAAATCTATTTTTAACCGATCAAAACTTGTTTTGATGGTCTAGAAGTCTTAAACTATGTTATATATGTATATTCATAGTTTGATGTGTTTATATCATGATTTGGTATGTGTGATATGCTTAAAAAAAGGTAGAAATGTTCATATCGAACTTTACCGGTAAAATCCTATGTAGCTATGTAATA
The DNA here is from genome assembly GCA_947179155.2 of Hedera helix. Taxonomy (NCBI): domain Eukaryota; kingdom Viridiplantae; phylum Streptophyta; class Magnoliopsida; order Apiales; family Araliaceae; genus Hedera; species Hedera helix. Next base: position 39,713,047 of record OX359278.1, read on the forward strand.
TATTTTGTGTCGTTTCAAAATGTACAAGTTAAATACTTGATTTATATGGGTAGAAAGTTTTATGTATGAGTTTATAAGAAAACCCAACTTGAATCTCACAAAAATATGAAATAACAAAGAAGTTATAATTTTTTACCGCAAAGTAGGTCGTTTTGAAACCCTAAGTGGTTCGATCTTTAATTTTGTGTCAAAACGATTTCAAAAATGCGATCGAACTATGAAATGTTGTAAGACAAGAGGTTAGGAAGACAACGACACTAAGTTGGTGTCATTTGGATGAATAGATTTCATTTTATTCAAGTTTGAACCTTTAAAACCAAGGATTTGTGATTTTAGTTTTCACTTTGTCCTTGTAAGCCGTTTTTAGTCTAGTTCCGTTTGGAATTTGGATTTGTGATGTAAAGTGAAATTGTAGATCATGAAATTCTAATGAATTTAGACTCAAGAATCACCTCAAAATGTTTCCGTATGACAAAGTTATGACCAAATGAGTAAGAGAGGTTCCGGCAGCCAAAAAAATGGTCCGGCGTCTAGACGCCCTAGTGTACGCCCTTGCTTCTGTCCATGGGCGTCTAGACGCCCCAAAAATGCCTTGGAGTGGCGTCATGACGCCCGGGCTTGATAAAAAAATTATTTTATTATTTTTTTTTATTATTTTTAAATGAATAAATGTATTTTTAATGATAAATAATTGATTAATTATATTAGATAATAAATAAAATATTATTAAATAATTAATAATATTAGATAATGATTAAAATATTATTAAATGACTAATAATATTACTAAGATAATAAAATATTATTAAATGATTAATAATATTAGATAATGAATAAAATATTATTAAATGAATAATAATATTATTAAAGGATTAAAATATTATTAAATGGTTAATAATATTAGTATGTTAATAAAATATTATTAAATGATTAATAATATTAATAAAGGATTAAAATATTATTAAATGAGTAATAATATTAGTAAGTTAATAAAATATTATTAAATGGTTAATAATATTAGATAATGAATAAAATATTATTAAATGGTTAATAATATTAGTAAGTTAATAAAATATTATTAAATAATTAATAATATTAATAAAGGATTAAAATATTATTAAATGGTTAATAATATTACAATATGAATAAAATATTATTAAATAGTTAATAATATTAGATTATGAGAAGAATATTATTAAATGATTAATAATATTATAAAGGGAATAAAATATTATTAAATGATTAATAATATTAGATAATGAGTAGAATATTAATAAATGATTAATAATATTAATGAGTTAATAAAATATTATTAAATGATTAATAATATTAGTAAGTTGTAGAATATTATTAAATGATTAATAATATTAATAAATGATTAAAATATTATTAAATGGTTAATAATATTAGTAAGTTGTAGAATATTATTAAATGATTAATAATATTAATAAATGATTAAAATATTATTAAATGGTTAATAATATTAGTATGAGAATAAAATATTATTAAATGGTTAATAATATTAATGAGAGGAGAAGATATTATTAAAGGATTAATAATATTAGTAAGATGATAAAATATTATTAAATGGTTAATAATATTTATAAATGATTAAGATATTATTTGATAAATAATATCCTTGGGAATAGTGTAAAACATTATTTAGTTATTAATAATGTTAATAAGTGTTGAGATAATGAAGAGATTAAGATGATTATTAAATGGTTAATAATATTGAGGAACTAGATGATTTATTATTGAAATAATAATTGGTTAAAATATTATTATACGATTAATAATATTATTTGTGGTATTTATATATTATCAACGGTGATAATATTATAAAGCAATGAAGTGATAGTTACGTGATTTAAAATATTATCAAGGGATTGATAATATTATTAAGAGATTTAAGGTTATGATTAAGTGATAGATGATTAAGACATATATGGTAAGGTTATTAATGTTAAATAAACCTATATGTGTTATGCTAATTGGAGGATCAATGTTGTTGAATATTAGGTCACCCAAAGGAAGTAATTTTAAGTTGAATAGCAGTAGTCAGCGGAACAGGCAAGTTTCTCTGAACCTTAACTTGTATTTATTTCGCAAGTTATTTATGTAGAAATTGGAATTTATTTCTAATGCATGATGAAATAATTATTAAGAATTATTTCATATCTATATTGTTATTGACAATCACACTTAGGTGCATTTGCATGACCGTTCACATTATGAACTGTTTAAAGAGAAATATCTATGCTATTTGTTTCAGCTAGATATTACATGTGATATTATGACTGTTCTTGTTATGAACTGTTCTAAGTGAGGGTTCTATGCCAATTGTTTCGGCTAGACCATGTACGTTTTAAATTCATTAATCTGAATATTATTGAAGTTAGTCCAAACCATATTGTTGTGGTGCGGAATCTGATGGGATAAGCTGAAATGAACAGAGAAAAGTAAGGAGATAAGCTTACGGTCGGATGGAACATTCCCGATCAAAACGAACTAGATGGTTATATTGTGCACTCTATAAACGTACGATAGGCTGATCACCTAAAGTACCCATCACCGGATATGTCAATCGAAATGATTGTTAATATTCAAAACGAACTGACAGTTTACTGTCAACAGGGTATTGTAAATACTCAAAACGTGTGTTCATGGTCTTGTGACCCTTTCAGCATGATGAAGCAGTATGTTATGTTAATTGAATTATATTATTCAAAGTTGCATGTCTTCACAATTATTGTATATTGTTGAAGTTTCCAGAGCTAAATCTTTTTCATTCATGATATATCTTTTATTGTTTAATTAAACTTGCTGAGCAAAGTAGTTGCTCACCCTTGCTATATCATGACCTATTTTTCAGTTAAGCCGACGAATATAAGAAGTGCAACGACAAAGTAAAGCTGAACGAGTAGATGTAATTAGATGCTATTTCTAAGTGGTAAACCTTTTGTATTATAAGGTAATGTTTATGTATTAAGGTTAGTGGAACCTGGGATTGATGGTACGAATTGTGATACAATTATGTATATTTTCCGCGAGATATTGAAGATGTATTTTATGAATGTTTGACAAGTGTTGAATAGTGAGTACCGAACCCGAGGTTCAAGGGACCCGGATTTGGGGGCGTCACAATATGTGACTTTGAAATATAATAACTGTAACATAAGTTGAAAAATTATAATGGATTCATTCCTCACTAATTTTCATAACTAAATTAAAACTTATTTAAATTTTAGAATTCTATTCGGATTAGAATTTTAAATAAATTTTGTCAATATAACTGCTACTATAAAATTCTATTACACTTAAATAAAATTAAAATAATTATTTTCTTATAATCATAACCAAATAAATCTACAATAATTCATTCAAATATTTATCTTAATAATTGATTGAAAGAACCTACAATATATAATTCACTCATTAGTTATTTGAATGAATATTTAATTATTTAATAGTTATAACTATGTTTTTGAAATCATAATTTTTTTAATTATTAATATAATAAATTATTATTCTTGTCATCCGTGCTTTGTACGAGGTTTATGAAGTTTGTATAATTAAAAGTAAAAATTTGGTTTGATTTCACCAATTTTTAATTTAGCTTTTCTATTCATATTAGCATAAATGCTATCTCAAAATTGTATTAATTAAATAATATCTAAATTTAAAAATATTTCCTTCACTAATAGAAATAGAATAAGGAAGATCTTTTTCTTTCTTATTCAAATTAGTATAAATACTATAAGAAATTATAGTAATTAAATATATATTATCCAAGTTTATAAGGTATTTAAAAAAAACCTAACCAATCTCTAATAGAAAAAGTAACTTCTAAAAGAATTTTTATTTTTGGCTTTACAAATTTAATTACATTTTTTAATCATTATTTTATGTAATTAATTAAGAAAATATAACACATTATACAATGTATTACCCAAATTTATTAAAATTTAAAATTATACCAAATCACAAGATTAATTGAATTAATAATATATGTGATTTTTTTAAAACATTATAACTGTACAGTTAGTTAAAAATTTATGCTTAATTTATTACTAACTAATTGTCATAACTAAATTAAAACTTATTAGAGCTTGAGTTTCATACTTCTATTCGGATTCAAATTTTAAATAAGTTTTGTCAATATAAAAAGTTACATAGAATTTCATTACAAACTTAAATAAATAAAATTAAAATAATTACTTTATTATAATCATAACTAAATAAATATGCATTCCATTCAAATGTCAATATTTATTATTTAAATAAATATTTAATAATTTAATAGCTACACTTATCTTCTCAAAACCCTAATTGATATTTATCTATTTAATAATATAATAAACCATTATCCAACCGTCCATGCTTCGCACAGGGTGGATAAGCTTGTATAATTAAAATCACAAACTTGATTTGGGTTCACTATTTTTTGGTATCAAAATTTTTTTGTTCAACTTTCCTATTCATATTAGCATAAGTATTATCTAAATTTGTATTAATTATGTGACACCCCCAAATCTGGGCCCATACAGCCCAAACTTGAGTCGTCAAAAGACTACAACAAAATTATTATAAGATAGAACAACGTTCAACAACACAGTGTATAATAATACACAACTAAGTCTTCACTATTATTATCACACTATTTTACATCGCGTGAAGACTACAATAGCTATTCCTCAGACTCTCACTCTATTCCCCGGCTAGACCCAGCTACGTTTCCATCTCCTGTTGAAAAACAATGGAACAAAAGAAAGGGTGAACTCAAATAGCCCAATAAAGAATATCATGATTATGATAATGACGAATAAATTATCATTAGTTTTCAACAGTTGAGTTCTTGATAGAATACAATAGACTACAAGGTTTATATCAAAAACTGCAGTTAAATTCTTAAACAACGTTCAGATCAATAATAGCAGAGGAATGAGCAGTCTATTAGAAGAATAATGCAGACTATAATATCCACTCGATTCTCTTTTTAAGAAAAACATCATCAACTTTTATCATCTGAAATACCATTAGTCAAGATAATACAATTCACAGTTCCTGATCATAATCATGCAGATCAACAGTTCATCTTTGCACTACGAGCCAAAGATATTCAATATAACACCAACGGTCATGATTATACCAGATTCAGCCTTTGGTCATAATCATACCAAACAACAGTTCATATTTGCACTACGGGCCAAAGAGAACATTCATCACGTGTCATAAAAGACACTGAACAGATGTATCGCCTTTAACCTATTATATCGCCTTTAACCTATCATTTGTTCAACAATTATATCGCATCTGTGCCCCCGGCCACAGATATTCACAACAATTTGAATTTGGATGATTAGAATGATATAAATGATGAACAGAAGAAACAGGATAAACAATAAGTATCAGAATTTTACTTTGTACAGATTCAAATAATGTCCAAATTGTCAACATGATGTGGAGTGAAATTTAAAAATGATATTCAAGATCCACAGTTCAGAATAACGGTTACAGTTCAATAAAAAGGTTCACGTAAATAGGATGGTTCAATTGAAATGATGAAGTGTAACTATTATGGAACATATAATATTTTCAGGAATTATAGAAGCAATAGTTCCATAATAAGTTTCGATTTAGGTGTATGAAAGAAAATAATATCCCTTACCGTAGCAGGTTTGATTAACAAAAGGTGAAGGAAATTAATATCCCTTAACATAGTAAGTTTGAATAATGGAAGATGAAAAAGATGGTATCCCTTATGAGTATAAAGGAAAATAATATCACTTACGAATATGAAAGAAAATGATATTATAAACGAATATGCAATAAAAGTGTCATATGATAATTCGTGTAGACAAATTATTTCCACAAGAGACAAATAAGAAATGAATACAAAGAGTAATTCACCAAACATGCGGTAATCCGCGTAGTCAGGTTATTCTCAGAGATTAATAAGGAATGAATACGAAAGGTTATTCACCAACAGGCAGTAATCCGCGCCGTAAGGTTATTCCCACAATTTAATAAAAATTGAATACGAAGAGTTATTCACCAAACAGGCGGTAATCCGCGCAGTAAGGTTATTATCAGAGATTAATAAGGAATGAATACGAATGGTTATACACCAACAGGCGGTAATCCGCACCGTAAAGTTATTCCCACAAATTAATACATGGAAATAAATGACATATCTTATGAGTAAGAAAGAAACGATATTATTTTCGAGAATCAAATAATGATAATCATTTACCTTAACATGTGACTGGATATTGATTTAAATGAGGTTGATTAACTTGAACAGTACACGTACACTTATAAATCTTCACAAATACTCAAGTTGACTTAAGCACACTTAGAGAAAACTTTTACAAGAAGTATTTAGAGAGAGAAAGAAAGAACAAGTAAGGAAGTTTATGAAAAATCCTTAAGTTAAGACCTCTATTTATAGCCAAAAATCTTATCATAACTAAGATTTCCTAATTTAATCCAAACCGTTCATTTCAAGATAATGTTTAATCCATACCATTCATTTCATCTTTTAAGATAAACCATTCATTTAAATATCATCTTTTAATCTACATCATCCATTTCAAATTCTATATTATCTTTAATCTATACCATTCATTTCATCTTTTAAGATTTCCTTAATCTAAACCATTCATTTAAAGATTATCTTTTAATCTACACCATCCATTTTAAATTCTATATTATCTTTAATCTATACCATTCATTTTATATCCCCTAACTTTATATTATAAACAAATAACTTTATCAATTCAATTATTCAACAATAATTCACACTTATTCATTATTATGACTAATTGTTATAAATACAGTGTAGTTGACTTTCTGAGTTAGATATCAAGTCAATTAATTAATGAAATACAACTGTTTAAATAACACCATAATAGAGATAACAATAATGCAGAAAGTATGCAAAAGAAAGATTACGTTACTGTGTCATGACAATTATTGATTCAATAATGTGAATTACTGTGCATATGCTACTGTGACAATTATCAATTTAATAACATGAATTATTGTGCATGTGACAATAAAGTCAAATATTGTACAATAACCACTTTATCAGTTTAATAATACGAAACACTGTGCAATGTCGTGTGCTACTGTGCAATACCGTGTGCTACTGTGCAATACCGTATGTTACTTGTAATACTGTATATTACTATTCTTTTACCACCGGATATTTTAACAATTAAAAGTAATAGTACCATTGACCATTTTAAAAATTATTTATGGCATTTTCTATATCCGACAATTATTCTTTGTGGGGTCCACCAATGATTGGTTCGTACGGCGCCGTCGTACGAATATTCCCCGACAGAACGAATATTCCCCGACCAAAAAAATATTGTCCGACATAATATAATTTACACATATCATCCTTAACTTTTAACTTTATCAATTTAACCACTTACTGTTTCATGAAAATATATATGAAGAAAAAAAATAAATTTTATATTTCATAAAATTCGAGGTCTTACAAATTAAATATTATTCAAATTTAGAAATATTTATATCTATAATACAAATAAAAAAAAGGAAGATATTTTTCTTTTCTATTCAAATTAGTACAAGTACTTTACAAACTTTTAATAATAAAATATATACTATCAAAATTTGTAAAGTGTTTAAAAAAAATTCAACCAATCTCTAATAGAAAAAATAAATTCAAAAAGAATGTTAATTTTTGGTTTTACTAATTTAATTACATTTTTTAGTCACAATTTTATGTAATTAATTAATTAAGACAATATAATACATTATACTATATATATTATCTAAGTTTATTAAAACTTGAAATTATACCAAATCACAAGATTAATTGTATTTAAGTTAGTAATTAATCGAAGTAACCTATAATATATAACTCAATATTTATTATTTAATAAATGTATAATAATCTAATAACTACAATTATCTTATCAAAATTCTAGCAAATATTTATCTATTTAATAATATAATAAACTATTATCTATACAGCCCGTATTTCGCACGAAATTGATGAGCTAGTGTTTCTTTAATTTCCCAAGCACGCATGCATGCCTACAGTTTACAAAACAAAATATTGAACAAAAAGAAAAAGAGTTATTAACATTTGTTAAAATATATACGATAAAATAAAGGAAGATTTAATGAAACAAAAATCCCTAAAATTTACTACCTACCTTTTGGAGAATTGGTAATGCATCGTTAGTGATTAACTATCCATTAAGCCCATCACCAAAACTAACAAAGTGACTTTGCATGAAGTTGGCAAAGTTTTGTACCCATACATAGGGGTAAAAAATCGTATCCAACAGGTTTAAATCGTATTGAAGATATTATCAAATGTTTAAAAAAATGACTACCAATATTATTATCAAAATACTGGTATCTCGTATCGGTATAGGCCAATTTAGTACAAGGACAGTATCGATAATATCGGTTTTGTTTTGTTAACTTTTTAAAAATGATTTTATTATATTTATGTGGTCATAAGGTGAGATAAATAGTAATATATTTATACAATGACATCATTGAAATATAAATTAAAGTTATTAAGCTTCCTTTGTTTTTCTTTGTTGCTTAAGCTCTCATAGTCTCACTATATGATTTTTTATTTTTTTGCTTTTTATGTTAAAATTATTGTTACTCATAAAATATGTTTTTATTAGTATTAGAGGTTAATTTGCAATTCAATATATAGCAGGATGATTCAAATTCAAAGTTAGACTAGAACATTTATCTATCCAATTCAATCTTATTCGTTTGTTGCGAGATCAAAATGTTTAGAAATAAGACTACCGCATAATAGTTATTAGGACTCTAACAAGTTGTTTAACTATTATTTCATCAATTATCTCATCTTTTAATTCCTATGATACTTCTTAATGAATAAATCTAAATATTTATAATTTAATCGGTATATATCGATACAATACGATATATACCATTTGAAAAAAAAATATCGATATCGGTACCGATTAAGCGGTATATGCGGATTATTTTTATCGATATTGTACTAATTTTAAATTTTATCAAATTAACCATACATACCGATTGTATCGATTTTTTTGAACACTCCTACCCATACATATATAGTTATCATATAGTAATGACTACCCATCACACAAACACACACACACATAGGGGATGATTCAAGTCCAAAGTTAGACTGGAACATCTTTCTATTCAATTCAATCTTGTTCATCTATTGCAAGATCGAAAGGTTTAGAAACAAGGCTACCGCATAACAGTTATTAGGAGTCTAACAAACTGTTTAACTGTTATGTGGTATATAACCCATATAATAAATAACCAAATTGCCCTCAAATTGCCAAAAAGAGGTATTGCACAATTGTTATGCGGTACTTAATAATGTCACATAACTGTTATGCGATAACAACAAATAATTATACAGTAGTAACAAACAATTGCCTTTTAAGTCATAATTAATTATGTTCTTTCACTTGCATTTCCTTTCCCCGCTCTCCTTTCCTATTTTCAGCTGAAGGAAGAACAATTTATGCACGGTTGCGATGAAGAGATTGATGACCCACCTGAGGTAGACAACGATGAGGATCTTAGTGATGATGGTCATGAACGTAATCAAGAAAAGGTACAAAACTGGTATTATTGTTTGACAAATTATCATACTTCATTTTGCAAACTTTTGGGTCTCTTTTAGTATTTATGCTCGTTCAGCAAAATATTGTATTCTTATTAAAATATTAATGCATTAGGTGAATTGTGATTTATGGTAGCAGATTATTGAGATGTTGGACCTATTGTTTCAACAAAAAAAAAATTGTTGCTTATTGTTTATCTCACTTTTAGTTCGTTCATCACTAGCTTATTCAGGTAAAAAGTACCTAAAAAAGATCCATAAGCAATAATTTGGGAATTGTTGGTCATTTTAATTATTTTAAGTTATTTATTTGAGTTCATATATTTTTAATTTTTCCACCCTTGAAGTTACAATGACATCAAGTTTGTCCCAAGTAATGATAATACCTTTATTCAAACAATTGTTTGTTGTTATTACGCAATTGTTTGTTATGCTGCTTCACTAGATGCCACATGACAATTGAGTGGTACCTCTTTTTGGCAAGTTGAGGGCAATTTGGTCATTCGTATCTTACACCGTTGATGATCTATGAGTTTTCTAGTCACTATTAACACTTTGTTTTTGAGTTTTAAAATGGACAGGAAAAAAAAAGGTTAAAAAACTTGGTTACTTTTTTTACCAAAGTTTTTAATCCAAAATTGATAAGATTTAGACAAAAAATAAAATAAAATAAATAATATTATCATAATTCTCATATCAGTCTTAACTTGTATATACATTATATATAAATATACTGTTAAACATCACCCAACTCCAACTATTCCAGAGAATGCATTGAATATAATTATTGTATTTAAGAGTCTATAGCGTATAATTGCTTGTTAGGTTAGACTTCTGATCGACTGAATTTGATAAGATAGTAATTTCAGTTTCTTATTGATAATAATGGTCCAGTTCATCCCTTCGTTCATTTATTGACCGGAGTTTCGGGCTTGTGGAGGTGGGTGGGCATAGTTGAACATAGCATTTGTCGGAAAAGACGGGAGGAGCAATGGATCCCCTACTTTCACCTGCATAAAAAAAAACTTCATGATGTTGAGGGAGAACTTCGCAGGGTTGACGAAAGTATTCAGAGAAATAAAGAGAAGATGTCTACCATCCATGACATTATGCAATTCTATTACATTACTTGGTCAAACTTAAAAATCATAAACCAGAAAAAAGGAAGCATACTTGAGTTTGCCATATGCTCAATGCATGTGTTTAGATTGCATGGATATTGAATGACGAACCGTAAGTAAATGATAAAATATGTTAAATTTACCCTACCAATACGTTAATGATGTATGTATATTTTAGGCGTCTGAATGAAGCATTGCTCTAGACCTCAGCTGTTTATGACATCTCAAGTTAAGCATATTTAATTATTGTACATAAAATATTGAATTGATATATTATATATAATAAAAGGGCAAATTTATAAAAATGATCTTTTTCTTTTTTTTTTCATTGAAACTTAGAAATGCAAGAATTTTTTTTAATTAATTTTTTTATTAAAAACTCAAAAACAACACAGAGGGAAAAAATTTAAGTTCTCTATTTTTTTATTTTTTTTTGTTCTAATTAAATTTTCTATTCTTTTTTTTTTTGTTGGTCTAAAACTCATAAACAGAGTGTAAGAGTAGCGGCGAGGGGAATTAAGTTTTTTATTCTTTTTTTTTTTTGTATGTTGAGGTGAAAAAAAATTAATATACCATTTATGTTTTTTACCCACAAAAAAATTAGTATACCTTCTTTTGTTGAGGAGAAAAAAATTAGTATACGTATCAATGTTAACAGAACTTGAGGATTATTGGTAAGGCCAAATTAGGCCAAAAAACATTGTCGTTTTTCCTAATATTGGCTGGAAAAAAGTTACTTTCACATTGGACCATTAGATCATTATGTCAACGGTGTAAAATATGTTTGCTGAAATAGTATTCATAATAATCATTTGTTATGGATCACTTTCCTATATGTATATATATGGTAGACATTCACAGCAATCGGTAGCGACAAGAAAAAATAAAGTTAATTTGATCCCTACATATAATTATAATAATAATATTTTTAATAATTAATTATTATAGATGCGTGCCCATATATATATATATATATATATATATATATATATATATATTAACTATTTCCGGTAATTTGCGATAGAGATAGTTATTGTCATGTTAATTTATAAGAATCAGGGTAGTCACAACCACACTGGCTTTAGTGGACCAACCATCCTCCTCCGCAATATAACTAGGGCCTAGCCCAATGGCCCAATATCCACCAACATTGTCACCTTTATGGCTTTAACCTAAGCGACATCTCTCCTACACATGTAAATCTGTAATTGGGTCTTTGTCCTGGAGGAGTTTTTAAAGTAGTCTATTTCAAAAAGTTAACTAAGAGGATTAACTGGAAAATGACATATTTGATGACTTTTTAGTATAGATTATTACGCGAAAAATTATTAGTCGTAATATTTATAGTGAGTCAATTTATAATTTTATTCACTCTAATTTTTTATATTAATATACATCACAATTATAATTGAATATAATTTTTTTATAATATATAATAAGACTCAAAATATATAATATTATCATATTTATCAAGACGAACATTGTACTCAGATGAATTAAATCAATATTTTTTTTAGCATTATTTTGATGAATATGGTAACTAGATGAATCGATTATAAGATGATAAATATTTACCTCTAAGAACTTATTGGTTTTAGAATTATACATAGAACAAGAATATATCTTTTTTTAATAATAATAAATTTTATAAATAAGGTCTTTTTTACATAACAGAGAGTATTATATTTGGGTTATGTTTGTTTGAAAAAATATGCTTAGGATTTGACTAATTATTTTAATTTAATATTATTTTATATTATTTAATTTTTTGATGAATGATTAATTCTTTAATGTTGGACTATTAGTCTCATAAAGTCATTTAATAATTTAAAATGAGAGAGATTATTAATCCTAAATTTTTCATGAGATTATATAATCTCACATAAATAGTCTTAAAAATGATTAAAAAAAAATAGTCAATAAAACTATTTAAAGAACTATTAATCTTCCATCATATGATAAAATAGTTCAAAATAGTGTTAAATTAATATAAATAATTCAATCATAAATATATTTTTTATAAACAAATATAACCTTAGTTTTGAAGCTGTATTTGTTTTGTGATACAATGAAGTTTATAGATTATTTTTTTAAACAATTTTTTTATTAAAAAAAAAACTATGATATAAAATTATTTTAGGTCGATTATCATTTTTTTTTCGTTTCTTTAGGATGTGTGACAGATTGACTTTTTCATTGCCAAGTATAATTATGTGTGTTAATTAATTCATTGGTTCCTCTTTGATTGGAAGATTTTTCTCATTTGTACATATAATATTGTTTAGTGCTACATTAAGGGGCGTGTACCATTGAGTCATTGACCCTCTCACAGTTTATAAAATCCTATTTTCATTGTAAAATTTTAATATGATATCTCAATTTTATGAAAATTAATACCTCTAATATTTTAGTAGACCAGTATTCCCTCAAAAATAAATAAAATTGTTAGTCGTCGCCTCTGTTGATGAATTGAAGACTCTAGTAAAGGGCGATGGCGAGTTACGTTTCATTGGGAATTGGGATGAAACAAAGCCTCGCAAATGTAATAAAAACTAAAATATAATTTGAACTCTAAAATTTTTAGGTCGTTGAGATTTATATTTTAATATTTAAAATATATATTTATTAATGTATTTTAATGTGGTTTTTTTTTTGAAATTTTAATCTGTCAAGAGTTGAGAGTAGGCATGCATAATAGGTCGACCTGACTTGACCTAGTCTGGGTCTGCCAAGCCTTGGTCGTTGACCAGACCGGACTTTTGACTTTTGGCCTGCAAGTCAGGCCAGGTCGGGTTGGGCGCTAAAAAAGGAGGTCTGTTGAGGTCTGCAGGCCAAGCCTATGGTCAGGCTAGGCCAGTCCGATTCGATCCATTCAAATTTTTTTTTAGTAATTTTAAGTATAATTAAAACACTAATTAAAATTTTAAACTTAATTAATGTATTAATTAAAAGTAATGTATTACAAGTTACAGCTTTCAAATTATAATAATAAAAAATATTTTTTATTATTATTATTATTATTATTTTGCAAATGACTTTCTAGTTGTTACGCTAAGTATTTATTAAAATAAAGATGTAATGAAAGATCTGTAAGAAGTGTAGGTTGCTAGTTAGGTAAGAAAAATCCTTATGTATTACACTAGTCAATGTGTTTTCATGAATTTTTTTTATTTGTATATAAACAAACATGCATGAATTAACGTATTAAAAGACGTCAATTTTATTTTGTTTATTGAATAAGTTGTCACAAAGATGAAGTTTTCGTCTGCAGTGGGAGAATTGAAGTAGCGAATAAAGAAAATTGGCAAGCCGGACTAAGCTTTAGGTGAACCAGGCCGGATCTGAGCCAAAAAAATGTGGCTCGTGGCCTTCAGGCCAAGCCGAGTCAGGCCCGACCTTGACCAGGCCGGGCCTAAGCCGGGCCACAGGTCGTAAGCCATTTGTGCACCACTAGTTGAGAGTACATTTTATTTACCAAAAAATGTTAAATAATAATACATATAATCACTAGAAACACATTGTCCCAATGATTATTATATTACAAAGTGAAATAATTTTAGGTCATGTTTATTTACAAAAATTATAATTCTGAGATTATAATTTGAAGACATAGATTATAATCTCAATGGTTATGTTTATTTGCAAAAATTATATTTAAAATAAAACTATTAATCCCAAACATCTTGTTTGTTTTTAAATTTGTATTTAGGACTATTAGTTCAGTAATTATAAAATAACTTAATAGTCTTGAGATTATAATTTCTGATTGAACATGGTATTAAAAAGTCTTCCATATTAAGTTATTTTATAATCTATGAATTAATAGACCAAACTCTAAATTAAAAAACAAACAAGACACTTAAAATTAATAATTTTATCCTAAATGAAATATTTATAAACAAACACAACTCTTGGGATTATAATCCCAGGAGTTATAATTCTTGCCAAAAAAACGTAGCCTTAGTATCTTAGCTTTTATTTTTTTTTTATATAAAAAAATAACTTTTAGAAAATTAAATTATATTCCTCCATGTTAACAACTTAACATAGTGAAAAAAATAAATAAAATATTTTGAAAATATTTAAATATAAAAACTCTTATATTGAAATGCATAAAAAATAAGAATTTTATTGTGGAATAGAAAAAATATAATTAAATAAGGCATGAATAGATAGACAAATAACAAAATACAGTAGATGACAAAAAATATCATTTTCAACCAATTAATTAACGACAACTCAGTTCACAGCTACCTCGATATAATAATATTTTATTCATAAAATAAATCGATTTATTCTAATAAATAAGAATAATGAAGATGAAAGTGATAGAAAAAGAAAATATCAACTGCTGGGACCCTCCACCATGAAATATGAAGTATATAGAAAGAAGGGGGTCATAGTCCAAGGCATTGGACTCAGCCCAGTAATGTAATTGACTCTCATAAACAGGGCTTGGGCTTTGATGTGAGGTTTGGTGGGTCCCACTACAATCAATGCCTAATACCGGTGACTTGCGCTAATGGTTTTTAATTTTATCTTTTTCTGGAGATTAAAAGGGCTATATTAAATATGTAATTGACCAGAATATCCTCTACCTAATTACCATATGACCATAGTATCCCAAGTACGAGTGGATGGAAAAACGAAAATCGTATTGGACTAAAAGCACTATTAAATTATTTTATTTTGAGAATAGGTTCGCAAAGTTTCACCAACATAAATAATAAATGAGATTCACTTTTATGTGAGTGAAATATTACAGAATTATTAATTTTATATATAAAAATATCAACTCTCTTTATTTTTTAATTTTACGTTTCATGATTCTTCAAAATAGTTCTTATTAAATACATATTTTAAATATTTCTCCAATATAGAGATTTCAAACATTTCACCAAAATATAGTATCTAATTTTTTGAAAATAATAGAATAAAAGTCTATGCACACATTTTTATTTTTATTTTAATTTGAGACGTAATTTAATCAAGATTTAAAACCCCAATCTCTTAATTTGAGAGGAATAAAGATAACTATTGGGCTAAGACTTTTTGATTCTATGTGCACATTTCTCAAACATTATTTATTTATTTGATGTTTCTTTTTTAAATATAATTAAATTTTACAAATTTACCCTGAATAAAAAGATTAATATTAGTTTCTAATATCAATAATGTGATTTAATTGACTCAAGAAATTATATGAAAAGTGGCATATTTTCTTAAAATGCATAAATCTATGAAAATGTAAATTGAATTAGTTGAAGAAGGGGAAAAAGAGGTTCTTTTGGTAATTTCAACCCCTCTGCAGCCATAAAAGTTTAGTGAGCCGAACGACAAATAATTATTCATCCGCTCCAAACGCGCCAAATTGTAGGCCCATATAGTTTCTCTGTGGGCTTATCAATTTCACTTCTCATAACGGCTAAAAAACAAAACCAGTTGGCTCTGAGCGCTTAAGCGGTCTGTTTAATCGTTCTCACTTTACTTTCTCTCTCATCTATTGCCAAGCAACCCTAATCACCGGCGACTCCATCTTGCCGGAATCTTTTGAACGACCGGAAACGGCAATTCTGAGTCATATATGGGGACTTGGGACCGAATGATTGGACATGGACATCGACCTTTCTTTATAAAACCAAAATCACTGACAAGTGACGTTTTATAAAATTAAATTGGAATCCATTTTAATAATTAACAAGTTGATATCAAAATTATTGCTGTCTTTTTCATGGCATCATCAACCCATAATTTCAAACCAAACCATGGGCTTAGTCCAACCACCCCCACCTTCATATATTGCTTCATAGCCTTCGAACACAACATTCCCAAAAATCTATCTTCACAATTTTGAGAATTGGGAGCTGGGAATTGAAACCCATTTTACAAAACTCTCCAAGATTAGATTTTGATAATTATTTAGTCATGTTAGGAAGGAAAACCCGGCCGGTGATCGGAAATTTGGTCACCGGTTCCGGCTTTAAGGCTGGAGTTTACGATGTAGCCCCGAGTCTAACAAGTCCGTTGGGTTTCATCAAGATTCAATCCCCAAGAGGTATAAAGAATTATGGTGCTGTTGGGGTTGGACTTGGAATTGTGGCTGCACTTGAAAAATCCAATGAAAATGGAATTCAAATTCAGGCCACAAAGGCCTTGTATGATCAGAATTTGATTCGATCGAGCCCAATTCCAGTCAATTCTGCTAAAACCAGAGGAGATTCAGAGGAATTGGAGAGAGAAAGTTTGGAAGATTATACTTATGTGACTTGCCATGGACCTAATAAGAAGTCACGTACTAGAGTATATTATAATGGTTGTGAAAATAGCAGAGGTGGGCTTGATCGGAAAAGTACTAAAACCCATGGTAACTGTGTTTTTGACATATCTCCAGCCCCAAGCTCATCGGCGGCGGCATTTCCGGTGGGCTCTGATTTTCTGAGCTCATGTCACCTGTGCCAGAAAAAACTCCACGGAGAAGACATTTACATGTACAGGTATAATAATTTATTCATCTGAACTTTTTCACTCGAGATAAATCTTTTATAAGTATTAAGAAATTTGGGATTGGATTAAATAAATTGTACGAGTTCTGATCATGCTCTGTTTTTAATAAAAACAGGGGAGAAAAAGCATTTTGTAGCACAGAGTGTAGATACAGGCAGATAGCGATGGATGAGAGGAAGGAGAAGTATTGTGGCTCTGAAGCTTCAAGATCTACTATTGCTGCTGATATTTCAAATTCCCCTTATAGTAGTAATGGTCAACAGATTCTTACTTCCGGAATTTTTGCAATTTAGGCGACCAAGCTAATACTTGTTTGTGATGCTACTCGGGAATAATCAATCACTGTACAATGAGAAATAGGCACAGATGATATAAAGTAGAAAAATCTTGTTCTTTCTCTTTGGTTTTTTTCTTTTCTTGTTCTTCTGATAATAGTAAGTGTTAGATTGTTTCCCTTTTTCCAATTTCGCTATGTAAGGGCAAAGCTAATGATCGCAATTCATAGTTGTAAGTGGAGCTAAATCCAATTTTCTAATGCCCCACAACGAAGGACTCCCGTTAATTTAGGATACGAGATTCTCTGTAAATAAAATTTTATGTTTTTCTATTTTGAGATTATAGTTTTTAAGGTCTATAGTAACGATAGATACCGTCATTATAAATCTTAAAAACTGTTAATATCGACCTTCACATAGAGCTATCCTCCGAGCCCGATCCGACTTAAAAAATAATATCTCATATCTGTCTAGTTTATCCTATTACTCTCCTTTTCCAAATTAAATTTTTTAATTTTTATATTATTTTGTAAAATTATTTTTATTTCAAAATTAAACAACATGTAATATTTTTATTATCAACAACATATAATATTATACATATTATAAGTTTATAATGAAATAACCTAAATAAGTACATAATTTTATATATATTATCGGACCGGAGTAAAAAGATATATTCTATACTGGACCTTTAACTTTAAAAATTTTAAAAAATTGGGTTCTATTAAGGTTAGGATCGCATAGACTCATCGATTTCGAGTGAAATTGTCAGGCCTAGAAAAAAGTGAAGAATAGTACTCTCTATTTAACTTATATCGCAATGGAGTGAAGTGCCATTATTTGAGAAGAAAGAAATGCTAGTTGGTCCAACCAAAGAAAGTAACGTTTTATACGGCCTTCATCCCCTAAATCATGACAAAACTTTTTGTTTATTATCTTTGTTAAACTCTCAAAGGGAGGTGCTCTTTTCTCCTATTGTAAGTTTGTGGAGAGAGAACAAAAAAAAAAGGAAGTTTACTTTTTCTATAATTGTTTGTGAAGAAAAAGAAAGTTTGTATTTTTATCGATATACCTTTATTGACTTTAAAATATATTGTTGGAAGCCTTGGGATATTGTTGGAATTAAAAGAGAGCGAGTTATAAAAGGATTTGATGTGTATTACTCACCGTCTCACCAAAAAATATTCAATTAGAAAAATATAACTCTTTTTGTGTAATAGAAAAATTGACAAATAACACATTTAAAACAAATGAATCATAAAATTATTGTTAAACCCCCACTCTCTCTCTCTCTCTCTCTCTCTCTCTCACTCTCTCCTAGATTTTTTTTTCATCCCTTTTTTGGAGAGAGTGGGGATCACTCCACTCCCTTCTCTACAAGCCTATAGATTGCTGTAGTGTAGTTCAAATTGCTTTCAAGTTTTCCAAATCTTCAATTTAACTGGAACTGGATTAGTCTTGACCAAACTTGGACTGCTTTAGATCCAAAATATGGCATATTTCAACAACAAAAATAAGAAAGGACAACTAAATCCCAGAACTTGAAAAAAGAGAGAGCATGCCACGAACTCGGAGCTACACGCAATATTTCTTTGTGGGAACACAATAAAAACCCTCAATAATTATAGTTGCCAATCCACACTAACAACAGACGATGCGATTGAGATAAGCTTCGATCAATCCATCATATCCCCGACAGGAAATACAGCTATAAATTATAATGCATGCACAGTATCAGGCATATAATGGGGACAGAACATTCAAAACATACAGTTAAGAAAGACAAGGAAATGAGTTGGGAAAAAGGAAAAGAAAAAAAGAAAGAAAGCAAAACACATCCTAAAGTGTTTTTAAATTTTAATTCAGTCTCCCAATCAGTTGGCTCCATCATAACTATTACTGGTAGTACATAGGTGGCTGGGTTGTAGCAATGCCAGGATATGCACCATCATAAATAGCCTGACTAGCAGCACCGATCCGCTGGGCTTGCTGATGCATCAGGGCTTGTGCACCACCCATTTTACTCAAAGCCAGTTGCCTTTCGTACGCGATAAGATCAGCCGCTGAAAAACCCGGGACAAGTGCAGCAGCTGGCGGGGGTAGAGGGGTAGAGCTGGCCCCAGGCGGAGTGGGCTTACTACCCCATGAACACTACAACATAAAAGATTGAACATGAGCTCTTAGTTCAAATGTAAGATAGTCAGGGAACTCCTATGAAGTAGAAGAATTTAATTACAGTAAACAGTAAAAGTTATGACCAAGATAACCGTGACCAAATTCTTTTAATTGAATCTTAATTAAGATCCACAGTTGACTCGGTAATAAATTACTGTTGATACCATGGATCTTTTATAATGGCAAGAATTTTATGTACATCAACGATAATTCTAAGAAAAAACACACGTCAAAGTTGGTACATTGACCAATATTCAGCCTAATGAAGTACAACTTCGTAGCTTTCATTGAAACACACAAACTTACCTTTATTGGTTTGCCAAAGAGAATCCGAGCATTTCCCATCTGAATAGCACGAGCAGCTTCAGCATGGTTACTGAATCTAACAAAACCAAAACCTTTATCTCGCTGCACACGGACATCTTCAATAATTCCAGCATTAAGTGAATGAAAATGCCTGTGAAGATCAACTGAAGTAACCTGCAATGTATTGCTTGTGAGAAACACTTCCATAAAAGGACAGAAATATATTCCCAAAACTAACTGCACAAATTAGAAATATAATCTCGTCTTCAAAGAAACTTCAAATGAGATATCATTTAAAGAGATGGTTTAATTATGGTAAAACAGAAAGGGAACATATTACTAAAGATCAGCAGCATATAGTGGCAACGCCAAATGGACCACTCAGAAATTGAAAGCGCTTATACATGGAGTGGAAGGTTAAATTTAAATAAAATACAATTTCAAGAGTGTACTTGGGTCGAAATGATATGCGCAACTTCTGAACAGGTAATCGGATCCAAAAAAATGGTGAATCCTGGTGAAACTATATAATAGCAAATTCACTCACCACAATCCTTTGATACTACATAGATTTGGACATCAAGTGCCAATTATCCATCTAAACACTAGAAGTGTTTTGTCAATGATTAGGGATAATATACATAAAACTAGTACATAATAAATATATAGCGGCCCAAGAGTTCTCCTATTAAACAATTACTCACCTCAGGACCAAGATTGCCAACATATACAGTAGTATACTGAGGATTATTTTCAGGAGCATCATCATTAATATTCTCTTGACCATCTTCTGCACAAGAAAGAAATAATGCGGTAGATGTAAGGTTAAGATCAAAAGCTAAAAATAAACTAAGATAAAAAGACGTGCCAGGGTGAAAAATAGCTACAAAAAAATAAGAAAAAATATGTTGCAGGCTGGCGGGTGATATGCGTTAGTAGGAAACCACTATTGATCAACTGTCAACTATCTTACCCAAGTTGAGTTAGAAACAACTCTCTCTCCCCCCCCCCCCCCAGCATTGCCGCTGGCATAAACCAACAGGAGCACTCTTTGCATCCCACTTCCAACAGCATCCTACATTTGTTTCTACCTTCCTGGTTCTTTTTTTTCCCATCCTCCAGAAATAGTTCATAATTCTATCTAACTTTTGTAACATCCAGTGCCTAGATCTATCAAATCCACAATGCACCACAAATCTACTTCTTTTTCATCCAAAAATCTCTCTAAAACAGAATTCAAGCATCAATAGAAAAAACAATCGTCAAAACAGATTCATCAACCCCTTTATAAAAAATTATAAGTTTATACTCGACCAATGTTTCCAAAACACATCCATCCACTCAAAAGTCAGAACAGAAAATCAGTCATTAGAGCAGATTCATCAATAATCAAAACTGAACCGAATAAGAGTAACACATTTTATGATTTTAATTTTTTCCATTTAAAGGAAAACACAGAGGAATATAGATTGCTGAGGCTGTAAAGATGAGCAGCAGAGAATGGTGGTCCGTGGTGGTGGCATTGGACTGGAGTTGGTAAGGTTGGTTTAGGCTGGCAGAGGAGAGCGGTGCGGCAAACCAAGGAAAAAGAGAAAAATGACAACATGAAGACAAATGGTAGAGAGGGGAAGTCAGTTGTTCTAGTTCAATTTGTTTGTCAAACTATTTATGTTAATTTGAGTTCAAATTACTTTCTAATGCAATTTGAAGCGAAAAGAATATTTGAGAACATGCTAAAAACCTAACAAATACCATAAGCACTGAAGCACTGAAGTATTACAAGTTATCCTTCAACACTTTGATAACCTTGAAAAGGAATTTTTAGTGCAGACACAGAACTGCAGTTACACTCAAAGTTCAAGCTAACAATATAGCCACGCCAAACCAATAAAGTAAAAATAGGAAAGAGAAGTATAAGCCACAGAAGTTCTCTAATTAGTTTTACACTTGTACTTCAGAATATGAAAGATTTGGAAGTCCCATTCATGACCTCACCTGATGTTCCATTGGTTAGTTCGACAACATTCTTCGCATCTGAATTCTGTTTGTCATCAGCTCCGGCACCCTTTGCTGCCCAGTTGCACCGAATTTGTCTGCTCCCAAGCCACTTTCCTACAACATTAAACACTGGGTAAGTATTCTCTGTCTGAGCACCCAAATTGTAATTCTTTATCCAATCCCCTACTTTTTTATCCTTCTTAGAGGGCTAGGTGAGGAAGAATGCTATTGAATTGGTAGAACTTTATGATATGCTGAATAAACTAGAAGTGTATTAATTGAGAAAATGAAATTTTCCTCACCGTTCAATTCATTTATTGCATTTTGGGCATCCTGAAAACAGAAAATATCAATTAGTGAAATCATTAGGTGAGAAGTAACTTGGAAAGAGGGAGGAGTGGGGAAGGGAGAGGGAGTTTAACATATGCTAACAAGAAAGAAGAGAGATTAAAGATGTGAAGATTTAATAAAACCATTTCAGGACCTGTAGATTTCGGAAAGAAACGAATCCAAACCCTCTTGAGCGCCCAGTTTTCTGATCCCACATAACTCTTGCATCTCTGTAAACAGAAATGTCAAGATAATAGCATCAAGACAATGTGAGTTATCCATTAACTTCACTATAAAATCCCGGGAGATCAAAGTGATAAAAAAGATTAAAGAACAAGCAATTGAACTTACGAGCAACTAGGATACACGGAAAAGCAAGCAAATAATGTGGCATCTGTGACCTCAGGGCTAAGATCACCAACAAAAATGTTAAAGTGGCCTACAAACCAAAATATAAGGAGCATAAGCTATCTACCAATTGATCCAATCAATTTGTTAGAAAGGCGTAGATAAAGATATATATATATATATATATATATATATATATACAGACCTGATGTATCCTCTCTCTGACTACTAGCATATGCCCAGTTAACTTTAATGGGTTGTCCAAACCTGGGATCAAAAGTTTCATGTAAGCTAATAAAAATAACTATTAATAAATCGCAATTTGGTAAGGTTGTTACTCACAAATGCCTTCCATTAAGAGTCACAATAGCAAGAGCAGCAAATCTGCGATCAAAGTAGTCCACAAAGCCATAGGATGACTGCAAAGGAAGAAAACATGCACAATTATTTTAGTAGTATAATAAGAGAAATTTTAACTTTGCAAATAAATTAGTACCAAAGGCCCCATCTTGAATCAGAATTATTTTAACTTTTCTAACTCAAGAATGTCGGGTCTAATTACCTTGGTTTTTGGTTAACCCAGACTAGTCAGCCTACTTTTCAATGTCCATCAAGTTGAATAATATATCATATACCGCCTTTTTAAGTTCACCCTAAATTACTATTCAGTTTTATTAATTTGTCCTTTTTTTTCTTTGTGGTCATGTAAAATATAATAGAATCATGACCCAAAATTGGATCCCTAAGTTAATATTCAATTTCAATATCCTCCCTTTTCCCCTTTTTTGATTTTGTTTGTGTGGGTGTGGGTGTGTTGTTTCACGTGCAGGGAAAGCAAAACCAGGGGTGTACAATCTAATAGAATCATACCCCCACAACTGGAAAATAGCTGGAAAATTTTCTCTTACAAACTTCAATGATGAATTCATTGGATGTTGGAACTTGGAACTTAACAAATTGAGAGCAAGGAAGTAAATAAGTATAAAATGGCTAATTAAGGAACACCAAAGCCAAATATAGATCAAACAGAGAAACTTATGCATCTTTAATGTCAAGATTAATAGTTTGAAAGGAAATATAAATTATCAGAAAAATGTGACCTCACCTTCTCCTTTCGAATGAGCTTGCAGCCTTCAAGGGGACCAGTACTCGAGAAGACCTCTTGAAGAAGGGGTTCTGTAACTTGTGGGTGGATGTTCCCGACATAACTGCATCATCTCACAGAATATCAAAATAAAACAACTAATATTAGGAATTCTTTTTTGTTAGGATAAGTAACAATTAATATTAGACTTGAAACCAAATTAAGCTGCATTCAGTCACACCCCAAATTATGCAAAGAACGCTATAGAAAGAATTGTGGCAAATGGAACATCAAAAAGAACACTACTAGATCAATTGAATTATTACAGATACACGAATGATTTCAAATCAAATTGTGAGAAAAAAGAATTTCTTGCAGGCCAAATTTGCTGATTATGCCAAGAATATTGACACAACAAGCTCGGTTCAAATGAATATTGCACAATAAGCTCGGTTCAAATCAAGGCTGGAACAATACGCTAAAGAAGATTGACACAATAAACTCGGTTCTGGAAGATTGACAAAATATGCTCAGTTCTGTAAATATTGACACTATAATCTTGATCAAAATGTAAAGTTTCCCTCAGTTCTAATGTGAGATCAGAACAAAACAAGCGAGACAAAAAAGAAAGAAAGAAAAAAGATAGAAAATTAGCAAGACACTCACACACTGCGGCATGTAGTTGAATCAAAGCCAGGAGGCAGGTTACCACTCAAGATAGGCTCTATCTGCAAATTAAAAGGGAAAAGAAAGAAGAGAAAAATGAAAATATAAGAAAAGAATAATAGAAAAGGCCCAAATTAAAATTCTACATCTATTGTGAAAAAAAAAAAATAGAACAAAAATTAGAACAATGTACTAAGAGCTGGGAGAAAGGGAAAAATAAACACTCGAGAAGACCACTGTACTGGACTAAACAAGCCTCCAAGCCATTTACATGGGATCTTTAGACACCTTTAAAGTAGAGACCTAGACATTGAAGTTGAACCCTAGACATAGTGTGCTTCTGAAAAGCATCAGAATGAACAGTTAAAAGAGTATCAATTTCAAACCTTCATACCACCTACCATAAAAGTACAGAAAACGCAAATTGATACTCTACATAGAAACATTAAAAATGACCTCCCAGTTATGGCATAACCAGTTAATTAATAGGACAACCTTTGACAAAGACTTCTAATCCCAAATAGACACATACAGTTGAACCAACAACAAAATGAAAAGTAGTTTCACCAATACATCAGAAATTAATTCATTCAACAATATCTATTTCAGCTCACATTTCAAGTGAAAGTGGGCATGAAACAGACATATATTAAAATAAGTAATAAACAACTCAAAGTTAATTGCCATTTCTAAAAGAAACTCCCAACAAGCAATTAGAAGAAAAAGCCCCAATCTCAGTAGGCTGGGACGGGATGAAATCATGGGTATGAACATGAAGTTCCTGTGGTATACGTTTGTTTCAAAACTAATTCCAGCTAAAGCAAAGACGATGTAATCAGCTCTGAAGCGCACATTTCAGCTTTCTCAAGTCGCATATAAAAAGAAGCATAAAATAGGTTCTATTTCTATCATTTTCCCCACAATTTTCTGCAACCAATCAAGCAGCAAAGCAATTACTGCTAGGACCAAAAAATTAGTTTTAAACAAAAACTATTTTAAACCTAAACCAATACAACAATCGATTTTTACTGAAACCCGAGTCTCAAATGTGAGGAATTGAACAAAACCCACAATTTTTTCCCCCAAACAATAAATAAAAGCTATTCCAGACATACAAATCCACACATAAAGCTGAATAAATATCATAAAATTGATCAGAAACAAATCAATTGAAAAGGGAAAAAGGCATAATTTAAAAACCTGGGGAGGAGCCAAGAGACCAGGGTGGTAAAGAGATTGCTGCATCAATGCTTGTTGTTGCTTCAGCCTCTGCTGATGCTGCATCTTCTTGTTCTTTTGATTTTATATACAAACAAATAGATAAATCCAAATTAGGGTTTTGTTTTGCAGAAGGAGAAAGAAGAAAAGTGCAGAAAAAGGGAAAAAAGGGGGAAAAAATTGTATTAAAAAAAAAAACCCTCGACGGAGAGGGGACTAGTGAAAAATCAAGAGAAGATGACGCTCTCTCTCTCCTGCATTTTCTCTTCTGATAGCAAATGCTATAAAGGCCGTCAATTTTCTATCGTCTACACTCGTTTTATTATGTAATAATTTGCAATGGAGATCTGTCCGACGTTGATTTCTGATCTTTAGTTTTTTTTTTTTTTTTTTTTTCTTTTGAAGCTCTTGGTTATTTTATTTGGCTATATGGTGTAGTGTCAATTCTCTTGTCAGACTTTCTTCTTCCTTTTTTTCTTGCTTTTTTCCTCTTCTCTCTTCAAATTTAGACTTTTACCGACATTAAATATTTAAAAAATAATTATTTTTACGAATAAAAATAATAATTTTATAAGATATTTTTCACATACAAAATACATAAATTTTATACTTATATAAGAGAGATCTTATAAAAATATTAATTTTTATTTATAAAAATAATAATTTTCAATATTTATTATAATTTTTATGAGTTAATTTGATATTTTTCAAAAATTAATTTAATATTTTTATAGGTCTTATTTGATATTGTAAAAATATCAAATTAACTTCATAAAAATATAATACTTTATTTTTATTTTTTTGCTAATTTAAAATATTTTATTTTAAGCTCTATTAAGTATTTAATTGGAAAATAATAATTTTATAGTGACCTTAATTAAGTCAAACAAAATGATCCCGTAATGATGTAATACGAGTTTTGGCAGAAAAAGATGTTATCTTGGTTTTAGGAATTCTTATTCGTTTATGTTGAAGCGTTGAAGGCTTGATAGGGCTTGGAACCCAAATGGCGGAGCTAATGGGCTTGGCTTGGCAGGACTTTGGTTACACAGGCCCTCAAAAGAAAAGAGAAGTAATTAAATTAAGGAACAATTACAGTTACTATTATATTTTTTAAAAATATTATAACAAAAGTGCATACATAAAATATTTATAAAATTAGTGTATTTTCAATATTTAATTTATAAAATTAGTGCATTCTTATCCTTTTAATTTAGTTGAGTGATTTTAAAATTTAAATTTTAAAAAGTTAATCGCGCAAATCAATGCATCTCATCTCTCTCTCTACACCAAGGAACAAAAACACTTTAACAAATAGAAAAAGCAAGCAACTCATTTCTCTCTACCAAGGGAAATTCTTGTACACAAAATCAATTTATCTCTTTACACCGCTACAAATCTTTGAACCAAAATCAATGGACTTCCAATCTTTTTCTTCTTTTTCCTTCTTTTATTTTGTCTTTGTTTAATCTGAGTTTGTGTTGTGTGGCGATGGTTTATGGTGGTAAGTGGCGGTGGATGAGGTGTTGGTAGTGGTTGGTGATAGATGATTGGTAGATGGTATTAAATCTTCTGGTGCGATATATAATTTTGTGAGGTTGATAGATGAGGATAGAGCCGTATTTTCTGAATGTGTAGTAACTAATTTTTTCGTTCAGTAAATTTAGGTAACCAAACAATAAAATAGAGGTAACCAAACAATAGTATGGAGGTAACCAATTCTTGAATGTGTAGTAACTAGTTTTTTCGTGTAAGTCTAGGTAACCAAATACTAGTCTTCTTCCTCCTTTTATTTTGTCTTTGTTAATCTGAGTTTGTAGTGTGTGGCGGTGGTTTATGGTGGTAAGTGGTAGTAGACGAGTTGTTGGTAGTGGTTGGTGATAGATGATTGATAGATGGTATTAAATCTTCTAGTGCGATATATATAATTTTTTGGATGATTACAAAGCCGTATTTTCTGAATGTGCACTAACCAGTTTTTTCGTTCAGTAAATTTAGGTAACCAAACAATAGTATAGAGGTAACCAAACACTAGTATGAAAGTAACAAATTCCTGAATATGTAGTAACTAGTTTTTTCGTGCAGTAAATCTAGGTAACCAAATACTAGTATGGAAGTAACCAATTCCTGAATGTGTAGGAATTAGTTTTTTCATCCAGTAAATCTAGATAACCAAACACTAGTATAGAGATAACCAATTCTTGAATGTGTAGTAACTAGTTTTTTTGTACACTAAATCTAGGTAACCAAACACTAGTATATAAGTAACAAATTTCTGAATGTGTAGTAACTAATTTTTTGGTACAGTAAATTTAGGTAACCAAATAGTAGTATGGAGGTAACCAAACACTATTATGGAAGTAACCAATTCCTAAATGTGTAGTTACTAGTTTTTTCTTGTTTATCGGCGCTTATTATAACTTAAGTTATGTAACAATAATGGTCTTCTTCTTCTTTTTTTTCCTCAGTGTCCATATTAGGATTTTTGAGACTGGTTTCAGGGGCGGAGGCGGGGTTAACAAGGAGATGAGCATCGGCTATGAGAAGGAAGTTAGGGAAATCATTTTGAGATGTGGGTGCCAAGGATCATCTTGTGTGTGGCGAATGAATCGTCGACGTAGGGCGACGGAGGCGATGAGAGCCAGAGGGCGGTGAGAGATAACCATTCCAGTGCGTGGGAGATTATAAGATCGTATAGAAAATGTAGTGTTCTTTTTTCATACGCTGAACTCTTCCTTCGCCTGATAAACCTTCTTCCCTTCTTCCTTTACCATTTTTTCTTCTTTCCTCTCCGTCAGCTGCTTATCAGAACGGAGGGTTTTTTTATTTATATTTTGAATTATGAATTTTGTTCCGGTAACTGCTGGATATGGCGGTTTCTCCTTATTTTCGGGATTCTAAAGACATGTGGTGTAATTAATTTCTCCTTATTGCACTCTTTTTATAATTATTTTATTTGTACACTAATCTTGTAATTTATTACTAATTGTTGTATATTATTGTAAAATACCCTTAAATTAACTCAAATCATTAATATTTATTATTTAAATTTCTTAGATAAGGTTTAGTCAATAATTTTTGTACATATCCATTGTCACTATTAAGTTTGGTGAATTATAATATCATCTGTGTTATAAAATATAAGATCATTATTGACTTTTTAAAATTAATTTAAGACATTTTTAAATTTAAAATTGATAGATTTTTTTTAAAAAAAAATTATTCAATACAATAATGAATATTATAATTTATTTAAAAAGTACTACTCATATAAGATTTATATATTGGTATAAAGTATCTTAGATTGATCTAATATAACTTATCTTAAGTCATCTCTAATAAAACATTATTTGACCTTCAATTTAATAATTTAACCGTATAGATGTAATCAACATTCAAAAATATGAGAGTATGTAAAATTTAGTTTAATTTAAGATATTGAAATATCGTTTTTGTAATAATGTAAATAATATGTATATATATATATATAACTACATTTGGACCATTGAGATTTTAATAATTTTTATTGTTATAAAGTTGTTGATGCATAATATTAAATCAAACGAAAATTTATGTGTTTTCACCTTTTTACATTCTCTTTATTTATATCCGTACGATTAAATTATTAAGTTGACAGTCAAATAATATTGTATTAGAAGTGACCTAAGATAACTTATCTTAAGTCGATTTAAGATATTTTTTACTCTTTATATATTACTTTATAACTTTTAATAAATTATTTTAAATTTAAATATAAATATATTTAATTAAATTTTAAAAATTAATAATAATTTTATAATTCGAAACAGCGACACGAATCCAATATAATTATGGTGAGTTGGTTCTGTGTTATAGCATAATATCAAGAAACAGAAATGGCCCATGGACTATATAAAACATCTATTTGGGCTACCTTTACACAATGTAAATGTGGGACTAATCGACCCATAGTTTTGAAATGGACGCAGGAACTTTTTGCTAATTCTAATCGACCCATAGTTTTGAACTGGACGCAGGAACTTTTAGCTAATTCAAAACACTGGGCTTGAGTTTATACTTTTTATCAAGCTTCAAATTATGGGGAGGGCTTTTCCCAGGACTGGGAGGGTGATAAAGTAGGAAAAATATATTACTCGTTATAAAAACTAATACATATAAACAGTAATCCAAATTAGAATTAATTACGAACGATCAGAAAACATGTTTTTTTTTCCCTTTCCAAAAAAAGTCCAAATAAGAATTAATTATGTATCAAATTAACTCATTTGATATTAGGGTGGTACACGTCACATTTTCACTTTTCAGTACTATTATGTAGAGTAATGTTATATACACAAGTTATATACAAATATTTGTATACAAACAATGAAAAAAAATAATGAAAATAAGAAGTAGGGTCTACCGATGAATATTTTATATATTTTTATTGGTATATAATACATATGTCCTTTTTTTAATAATGCACAATTTTTTGTGTATTATTATTCACATTACGTATTAGTTAAAGCGTTAGGGTAATTTTTTTTATTATTAATATGTAAGAAGAAGAATAAAAGGGGGGGGGGGAAAAGAAAGAACTCAACAATGATTCACTAAAAGACAATTAAGTTTTTGCAAACCCTAAAAAAAGGAAAAATTGAAGAATTGGTGAAGTAGTGAGCAACTAAGCATAACATACCATTACCCCCTTGATATATATGTAAGGGTTAATCCCCAGTTAAAGTTATAAATTTAAGATTATTTTTACAACAGATAGTAGTATTTCAATTGCATATCTAATTATAAAAATTATCACTCGTTTACATTTTAGTTTGAGAGAGTCTGTACAACTAAAATATGGAGTCAAAAGTAATTAAAATATCTTTCAAGATTTGTACTTTAGTAGTGCAGCCGGTTAGTTTAAATATATTGAATATATTATAATAATATATTAAATATATTATTATAATATATAAAGTAGTGGTATTTTTGTAATATATTTGTCAGCAATAAGGAGCGTATAATTGTGCGAACAAAGTGCAGTCGGTTAATCTACTATACTGATTGCAAAGAAAATTTAAAATTGAAAATAGGAATGTATCCTCGTCTTTGTCATTGGTGACAATACTAGTTCGTTGTGCTGCGAAGTGTGATAAATGATAAGGAAGAAAAATTTACTGGTTTAAGGGTTAATATATGCATACATCAATAAGTATCGACAACTAACAACAACAGGTATCGACAACCTATGTCTACATGTATTGGCAGATATCGAATGATACCTACATACATCTCGACATGCATCAGTTAGCGACAGTCGATGCTTGCCAATCCATGTCACTATAAAGAGTAACGGTTGAGTTTTTTTTTCTATCGTAAAAAGAGTACCGACAGCTCAAGTCTACCTTTACTCCTTTTAGTGGCAAGGGAATTTTTTTTTTAATTTTAAACCGTTAAATCTATTTATAAAACATATTTACTAAAATAATACTTGTAACAACCTTTTATTATAAATTAATTTTCATATATATATATATATACTAGTTGTTGTCATAACCAAGTCTACTAAACTATTGCTCTTCCCACTCTTTCTTGGTTACAATGCACTGTGGTACAATACTATAGGAAAGTACCTAACCTTTTCCTAGTTCCTACCGACTTTTGACTTTTGCCATATAATATAATACTTTTATCATTTCATATCTCTCATCCCCTTAAACTTCTTCATTTTACTTCCTGAAATAAAAATGCCATCCTTTCCGCGTTCCAATTTTATCTGTTTATGAATATTATAAAGAGACGGAAAATATGTACTCTATTTTGTTTCAACACGGTGGGCCGGTGGCCCAAATTAAAACTAAAATATATTAAATTGTTTCAATCACTTGCATGTAAACAAAAGCAGAAAATTGTTGTTCTTTAAATTCCCCTACAATTCTCACTTAAAAATGATTCCAAATTTTCCGACCAACACTTAAAAATGACGGTCGGAATTCACTAAATTAAGGAAAATTTTGTTTATATTCACAAAATTTTAAAAGTAAACAAACAAAATTGTTATGTTCAAGTTTCAATCATAAAAATGAGACAGAAAGGCCTGTAAATTTTCATAATATTTGTAGATGGGGAACAACTTGTAAAATAACATTGAAAAATCAGTATAGTATTTCAAAGGCTCAAATTTATGAACTTTTTTAGCATCAAGATCGTAAGCTTCCATATCACCAAATCAGTTCAAATTTATGAACCTTCTATTACGCAAGTTACATACATATACTCTTTCCAGAAAAACAAATACTTAAAGAACACCCTAAAGTAGCTATCATACAAAAATATGAATTTAATTAATTGATTCATCTTCAATTCAATATTAAGGACAATAAACATTTTTGTCATCAGCTTAAATACAGATATAATAGCAATATAAGAAGAACAATCAAAGCCAAAAAATTCTGTTAATGTTCCAATTTCACCGGAAGAGATTCCACAGCAGCCAATCCGAGCCACGATTTGCTTTCGAAGCTTTCTACTGGTTTCGAAGGAGCTTCCGCCAGCGCAGCATACGGGCCATGTGCGGTGATCCTATCTTTCCTCTTCTCCAAGAATCGGGTTAAAGAAGCTTTTCTTGCAATTGGTAGATCTGCTAATACCAAAACAGAGGACCCTTCATTAGTTTTCTCTTTCAAATTGTTTTCAATTTCAAATTTTGAATGAGATGGTAAATTACCCGAAACAATTGGCTGAGGAGACCGTTGATTAGGGACAACATTTGGCGAGCAGGGAATCAAATTAGAAGATTGAATTGGTTTTCGGGTCAAATTATTGGGACTGGGTGAGTTTCCTTTGCTTGCTAAGAGCATGATTTCCTTGGCTTTCTCAGCCGGAAAGTCATTGAACACGATGACTTGACCGCCGTAGAATATGGTCATTTGTGCAGCTTCAGGCTGCGGCTTGGCCGGGATTTCGTTCTTGGAAACGGCGGAACCAAAGATTTTCACGGAGTTCAGGTTTCGGGTGGGAGCACCCATAGACTGACCCGGTTTATCTGCCACCGGAAACAGATTCATAGTGGTTGCAGCTGATGTTGGTGGAGTTGCGGGTTGACGAAACGATTCGGGCATTCCTGTAAACCAGAAACCATACATTAGTTTCAGTTATCTGTTTCAAATTTAGACATTTATTTATTTATTTATAGATAGACATGAGATCTAAAATCCGTTCTGCTGCCACTATATATCCTTAAAGATAAATTAAAACCGAATATTACTCAAACGAGTCCGATGGAAAAAAAACCCTCCATTTTCAGATTTGGGGAAAACTCGTAGAAATTGAACAAAACAAAATATAATATATTTACTTATGTCAATTATTAATAAAATAAAAGAAAATTGTAGCTCTGAATTTATAAAGGAAGGAATGTTAATGAAATAAATATACTAGATTTGTTATGGAATTAATAAGTGAATGAACATATATAAAGAGAAAAAAACATACTGTTGGATTCCAGACCGCAAGTCATTCCAAGGCTGAGATCACCGAGTGTGCCCTTCTCTTTCAAGTATTGGCTCAAAAGGCTACAAGTCTGAGAGAAATTGGACTTCTCCGCCGGAGCTCTCGCCATTCTCTGACCGGAAAATCTACCGGAATCAACTATCCCTGAAGAACTCGACATACTTCCGGGCAAATCAATGGAATTAATTTAAATTGTTTTAGGTATAAAAAGCTGGGAGAGGAATTAATTTGGAATAGGAAACTGAAGCTTTTTTTCTCTTCTTTGTCTGTATAAGTCTGTAGCTCTTTATATAAATAGATATAGATGAAAAGATGCAGTAGGGTTTATCTCTTTATATGGTTGGTTCAGAGCACATGAAGCACGGGGAGGAATATATATATAGATATATATATATGTATTGGGACAATCAACGCGCTATTATTTTATTATTATTAATAATAATAAATTCAAATGTGATTTTTCTTTTCATAAACTAATAAAATAATTGAAACACGTTTTATTTACCTGCAAGGCGGTGGAGTGGGTGGCGTATACTCTTATTCGACTACTATTCGTCAACGTTACTTGTCGTTGTTTTTCCAACATCTACACCGTTAAGACCCCACTTTCTTTCCGCTGTATTTTTTTTACATTTACTCCTGTTTTCCTATCAAATTCACACTACTTGTCCAATTCACACGCAAGGAAAAACTATGACAAAAAGATTACGCAACTTTACTTTCAAAAAATAATAATTATAATTTATAAAAAATATTTTTAATTGCTCGTGTCGAGACTATTATAATTCCGACGGACTATAAGATATGTTGAGTATTCGGCATAAGGGAATATTATAAAACATTGATTAGTCGTTTAGTTGGATCTATTAGATATTGAATAGTCCGACTTGAAAATAATTTTGGAGGAATGTATTTGTTTGTCGTCCCAATTTGAGTGGGTAAATTATAATCATGTGTTGAGGGTTTGTAACAAGGTCGCAAATGAAGTTGCTTCGTGGGTGTAATCATATGATAGTCCATTGCTCAACCTATTAGGTAAATGAGGTTCAACCAACCTGTTGGGAGAGAGAATTAAGGATTCCGCGTATTAAATTTTGTGTTCATTCATGTATAATAATTTTTTAATATTTTATTATTTTATCTAATAATCTAAACCCAAAAATTTAAGAGAATGTACATCACTTTTTCTCACAAGTGAGTTCATCACATCAAGAGGAGAAACGTATCAACCCTTCATCGAGATGATGTAGTTGTTTTATTTGATGTACGACTCATTTATGTATATTAATCTTTCACTCTTTTATCAAGAGGAGAAGGATATCAACAGTTCATCGGGAATGTATATTATCTCTCCCTCACAAGTGAGTTTATCGCATATCAAGAGGAGAAACATATAGTATATCAACCCTTTATTGAGAATGTACAAGTACACGACACTAATTGTTTGGGGAGAATAGGGGATGCCGTTCGTCGCATGCATTAACACACATATTTGAAATTTATCTTAAAATTTTAAGTCATTAGATGTTGAGTTCATTTATATATATTAGTTCATCAATCTTTTATTATTGTATTTTATGTGGGACTCCAATTCACTTGTGATCCGAAGTG
The DNA here is from genome assembly GCA_947179155.2 of Hedera helix. Taxonomy (NCBI): domain Eukaryota; kingdom Viridiplantae; phylum Streptophyta; class Magnoliopsida; order Apiales; family Araliaceae; genus Hedera; species Hedera helix. The sequence goes on from OX359278.1 coordinate 39,747,813, forward strand.
AGATTTCAATTCACTTGTAATGTCTTAACATATTCTAGTATATATTATACCTTTAATTGTTATTGAAATTTATTGATTAATAAAATTTGTATATATTTTATCGGCAAAAAATAAAATAAAAAATAAAGCTAAAATTATAAAATTTTAGTGTTAATTAAATATCTATTCAATTAAGGATGCCTAATGATCTCCAACAGTAATTCTTTCTCACCCGAGTCAAATTGTGCTAAATTGTATGATAATGGAAACTGAAATAAACTTGCGCCATCATTCCCTTAGCTAAGTTGACGACGTCAGAGTAGAACAAACGGCGTTAGGTACTTCTGGTTGTCTATGAAACAAAGCAATGTACAAGCCAAAGTAGGCCACCACAAAGCACGTTCCTAGTCACAAAGGCGTGAATATTGAATTCTGACACTCACACCCTATTTAAAGAAAAAGAAACCGGGAAAACCACGTTTATTAATAACCAATTAATAACGGACACGTGGCGCCGACACCGCGTGAGATAATCAAGTTAGAAGCAACGCGGAAGTTGGCACAGCTGGTGGGGCCACATACTCTGCAAATAACAGTGCCGAATAATCGTATCCGTTGATTAGGTGAGAGTGGTTCTTTTTCCCTTGTGATTTTGACTACCGACTCCAAATGGGATACACTAGGCCTCCATGTGCGCTATTATTATCTCTCTTATTTTATAAAGGATTTTCTTAGAATGTGTCTTTAAGACACATGTTAAGCGTAAAATTTAATGTATAATATTATTTGTTTATGTATTTATACTGAATTTAATGTATAAAAAAAATAATATATTAGCGGACTCTATGTATTAAATTCAGTACAAATATATAAAGAAATAATATTTAATGAGGTTCATCTCTTATTTTTCACTCTTAATGTATGTCCTTAAGACACACATTAAGCGGACCCTTTCATAAATTATGTCGGTTTTTTTCTATCACATTTAATATTTCATTTTCGGGATTTTAACAAGACAAAAGTTATGGATATATGGCATATTTTTTTTAAAAAGTACCCTTGTGATCACCATAACTAAAGATGATTGTCAAAGATAAATTTCCTTAAATAAAAAGAATTGTGTTGTTTACCTAATTTTTGTGACTTTTCTTTAATAGGTACTTTTTTGTGACTCAAAATTAACGAATATATGATTGTTATGTTGATAAATATCAATAATATTTTTAAAAAAAATATATCTAATATATATGTCATCTTCTTAAACTCTGTCGCTTGCCTCGGTAGTTAAGACACATAGCACGAAATTAGACACAGGCTTTTGCTTTTTTGCAAGCCTTGTTCGGAGACGGAGACATAGTCTAATCGCAAAGTTTGTATAATATATTTGGCAATTATAATTTTTTTAAATTATTTTTTTTGCAAAATGAAGTAGAAATCTTTAAATGTTAATTGAAGAACGTACGCAAGAAAGTTGCATACGTACTCCATAAGATTTATAATAAATATGTTTAATGAACTTTATGATATACATTATTTATTTAATATGTACAAAATTAAAATTAATATGTGCTTCATAAGAAAGTTGCATACGTACACAATGAAAAAAGTGTAATTGTGTACACCCACTATTTATTGGAAGTAAGCATGGAATTGAGATGAGTAGTTTTTGCATAGAATTTAGATATACGGTAGGTACGATACTTAAATTTACCAAATAAAGAATTATTAATAGTTTTATTCCTACACTATGCTATTTAATACTATATCTATGGTAAGTTGGATGGTCATGATCATGAAGTTGGAAACTTGCAAATTTATTCCCTTTTTTTATTATTATTATTGCTAAGAAAATAATATATACTATTTATATTTAAAACGATTTTTTGATTGTCACTTATGAGGAAATGAAGATTACACTACTGATTATTTTGTTAATAAAAAATAAATTAGTGGTTGATTGTAATTTGAAGATATGCCTAATTGAATAATTTTATTTTCCATCAATTTAACCCCTGATCACTTTTCAATATTCTTAGAGAACTAAAAAATAAATTAGCGGTTGATCTATTATGGTAAATTGACATTTGAATTAAGAGTATGATATATAATTTTTTTAATTTTATTTCATGAATAAAACCCCTAATCACTATTCAATATTCTTAGGGAACTAAAAAAATGTGTCCTCTTAAATAGCTGAGTGTGCATTATTTTACCAACAAACACATTAATCTCATAGTAAATTATAGGTTGACCCAAAAATATCATAAGCAACAATATATATTAATTAGCAAAAATAAACACAAATAAACACAAATATATATATATATATTAATTGTAATAATACAATATTATTTTTTTGTTATCAAGTATGTAGATGTTTATTAATTATAATTTTTATTAAAATAATATATAATATTATAAGTCACTCTAATAATTCTATTTAATTTTATATATTAATATATTTTACAGTTATAATTCAGTAAAAAACTTTCAATTACATAACACCACTCAAATATCATTCCCTAGCATTATATCTATAACCTATATCTTGAAAGACAATTAAAATATGAGATTAGTTGAGTTCCTTCTTCTTTCATTTTTTTTTTCTAAACAGTTCAAAAAATTAAAATATATTAAAACTATAATATATTATAAAAGATGAAGGGGCCGTTCGGGAATGACTTTTTTTTTTTTACTTAAAGTTAACATTTGAGTAGATTTATAAGTTAAAATTTTAGTAGATTTATAAGTAAAAGTGTTCGGGAGTATTTTTACTTATAAGTCGGGAATTATAAGTAATAGTTGTGGATGTGTTCGGGTAATAATGACTTATAAGTTAAGTAAAATGTAAAGATTACTAAAATGTCATTTAGTAAGAAGAACAGAAAAAAAACAAGGAGGGGCAATTTTGTCATTTCATGACAGTTGACCAACTTAAAAAAAATGACTTATAAGTTGTGACGCCCCCAACTTATAAGTTCCATAATAAATTTCGATTTAGGAGTACGAAAGAAAATAATATCTCTTACCGTAGCAGGTTTGATTAACAAAAGGTGAAGGAAATTAATACAAAGGGTTATTCACCAACAGGCGATAATCCGCGCCGTAAGTTATTCCCACAATTTAATAGAATTTGAGTACAAAGAGTTATTCACCAAACAGGCGGTCATCCGCGTCGTAAGGTTATTCTCAGAGATTAATAATGAATGAATACGAAAGGTTATTCACCAACAGGCGGCAATCCGCTCCTTAAGTTATTCCCACAATTTAATACATGGAAATAAAAGGCACGTCTTATGAGTAAGGAAGAAACAATATTATTATCGAGAATCAAATAATGATAATCCCTTACCATATTACGTTTGAATAATGGAAGATGAAAAAGATGGTATCCCTTACCTCAACACGTGACTGGATATTGATTTAAATGAGGTTGATTAACTTGAACAGTACACGTATACTTATAGATCTTCACAAATACTCAAGATGACTTAAGCACACTTAGAGAGAACTTTCACAAGAAGTATTTAGAGAGTGGAAGAAATGTATGTAAGAATGTTATGAAAAATTTCTTAAGTTAAGTCCTCTATTTATAGCCAAAAATCTTATCATTCCTTTAATCTAAACCATTCATTTAAATATCATCTTTTAATCTACACCATCCATTTCAAATTTTATATTATCTTTAATCTACACCATTCATTTCATATTACCTAATAATCACCTAACTTTATATTATAAACAAATCAATTAAATTATTCAACAATATTTCACACTTTAATCTACACCATTCATTTCATATCACCTAATAATCACCTAACTTTATATTATAAACAAATCAATTCAATTATTCAACAATATTTCACACTTTAATCTACACCATTCATTTCATATCACCTAATAATCACCTAACTTTATATTATAAACAAATAACTTTATCAATTCAATTATTATGACTAATTGTTATAAATACAGTATAGTTAGCTCTTAGATATCAAGTCAATAAATTAATGAAATACAACTGCTTTAAAAAAACATCATAATAGAGATAACAATAATATAAAAGAAAGCATACGTTACTGTGTAATGACAATTATTGGTTCAATAATGTGAATTACTGTGCATATGTTACTGTGACAATTATTAGGTTCAATAATTTTAAAAACAGTGCAGCAACAATTATTGACTCAATGATATAAAATACAGTGTAATGACAATTATTAAATCAATAATGCAAAATACTGTGTAACAACAATTATTGAATTGATAATATAAAATATTATGCAGTGACAATTATCGATGAAATGATGCGTAACAGTTACGGTGTCAATTATCAGACCAATAATATGAGACACTATGCAATACCGTGTGTTACTGTAGAGTACCGTGTGCTACAGAAAATACCATAAACTACCGTATGCTACTATTCTTTTATCACCGGTATTTTAACAGTTCCGTTGACTATTTTTATTTAAAAATGTTACTTCTGTCGTTTTCTATATCCGACAAATATTCCGTTGTGGGGTCCACCAATAATTTATTATTTCGGCGCCGTCGTACGGCACGAATATTCCCCGACCAAACGAATATTTCCCGACAAAGCGAATATTGTTCGACAAAATAAAATTTGCACATAACATCCTTAACTTTCAATTTTGTTAATTTAACCACTTACTGTTTCAGAAAAAAATATATATGAAGAAAAATTAAATTTTATATTTCATAAAATTCGGGGTCTTACAACCTCCCCTCCTTATGAAATTTCGTCCCCGAAATTGACGTACCAGACATTTCATAGTTATCCTCCTGATTTTCAGATGCCATACTAAACTGTGGTCACAAAATAATTGTTAGTTCAAACAAACTGACTCATCACTTCCTGTTCCTACATTCAAATCGACTCATTAGATAATAAAATCTATTTTAGGTAGGACACACTAGTGACTGATTCTATTCGTCTCTCCCGTCCTAGTTCTACCCCAGATCTCCATTAAAGACCATATCCCCAAGCTCTGATGCCAACTGTGACGCCCCCAAATCTGGGCCCACACAGCCCAAACTTGAGTCGTCAAAAGACTACAACAAAATTATTACAACAAAGCACAACGTACTACAATACAGTGTATAATAATACACAACTAAGTCTTCACTATTATTGCCACACTATTTTACAAAACGTGAAGACTATGATAACTATTCCTCGGACCCTCACTCCATTCACCGGCTAGACCCTGTTATGTTTTCATTTCCTGTTGAAAAACAATGGAACAAAAGAAAGGGTGAGCTCAAATAGCCTAGTAAAGAATATCATGACTAAGATAATGACGAATAAATTATCATTAGTCTTCAACAGTTGAGTTCTTGATAGAATACAATAGACTACAATGTTTGTATCAAAAACTGCAGTTAAATTCCTAAACAATGTTCAGACCAATAATAGCAGCGGAATGAGCAATCTATTAGAAGAATAATGCAGACTATAGTGTCTACTCGCTTCTCTTTTTAAGAAAAACATCATCAACTTTTATCATCTGAAATACCATTAGTCAAGATAATATAATTCACAGTTCCTGGTCATAATCATGCAAATCAACAGTTCATCTTTGCACTACGGGCCAAAGATATTCAATAAAACACCAGCGGTCATGATTATACCAGATTCAGCCTTTAGTCATAATCATACCAAACAACAGTTCATCTATGCACTACGGGCCAAAGAGAACTTTCAATATAATACCAACGGTCATGATTATACCAGATTCAGCCTTTGGTCATAATCATACCAATCAACAGTTCATCTTTGCACTACGGGCAAAAGAGAACATTCACCACGTGCCATAAAAGACACCGAACAGATGTATCGCCTTTAACCTAGTATATCGCCTTTAACCTATCATCTGTTCAACAATTATATCACATCTGTGCCCCCGGCCACAGATATTCACAACAACTTGATTCTTGATGATTAATACAAATAACAGTGATACAAATGATGAACAGAAGAACAGGATAAACAATAAGTATCGGAAGTTTACTTTGTGCAGATTCAAATAATGTCCAAATTGCCAACATAATGTGGAGTGAAATTTAAAAATGATATTCAAGATCCACAGTTCAGAATAACGGTTACAATTCAATAGAAAGGTTCACGTAAATAGGAAGGTTCAGTTGAAATAATGAAGTTCAACTATTATGGAACATATAATATTTTCAGGAATTATAGAAGCAATAGTTCCATAATAAATTTCGATTTAGGAGTATGAAAGAAAATAATATCTCTTACCGTAGCAGGTTTGATTAACAAAAGGTGAAGGAAATTAATACAAAGGGTTATTCACCAACAGGCGATAATCCGCGCCGTAAGTTATTCCCACAATTTAATAGAATTTGAGTACAAAGAGTTATTCACCAAACAGGCGGTCATCCGCGTCGTAAGGTTATTCTCAGAGATTAATAATGAATGAATACGAAAGGTTATTCACCAACAGGCGGCAATCCGCTCCGTAAGGTTATTCCCACAATTTAATACATGGAAATAAAAGGCACGTCTTATGAGTAAGGAAGAAACAATATTATTATCGAGAATCAAATAATGATAATCCCTTACCATATTACGTTTGAATAATGGAAGATGAAAAAGATGGTATCCCTTACCTCAACACGTGACTGGATATTGATTTAAATGAGGTTGATTAACTTGAACAGTACACGTATACTTATAGATCTTCACAAATACTCAAGATGACTTAAGCACACTTAGAGAGAACTTTCACAAGAAGTATTTAGAGAGTGGAAGAAATGTATGTAAGAATGTTATGAAAAATTTCTTAAGTTAAGTCCTCTATTTATAGCCAAAAATCTTATCATTCCTTTAATCTAAACCATTCATTTAAATATCATCTTTTAATCTACACCATCCATTTCAAATTTTATATTATCTTTAATCTACACCATTCATTTCATATTACCTAATAATCACCTAACTTTATATTATAAACAAATCAATTAAATTATTCAACAATATTTCACACTTTAATCTACACCATTCATTTCATATCACCTAATAATCACCTAACTTTATATTATAAACAAATCAATTCAATTATTCAACAATATTTCACACTTTAATCTACACCATTCATTTCAAATCACCTAATAATCACCTAACTTTATATTATAAATAAATAACTTTATCAATTCAATTATTATGACTAATTGTTATAAATACAGTATAGTTAGCTCTTAGATATCAAGTCAATAAATTAATGAAATACAACTGCTTTAAAAAAACATCATAATAGAGATAACAATAATATAAAAGAAAGCATACGTTACTGTGTAATGACAATTATTGGTTCAATAATGTGAATTACTGTGCATATGTTACTGTGACAATTATTAGGTTCAATAATTTTAAAAACAGTGCAGCAACAATTATTGACTCAATGATATAAAATACAGTGTAATGACAATTATTAAATCAATAATGCAAAATACTGTGTAACAACAATTATTGAATTGATAATATAAAATATTATGCAGTGACAATTATCGATGAAATGATGCGTAACAGTTACGGTGTCAATTATCAGACCAATAATATGAGACACTATGCAATACCGTGTGTTACTGTAGAGTACCGTGTGCTACAGAAAATACCATAAACTACCGTATGCTACTATTCTTTTATCACCGGTATTTTAACAGTTCCGTTGACTATTTTTATTTAAAAATGTTACTTCTGTCGTTTTCTATATCCGACAAATATTCCGTTGTGGGGTCCACCAATAATTTATTATTTCGGCGCCGTCGTACGGCACGAATATTCCCCGACCAAACGAATATTTCCCGACAAAGCGAATATTGTCCGACAAAATAAAATTTGCACATAACATCCTTAACTTTCAATTTTGTTAATTTAACCACTTACTGTTTCAGAAAAAAATATATATGAAGAAAAATTAAATTTTATATTTCATAAAATTCGGGGTCTTACAACCTCCCCTCCTTATGAAATTTCGTCCCCGAAATTGACGTACCAGACATTTCATAGTTATCCTCCTGATTTTCAGATGTCATACTAAACTGTGGTCACAAAATAATTGTTAGTTCAAACAAACTGACTCATCACTTCCTGTTCCTACATTCAAATCGACTCATTAGATAATAAAATCTATTTTAGGTAGGACACACTAGTGACTGATTCTATTCGTCTCTCCCGTCCTAGTTCTACCCCAGATCTCCATTAAAGACCATATCCCCAAGCTCTGATGCCAACTGTGACGCCCCCAAATCTGGGCCCACACAGCCCAAACTTGAGTCGTCAAAAGACTACAACAAAATTATTACAACAAAGCACAACGTACTACAATACAGTGTATAATAATACACAACTAAGTCTTCACTATTATTGCCACACTATTTTACAAAACGTGAAGACTATGATAACTATTCCTCGGACCCTCACTCCATTCACCGGCTAGACCCTGTTATGTTTTCATTTCCTGTTGAAAAACAATGAAACAAAAGAAAGGGTGAGCTCAAATAGCCCAGTAAAGAATATCATGACTAAGATAATGACGAATAAATTATCATTAGTCTTCAACAGTTGAGTTCTTGATAGAATACAATAGACTACAATGTTTGTATCAAAAACTGCAGTTAAATTCTTAAACAATGTTCAGACCAATAATAGCAGCGGAATGAGCAATCTATTAGAAGAATAATGCAGACTATAGTGTCTACTCGCTTCTCTTTTTAGGAAAAACATCATCAACTTTTATCATCTGAAATACCATTAGTCAAGATAATATAATTCACAGTTCCTGGTCATAATCATGCAAATCAACAGTTCATCTTTGCACTACGGGCCAAAGATATTCAATAAAACACCAGCGGTCATGATTATACCAGATTCAGCCTTTAGTCATAATCATACCAAACAACAGTTCATCTATGCACTACGGGCCAAAGAGAACTTTCAATATAATACCAACGGTCATGATTATACCAGATTCAGCCTTTGGTCATAATCATACCAATCAACAGTTCATCTTTGCACTACGGGCCAAAGAGAACATTCACCACGTGCCATAAAAGACACCGAACAGATGTATCGCCTTTAACCTAGTATATCGCCTTTAACCTATCATCTGTTCAACAATTATATCACATCTGTGCTCCCGGCCACAGATATTCACAACAACTTGATTCTTGATGATTAATACAAATAACAGTGATACAAATGATGAACCGAAGAACAGGATAAACAATAAGTATCGGAAGTTTACTTTGTGCAGATTCAAATAATGTCCAAATTGCCAACATAATGTGGAGTGAAATTTAAAAATGATATTCAAGATCCACAGTTCAGAATAACGGTTACAATTCAATAGAAAGGTTCACGTAAATAGGAAGGTTCAGTTGAAATAATGAAGTTCAACTATTATGGAACATATAATATTTTCAGGAATTATAGAAGCAATAGTTCCATAATAAATTTCGATTTAGGAGTACGAAAGAAAATAATATCTCTTACCGTAGCAGGTTTGATTAACAAAAGGTGAAGGAAATTAATACAAAGGGTTATTCACCAACAGGCGATAATCCGCGCCGTAAGTTATTCCCACAATTTAATAGAATTTGAGTACAAAGAGTTATTCACCAAACAGGCGGTCATCCGCGTCGTAAGGTTATTCTCAGAGATTAATAATGAATGAATACGAAAGGTTATTCACCAACAGGCGGCAATCCGCTCCTTAAGTTATTCCCACAATTTAATACATGGAAATAAAAGGCACGTCTTATGAGTAAGGAAGAAACAATATTATTATCGAGAATCAAATAATGATAATCCCTTACCATATTACGTTTGAATAATGGAAGATGAAAAAGATGGTATCCCTTACCTCAACACGTGACTGGATATTGATTTAAATGAGGTTGATTAACTTGAACAGTACACGTATACTTATAGATCTTCACAAATACTCAAGATGACTTAAGCACACTTAGAGAGAACTTTCACAAGAAGTATTTAGAGAGTGGAAGAAATGTATGTAAGAATGTTATGAAAAATTTCTTAAGTTAAGTCCTCTATTTATAGCCAAAAATCTTATCATTCCTTTAATCTAAACCATTCATTTAAATATCATCTTTTAATCTACACCATCCATTTCAAATTTTATATTATCTTTAATCTACACCATTCATTTCATATTACCTAATAATCACCTAACTTTATATTATAAACAAATCAATTAAATTATTCAACAATATTTCACACTTTAATCTACACCATTCATTTCATATCACCTAATAATCACCTAACTTTATATTATAAACAAATCAATTCAATTATTCAACAATATTTCACACTTTAATCTACACCATTCATTTCATATCACCTAATAATCACCTAACTTTATATTATAAACAAATAACTTTATCAATTCAATTATTATGACTAATTGTTATAAATACAGTATAGTTAGCTCTTAGATATCAAGTCAATAAATTAATGAAATACAACTGCTTTAAAAAAACATCATAATAGAGATAACAATAATATAAAAGAAAGCATACGTTACTGTGTAATGACAATTATTGGTTCAATAATGTGAATTACTGTGCATATGTTACTGTGACAATTATTAGGTTCAATAATTTTAAAAACAGTGCAGCAACAATTATTGACTCAATGATATAAAATACAGTGTAATGACAATTATTAAATCAATAATGCAAAATACTGTGTAACAACAATTATTGAATTGATAATATAAAATATTATGCAGTGACAATTATCGATGAAATGATGCGTAACAGTTACGGTGTCAATTATCAGACCAATAATATGAGACACTATGCAATACCGTGTGTTACTGTAGAGTACCGTGTGCTACAGAAAATACCATAAACTACCGTATGCTACTATTCTTTTATCACCGGTATTTTAACAGTTTCGTTGACTATTTTTATTTAAAAATGTTACTTCTGTCGTTTTCTATATCCGACAAATATTCCGTTGTGGGGTCCACCAATAATTTATTATTTCGGCGCCGTCGTACGACACGAATATTCCCCGACCAAACGAATATTCCCCGACAAAGCGAATATTGTCCGACAAAATAAAATTTGCACATAACATCCTTAACTTTCAATTTTGTTAATTTAACCACTTACTGTTTCAGAAAAAAATATATATGAAGAAAAATTAAATTTTATATTTAATAAAATTCGGGGTCTTACATAAGTCATTTTTTTTAAGTCAGAAATAGTTGCTTTTTTTTGTTTTGACTTTTTTTTCGACTTATAAGTTAAAAAAAAAGTTATTCCCGAACGAGCTTAACGACTTAATGACTTATAAGTTCGTTGATCGACTTATAAGTCGTACACGAACAGGCCCGAAAGGATTGCAATAAAAGAATTGAAATATTAATTCTTTTAAATAAAATAATAGATCATTAGAGTCGATCGTAACAAGTGTTAGTGGACATTATATAAACTCTTAAAATACATTTATATCCCCGAAATAATAAACCGAATACGTAGATTTGGATTGTTTTTCAATACGGACAACGGAAGAATAAGCTGCCGTGATAACACCACATCTAAATTACTGAAAAAAGTCTCACGAATGAAAAAAAAAAAAATCCCAATGGAGAAAATACAATCTGCAAAACGGAGAAAACAAAATATCTCAAAAGATGATGATGAAATCCTCTGACAAAAGAAAAAGAAATCAAATCATCTCATTGAGAAAACAAGTTTCACAAAAGAAAAAAAAAAAGAGAATAATTTATTAGATCAACCCCTCCACATTTAAGATAGAGACTAGGATTCTTGGGATAAGTCTAAGAACATCAAATTTAAATATAAAATTAAATATTATATTTATTTTAATAATTTTAAAATAGAATATGACATGAATTTTAATATAATATCTTATTTTTTAATAATTAATATAAATGTTGTACAGTTATAATTATTCGGATTCTTGACAGCAGAAAACGGGAGAAAATAAAAAGAGAGAGACTAGTTGAGTTGAACTTTCCTAGAAACTTCCGACAACTTTCATCAAAATTTTAATTAGGATTTAAATTCTTTATTTTGTTATTTATGTTTAAGGTGAAGGTTGGTGCACCATAAATGGCTTACAAACATATGGTCAAGCACGCTGTTAATTTTACTTATTTAAATATGACAAAGTCTTAAAATCTTTTTCCAATTGCCAACTATGTACCAGTACGATGATAAGCTTACAATCAATCCGAACCACTTAGAAAAATAAATAAATTTGAAAATTAAAGAATGCCTAGAACAAGTCCAAAAAAAGAAAATCTAAGTTATGGACTATTTTTTCTTAGGAAGAAAGAGTCAAAAAAATCAAATTTAATGCCCATCATACGTAAACCCACTCGCTATAATTTCAAACCAGTAGTCATCGTTTTAGTAAGTTGAAAGTCTTCCTTTGTAATGTTTAAATTATTTTCTCTACTTTGAACTATAAACAAATATATTGATGAGTTATGACAAAAACATTTATGGCAAGGATTTTTGGTTGAAACTTCACCAACAGCCACTATCCTCTAATTTAATATGTTATATTTTTATTAAAAAAATAATATATTTTTATTGATGATGTTTTCGAATAATAAATTGAACTTTGTATAAACAACATTTAAACATAAATGGTAACTCTTACTTTATTGTGGAAGAAGTAATTAATTTGTTCCTATATGTATGCTTTAGACATAGTAAGTATTAACTAAATAATTTTAGAATAGATTTATAAGTACATCTATTTTACTCTCTTATTTCTGATACGAAAGTTCAAAAGTCGTTTTGGTTAATTAAATAATTTTTTTTTCCTACCGCTTTTACTTATTTAAGTTTTATTTAGTCAAAATGAATGTTATTTATGTGAAAAGACACAATTTCTTCATGTCACATGTAAAACGCAATTGATTTCTAGCTAATCTTTCCCTCAGATTTAATACTTGACTTTTTCTGTGTGTTAGAATTTGTCTCAAGACGCATGTTTTTATTTTCGTGTTGACCTAGCCCAGCCCTACGTACAATTAAACTTCAGTGTAGCAGCCACGACTAAAAGAGGAGGGCAGGTGACTAGGACATATTTATTATACTATATTTTGTTTTTGTTTTTATTTATTTTTTCAAAAAAAATTATTCTCGCAGTTTCAAAATTAAAAATACATTGAATTAATACGCCAATTTACAAAATTTTAAAATTTAAAATCAATATAAATTTATTAAGTGTCGATAGCAGCAACAAATACCGGGTAATTAGTAGTGCCTTTAACATATAAATTCAGTTTCTTAAGAATCTCATAAAAAGTGCATCAACAAGGGCATAAACAATTGGCTTGCAACCAATAATGTTTTAGCTTAAAATGTGCTCTATATACACAACCCGTAAAAGGAAAAATTACAGAGAAAATGAGTTGGCTTAAACAATACAAACAACAGGAGAATAAGGCTGACCATTCCCAGTAGCCTTCTTCCTAGTTCCTACTACCTGTTTGTTGTTCCAATCCAAGCATAATAAGCCATTAACCAGCTTTAAGATTGAATATCAACAGTCATCTCAAAAATCATAATCTATATCAGATACATTTTGGGATGCAGACTTTGTAACGAGCCGTTCTTGCTCATCGTACAAATCAAGGTTTTCACACGGAGCAGGATAAATGGATCCTATGACGCGACCTTGAACATAAGCACACTGGAATATATGCTTTTTCTTGTACGTAATTCCCACAGACATATCCCGGAAAGTGACATTTCTTACTGGAATATCTCCACTCCCATGTATCCGAACAGGCACACGGACTCCCTCCCCGTGGATTGATGTGTAGCTTATATTTTCAAGTACTGGGACAGCGTCAGGGTCAAAATCTTTGTCGGGGTGTTCGTTGTAATCTGTCTTGATGACAATTCCGACCCGAACATTTTCGAATGTCAGGTTCCGATATGTAATGTCTCGAACATATCCCCCTCTCCCAGTAGCAGTTTTGATGCGAACAGCACGCCTTGAATTCCAAACAAGAATATTCTCCACCGTGACATTTGAAACTCCACCAGACATCTCACTGCCTATTGATATGCCAGCACTGTTATAGTTCAGCCAACACAGATCTAGGTTATGATTTGAAAACATGAAGCACCGCATTATACCCTGCGTTACATAAAGGGTGAAGTACATATTTGAATGGTACGGAAAAACTAGGTTGAGAAACGTCCAACATTTTAGAATTTTGGACCACTTTGTAAGTCATTTTTGAAGTTCATGTAAACGTGGAGAGAATATCATACCCAAAATTCACCATTTTTTGGGGCGTTTTATCTTGTTATGGTTTTATTTACTTTTTGAAATTTAATTTTCAACAGTGAAGAATTTCATACTTGGGAAAAGATAATTGGTCCAACTAAGACAAGCCATGGCTGCATGCATATAGGCTTTACAAGCAACCCACGTGACCAGCTTATGGCTTTTGGAAAGTTGTGGCACTACCTATACTCGAGCTTCTTGAGGTGTTTGATAGGGCAGGTGATGCCATAGAGGCATATGTCAAACAAGAAAAAGATAATGTATGTATATGCTCTCTGTGCTTGTACCTCAAACCTCATTTTCGACTCCCATTCAAACTTGTGGAGACCTACTTAGAGCAAATGACTGCATGGTGTTGCTCTGTCTCCTTTCTTGAATGGGTTTTACCCTTTGTCCACTCTATTTATCAACAATCGACTATCATCCTACCTCTGTTCTTTGAATTTTTCTGTCCTTTTATGTTATCTAGTTACAGGTCATCACACCACAAATGATTGCACAAGTGACATGATTACATCAGCAAAAAGGCTTTTCTTTCTTGTTTCCATATCCTCGTTCATTATTTGAAGGCTAACGCACTAATGTTATATCCACAATCACGTCTTTGTTATTCCTGATGAGTGTTAATCTTCTTGTCAGGAAACCTCTTATTGAATTGCAAACGGAGAGAGAGAGGAGTTCGCGAGGGCTCACGGTAATTTATCAACTCCTGCATCTTCAAGCCATATTTCCTTGGGCTTCATGAGATTAAAGATATAGAAAAGCAAGCTTCTGAAGAGAATTTTACTATGGAATGAAAAGGTAAGATATCAGAGGCTTAGGCTTTCTATTCCTCAATTCCCTCTCTGAGTATTATATTAGGTTATATGAACATTAGGTGAGTCTGTCTTGGGTCAAATACTTAAAAGGACTCGAGTTCAAACCTTTAGGACAAATTTGTCATATTGCGTATACTTGAAGGGATTTTTTGTACTTTCGCTGTGTTTGTGAGTTTGGGGAGAAGAAAAGAAAGGAATTTAAAATTTTTGAGAGAAAAGAGAGTGAAGGAAAGGAAATTTACTTAGGAAAGGAAATTTACTTTCTTTCCTTGTGTTTATGAGTTTTGAAAGGAAATTTTAACTTAAAATAGCATATTACTATTTTACCTTTATGAGTTTACATTTTAGAAATTAATATATGAGTAATTTTGGTATTTTATTATGTAATCTAAGTGTTTAGTAAAATTTCTTCCAAATCTCTCCAACTTTGGAAGGGGAGGAAATTTTTTAAATATCTCCTCCTATTTTTATTTTCCTTCCTTCTCCTTTCTTTTCTCTCCATTTTAAAACTCAAAAGACCCACAACTAGAAATTTCCAGAGCGCAGCCAAATAAGACGTGCCAGCACCGGGACCAGCACACAACTAAGTTGACACATGCCACTCATATCTTAAAATTTGGACCTTTTGGCTGCATCCTAGCAATTGCCAAAATGCATGTACTCAGTTGAAATGTAGTAGATAGAAGATTTTACCTGACCATAGAGCGAACTACAAGGTTTCGAATAATAATGTTCTTCGAGGGACGTCCGTATGAGATCCCATATTGATCCCAACCACTCTTTATTGCAATGGCATCATCTCCCACGCTTATGTAAGAGTCTTCAATTACCATATCTTCACATGAATCTGTGAACACCATAACAAGTAATCAGAAAGCTGGTATTCACTAACCAAGAAAAATAAATATAAACAAATAACAAAAAAAAAAACAGTGACTTGAAACATCTAGAATGACTTATTTACTTGTAAAAAAAATATAAAAAACTTCTTGATTGATGTTCAGAATAGTGCCTGAATTTTATGATACTCGCACAAATTAATGACAGCAATATGATATACATCCAAGTTTTACAATTTGCTAGCCCCGAAAAATGGTTTCTAAATTTCCAATAACCAGTTTGGCACTTACAAAGTGATGAAGGATATAAACTATATTTATTATCATAGGATTAAATGATTTGAAACACTACAAAATTTCTAGCAAGTTGAATTTCTCAACATTTTAATATTTGATTTATCTGGGTCTCAAGTCCCAACATTAAAAATTGAATACCATTTATAAACCAGCAATCTTGTCAACAGAATGAGCTAACGAGAAAAGATATTGTAGCTAATAGCACATCAAAACATACCAACATAACAAACTTACCAGGATCTATGCCATCAGTATTTGGGGCTTCAGAGATGGGAGCCAGGATTGTCATTTTTCTGATTGTTACATTCTTGCAGTCATATGGATGGAGCGTCCAAAAGGGAGAATCACGCAAAGTTATGTTAGAAATCAGAATGTCGCTTGACCACATAATCTGCACAAGAGGGCCTCTTGTGTGGTTTAGAAGCTTCTGGCGGAACTTCTTCCACCATGATTGACCCTGTCCATTAATTGTTCCATTATGCCCTGTTATCAGAAATAAGATATACATAATCAGGTCAAGTACTAAGTTACATCCATGATCATCCGACTCCACCAACAATCTTGGTCATCCCACATGGCTTGTACCTATGACTAATTCATGTGCTTTGTTAACAATATATTATTCATGTTATGGCCATTAACAAAGGTGGAGGTCCACTGATGAGACAAGGAATCTCATTGCAAATTCCTTGTAAGTTGGTCCTTATTAGCCAAAATACTGGGAAATTGCTAAAACAAGAAGAAAGTAACGACACGATGGCTTGATCCTAAGACTAATTCATCTTTTGTAGACTATATTTCATTGACATAGGTGGATGCCCACCGGAAAGGACATGGAATCTCATTGCAAACTCCTTGTAAGTTGGTCATTATTAGCCAAAAGATTTGACAAATGGCCAAACCAAGAAAAAAATTGATGACACAAATTTCTCTCTCACACGCACATGCACGTAAACTTATACTTTGCTACTCTTTTTTTAATATGGTTTTCCCTGTCAACATAGAATGCAGCTCAATAACATATTTAAAATTTCTATTGCAATGGAGATTTAATCACATAGCAGTAACTTCACCGTAGATCAACAATAAAGGACCACAAGGAACAAGAGTACTTGCATAACATTTGTTAGAGACCTTATTCCCAAGGTCAAACATCCTTTGAAAGGACAACTTCATTACAGTCATATAATAAAGATTTAGATATATGGATTTTAAGGCTGATATAGTCCTAAGGACGTTAAGACAAAAAATATGTTTGAAACAAAGAAACCAACAGACAGCATTATATTTCATTGACCTTACGTGCGAACTGCCAAGGTCTTTGTTCCGACAAATCATTTTTTATATAGAACTTCAACAGAGAGATAATCAAGATGCAAACCTGTAATTACAATATCTTTGAGATTTTGACCATGAATCAAACTCCCATATCGAGCTCCTGGATGCTCTCGTCCATATCCATACGAAGGCAGTGGAGGCAATAGATTCCAGTACTTCTCATCCTATTAAACATACAAATAAGAAAACAGAAATATTTAAAGCAATACATTACAAGCATGATGTGCAATCTGAGCTCTTAAGAGACGTAATAAAACCAAGTTTCTACTATTTCATACATCAATCACAAACATTAAAATGCATATCATCTGAACAATGTTAATAATGAAGGCATACTCCTACAAATATTAGTTCAGGCCAATGCACAGAGTGACGAAACTATATACTCTCTTATTTGATATTTCGCATCCTTGTAAAATTCTATAGTATCATCTAGCATCATAAGCAACTCAATAAAATTAAATTTTGCATTAACTCCTTTATAACTTCTTTTTAATTTTTCTGATCAATAAAAATAGAAGTGAAAGGAAGTTCCTTTTAAATGCAAATGGCTTTATGGCTGAGCTACTTTCTATTATTCTTTTAGGTGATGGCATACTCAAAATTCACTCTAAATCAAATTTATATACATAGAAGACACCATTGAAGAATATGAAATGGCAACTTACTTCTAACACAAATACCATATATAAACAACAGAAAAACAACTCCTGACTACATTAAATGCTCACCGATATACAAGATCCTGAAATGCAACAGTGACTCTGTCTTAATTACTAAACAAAAGCCATAATCTGCACAAAGTTTTAGTACACTCCAAATCTATCATGTGCATTTAAAGGAACAAACTTTATCCATTATAACAATATTAACATGTCTAGATGACAGTTAAAGGACAAATATCATGCATAGACAACAAAATACAGTTAAAAAGAACATTGTCCTCATTTACAAGTTGTGATTTTGGGGTGTAATGTAAGTTTTTCATATATTTTAAGTCATTGATCAATATTATGATACAGGTCCAAGATTTAGTGATTCTGAAAGCAAGTTCTAATTTAAGAAGCAAAATTGAAAATACAGGGGTAATAAAGAAAGAAAAAAGAAAAAAGAGACTCACATCAATGCCAAGTATAACAGCATCTTCAGCAAGGAAGAGAGTCATGTGGCTGGTAAGATTAAACGGCGCCGTTAGCCAGTTACCAGCAGGCACATTGAGCTGCGCGCCACCTTTCTTCGCGTACCTAGAAATAGTAAACACAGCCCTCTCAAAGGCCTCAGTGTTTAGGGTAACGCCATCGCCGACCCCTCCGAAATCTGTCAGATTGAATGCCACCGGACGCAGCCTCGGCATTTCCCTGACCGGAACCGATTGCCGGAAAATGGATAATCCGTCGACGATATTACGCTGCCAAATAAAAACTGAGGAGAAGGCGAGGATCCAAAGGACAGTGAATAGAGTTCTGTGAGAGGAAAAGAATGACGGAACCCATCGCTGGAATTCGACCCTGTTATGGTGGAAAGACGACGGCGTTACAGTTTCCACCATCATATTATATTATAAACCTAAAAAAGGAAAGAAAAAAAAAAGTTCTCAATCTTTGTTTCTCGAAAGAGGGATTGGGGGAGAAATGAAATAGTGTTAATTGGATCAGTGGGAATGGGAAATAGATCGGTAATTAGGGTTAGGGTTAGGTGAGAGAAATTGGAGATGTTGGAGTGGCAATGTCAAATGGGTAAGTATCAAATCAATTCAAATCAGTTGAGCATAAATAAGGAAATGGTGGAGTAGGAGTATGCTGGAAGCGAAGGGAAGAAAAGGAAGGGGATGAAGGCTCAGAGCCTGAGGAGTGAAAAAGTCAAAAAACTATACTAACAGCTGGTTTTCTGGACGGATTCGTGCTACTGAGGTTAAACATTGCCACCATGCCAATATTTTCCATGAGTAAGTCCATCTAAAATTAAAGATGCAATTTTTTATAATTTTTAGATTCTTTTTTTTAAAATAGCCTTATTATTTATTGAGTTTCACTAGGAGTGTTGTACTTTTTTTTTTGCTCCGTCTAAAATATAAGTATTGATATGCTAAAAACTTTTATATCACCTTTTAGTTTAAAACTAGAATTGTATATTAAATTTTGGAACTAAATAAAATAGAAATAATTTTGGAGAAGGAGGAAGTAACAAATTTTGGTCAGTGTTAGGAGTTTCAATTATTTTTTACTATTTTCATCCTTGAAAAATTGGTTTACTTTAATTTTTCTTATCAAGTTGGTCGGTCATTTTTAAAATTAGAAATTGAGCATATTTACTTATATTTTTAAACTCGTAAAAATTATAAATAGTAGTAAATTCGATATATTTTGTTATGATTATAGTTTTTTCTCCTATATTTATATAAAATATATATATAAATTTTGATTACAAAAATTGTCAATTTGATTGTATAAGTTAAAGTAAGCCAATTTTTTAGGACGGAGGAAGTATCTTAAATACGCATATCTTTTTATTTTATTTTTTTATTACTATATTGATTTTTTTAACATCATGTTGGATACTTGTTAATTATTATATATATCTATTTGAGCTGTCTGAATTAGGCTTTGCCATCAGCCAACTTATTGGGTTGTGTATTTACTAGCATAAATAGACTACCTATATAGGTCTTACCCGCACACAATCCCATTAGGCTTAGGGCATTCACTTAGGACTCCTAAATTCAATAGGGTTGTGCTTACTGCCTTGCCGTTTAAGGTATTAATTACTTATCATATTCAATATTAATTGATATGGTAATTATCTTTTTTAATAGGATCTCTACTATACAATTCCTATTATGAATTATAGTCTTATTAAGAAGATGTGACTACTATAAATATAAAGTAAATAATAGAGGTACACAGACAATATTCTAGCCAACCTGCTAAATACTCCTCGCTTCTATTGTTAACCTATCTTGAAACATGACTCTCACACCGGAGGTATCCCCCGGTGGCACAAATTGTCAAGTATTTTTCAGTGAATCTTTTTATGCAGGTTCACGTCCAAGTCAGTGGTTAAAAGTGTTGATAAAATTGAGCATTAACATTGGCGCTAGAATGAAGGCCTTCTAGTATTTAGTAGAGTTTATTCTCAACCATTATTTATAAAAAATTTCGTAACAGCACCACCATCGTCACAAACCACCACAACAATTCTCATGGGGAGGCACGCTCGTAGCCACGTCCGCCAACAGATGTTGGCAGGTAGCGTCATCTCTAAGAGGTTTAAGATAAAAGAAAAACTCTTCAATTCCAACATAAAGAGCTTGACAAGTAATTTGTAGGATCTAACAAGGGTTGAAGACGACCTATTACGCAAACACGGAACACCTTCCTGATCAGGACGCCACGATTCTCGTCGCATGTCTTTTTCCTCCGGTAAAAGTCCCAGCACTCACTCATCTAATTCTGACACACTGAAGGAGGAGAACCAAATCACCTTTGTGACGTAAAAACAGTGAACGAGATCGAAGGAGATGTCGAAGCCGCAATAATTCTTAGGGAGAAACATCTCCTTAAAGGTCCTTTGAAAGGCAAACTAATAGTAGTAAATCCTATACATCTTCCTTTAGTAGGGATATTGATGAAACTAGGATTAATAGGTTCCTCAAGGTCTCGAATCTTGAGACGTACGATGGAATGAGTGATACCTATGACCATACTTACTGCTATGAATGATTGATGCGTTTTTACGATCATAACACTACAGGAAAGTGTCATCTCTTTATCTTCACCCTTAAAAAGACTGATAAAGAATGGATGGCCACTCTTCCTCCTCGATCTATTTGTTCTTGGGAGGAACTCAAGGAACAATTTCAAACACGCTTTAACAATAATAGGAAACGTGATAAAAGGATGATTTCATTGATATAGGTAAGATAGAAGTCGAATGAATCTCTTCACCAATATTTGAAGAGATTTCGTGAATTAGTAGCTGAGATCCTAACCCTATACCCAATTTAGGCAATACAATTTCTTACACTGGTGTAGATACCCAAATTTTGCACTTTTATACTAACCCTGACAAGAGGGCAAAATCATCACTTTTACTCGACATGCGAAAAGGAAGGTGGACCCCAACACGAAGCCACCACAACAACTTACGGTCAAAGCCGCTACAACGAACAATGAACATCAGGTTACTTAAGACAAGACAAACAGCTGATCCAGAAAAACCTGATTGGATCACCAAGGATGACGAATGGCCACTACGCTTACGGTAGTCGGCAGCGCCCCTAAAAGTCAAGCCCAAAGAGCAATTTCTATATCAAGTAACAGTCTTCCGAAATAATACAGCAAAAAATGATGATTTAAGATTGCGTGACATGAAAATCGAGAAAAGAAAGCCGGGTAGCCGCGGATGCATCTGCGGCCAACGACAAGTTGGCGTTTTCGTGGCTCGAGGAAACGCACGGCAGCCGAGGCGGCGACTCAGACGGCTACCGCAGGCAGCCGCAGATGCATCTGCGGCTGCCCCCAGTCAGCTATACAACGCCATTTTGATCGTCCGAGAGAGAGGAAGGAAGAAAAATAGAAAATCTAGAGAGAGAAAGGCGAGTTTTAGAGAGAGAAAGGCTCGGGTTGGCCAAAAATAAAAGGAAATTAATTTTTCTTTGCTCAAATACTTAGCCAATCTTGTGTTATCTACTTGATAGTGAAATATAAAGTGTTTCTTGGCGTTTTGCAAGGTGAAAAATGGTGTTTTCCTTGAAGTTTCAACTTGTTTTATTATCATAATATTTTGTTATTGAGTTGTTTGAATGTAGTATTTTGTTATATTATTGAGGATCCGTGGATTAGGGATTATTAGTGAGGGTTTCGTTGGAATGAAATTTCCTCCTAATGTCCCGATGATATCCGTATGATAATATGTAGTTCATTGTGTTAATGGGTAGTCCATAGTGTTGGGCTTGCAAATTTTGGTTCTTGCGGTATAATAACAAGTCTAGTGTTGTTAAGCTTTCCCTTGTATGGTCGTGTGGTGATTTTGGAGATTGTGAGCCTATGAATGAGATCATCATGATCAAATTCCGAAGATGGACAATTTTTGGTGTATGTAGTCACGGCAATGTGTCATTTTTGTACATATGTAAATATCGGGCCTTAAAACGGTATCAAATCGAAATCGGGTTTAAGGTCCTGTAATAGTGAAATCTGCGATTGAGGGCGTTTGGGGTTATTTGGATGGCTCACATGCCCAGGAATAGCCTCAACGCTATTTTTATGCTTTATTTTCCTTTTTGACACGAAAAAAAGATTTTGGAATGAAACGATGAAGCTTTTTATAAAATCAAGCAAACTAGGATATTAGATCATCCATAGGCTAAAATAAAACTGAAAGTATTGGACGAGCTCCATTCCTATTTGACGAATGATTCGAAAACCTTATTTCACAAATGTCATTAGTAAAGATTTTGTTAATAAAAAATGAAAGCTTAAAGAATGAACTTTTCAAAACGAAACGAATCTTTCGTGCATAGGGTCAACGAGATTTCAGAAGTACTTTCGGAAATAAAGCATTCTAAAAATTTTCATAGGCACACACACATACACACACGCACAAACACACATTATAGGATTTAAAGGAAAGGAAAGCATTAAGATAGCGGTAACCGTGTTTCACGGAAGTCGGGGGGTGCCTAACACCTTCCCCTCGCTTAAGCAAGCCCCCGAACTCTATGAATCTCGGTTCGCGGACCGATTAATTCGAAGTCACATATGAGCTACTGCGATTAAGAAAACAAAATTCGGATGAGTTGGTACATCCATTTCAAATATACCAACTGGCGACTCTGGTCAATTGGCTCATTATGAAATCGATCTTTCAAATCCCGTCGACACTCAAGTCGACCCTTTTCAAAATCACATCTTAAATCCAAAGGCTAAAACTGAAAAGGATTATTATTAAATGGAGACGATTTTCCCGGCGTCGACAACTGGGTTTGAACGTCGACAAATCTACCTGCTTGATTGAGGAAATTATTTCCAAAGCCTATCAAAATTTAACTGAGACTTATGATAAAGTAGAAAACTTCATAAAGATTGAAGAGACCATCGCCAGCCTTCGGGGTCCCTCAAAACATAATGATGACTATTAGCAGAGAAGAGACTCCAAAATTAATGGCTCTAATAGAAGATATGATGATCGAAGGGGATATAACAGTGAACGAAGAGGCAATGATTATACTTTAAGGACACTGGGGGAAAAACAAACACAAAGTTTCTTCGACCAAAGATTGCATCCCCTGAATACTAGCAGAGCCAAAATTCTTAGTGAAATCAAATATTAACCCTTTTTCGATAAACTTTTGAAGATTAAAGTTGTTACTAGACAGATGAAAGATAGTGCAAAAGAAAATCTAGATTGCTACATAGCAAATAAAGACAAACAATCAGCATTTGATCGAACCGCACCACCTCCCTCTTTTAAAACACCAAAAGGCGTCATTGATATTATCTCTAGCAGTTTAGCAACTGCTACGTCTAGCAGGCAGAGGAAAGTCTTTATCTGAGCCGTGTATCAGATGTCTGGTCAACCGAAGAATGCCAAAAATAAAGTCATCACCTTCATTGATGAGTATTATCCTCAATTATAGTAACACCTTATAATAATGCACTTGTTATAACTACATAGGTGGGTACCATGGATCTTTGACGCATGCTAATTGATAATGAAAATTATGTTGATGTATTTTATAGGCATACATACAATCAGCTAAACTTAGGGGCATGAAGTTAGATTTTTGCAACGAGCCCCCTCTCTATGGCAACGACAATACTCATGTCCCAATCACAAGAACCATAAAATTATCAGTGATCTTTAGCACGGCTCCTCAATAATCTTTTTTAATGGTGAAATTCAATATAGTCCACGCCAACAATAACTACAATGTCATCTTATGAAGAACAACTCTATTATCGCTTAAAACAATCACTTCTATTCCTCAACTGGAGATGAAATTTCCAACCAAACACGAGGTAGGAGAAGTTATTTGGGATAAAGTTCTGACTCTTTTGGTCACTTTTGTGGGGGTCAACAAACAAAAATAAACTATAAAAATTGAGATGGAATCCTTCACAAAATGTGACAATAAACCACTAGCCAACCCAACCAAAGACAAAAAAGATAGAGTTATACTTGGGCCAACCTAGAAAAAATAGTACTAATACGGTTTGGACTACATGAAAGCTTTCGAGGCTACCTGATCGCTGTTCTCTTGGACCCCAGCTGATATGCCCAAGTTAGATGAAAATGTAGTGATTCGTAAACTTAGCGTTAATCCTCACGCTAAATCGATCAAATAGAAATATCGAACCATTGCTTTTAAGTGACAGAAGGTGATTGACGAAAAGATCTCTAAATTCTTATCATCAGGGTTTATCTTTGAAGATTGACTATCCCGAAAGGTTTGTTAATATGGTACTTGTTACAAAACATAATAGAAGTTGAAGGATATGTGTAGACTATATTAATCTGAGTAATGCTTGCCTGAAGGACTAGTATCCCATTTAGGACATTAACCAATTGATAGACTCTATCTCCAAACAAGTACTGCTCAACTTTCTCGATGCATTCTCTAGTTATAACCAGATTGGGATGATGGCCAAAGATATTCCAAAGGCGTCTTTCGTTACTCATAGAGTCATATACACTTACAAAGTCATGCCCTTCGGTCTCATCAACGTTAGAGCTATTTATATGTGCCTGATGAATAAGATGTTTAAGAACCATATCGATATGAGCATGGATGTCTACGTTAATGACATGATTGTTAAGAGCATGATAGTCGAGGATTACTTGACCGATCTTAGAAAATATTTTCAAAATTTGGGTCATCACTGTGACGCCCCCAAATCTGGGCCCACACAGCCCAAACTTGAGTCGTCAAAATACTACAACAAAATTATTACAACAAAACACAACGTACAACAATACAGTGTATAATAATACACAACTAAGTCTTCACTATTATTGCCACACTATTTTACAAAACGTGAAGACTATGATAACTATTCCTCGGACCCTCACTCCATTCCCCGGCTAGACCCTGTTATGTTTTCATCTCCTGTTGAAAAACAATGGAACAAAAGAAAGGGTGAGCTCAAATAGCCCAGTAAAGAATATCATGACTAAGATAATGACGAATAAATTATCATTAGTCTTCAACAGTTGAGTTCTTGATAGAATACAATAGACTACAAGGTTTATATCAAAAACTGCAGTTAAATTCTTAAACAACGTTCAGATCAATAATAGCAGCGGAATGAGTAATCTATTAGAAGAATAATGCAGACTATAATGTCCACTCGGTTCTCTTTTTAGGAAAAACATCATCAACTTTTATCATCTGAAATATCATTAGTCAAGATAATACAAATTCACAGTTCCTGATCATAATCATGCACATCAACAGTTCATCTTTGTACTACGGGCCAAAGATATTCAATATAGCACCAACGGTCATGATTATACCAGATTCAGCCTTTGGTCATAATCATACCAAACAACAGTTCATCTTTGCACTACGGGCCAAAGATATTCAATATAGCACCAACGGTCATGATTATACCAGATTCAGCCTTTGGTCATAATCATACCAAACAACAGTTCATCTTTGCACTACGGGCCAAAGAGAACATTCACCACGTGCCATAAAAGACACCGAACAGATGTATCGCCTTTAACCTATTATATCGCCTTTAACCTATCATCTGTTCAACAAATATATCACATCTGTGCCCCCGGCCACAGATATTCACAACAGCTTGATTTTTGGATGATTAGAATGATATAAATGATGAACAGAAGAAATAGGATAACAATAAGTATCGGAAGTTTACTTTGTACAGATTCAAATAATGTCCAAATTGTCAACATGATGTGGAGTGAAATTCAAGATCCACAGTTCAGAATAACGGTTACAATTCAATAGAAAGGTTCACGTAAATAGGAAGGTTCAGTTGAAATAATGAAGTTCAACTATTATGGAACATATAATATTTTCAGGAATTATAGAAGCAATAGTTCCATAATAAATTTCGATTTAGGAGTATGAAAGAAAATAATATCCCTTACCGTAGCAGGTTTGATTAACAAAAGGTGAAAGAAATTAATACAAAGGGTTATTCACCAACAGCGGCAATCCGCTCCGTAAGGTTATTCCCACAATTTAATAGAATTTGAGTACAAAGAGTTATTCACCAAACAGGCGGCAATCCGCTCCGTAAGGTTATTCTCAGAGATTAATAATGAATGAATACGAAAGGTTATTCACCAACAGGCGGCAATCCGCTCCGTAAGGTTATTCCCACAATTTAATACATGGAAATAAAAGGCACGTCTTATGAGTAAGGAAGAAACAATATTATTATCGAGAATCAAATAATGATAATCCCTTACCATAGTATGTTTGAATAATGGAAGATGAAAAAGATGGTATCCCTTACCGTAACACGTGACTGGATATTGATTTAAATGAGGTTGATTAACTTGAACAGTACACGTATACTTATAGATCTTCACAAATACTCAAGATGACTTAAGCACACTTAGAGAGAACTTTCACAAGAAGTATTTAAAGAGAGAAAGAAAGAACAAGTAAGGAAGTTTATGAAAAATCCTTAAGTTAAGGCTTCTATTTATAGCCAAAAATCTTATCATTCATTTAATCTAAACCATTCATTTAAAGATCATCTTTTAATCTACACCATCCATTTCAAATATTATATTATCTTTAATCTACACCATTCATTTCATATCACCTAATAATCACCTAACTTTATATTATAAACAAATCAATTTAATTATTCAACAATAATTCACACTTTAATCTACACCATTCATTTCATATCACCTAATAATCACCTAACTTTATATTATAAACAAATAACTTTATCAATTCAATTATTATGACTAATTGTTATAAATACAGTATAGTTAGCTCTTAGATATCAAGTCAATAAATTAATGAAATACAACTGTTTAAATAACATCATAATAGAGATAACAATAATGTAAAATAAAGCATACGTTACTGTGTAATGACAATTATTGATTCAATAATGTGAATTACTGTGCATATGTTACTGTGACAATTATTAGGTTCAATAATTTTAAAAAACAGTGCAACAACAATTATTGACTCAATGATATAAAATACAGTGTAATGACAATTATTAAATCAATAATGCAAAATACTGTGTAACAACAATTATTGAATTGATAATATAAAATATTATGCAGTGACAATTATCGATGAAATGATGCGTAACAGTTACGGTGTCAATTATCAGACCAATAATATGAGACACTATGCAATACCGTGTGTTACTGTAGAGTACCGTGTGCTACAGAAAATACCATAAACTACCGTATGCTACTATTCTTTTATCACCGGTATTTTAACAGTTCCGTTGACTATTTTTATTTAAAAAGGTTACTTCTGTCGTTTTCTATATCCGACAAATATTCCGTTGTGGGGTCCACCAATAATTTATTATTTCGGCGCCGTCGTACGGCACGAATATTCCCCGACCAAACGAATATTCCCCGACAAAGCGAATATTGTCCGACAAAATAAAATTTGCACATAACATCCTTAACTTTCAATTTTGTTAATTTAACCACTTACTGTTTCAAAAAAAAATATATATGAAGAAAAATTAAATTTTGTATTTCATAAAATTCGGGGTCTTACAACCTCCCCTCCTTATGAAATTTCGTCCCCGAAATTGACGTACCTGACATATCGAAAAGGTAAGGATACTTAGATTTCATCTCAGATTCTAGCTCCCAGGTCATTTCCTCAGTATCTTGGTTCCTCCATAAAACCTTAACTTGAGGTATAACCTTTGAGCGTAGGATCTGCTCCTTCTTATCCAGGATCTTAACAGGTACCTCCTCGTATGTTAAATCATCTGCTATAACGTCTGGTTCTAACTCAATGACGTGGTTTGGGTCCTTCACATATTTACGTAACATAGATATGTGAAAAACGTTATGGATGCGAGACATACTTGGTGGTAGGGCTAGTCTGTAGGCTACGGTTCCTATTCGATCGAGGATTTCAAATGGGCCAATAAATCGAGGGTTGAGCTTTCCTCTCTTTCCGAATCTCGTAACCCCTTTCCATGGAGAAACACGTAAGAATACATGATCTCCGACGTTGAAACTTTCGTCTCTCCGATGAAGATCAGCATAACTCTTTTGTCGTTCTTGTGCGGTCTGTATTCGTTGTCGGATCATTTGGATCTTTTCGGTCGTCAAGCGTACCAACTCGGGTCCCAACAATTTTGCTTCTCCTACCTCATTCCAACATATTGGAGAGCGACACTTCCTTCCATACAATGCCTCGAATGGAGTCATGCCTATGCTTGCTTGGTAACTGTTGTTGTAAGAAAATTCCACCAACGGCAAGTACTTATCCCAACTTCCTTTGAAGTCTAATACACAAAGTCTCAAAAGATCTTCGAGGGTCTGGATCGTCCTTTCCGATTGTCCGTCCGTTTGAGGATGGTATGCAGAACTAAAACGTAGTTCAGTGCCCATAGCTTTTTGTAGACTGATCCAAAAGCGTGAAGTGAATCTAGGATCTCGATCAGAAACTATGGAAACTGGCATGCCATGCAATCTCACGATCTCATTTATGTACATACCGGCAAGACGTTCAAGTGAAAAGTTTTCTCGTATAGGCAAGAAATGAGCAGATTTGGTCAATCTATCTACGATCACCCAAATTGCATCTAAGCCTTGAGAAACTTTTGGAAGACCCGTCACGAAGTCCATATTGATGTGTTCCCACTTCCATTCGGGAACTTCAAGTGATTGTAATGGACCTTTAGGAACTTGATGCTCTGCCTTGACACGTTGACAAGTTAGGCACCTTGAGATAAACTCCGCAATCTCTCTTTTCATATTGTTCCACCAAAATGTATGTCGAAGATCTCGATACATCTTGGTACCTCCTGGGTGGATTGCAAACGGCGTGTTGTGTGCCTCCATCATGATTTTATGCTTTAATTCAGGATCGTTAGGAACACAGAGTCGAGAGTTGACTCGAAGTATTCCTTTCTCGTCGATTCTTGCTTCGGGAATGACACCTTCTTGTACTTTCTTTATCATGTTTATCAGTTCCGGATCGGTAGCTTGAGCAGCTTTAATTTTATCGATTAAAGTTGGTTCTACTCGCACATGAGCAATCTTCAAGTGGGTCCCTGGTGTCTTTAGCTCTATCTCCATCTTTTGCAAGTCGTACAAAATACACTTTTGTGTTGTCAGCAGTGCACTTGTACTTGCATAAGATTTTCTGCTCAAAGCGTCAGCTACAACGTTCGCCTTTCCCGGGTGATACTGGATTGTGTGGTCATAATCCTTTAACAGCTCAAGCCAACGTCGTTGTCGCATGTTGAGTTCCTTCTGGGTGAAGAAATACTTGAGACTTTTATGATCCGTATAGATATCCACTTTTTCTCCGTACAAGTAGTGTCTCCAGATCTTCAACGCGAAAACGACTGCTGCCAACTCTAGATCATGAGTAGGATAATTTTTCTCATAATCTTTGAGTTGTCGAGAGGCGTAGGCTATAACCTTTCCATGTTGCATAAGGACACAACCTAGACCTTTGCCAGAAGCATCGCTGTAGATAACAAATTCTCCTGATCCTGATGGTATGGTCAGAACAGGAGCTGAAACCAGTTTCTTCTTGAGTTCTTGGAAACTTTTCTCGCATTCCTCGCTCCATATGAATTTTGTGCTTTTCCGAGTAAGCTGCGTTAATGGAGTGGCGATTCGAGAAAATCCTTCTACGAATCTCCGATAATAACCAGCTAGACCCAGAAAACTTCGGACTTCGGTTACTGTTTTGGGTTGTTCCCAATTTAGTACCGTTTCAATCTTCGCAGGATCGACTGATATTCCTTGACTAGAAATCACATGCCCAAGAAACGCGACCTCCTCAAGCCAGAACTCACATTTCTTCAACTTGGCATATAATTTGTTTTCACGGAGCTTTTGTAGTATCAATCTCAGGTGTTGTTCATGATCCTCGCGACTCTTGGAGTATATGAGGATGTCATCAATAAAGACAACCACAAAATGATCCAAATGTTCCTTGAATATCCGGTTCATCATGTCCATGAAAGCTGCAGGAGCATTAGTTAGTCCAAAAGGCATGACTAAGAACTCATAATGCCCATAACGAGTTCTGAAAGCAGTCTTTGGAATGTCCTCAGCTTTAACCTTTAACTGATGATATCCAGAACGGAGATCAATCTTTGAGAAATGTTGAGCGCCTTGCAATTGATCAAACATGTCATCAATCCGAGGTAACGGGTACCTGTTCTTGATGGTGACATGGTTCAATTCTCGGTAGTCAATGCACAATCTCATACTCCCGTCTTTCTTCTTCACAAATAGAACAGGAGCACCCCAAGGTGATGCACTCGGACGAATGAAACCGGTATCCAACAATTCCTGTAGTTGGACTTTTAACTCTTGAAGTTCAATGGGAGCCATTCGGTAGGGAGCTTTGGAAATGGGCTTGGTACCGGGTTCAAGATCAATATAAAAATCAATTTCACGGTTTGGGGGTAAGCCAGGAAGTTCTTCAGGAAAAACGTCAGGAAACTCATTAACAATGGGAATATCATTCAAGTTTGACGTATTTTTGTTCAAATCAGTGACATGAGCTAAAAAGGCTTGACATCCGTTTTTCAATAAACGAATGGCTTTATGGCTAGAAATAACAGTTATAGATTTCAATGGTTTAGTTGCTTGAATTTGCATGACAGGTTGATTAGGAATATGAAAACTAATAATCTTATGAAAACAATCAATTTTAGCATGATGGGTAGTCAACCAATCAATTCCTAAAATCACATCAAATTCACGCATCTCCAAAGAAATAAGGTCAACAGATAATGTGAGGTTGTTGATTTGAACTAGGCAAGATTTATAGACAGTAGATGTAATGGTCATTTCTCCTAATGGGGTTTCAACTGATAAGTCAAAGTCCAAGTTTTCAGGAGTTAAGTTTAAACGCTGAGCACATGCAGATGAGATAAAAGAATGGGTAGAGCCAGTATCTAACAAAGCGTAGACTTCACGAGAATTTATGAATAGCTTACCGGTTATCACCTCGTTCGAGTTTCGCGCCATTTGGGATGTCACAACAAAAGCTCTCCCTTGAACTACAGATTTTCCTTTATCCGCGCTAGCTTTTGGTATCATCATTGCAGCTGGACTTGATTTTGTGGCAGGACAAAACCGCGCAAGATGACCCTCTTTCCCACAACTGTAGCACTTTTTAGACTGCAGAGTACAGTTTGGGCTGATGTGACCTTCCTGACCACACCTATAGCATCTCACTGGTGGTCGATCTTCTCCCCTTGAAACTGGGGTCGGTGCTGGTGTTGGTACTGGTGCTGGTGCCCTTCCATAATTATTATGGAATCTCTTTCTTTTGAAATTGTTCCCACTAGATTCTCCTCTTCTGTTATTTGGTATGGAATTACCACCGAAGTGTTGGTTACCTCCTCGATGGTTTTCGTTCCTGTGGTTGTTGTCACTCCTTTCTCTATGCTGATCATTAACTCTTGGCTGCAATGTTTCATCTGTTTGCTCCACCCTTTGAGCCCTATCTACAACATCTGAATACAAACTGAATTTATGAGAACTAAGTTGTTGACGAATTTTGAGTCTCAAACCTCTCAGGAACATTCGACTCATTCGTGCTTCGTCATCTACTAGATGAGTCGCAAAACGAGACAGCTCCGCAAACTTAGCTTCATATTGAGAAACTGTCATGTTTCCCTGCTCCAGCTTAATGAATTCCACTTCCTTCATATGGCGGATGCTTTCTGGGAAGTACTTCTCGTTAAACAGTTCTTCGAATTCTGTCCAAGACATTTCGAGTGCTGAAGGTTGGATACGTTTTACCGCTTCCCACCAATGGTCCGCCTCACCTCGCAACATAAAAGTGGCAAATGGCACCTTCTGATCATCAGCGCATTGTAAGACATCAAGTATTTTTGTCGTCTGCTTCAGCCATGCCTCCGCTTTGAGTGGGTCAGGCTTCCCGTGGAATTCAGGTGGTCCTAATTCTTTAAATTGCTTAACAGTGACCATCCTCAAATTGCCAGCGTTTCTACCGTTATTATTGACTGGATTTCCTCTTCCTTGATTCTGTATGAACTGCATGAAATTCCTAAAGAATCCATCGTTCATCATGTTATCAGGAACATTATTTCCTGAGTTAGCAGGAGGATTGTTTGGGGCCTCTTGATTCTCGGCTACATTTGCTTCGGGTATTCCATAGTTAACCTCTTGATTTCCAGATGCCATACTAAACTGTGGTCATAAAATAAATGTTAGTTCAAATAAACTGACTCATCACTTCATGTTCCTACATTCAAATCGACTCATTAGATAATAAAATCTATTTTAGGTAGGACACACTAGTGACTGATTCTATTCGTCTCTCCCCTCCTAGTTCTACCCCAGATCGCCATTAAAGACCATATCCCTAAGCTCTGATGCCAACTGTGACGCCCCCAAATCTGGGCCCACACAGCCCAAACTTGAGTCGTCAAAATACTACAACAAAATTATTACAACAAAACACAACGTACAACAATACAGTGTATAATAATACACAACTAAGTCTTCACTATTATTGCCACACTATTTTACAAAACGTGAAGACTATGATAACTATTCCTCGGACCCTCACTCCATTCCCCGGCTAGACCCTGTTATGTTTTCATCTCCTGTTGAAAAACAATGGAACAAAAGAAAGGGTGAGCTCAAATAGCCCAGTAAAGAATATCATGACTAAGATAATGACGAATAAATTATCATTAGTCTTCAACAGTTGAGTTCTTGATAGAATACAATAGACTACAAGGTTTATATCAAAAACTGCAGTTAAATTCTTAAACAACGTTCAGATCAATAATAGCAGCGGAATGAGTAATCTATTAGAAGAATAATGCAGACTATAATGTCCACTCGGTTCTCTTTTTAGGAAAAACATCATCAACTTTTATCATCTGAAATATCATTAGTCAAGATAATACAAATTCACAGTTCCTGATCATAATCATGCACATCAACAGTTCATCTTTGTACTACGGGCCAAAGATATTCAATATAGCACCAACGGTCATGATTATACCAGATTCAGCCTTTGGTCATAATCATACCAAACAACAGTTCATCTTTGCACTACGGGCCAAAGATATTCAATATAGCACCAACGGTCATGATTATACCAGATTTAGCCTTTGGTCATAATCATACCAAACAACAGTTCATCTTTGCACTACGGGCCAAAGAGAACATTCACCACGTGCCATAAAAGACACCGAACAGATGTATCGCCTTTAACCTATTATATCGCCTTTAACCTATCATCTGTTCAACAAATATATCACATCTGTGCCCCCGACCACAGATATTCACAACAGCTTGATTTTTGTATGATTAGAATGATATAAATGATGAACAGAAGAAATAGGATAACAATAAGTATCGGAAGTTTACTTTGTACAGATTCAAATAATGTCCAAATTGTCAACATGATGTGGAGTGAAATTCAAGATCCACAGTTCAGAATAACGGTTACAATTCAATAGAAAGGTTCACGTAAATAGGAAGGTTCAGTTGAAATAATGAAGTTCAACTATTATGGAACATATAATATTTTCAGGAATTATAGAAGCAATAGTTCCATAATAAATTTCGATTTAGGAGTATGAAAGAAAATAATATCCCTTACCGTAGCAGGTTTGATTAACAAAAGGTGAAAGAAATTAATACAAAGGGTTATTCACCAACAGGCGGCAATCCGCTCCGTAAGGTTATTCCCACAATTTAATAGAATTTGAGTACAAAGAGTTATTCACCAAACAGGCGGCAATCCGCTCCGTAAGGTTATTCTCAGAGATTAATAATGAATGAATACGAAAGGTTATTCACCAACAGGCGGCAATCCGCTCCGTAAGGTTATTCCCACAATTTAATACATGGAAATAAAAGGCACGTCTTATGAGTAAGGAAGAAACAATATTATTATCGAGAATCAAATAATGATAATCCCTTACCATAGTATGTTTGAATAATGGAAGATGAAAAAGATGGTATCCCTTACCGTAACACGTGACTGGATATTGATTTAAATGAGGTTGATTAACTTGAACAGTACACGTATACTTATAGATCTTCACAAATACTCAAGATGACTTAAGCACACTTAGAGAGAACTTTCACAAGAAGTATTTAAAGAGAGAAAGAAAGAACAAGTAAGGAAGTTTATGAAAAATCCTTAAGTTAAGGCTTCTATTTATAGCCAAAAATCTTATCATTCATTTAATCTAAACCATTCATTTAAAGATCATCTTTTAATCTACACCATCCATTTCAAATATTATATTATCTT
Source organism: Hedera helix (assembly GCA_947179155.2). Lineage (NCBI taxonomy): Eukaryota > Viridiplantae > Streptophyta > Magnoliopsida > Apiales > Araliaceae > Hedera > Hedera helix. The sequence goes on from OX359278.1 coordinate 39,782,913, forward strand.
TAATCTACACCATTCATTTCATATCACCTAATAATCACCTAACTTTATATTATAAACAAATCAATTTAATTATTCAACAATAATTCACACTTTAATCTACACCATTCATTTCATATCACCTAATAATCACCTAACTTTATATTATAAACAAATAACTTTATCAATTCAATTATTATGACTAATTGTTATAAATACAGTATAGTTAGCTCTTAGATATCAAGTCAATAAATTAATGAAATACAACTGTTTAAATAACATCATAATAGAGATAACAATAATGTAAAATAAAGCATACGTTACTGTGTAATGACAATTATTGATTCAATAATGTGAATTACTGTGCATATGTTACTGTGACAATTATTAGGTTCAATAATTTTAAAAAACAGTGCAACAACAATTATTGACTCAATGATATAAAATACAGTGTAATGACAATTATTAAATCAATAATGCAAAATACTGTGTAACAACAATTATTGAATTGATAATATAAAATATTATGCAGTGACAATTATCGATGAAATGATGCGTAACAGTTACGGTGTCAATTATCAGACCAATAATATGAGACACTATGCAATACCGTGTGTTACTGTAGAGTACCGTGTGCTACAGAAAATACCATAAACTACCGTATGCTACTATTCTTTTATCACCGGTATTTTAACAGTTCCGTTGACTATTTTTATTTAAAAAGGTTACTTCTGTCGTTTTCTATATCCGACAAATATTCCGTTGTGGGGTCCACCAATAATTTATTATTTCGGCGCCGTCGTACGGCACGAATATTCCCCGACCAAACGAATATTCCCCGACAAAGCGAATATTGTCCGACAAAATAAAATTTGCACATAACATCCTTAACTTTCAATTTTGTTAATTTAACCACTTACTGTTTCAAAAAAAAATATATATGAAGAAAAATTAAATTTTGTATTTCATAAAATTCGGGGTCTTACAACCTCCCCTCCTTATGAAATTTCGTCCCCGAAATTGACGTACCTGACATATCGAAAAGGTAAGGATACTTAGATTTCATCTCAGATTCTAGCTCCCAGGTCATTTCCTCAGTATCTTGGTTCCTCCATAAAACCTTAACTTGAGGTATAACCTTTGAGCGTAGGATCTGCTCCTTCTTATCCAGGATCTTAACAGGTACCTCCTCGTATGTTAAATCATCTGCTATAACGTCTGGTTCTAACTCAATGACGTGGTTTGGGTCCTTCACATATTTACGTAACATAGATATGTGAAAAACGTTATGGATGCGAGACATACTTGGTGGTAGGGCTAGTCTGTAGGCTACGGTTCCTATTCGATCGAGGATTTCAAATGGGCCAATAAATCGAGGGTTGAGCTTTCCTCTCTTTCCGAATCTCGTAACCCCTTTCCATGGAGAAACACGTAAGAATACATGATCTCCGACGTTGAAACTTTCGTCTCTCCGATGAAGATCAGCATAACTCTTTTGTCGTTCTTGTGCGGTCTGTATTCGTTGTCGGATCATTTGGATCTTTTCGGTCGTCAAGCGTACCAACTCGGGTCCCAACAATTTTGCTTCTCCTACCTCATTCCAACATATTGGAGAGCGACACTTCCTTCCATACAATGCCTCGAATGGAGTCATGCCTATGCTTGCTTGGTAACTGTTGTTGTAAGAAAATTCCACCAACGGCAAGTACTTATCCCAACTTCCTTTGAAGTCTAATACACAAAGTCTCAAAAGATCTTCGAGGGTCTGGATCGTCCTTTCCGATTGTCCGTCCGTTTGAGGATGGTATGCAGAACTAAAACGTAGTTCAGTGCCCATAGCTTTTTGTAGACTGATCCAAAAGCGTGAAGTGAATCTAGGATCTCGATCAGAAACTATGGAAACTGGCATGCCATGCAATCTCACGATCTCATTTATGTACATACCGGCAAGACGTTCAAGTGAAAAGTTTTCTCGTATAGGCAAGAAATGAGCAGATTTGGTCAATCTATCTACGATCACCCAAATTGCATCTAAGCCTTGAGAAACTTTTGGAAGACCCGTCACGAAGTCCATATTGATGTGTTCCCACTTCCATTCGGGAACTTCAAGTGATTGTAATGGACCTTTAGGAACTTGATGCTCTGCCTTGACACGTTGACAAGTTAGGCACCTTGAGATAAACTCCGCAATCTCTCTTTTCATATTGTTCCACCAAAATGTATGTCGAAGATCTCGATACATCTTGGTACCTCCTGGGTGGATTGCAAACGGCGTGTTGTGTGCCTCCATCATGATTTTATGCTTTAATTCAGGATCGTTAGGAACACAGAGTCGAGAGTTGACTCGAAGTATTCCTTTCTCGTCGATTCTTGCTTCGGGAATGACACCTTCTTGTACTTTCTTTATCATGTTTATCAGTTCCGGATCGGTAGCTTGAGCAGCTTTAATTTTATCGATTAAAGTTGGTTCTACTCGCACATGAGCAATCTTCAAGTGGGTCCCTGGTGTCTTTAGCTCTATCTCCATCTTTTGCAAGTCGTACAAAATACACTTTTGTGTTGTCAGCAGTGCACTTGTACTTGCATAAGATTTTCTGCTCAAAGCGTCAGCTACAACGTTCGCCTTTCCCGGGTGATACTGGATTGTGTGGTCATAATCCTTTAACAGCTCAAGCCAACGTCGTTGTCGCATGTTGAGTTCCTTCTGGGTGAAGAAATACTTGAGACTTTTATGATCCGTATAGATATCCACTTTTTCTCCGTACAAGTAGTGTCTCCAGATCTTCAACGCGAAAACGACTGCTGCCAACTCTAGATCATGAGTAGGATAATTTTTCTCATAATCTTTGAGTTGTCGAGAGGCGTAGGCTATAACCTTTCCATGTTGCATAAGGACACAACCTAGACCTTTGCCAGAAGCATCGCTGTAGATAACAAATTCTCCTGATCCTGATGGTATGGTCAGAACAGGAGCTGAAACCAGTTTCTTCTTGAGTTCTTGGAAACTTTTCTCGCATTCCTCGCTCCATATGAATTTTGTGCTTTTCCGAGTAAGCTGCGTTAATGGAGTGGCGATTCGAGAAAATCCTTCTACGAATCTCCGATAATAACCAGCTAGACCCAGAAAACTTCGGACTTCGGTTACTGTTTTGGGTTGTTCCCAATTTAGTACCGTTTCAATCTTCGCAGGATCGACTGATATTCCTTGACTAGAAATCACATGCCCAAGAAACGCGACCTCCTCAAGCCAGAACTCACATTTCTTCAACTTGGCATATAATTTGTTTTCACGGAGCTTTTGTAGTATCAATCTCAGGTGTTGTTCATGATCCTCGCGACTCTTGGAGTATATGAGGATGTCATCAATAAAGACAACCACAAAATGATCCAAATGTTCCTTGAATATCCGGTTCATCATGTCCATGAAAGCTGCAGGAGCATTAGTTAGTCCAAAAGGCATGACTAAGAACTCATAATGCCCATAACGAGTTCTGAAAGCAGTCTTTGGAATGTCCTCAGCTTTAACCTTTAACTGATGATATCCAGAACGGAGATCAATCTTTGAGAAATGTTGAGCGCCTTGCAATTGATCAAACATGTCATCAATCCGAGGTAACGGGTACCTGTTCTTGATGGTGACATGGTTCAATTCTCGGTAGTCAATGCACAATCTCATACTCCCGTCTTTCTTCTTCACAAATAGAACAGGAGCACCCCAAGGTGATGCACTCGGACGAATGAAACCGGTATCCAACAATTCCTGTAGTTGGACTTTTAACTCTTGAAGTTCAATGGGAGCCATTCGGTAGGGAGCTTTGGAAATGGGCTTGGTACCGGGTTCAAGATCAATATAAAAATCAATTTCACGGTTTGGGGGTAAGCCAGGAAGTTCTTCAGGAAAAACGTCAGGAAACTCATTAACAATGGGAATATCATTCAAGTTTGACGTATTTTTGTTCAAATCAGTGACATGAGCTAAAAAGGCTTGACATCCGTTTTTCAATAAACGAATGGCTTTATGGCTAGAAATAACAGTTATAGATTTCAATGGTTTAGTTGCTTGAATTTGCATGACAGGTTGATTAGGAATATGAAAACTAATAATCTTATGAAAACAATCAATTTTAGCATGATGGGTAGTCAACCAATCAATTCCTAAAATCACATCAAATTCACGCATCTCCAAAGAAATAAGGTCAACAGATAATGTGAGGTTGTTGATTTGAACTAGGCAAGATTTATAGACAGTAGATGTAATGGTCATTTCTCCTAATGGGGTTTCAACTGATAAGTCAAAGTCCAAGTTTTCAGGAGTTAAGTTTAAACGCTGAGCACATGCAGATGAGATAAAAGAATGGGTAGAGCCAGTATCTAACAAAGCGTAGACTTCACGAGAATTTATGAATAGCTTACCGGTTATCACCTCGTTCGAGTTTCGCGCCATTTGGGATGTCACAACAAAAGCTCTCCCTTGAACTACAGATTTTCCTTTATCCGCGCTAGCTTTTGGTATCATCATTGCAGCTGGACTTGATTTTGTGGCAGGACAAAACCGCGCAAGATGACCCTCTTTCCCACAACTGTAGCACTTTTTAGACTGCAGAGTACAGTTTGGGCTGATGTGACCTTCCTGACCACACCTATAGCATCTCACTGGTGGTCGATCTTCTCCCCTTGAAACTGGGGTCGGTGCTGGTGTTGGTACTGGTGCTGGTGCCCTTCCATAATTATTATGGAATCTCTTTCTTTTGAAATTGTTCCCACTAGATTCTCCTCTTCTGTTATTTGGTATGGAATTACCACCGAAGTGTTGGTTACCTCCTCGATGGTTTTCGTTCCTGTGGTTGTTGTCACTCCTTTCTCTATGCTGATCATTAACTCTTGGCTGCAATGTTTCATCTGTTTGCTCCACCCTTTGAGCCCTATCTACAACATCTGAATACAAACTGAATTTATGAGAACTAAGTTGTTGACGAATTTTGAGTCTCAAACCTCTCAGGAACATTCGACTCATTCGTGCTTCGTCATCTACTAGATGAGTCGCAAAACGAGACAGCTCCGCAAACTTAGCTTCATATTGAGAAACTGTCATGTTTCCCTGCTCCAGCTTAATGAATTCCACTTCCTTCATATGGCGGATGCTTTCTGGGAAGTACTTCTCGTTAAACAGTTCTTCGAATTCTGTCCAAGACATTTCGAGTGCTGAAGGTTGGATACGTTTTACCGCTTCCCACCAATGGTCCGCCTCACCTCGCAACATAAAAGTGGCAAATGGCACCTTCTGATCATCAGCGCATTGTAAGACATCAAGTATTTTTGTCGTCTGCTTCAGCCATGCCTCCGCTTTGAGTGGGTCAGGCTTCCCGTGGAATTCAGGTGGTCCTAATTCTTTAAATTGCTTAACAGTGACCATCCTCAAATTGCCAGCGTTTCTACCGTTATTATTGACTGGATTTCCTCTTCCTTGATTCTGTATGAACTGCATGAAATTCCTAAAGAATCCATCGTTCATCATGTTATCAGGAACATTATTTCCTGAGTTAGCAGGAGGATTGTTTGGGGCCTCTTGATTCTCGGCTACATTTGCTTCGGGTATTCCATAGTTAACCTCTTGATTTCCAGATGCCATACTAAACTGTGGTCATAAAATAAATGTTAGTTCAAATAAACTGACTCATCACTTCATGTTCCTACATTCAAATCGACTCATTAGATAATAAAATCTATTTTAGGTAGGACACACTAGTGACTGATTCTATTCGTCTCTCCCCTCCTAGTTCTACCCCAGATCGCCATTAAAGACCATATCCCTAAGCTCTGATGCCAACTGTGACGCCCCCAAATCTGGGCCCACACAGCCCAAACTTGAGTCGTCAAAATACTACAACAAAATTATTACAACAAAACACAACGTACAACAATACAGTGTATAATAATACACAACTAAGTCTTCACTATTATTGCCACACTATTTTACAAAACGTGAAGACTATGATAACTATTCCTCGGACCCTCACTCCATTCCCCGGCTAGACCCTGTTATGTTTTCATCTCCTGTTGAAAAACAATGGAACAAAAGAAAGGGTGAGCTCAAATAGCCCAGTAAAGAATATCATGACTAAGATAATGACGAATAAATTATCATTAGTCTTCAACAGTTGAGTTCTTGATAGAATACAATAGACTACAAGGTTTATATCAAAAACTGCAGTTAAATTCTTAAACAACGTTCAGATCAATAATAGCAGCGGAATGAGTAATCTATTAGAAGAATAATGCAGACTATAATGTCCACTCGGTTCTCTTTTTAGGAAAAACATCATCAACTTTTATCATCTGAAATATCATTAGTCAAGATAATACAAATTCACAGTTCCTGATCATAATCATGCACATCAACAGTTCATCTTTGTACTACGGGCCAAAGATATTCAATATAGCACCAACGGTCATGATTATACCAGATTCAGCCTTTGGTCATAATCATACCAAACAACAGTTCATCTTTGCACTACGGGCCAAAGATATTCAATATAGCACCAACGGTCATGATTATACCAGATTCAGCCTTTGGTCATAATCATACCAAACAACAGTTCATCTTTGCACTACGGGCCAAAGAGAACATTCACCACGTGCCATAAAAGACACCGAACAGATGTATCGCCTTTAACCTATTATATCGCCTTTAACCTATCATCTGTTCAACAAATATATCACATCTGTGCCCCCGACCACAGATATTCACAACAGCTTGATTTTTGTATGATTAGAATGATATAAATGATGAACAGAAGAAATAGGATAACAATAAGTATCGGAAGTTTACTTTGTACAGATTCAAATAATGTCCAAATTGTCAACATGATGTGGAGTGAAATTCAAGATCCACAGTTCAGAATAACGGTTACAATTCAATAGAAAGGTTCACGTAAATAGGAAGGTTCAGTTGAAATAATGAAGTTCAACTATTATGGAACATATAATATTTTCAGGAATTATAGAAGCAATAGTTCCATAATAAATTTCGATTTAGGAGTATGAAAGAAAATAATATCCCTTACCGTAGCAGGTTTGATTAACAAAAGGTGAAAGAAATTAATACAAAGGGTTATTCACCAACAGGCGGCAATCCGCTCCGTAAGGTTATTCCCACAATTTAATAGAATTTGAGTACAAAGAGTTATTCACCAAACAGGCGGCAATCCGCTCCGTAAGGTTATTCTCAGAGATTAATAATGAATGAATACGAAAGGTTATTCACCAACAGGCGGCAATCCGCTCCGTAAGGTTATTCCCACAATTTAATACATGGAAATAAAAGGCACGTCTTATGAGTAAGGAAGAAACAATATTATTATCGAGAATCAAATAATGATAATCCCTTACCATAGTATGTTTGAATAATGGAAGATGAAAAAGATGGTATCCCTTACCGTAACACGTGACTGGATATTGATTTAAATGAGGTTGATTAACTTGAACAGTACACGTATACTTATAGATCTTCACAAATACTCAAGATGACTTAAGCACACTTAGAGAGAACTTTCACAAGAAGTATTTAAAGAGAGAAAGAAAGAACAAGTAAGGAAGTTTATGAAAAATCCTTAAGTTAAGGCTTCTATTTATAGCCAAAAATCTTATCATTCATTTAATCTAAACCATTCATTTAAAGATCATCTTTTAATCTACACCATCCATTTCAAATATTATATTATCTTTAATCTACACCATTCATTTCATATCACCTAATAATCACCTAACTTTATATTATAAACAAATCAATTTAATTATTCAACAATAATTCACACTTTAATCTACACCATTCATTTCATATCACCTAATAATCACCTAACTTTATATTATAAACAAATAACTTTATCAATTCAATTATTATGACTAATTGTTATAAATACAGTATAGTTAGCTCTTAGATATCAAGTCAATAAATTAATGAAATACAACTGTTTAAATAACATCATAATAGAGATAACAATAATGTAAAATAAAGCATACGTTACTGTGTAATGACAATTATTGATTCAATAATGTGAATTACTGTGCATATGTTACTGTGACAATTATTAGGTTCAATAATTTTAAAAAACAGTGCAACAACAATTATTGACTCAATGATATAAAATACAGTGTAATGACAATTATTAAATCAATAATGCAAAATACTGTGTAACAACAATTATTGAATTGATAATATAAAATATTATGCAGTGACAATTATCGATGAAATGATGCGTAACAGTTACGGTGTCAATTATCAGACCAATAATATGAGACACTATGCAATACCGTGTGTTACTGTAGAGTACCGTGTGCTACAGAAAATACCATAAACTACCGTATGCTACTATTCTTTTATCACCGGTATTTTAACAGTTCCGTTGACTATTTTTATTTAAAAAGGTTACTTCTGTCGTTTTCTATATCCGACAAATATTCCGTTGTGGGGTCCACCAATAATTTATTATTTCGGCGCCGTCGTACGGCACGAATATTCCCCGACCAAACGAATATTCCCCGACAAAGCGAATATTGTCCGACAAAATAAAATTTGCACATAACATCCTTAACTTTCAATTTTGTTAATTTAACCACTTACTGTTTCAAAAAAAAATATATATGAAGAAAAATTAAATTTTGTATTTCATAAAATTCGGGGTCTTACAATCACAACATAAACCAAATGCACTTTGAGATTCAAGACATGTAAATTCTTAGGTGACATGATCAACTGAAGAGGGATTAAGTCAAATCTCAAGAAAATATAGGCTATACTTGACATGTAGCCTTCAAAGAATTTTAAGAAGTCTAAAAAATAACAAGAAAATTGGCAGCTCTCCATCGTTTTATGGCTCGGTTAAAAGAAAAGTGTATCCTCTTCTTTAACACATTGAAGGGAGATTAGAATTAGAATACCTTCCAATGGATTAAAGAGTATCACGAAGCTTTTGAGGGTATACAAAAATATCTTTATTCTCCTCCTTACTGATTAAGACTAAGGTCATGTCCAAAAAGGATTTATTTCCTTACTTAACAAAAAGTCCTTTAACCCTTGACGCAATCTTGGTCAGAGAAGATTATAAAGGACAGAAGTTGGTATACTACCTCAGTTATTCTCTTCGAGATGCTGAGACGAACAGTGAATAACTTAACACTTTAACATAAAAATAAAGAATTGAACTTCCCGAGTGGGTGACCTAGTCCTCCAACAGGCAAAAACATCAACGCCTCAGGATACAAGGAAGTTGATGTCCATTTGAGAAGGGCTTTATATGGCTATTACAATCTTGAAGCCTAGAACTTACAAATTTCAAACGTCAAATGTGAGGCCTATACATAATACATGACATATTGTTCGGCTTATATATTACCATCAATAGTCAATTTTTATATTAAGTTCTATATATTTAGAATATTTTGAGGTTGTTTTCAACCGATATATGTTATCTTCTCAAAATTAATGATTTTGTCTTCAACTATTATTGTCCTTTACTTCTATTTTGATCAAGTGCATCACTTACTCTAGTCTTCAACTTTATATCTACTATTCATCGAGCAAGGTGGGGGTGGGGGTGGGGGTGGGGGTGGGGGTGGGGGTGGGGGAGTAAGATATATAAGTGCTAATATATTATCAAACATTACAATAATAATAAAATTAATGAGATAAGTAAAAATAGCTATTCATTAGAACAAATTTAAATATTTATCTCCTCTAATTAGTTAACTTATTTGCCATTACTTCATCATTTAATTACAAGTAATATATTATATGCTCTGTCATAAGTTATTCATGATGACACAAAACTCATGTTCTCAAATTTTGATCAATTTTTAAAATTTAAAAAAATTTCGGATTAGTTTTATTTTATTCATGTCAAAATTATTTGTACATATAATGTGAACCTCCTCGAATCGGATAAAATTATGTATAAAATATTATCTTTGGGTGAACATGCCATCTTAATTACGACCGTCATCTTTGAGCATATTAAAAAACTTGCTCGATAATCGAAAAACTCAAAATTACAGAATGCACAGTCTAAATAGTATCAATTAAGACCTTTGCACCTTTGGTTTCTATTGCTCTTTTCTACATGACTTCTCATCATTTGATCTAATAGTTTTAAAAGAACTTATCATGTGAGGTTTTGCAGGGCGATCTAATAACCGAAAAGCATCCATTCAGAATAAGTAACATTAAATGGCAACCCGCATCCATGAGTCCCAAATGAGCTCAAGTGCGAATTATTTTCCTAGGACTGTTTAAACTTTCCTAACATTTATATTTTAGGATTTGAAAATGAATAGGCTCAGATTGTAAGATCATTATTTTGAGCAGTTGCAACCAAAGAAAAACCCTTATTCTTCTTTGGGCCTTAAGCCCAAAGAACTTTAATGAGGAGCCCAACTCGATTTGAGAATCCCTTTTCCAGCCCACACTTAAGTTGACTGATTCTTTTTTAAAAAGAAAATGCATCGCTTTCAATTAAGGTGAACCAATCCATCAAAATTATAGATTATCCTTCACTTGGGCTTGCCTTCGGTCTTAGCAACTTTCTGGGCTCTCGAAGCCTTTTTCTTTTACTCTTCTCCTCCACCTCTTTTATACGCTCAAGAAGTGGGAAACAATGTTAGGCTGCGTATTTATTAACGCAAATGAGTTACATATATTGGGTCTTACCCCCCCACAACCTATTAAGCCTAGGGCACTCACATAGGATTTAGAAGTCTAATAGACTTAGGCTCACCACTTTATCGTTTAAGGCACTAACTAGTTACTATATCTAATATTGTATAGTAATTACCTTTTTTAATAGGATCTTTACTATATGATTTCTATTATGAATCATAGTCTTATTCAGAAAGTATGACTATTATAAATATAAAGTGAATAATAGAGGTACACATATAATATTATAGCTTTTTAAATATTTATTACCTTCATTGTTAATCTATCTTGAAATCTGTTATTACTCTCATATCGAAAGTATTCTCCAACGGTACAAGTCTTCAAATATTTTTCAATAAATCTTTTTATACAAATTTATGTTCAAATCGATAATTAAATGTATGAACGAAATTAAACGTTAACAATAAAGCGTTTGAAAATTGAAAGGATATGAGATCTAAATAATATTAAATATATTAATTTTTTAATGTTAAATGTAAGACCCCGAATTTTATGAAATACAAAATTTAATTTTTCTTCATATATATTTTTTTTTGAAACAGTAAGTGGTTAAATTAACAAAATTGAAAGTTAAGGATGTTATGTGCAAATTTTATTTTGTCGGACAATATTCGCTTTGTCGGGGAATATTCGTTTGGTCGGGGAATATTCGTGCCGTACGACGGCGCCGAAATAATAAATTATTGGTGGACCCCACAACGGAATATTTGTCGGATATAGAAAACGACAGAAGTAACCTTTTTAAATAAAAATAGTCAACGGAACTGTTAAAATACCGGTGATAAAAGAATAGTAGCATACGGTAGTTTATGGTATTTTCTGTAGCACACGGTACTCTACAGTAACACACGGTATTGCATAGTGTCTCATATTATTGGTCTGATAATTGACACCGTAACTGTTACGCATCATTTCATCGATAATTGTCACTGCATAATATTTTATATTATCAATTCAATAATTGTTGTTACACAGTATTTTGCATTATTGATTTAATAATTGTCATTACACTGTATTTTATATCATTGAGTCAATAATTGTTGTTGCACTGTTTTTTAAAATTATTGAACCTAATAATTGTCACAGTAACATATGCACAGTAATTCACATTATTGAATCAATAATTGTCATTACACAGTAACGTATGCTTTATTTTACATTATTGTTATCTCTATTATGATGTTATTTAAACAGTTGTATTTCATTAATTTATTGACTTGATATCTAAGAGCTAACTATACTGTATTTATAACAATTAGTCATAATAATTGAATTGATAAAGTTATTTGTTTATAATATAAAGTTAGGTGATTATTAGGTGATATGAAATGAATGGTGTAGATTAAAGTGTGAATTATTGTTGAATAATTAAATTGATTTGTTTATAATATAAAGTTAGGTGATTATTAGGTGATATGAAATGAATGGTGTAGATTAAAGATAATATAATATTTGAAATGGATGGTGTAGATTAAAAGATGATCTTTAAATGAATGGTTTAGATTAAATGAATGATAAGATTTTTGGCTATAAATAGAAGCCTTAACTTAAGGATTTTTCATAAACTTCCTTACTTGTTCTTTCTTTCTCTCTTTAAATACTTCTTGTGAAAGTTCTCTCTAAGTGTGCTTAAGTCATCTTGAGTATTTGTGAAGATCTATAAGTATACGTGTACTGTTCAAGTTAATCAACCTCATTTAAATCAATATCCAGTCACGTGTTACGGTAAGGGATACCATCTTTTTCATCTTCCATTATTCAAACATACTATGGTAAGGGATTATCATTATTTGATTCTCGATAATAATATTGTTTCTTCCTTACTCATAAGACGTGCCTTTTATTTCCATGTATTAAATTGTGGGAATAACCTTACGGAGCGGATTGCCGCCTGTTGGTGAATAACCTTTCGTATTCATTCATTATTAATCTCTGAGAATAACCTTACGGAGCGGATTGCCGCCTGTTTGGTGAATAACTCTTTGTACTCAAATTCTATTAAATTGTGGGAATAACCTTACGGAGCGGATTGCCGCCTGTTGGTAAATAACCTTTCGTATTCATTCATTATTAATCTCTGAGAATAACCTTACGGAGCGGATTGCCGCCTGTTTGGTGAATAACTCTTTGTACTCAAATTCTATTAAATTGTGGGAATAACCTTACGGAGCGGATTGCCGCCTGTTGGTGAATAACCCTTTGTATTAATTTCCTTCACCTTTTGTTAATCAAACCTGCTACGGTAAGGGATATTATTTTCTTTCATACTCCTAAATCGAAATTTATTATGGAACTATTGCTTCTATAATTCCTGAAAATATTATATGTTCCATAATAGTTGAACTTCATTATTTCAACTGAACCTTCCTATTTACGTGAACCTTTCTATTGAATTGTAACCGTTATTCTGAACTGTGGATCTTGAATTTCACTCCACATCATGTTGACAATTTGGACATTATTTGAATCTGTACAAAGTAAACTTCCGATACTTATTGTTATCCTATTTCTTCTGTTCATCATTTATATCATTCTAATCATCCAAAAATCAAGCTGTTGTGAATATCTGTGGCCGGGGGCACAGATGTGATATATTTGTTGAACAGATGATAGGTTAAAGGCGATATAATAGGTTAAAGGCGATACATCTGTTCGGTGTCTTTTATGGCACGTGGTGAATGTTCTCTTTGGCCCGTAGTGCAAAGATGAACTGTTGTTTGGTATGATTATGACCAAAGGCTGAATCTGGTATAATCATGACCGTTGGTGCTATATTGAATATCTTTGGCCCGTAGTACAAAGATGAACTGTTGATGTGCATGATTATGATCAGGAACTGTGAATTTGTATTATCTTGACTAATGATATTTCAGATGATAAAAGTTGATGATGTTTTTCCTAAAAAGAGAACCGAGTGGACATTATAGTCTGCATTATTCTTCTAATAGATTACTCATTCCGCTGCTATTATTGATCTGAACGTTGTTTAAGAATTTAACTGCAGTTTTTGATATAAACCTTGTAGTCTATTGTATTCTATCAAGAACTCAACTGTTGAAGACTAATGATAATTTATTCGTCATTATCTTAGTCATGATATTCTTTACTGGGCTATTTGAGCTCACCCTTTCTTTTGTTCCATTGTTTTTCAACAGGAGATGAAAACATAACAGGGTCTAGCCGGGGAATGGAGTGAGGGTCCGAGGAATAGTTATCATAGTCTTCACGTTTTGTAAAATAGTGTGGCAATAATAGTGAAGACTTAGTTGTGTATTATTATACACTGTATTGTTGTACGTTGTGTTTTGTTGTAATAATTTTGTTGTAGTATTTTGACGACTCAAGTTTGGGCTGTGTGGGCCCAGATTTGGGGGCGTCACAGTTGGCATCAGAGCTTAGGGATATGGTCTTTAATGGCGATCTGGGGTAGAACTAGGAGGGGAGAGACGAATAGAATCAGTCACTAGTGTGTCCTACCTAAAATAGATTTTATTATCTAATGAGTCGATTTGAATGTAGGAACATGAAGTGATGAGTCAGTTTATTTGAACTAACATTTATTTTATGACCACAGTTTAGTATGACATCTGGAAATCAAGAGGTTAACTATGGAATACCCGAAGCAAATGTAGCCGAGAATCAAGAGGCCCCAAACAATCCTCCTGCTAACTCAGGAAATAATGTTCCTGATAACATGATGAACGATGGATTCTTTAGGAATTTCATGCAGTTCATACAGAATCAAGGAAGAGGAAATCCAGTCAATAATAACGGTAGAAACGCTGGCAATTTGAGGATGGTCACTGTTAAGCAATTTAAAGAATTAGGACCACCTGAATTCCACGGGAAGCCTGACCCACTCAAAGCGGAGGCATGGCTGAAGTAGACGACAAAAATACTTGATGTCTTACAATGCGCTGATGATCAGAAGGTGCCATTTGCCACTTTTATGTTGCGAGGTGAGGCGGACCATTGGTGGGAAGCGGTAAAACGTATCCAACCTTCAGCACTCGAAATGTCTTGGACAGAATTCGAAGAACTGTTTAACGAGAAGTACTTCCCAGAAAGCATCCGCCATATGAAGGAAGTGGAATTCATTAAGCTGGAGCAGGGAAACATGACAGTTTCTCAATATGAAGCTAAGTTTGCGGAGCTGTCTCGTTTTGCGACTCATCTAGTAGATGACGAAGCACGAATGAGTCGAATGTTCCTGAGAGGTTTGAGACTCAAAATTCGTCAACAACTTAGTTCTCATAAATTCAGTTTGTATTCAGATGTTGTAGATAGGGCTCAAAGGGTGGAGCAAACAGATGAAACATTGCAGCCAAGAGTTAATGATCAGCATAGAGAAAGGAGTGACAACAACCACAGGAACGAAAACCATCGAGGAGGTAACCAACACTTCGGTGGTAATTCCACACCAAATAACAGAAGAGGAGAATCTAGTGGGAACAATTTCAAAAGAAAGAGATTCCATAATAATTATGGAAGGGCACCAGCACCAGTACCAACACCAGCACCGACCCCAGTTTCAAGGGGAGAAGATCGACCACCAGTGAGATGCTATAGGTGTGGTCAGGAAGGTCACATCAGCCCAAACTGTACTCTGCAGTCTAAAAAGTGCTACAGTTGTGGGAAAGAGGGTCATCTTGCGCGGTTTTGTCCTGCCACAAAATCAAGTCCAGCTGCAATGATGATACCAAAAGCTAGCGCGGATAAAGGAAAATCTGTAGTTCAAGGGAGAGCTTTTGTTGTGACATCCCAAATGGCGCGAAACTCGAACGAGGTGATAACCGGTAAGCTATTCATAAATTCTCGTGAAGTCTACGCTTTGTTAGATACTGGCTCTACCCATTCTTTTATCTCACCTGCATGTGCTCAGCGTTTAAACTTAACTCCTGAAAACTTGGACTTTGACTTATCAGTTGAAACCCCATTAGGAGAAATGACCATTACATCTACTGTCTATAAATCTTGCCTAGTTCAAATCAACAACCTCACATTATCTGTTGACCTTATTTCTTTGGAGATGCGTGAATTTGATGTGATTTTAGGAATTGATTGGTTGACTACCCATCATGCTAAAATTGATTGTTTTCATAAGATTATTAGTTTTCATATTCCTAATCAACCTGTCATGCAAATTCAAGCAATTAAACCATTGAAATCTATAACTGTTATTTCTAGCCATAAAGCCATTCGTTTATTGAAAAACGGATGTCAAGCCTTTTTAGCTCATGTCACTGATTTGAACAAAAATACGTCAAACTTGAATGATATTCCCATTGTTAATGAGTTTCCTGACGTTTTTCCTGAAGAACTTCCTGGCTTACCCCCAAACCGTGAAATTGATTTTTATATTGATCTTGAACCCGGTACCAAGCCCATTTCCAAAGCTCCCTACCGAATGGCTCCCATTGAACTTCAAGAGTTAAAAGTCCAACTACAGGAATTGTTGGATACCGGTTTCATTCGTCCGAGTGCATCACCTTGGGGTGCTCCTGTTCTATTTGTGAAGAAGAAAGACGGGAGTATGAGATTGTGCATTGACTACCGAGAATTGAACCATGTCACCATCAAGAACAGGTACCCGTTACCTCGGATTGATGACATGTTTGATCAATTGCAAGGCGCTCAACATTTCTCAAAGATTGATCTCCGTTCTGGATATCATCAGTTAAAGGTTAAAGCTGAGGACATTCCAAAGACTGCTTTCAGAACTCGTTATGGGCATTATGAGTTCTTAGTCATGCCTTTTGGACTAACTAATGCTCCTGCAGCTTTCATGGACATGATGAACCGGATATTCAAGGAACATTTGGATCATTTTGTGGTTGTCTTTATTGATGACATCCTCATATACTCCAAGAGTCGCGAGGATCATGAACAACACCTGAGATTGATACTACAAAAGCTCCGTGAAAACAAATTATATGCCAAGTTGAAGAAATGTGAGTTCTGGCTTGAGGAGGTCGCGTTTCTTGGGCATGTGATTTCTAGTCAAGGAATATCAGTCGATCCTGCGAAGATTGAAACGGTACTAAATTGGGAACAACCCAAAACAGTAACCGAAGTCCGAAGTTTTCTGGGTCTAGCTGGTTATTATCGGAGATTCGTAGAAGGATTTTCTCGAATCGCCACTCCATTAACGCAGCTTACTCGGAAAAGCACAAAATTCATATGGAGCGAGGAATGCGAGAAAAGTTTCCAAGAACTCAAGAAGAGACTGGTTTCAGCTCCTGTTCTGACCATACCATCAGGATCAGGAGAATTTGTTATCTACAGCGATGCTTCTGGCAAAGGTCTAGGTTGTGTCCTTATGCAACATGGAAAGGTTATAGCCTACGCCTCTCGACAACTCAAAGATTATGAGAAAAATTATCCTACTCATGATCTAGAGTTGGCAGCAGTCGTTTTCGCGTTGAAGATCTGGAGACACTACTTGTACGGAGAAAAAGTGGATATCTATACGGATCATAAAAGTCTCAAGTATTTCTTCACCCAGAAGGAACTCAACATGCGACAACGACGTTGGCTTGAGCTGTTAAAGGATTATGACCACACAATCCAGTATCACCCGGGAAAGGCGAACGTTGTAGCTGACGCTTTGAGCAGAAAATCTTATGCAAGTACAAGTGCACTGCTGACAACACAAAAGTGTATTTTGTACGACTTGCAAAAGATGGAGATAGAGCTAAAGACACCAGGGACCCACTCGAAGATTGCTCATGTGCGAGTAGAACCAACTTTAATCGATAAAATTAAAGCTGCTCAAGCTACCGATCCGGAACTGATAAACATGATAAAGAAAGTACAAGAAGGTGTCATTCCCGAAGCAAGAATCGACGAGAAAGGAATACTTCGAGTCAACTCTCGACTCTGTGTTCCTAACGATCCTGAATTAAAGCATAAAATCATGATGGAGGCACACAACACGCCGTTTGCAATCCACCCAGGAGGTACCAAGATGTATCGAGATCTTCGACATACATTTTGGTGGAACAATATGAAAAGAGAGATTGCGGAGTTTATCTCAAGGTGCCTAACTTGTCAACGTGTCAAGGCAGAGCATCAAGTTCCTAAAGGTCCATTACAATCACTTGAAGTTCCCGAATGGAAGTGGGAACACATCAATATGGACTTCGTGACGGGTCTTCCAAAAGTTTCTCAAGGCTTAGATGCAATTTGGGTGATCGTAGATAGATTGACCAAATCTGCTCATTTCTTGCCTATACGAGAAAACTTTTCACTTGAACGTCTTGCCGGTATGTACATAAATGAGATCGTGAGATTGCATGGCATGCCAGTTTCCATAGTTTCTGATCGAGATCCTAGATTCACTTCACGCTTTTGGATCAGTCTACAAAAAGCTATGGGCACTGAACTACGTTTTAGTTCTGCATACCATCCTCAAACGGACGGACAATCGGAAAGGACGATCCAGACCCTCGAAGATCTTTTGAGACTTTGTGTATTAGACTTCAAAGGAAGTTGGGATAAGTACTTGCCGTTGGTGGAATTTTCTTACAACAACAGTTACCAAGCAAGCATAGGCATGGCTCCATTCGAGGCATTGTATGGAAGGAAGTGTCGCTCTCCAATATGTTGGAATGAGGTAGGAGAAGCAAAATTGTTGGGACCCGAGTTGGTACGCTTGACGACCGAAAAGATCCAAATGATCCGACAACGAATACAGACCGCACAAGAACGACAAAAGAGTTATGCTGATCTTCATCGGAGAGACGAAAGTTTCAACGTCGGAGATCATGTATTCTTACGTGTTTCTCCATGGAAAGGGGTTACGAGATTCGGAAAGAGAGGAAAGCTCAACCCTCGATTTATTGGCCCATTTGAAATCCTCGATCGAATAGGAACCGTAGCCTACAGACTAGCCCTACCACCAAGTATGTCTCGCATCCATAACGTTTTTCACATATCTATGTTACGTAAATATGTGAAGGACCCAAACCACGTCATTGAGTTAAAACCAGACGTTATAGCAGAGGATTTAACATACGAGGAGGTACCTGTTAAGATCCTGGATAAGAAGGAGCAGATCCTACGCTCAAAGGTTATACCTCAAGTTAAGGTTTTATGGAGGAACCAAGATACTGAGGAAATGACCTGGGAGCTAGAATCTGAGATGAAATCTAAGTATCCTTACCTTTTCGATATGTCAGGTACGTCAATTTCGGGGACGAAATTTCATAAGGAGGGGAGGTTGTAAGACCCCGAATTTTATGAAATACAAAATTTAATTTTTCTTCATATATATTTTTTTTTGAAACAGTAAGTGGTTAAATTAACAAAATTGAAAGTTAAGGATGTTATGTGCAAATTTTATTTTGTAGGACAATATTCGCTTTGTCGGGGAATATTCGTTTGGTCGGGGAATATTCGTGCCGTACGACGGCGCCGAAATAATAAATTATTGGTGGACCCCACAACGGAATATTTGTCGGATATAGAAAACGACAGAAGTAACCTTTTTAAATAAAAATAGTCAACGGAACTGTTAAAATACCGGTGATAAAAGAATAGTAGCATACGGTAGTTTATGGTATTTTCTGTAGCACACGGTACTCTACAGTAACACACGGTATTGCATAGTGTCTCATATTATTGGTCTGATAATTGACACCGTAACTGTTACGCATCATTTCATCGATAATTGTCACTGCATAATATTTTATATTATCAATTCAATAATTGTTGTTACACAGTATTTTGCATTATTGATTTAATAATTGTCATTACACTGTATTTTATATCATTGAGTCAATAATTGTTGTTGCACTGTTTTTTAAAATTATTGAACCTAATAATTGTCACAGTAACATATGCACAGTAATTCACATTATTGAATCAATAATTGTCATTACACAGTAACGTATGCTTTATTTTACATTATTGTTATCTCTATTATGATGTTATTTAAACAGTTGTATTTCATTAATTTATTGACTTGATATCTAAGAGCTAACTATACTGTATTTATAACAATTAGTCATAATAATTGAATTGATAAAGTTATTTGTTTATAATATAAAGTTAGGTGATTATTAGGTGATATGAAATGAATGGTGTAGATTAAAGTGTGAATTATTGTTGAATAATTAAATTGATTTGTTTATAATATAAAGTTAGGTGATTATTAGGTGATATGAAATGAATGGTGTAGATTAAAGATAATATAATATTTGAAATGGATGGTGTAGATTAAAAGATGATCTTTAAATGAATGGTTTAGATTAAATGAATGATAAGATTTTTGGCTATAAATAGAAGCCTTAACTTAAGGATTTTTCATAAACTTCCTTACTTGTTCTTTCTTTCTCTCTTTAAATACTTCTTGTGAAAGTTCTCTCTAAGTGTGCTTAAGTCATCTTGAGTATTTGTGAAGATCTATAAGTATACGTGTACTGTTCAAGTTAATCAACCTCATTTAAATCAATATCCAGTCACGTGTTACGGTAAGGGATACCATCTTTTTCATCTTCCATTATTCAAACATACTATGGTAAGGGATTATCATTATTTGATTCTCGATAATAATATTGTTTCTTCCTTACTCATAAGACGTGCCTCTTATTTCCATGTATTAAATTGTGGGAATAACCTTACGGAGCGGATTGCCGCCTGTTGGTGAATAACCTTTCGTATTCATTCATTATTAATCTCTGAGAATAACCTTACGGAGCGGATTGCCGCCTGTTTGGTGAATAACTCTTTGTACTCAAATTCTATTAAATTGTGGGAATAACCTTACGGAGCGGATTGCCGCCTGTTGGTGAATAACCTTTCGTATTCATTCATTATTAATCTCTGAGAATAACCTTACGGAGCGGATTGCCGCCTGTTTGGTGAATAACTCTTTGTACTCAAATTCTATTAAATTGTGGGAATAACCTTACGGAGCGGATTGCCGCCTGTTGGTGAATAACCCTTTGTATTAATTTCCTTCACCTTTTGTTAATCAAACCTGCTACGGTAAGGGATATTATTTTCTTTCATACTCCTAAATCGAAATTTATTATGGAACTATTGCTTCTATAATTCCTGAAAATATTATATGTTCCATAATAGTTGAACTTCATTATTTCAACTGAACCTTCCTATTTACGTGAACCTTTCTATTGAATTGTAACCGTTATTCTGAACTGTGGATCTTGAATTTCACTCCACATCATGTTGACAATTTGGACATTATTTGAATCTGTACAAAGTAAACTTCCGATACTTATTGTTATCCTATTTCTTCTGTTCATCATTTATATCATTCTAATCATCCAAAAATCAAGCTGTTGTGAATATCTGTGGCCGGGGGCACAGATGTGATATATTTGTTGAACAGATGATAGGTTAAAGGCGATATAATAGGTTAAAGGCGATACATCTGTTCGGTGTCTTTTATGGCACGTGGTGAATGTTCTCTTTGGCCCGTAGTGCAAAGATGAACTGTTGTTTGGTATGATTATGACCAAAGGCTGAATCTGGTATAATCATGACCGTTGGTGCTATATTGAATATCTTTGGCCCGTAGTACAAAGATGAACTGTTGATGTGCATGATTATGATCAGGAACTGTGAATTTGTATTATCTTGACTAATGATATTTCAGATGATAAAAGTTGATGATGTTTTTCCTAAAAAGAGAACCGAGTGGACATTATAGTCTGCATTATTCTTCTAATAGATTACTCATTCCGCTGCTATTATTGATCTGAACGTTGTTTAAGAATTTAACTGCAGTTTTTGATATAAACCTTGTAGTCTATTGTATTCTATCAAGAACTCAACTGTTGAAGACTAATGATAATTTATTCGTCATTATCTTAGTCATGATATTCTTTACTGGGCTATTTGAGCTCACCCTTTCTTTTGTTCCATTGTTTTTCAACAGGAGATGAAAACATAACAGGGTCTAGCCGGGGAATGGAGTGAGGGTCCGAGGAATAGTTATCATAGTCTTCACGTTTTGTAAAATAGTGTGGCAATAATAGTGAAGACTTAGTTGTGTATTATTATACACTGTATTGTTGTACGTTGTGTTTTGTTGTAATAATTTTGTTGTAGTATTTTGACGACTCAAGTTTGGGCTGTGTGGGCCCAGATTTGGGGGCGTCACATTAAATGTGTGTCAATTAAACTATTTGGTCTAACGGTATACGTTTCCTAGTTAGGTCAAGGGTACGTGTCCTACTTATGCTAATTGCAATATTGTAAGGCTGCAATAGAATTGGGAGGTGAAAGATTGCAAGCAGTTGTGTTTAATTGTGTACCATGTAGTTCCGCTATACTCATCCAAGCTAACTGAAGGATTCCTCAACACATCCAAAATTAATTAGTATCTTATTCTAAGAATGTGAGTTAAAGTATAAAGTGAGTTACAAATATAATATTGTATTATCAGTATAAATTACAGTATGATACCCTAGTTATTTAATTTTTTGTGACCATTTCAAGCAGAGATATACTTGTTTTTGTTTGGCTATCATCATTTACATTATTTATGACCGTAGAATTTGCAGCATTCAGATATCTAAACGCACCACACCAAGTCTGATGTTTTGCATTTAAGGCCCAAATATTTATATTAGTTAAATAAGTTGCGTTTAAAATAAATTTTTACTAAACGAACAAGATTTTCAAATACATTTGAACTTCTAATCATTCTCAATGTACCAAACACTGCAAATGTTGAGTAACCAAACATACACAATATTAGTAAAGTAATGTTTAGTTTGAGACAAGAGTAGTATTAGAAAGAGTTGGGTCAAAAAGTTCAGATATCTTCTAAATTCAGAAATAGAAAGATATAGGCCCATATCTGTAACATTTTGACATGGGCTGCATGTTAGACAGTTAGACTTACAAAAGGGTTAGGAAGTCCAACCAAGTTCATGAGGTGACGGCTATGGATCATAGTTGAGTATATATCCAAACGAATGTGAAATCTAAATGCCATTGGCTCATCCAAAACCATACAATAATCTCCTCCCTCCCACCACAAGACTTCTCAGTGTGGTAGGAGTATTGTAATAGGATAAAATTAGGTATGAAATGAATATCTCGAAAATTGTCCCAGATATAATTCTCCTATAAATTTTTATATAAAAAAATGATTCAAAAAATCATTAAACTCTTGTCAAGCTATGATAAAAATATACAAACTATTTTTATTACACAAAAAATTAGTGAACTTTTAAAAAATGACCAAAAATTGACCATACGAGCTGACGTGTACATATAATTCGGTCAAATTTTAGTTATTTTTGACATATTTTGAATATTTAATGATTTTGAGTGCAACAAAAATAATTTTTTTATTTTATTTTATAATTTGACAAGAGTTTAAGAGTTTTTTTTGTCATATTTTTTAATAGGAAACTTGTGTTAAAAAAAGAAAAAGAATCCGATACAATTTTTAGATATTGATCTGCTGCCCCTACTTTTATCTACCGTAACAAGCTGTCGTCCTTACAAAGCTTCATCTACCTTCTAAAGCGACCTTTTGCTAAGTATTTGTGGATATTGTCAAGCTTCAAATTAGCAAGAAAAAAAATGGCTCTAACAACCATGGCTTCCACTGCACTTCAAAGCCTTCCAATCAGGTCACAACTAGCTCACACTCTTCCAATTCCTCTCATTTTCTCTCTTTATCTCTCTTCAAAATGGAATCTATTCAACTACTTATTTTGGCGCAGCTATAACCCTGACTAATGTAATGCCATTATTATTCTTTTTGATTGTGATTGTTTTATTTTACTTGGCTTGGTGAAACAGAGAAATACCAATAAAATGTTTCACAGGGAAAGTTTCAAGATGTTTATCAGCAGGAGGAAGAAGTGGGCTGAATGCAACAAAAGGAGTTTCAAGTGTTTGTGAGCCACTTCCTCCGGATAGGCCCCTCTGGTTCCCTGGCAGCTCACCTCCTGAATGGCTTGACGGCAGGTACTAGTACTACCAATGACTCCTTCCTGGGCTACAAAAAGAGTCCCATTTGCAAAACTTACAGATTTAAAGTTTTTATTTTTGTTCCACATTCATCCCTAAATTTAGTATTTAGGTTAATAACAATGACATGATGATAATAGAATTGTGATTGGTACTCAATACTATTGTGTCATTTTATAAAAAAAATTAGACATTTTTTTTTGGAAAAAAAAATGTTTGGCTTGTGGGACTCTTTGTGTGGAAAGGAAGGAGTATCATTTGCTTGGCCTTAATGACTTTATTTATCATTGCATCTTTTAGTTAGGAGAACAAGTGGACTAGTATCACATACTCTCTCTCCGTTCCGATATAAAGTACTGGTTGATTTTTTATGCATATTAAGAAAGATGATAAAATAACAAATTTGTCCATATTTACAACTAAATTTATGATAATAATACTTTATTAATTATCTTGAAGAAATGATACTACTTCTCATTAGAATTTAGAATCAATTTCATTAATGCATTTGTATGTCTAATACAATTTCAAACTATAAGTATTTGAATTATGTCAAAAAATCTTTCTAGATTCTCATTTAACTACATAGTTTTCTACACGTGACTAGTAATATTCTATAAATATGCATAAATAATGAAAATATGAAACAATTAATACTAAAGATATTATAGGCAAATTTTTGTAAAAAATATTATTTAAGTAAGTAGACATTTAACTTAGAACTACCCAATAATAATAAGAACTTTTATCGTGGGACGGGAGTAAATAATATGCACAAGTGGTATGCACTTAGAATTGATACTAACCTAGACATCTCTTGTTTAATTGCTGCATTAACATAATTAAACCCCAAATGCAAAACCTTAATCACACCGCGGATCACCAATTTTCGGCTAAATCCATTGAGAACTCAACATTACCATCGAGAGAGCCTTAAGGAAGCACAAACCCTTCATTGAGAATTCACCAAGAACCAGGGAGCTCGCTCATTGCGTGCACACAAATAAGGCACTAACATACATGGTTGGAACTCAACTTGACTCAAAAGATTAAGTCATTATGTATTGGGCCCATTCATGTATATTAATCCTTCACTCTTTTATTATTTATCTGATGTGGGACTCTAACTTACTTGTGATATTCTAATAAAATATTGTATT
The DNA here is from genome assembly GCA_947179155.2 of Hedera helix. Taxonomy (NCBI): domain Eukaryota; kingdom Viridiplantae; phylum Streptophyta; class Magnoliopsida; order Apiales; family Araliaceae; genus Hedera; species Hedera helix. The sequence goes on from OX359278.1 coordinate 39,807,717, forward strand.
TGTTAGGAACTGGGGCACTCTATCCGGATTACACATTTTTTAAATAAAAGAAATTCAATGGGTGATTGAATTTATTTTTTGATTAAAGTATTAGTTCTTGATATCTAGTTGACATGATTCTCTTATACTTTCATTATTGTAGTCTCCCCGGAGATTTTGGCTTTGACCCGCTTGGATTAGGTAAGCAATTTCTTTTAAAATTTGTTGACAAAATCATAATTTCTAGTAAGTTATATAGACTACTTGTTTGTTCGAAAAGCAGCTGCAGGAAAGATCTTTTTGAACTTTGGGTGAGTTTTTAATTATATACATGTTGAAGATTTTCCCAAAACTATTCGTCCTTGTTGTTGCTTTCTGGCATAGCTTTATAAAGGACTTCATATTATGCAATGTTGTATTAAATCCGCCAGAATAATTGTGGACATTGTGATATTGACAACTCTAATTAATTAGATTGATTTTTCAAGGTTCCGATCCTGAATTATTAAAATGGTTCGCGCAAGCTGAGCTAATGCATAGCAGATGGGCAATGCTAGCAGTTGCTGGAATTCTTATTCCAGAATGGCTTGAAAGCCTAGGCTTCATTGAGAACTTCTCTTGGTACGATGCTGGTTCTAGAGAATACTTTGCAGACCCTACTACCTTATTCTTGGTTCAGTTAGCCTTGATGGGTTGGGTCGAAGGGCGAAGATGGGCAGATATGCTTAATCCAGGCTGTGTGGACATTGAACCAAAATTACCCAATCGGAAGAATCCAAAGGCTGATGTTGGTTACCCAGGTGGCTTATTTTTTGATCCCTTCATGTGGGGAAGAGGCTCTCCAGAGCCTGTGATGGTGTTGAGGACCAAGGAGATCAAGAATGGGCGACTCGCTATGCTAGCTTTTCTTGGCTTTTGTTTCCAAGCCATTTATACTGGACAAGGCCCCATTGAGAACTTGATGGCACACATTGCAGATCCTGGCCATGTCAATATCTTTTCGGTACACCATCTTCCATTTATCAAACTTTCTGTGTTAGATAAAGATTTCGTAAAAGGAAATGATAATTGCCCTCCACATTTCAATGGTTGCATTTAACTGTACTAGTAAATTCTGGTCTATATAAACAATCTTTTAGTGGAGCTCAATGGGTGAAGATGAGCATTTATCATTTCCTTTTTGTAAAAATACAAAAAGAAATAAAAACAATAAGAATTTTGCTAGGCTATAGTAGTTCATAGGTAGAACTGTTATGTTATATACTAAAATTAGAAATTATAGATCATCAAATTATAACGCAATTGTCTAAACAAGTAGACTTTAAAACTGTGAATAATCCTGTTATTTTATTCTTAATGCAGGCTTTTACATCACAATACTGATGTTATATACTAGTGAGGCCTGGAGGCAAGAGGATATGAGAAGTGACAGAAGTGGTAAAGGCAAAGGCCAACAATATGTTGAACTGGGAAATTTTATACATATAACATCGATTTTGTACTCGTATTCTTTCCTTCAATTAATATCATTTTGGTTATGTGACCACCTTTCAAAACCTGCACCGCAAAACAAACCATGAACCTGCATCCATCATAGATTCGCGGTTCTTGGGTCTAAAGATTTGTGTAAAAAGAGGTAAGATTCCCTGAAATATTGTAAATCTGTATTATCATTTTATTGAAGCTCATATTGTCAGCTGTAGCTATAAAAGTTTCCCTCAAAGCTAATTAGAGCCATTTGTTATCATATAGAAATTGTGGGGAAAAAGAGCCTAATAATAGAAAAGGGCAAAACTGCTTATAACTTGATATAAGCTGTGATTTAAGTATAGAATTATTGAACAGAGTAATGCAAATGTGAGAAATTTACAATGGCGAATTTCTTCCGAAAAGGCCTCCGGTGTGGTTGACATGGTCAATGCAACATTCTCCTCTTTCTTTACCATCCCCCCAAAAAATCTGAAGCTATTCTTAGATTCTTGTGAATTGGATTTTGCCTGGTATCTCCAATCACCAATCCTTTCTCAACTCAGATCATCACCATGTCACACCAACCTAAAAATAAACAAAACAGAGCAACCCAATTCTCTGAGAAACAATATTCAGACAAGTCCAATCTCCAAGAACAGCGGCAAGTTCTTTCCCGGATGTGTTAGCTTTTCGGCTAAGAACATGGCCGCCGTTCGCCACCGCCACCACCACCACATTCCCATCTTCTTCCTCCTCCTCCTCCTATTCCTTTCTCTCTCTACTCCCTCTCTCTCCTTAAATGAAGCTGAAGCTCTTCTCCAATTCAAAGCATCAATCACCAATGCAAGGGCTCTTGATTCTTGGAAACCAAATTCATTACCCTGTAATCCCAAAGGGAAAAACTGGGTCGGAATTGGTTGTCAAAGTGGTAAGGTCAAAACTATTACTCTTGTCAAAATGGGTCTCGCCGGAAATGTTGATATTAAGCCTTTGGAACAACTGGAAAACCTTAGATTTATCATCATTGCAAACAATTCATTTTCGGGTCCAATTCCGGAATTTAATCGTCTTGGTGCTTTAAAGGGATTTTATATATCTAATAACCAGTTTTCAGGGGAGATTCTTCCTGATTTCTTTGAAAAGATGGAATCTTTGAAGAAACTCTGGCTTTCTGGTAATGGGTTTACCGGGAAAATTCCAGAGTCAATTGAAGACCTTCCAATTCTCAAGGAACTCCGGCTAGAAAACAATCAATTCTCCGGCCCAATTCCACCATTAAAACAACCCACATTAACTGATCTTGACATGTCTAACAACAAACTTGAAGGTGAAATCCCTGAGAGTTTGTCAAGATTCAATGCAAGTTCTTTCATGAATAATCCCGGGTTATGCAGTAAACAACTGGGAATTGATTGCAAGAATGCTGCGGATGAAGGAGAAGAAGAACCCACTGCAGCTCTACCTTCCCAACAGACCAACCTCCAGCCTGCAGACGATAGCAGCAAATCATCAAATGCAAAATGGGTGGTGCTTGGAATAATGATCACCCTTTTGATGCTAACTGTACTTTTTAAGGCCAAGCGAAAAGACGACAGATTCGATCTTTTGGGGAAGGAGAATCTGGATGAGGTGGTGCAAGTTCACATACCAAGCACCAACAGAAGGAGCCTGAGCTCATCATCCCAGAAAGGAGCCGGAGGATCAAGCCATTTCCGGAGAGGCAGCTCGCATCATGGTGGCAAGTCTGCCGGTGATCTTGTGGTGGTTAATGATGAAAAGGGTGTGTTTGGATTGCAGGATTTGATGAAGGCTGCGGCTGAGGTGCTGGGGAATGGCGGTTTGGGGTCGGCCTATAAGGCCATGATGGCAAATGGGGTGTCCGTGGTTGTGAAGAGGTTGAGGGAAATGAATAAAATTAGCAAGGATACTTTTGATACAGAGATGAGGCGGCTCGGGGGATTAAAGCACCGGAATATTTTGACACCTTTGGCATACCATTTCAGGAAAGATGAGAAGCTGATGGTGTCTGAGTATGTTCCTAAAGGCAGCTTGTTGTATATTTTACATGGTACGAAAATTGTTACTTTCCTTCATTTTATACTACTCTGATGATTCTTTTCTTGAATTTGACTCCTTTCGAGTTTTATCACTTTTCATTTATTATGTTATAATGTGTAGAGTTGTGTTAAATGCTATGCAAATCATTGAAATTTTATGAAACATCCAAATATTTAGCTCTGTCAAGCTACCGGTGTTCAGATTTTAAGCCATTTTAGGCATGTTTATGTGTTTTTGAAATGTTTAACATTTGTGTGGAAATACACAAAATTTTAGAAAAATCATTCAGTCAAAAGTGAGATGGAGGGAATAGCCACTTACCATATTCTACAATCCATCTTATGAATCGAGAAAACATTGTTTTGATATTGAGCAAATTTTGACCTCTAGTTATCCCCATAGTTTGATGAATTGCTCCTCTTATATTTGTCACTTCCTAAATATCAAATCAGCCAGTTTTTCAGTTACATGTTGATTCATTAAGTAAGCAGAGTAATTTGTTTCTCAGGTGATCGTGGGGTTGCTCATGCGGAGCTAAACTGGCCAACTCGTTTAAAGATCATCCATGGAATCGCCAGAGGAATGGGTTTCCTTCATTCAGAATTCCCATCATATGAGCTGCCCCATGGAAATCTCAAGTCTAGCAATGTACTTCTTGCCTCAAACTACGAGCCACTCCTATCCGACTACGCCTTGTATCCCTTAATCAACAACACTCAAACTGCACAATCCGTTTTTGCTTTCAAATCCCCCGAAACCATACTATACCAGCAAGTCTCCCCCAAATGCGACGTCTACTGTCTTGGAATCCTCATCCTCGAAATCCTTACGGGCAAATTCCCCTCTCAGTATCTCAACAACCAAAAGGGTGGAACTGATGTGGTGCAATGGGCGCGCTCAGCAGTTTCTGAGAAACGAGAATCCGAATTGATTGATCCAGAAATAGCCAATGCTGGTGCTGCTTCACTTGAACAAATGGAAAAGCTGCTCCAAATTGGAGCTGCCTGTACTGAAAGTGATCAGGATCAAAGACTTGACATGAAGGAAGCAATCAGGAGGATAGAAGAGATACAAGTTCAAAACTGAGGCTACATTATTCGAAAGAGGCTAGAAAATTTAGTTCAACTGGCTGCAGGATTCCATTGGAAAAGAGATCATAAATTGGGTAGAGGGGGAAAAAGAAGATTTGGGCCAATGCTCGGAACATCCATGGTCGAAATTTTGAGCACTGAAAAAAGATACTTGATAGAAAGAAATTAAGAGAACTTCAGAGATGAATCCAGAAAAGACGATAGTTTTTTGTCATTGACACAACATTACTAACCTGCCCAAATGAATCATGACCAAGAAAATGAGCAATACATTCTTGATTCTTTAGATTAGGAAAAGAAAACAAACAAACAAACAAAAAAAGAGTAAGGAACAAACCTCAGATCACAGAATTACACTGTGGGATTTATTCCTAGCGTGAAAACATTATGATCTTAGCAATATTGTGACATGAGACCCTTGGTGGGGAGGGGGGGGGGGGGGGGGGGGGCAAACAAACATACATTTGAAAGCATTAATAATTAGCAATACTGTTGATTTAATTGAGTTCAAACTCATTACTTGTTGTACAGTGTGTATATATTATGCTGGGAAAGATTAGTTTCTTGTATATATCATTCTAACTGAACGGGTGTAAGAATTCTTATGCATGATGCCTGTGCAACTAATGGTGACAGATTTAGCCCAAGGCCCTAAGCTCTGAGTACTAATTTTGCATAAATGATCAGATAAAGGATATTGTTATAACCTTGCTTTTGATGCCAAACCTTTTCTCCATCTTTGCATTCTTGGTTTATTATGACAAGCAGGTCCACTATGAGTCTAAACTAAGATTTAATTCATGCACAACTCCGAAGACTTGGTAAGAGAATTAACTGGGATTATCTTACATACTGTTTTCTATTTTATGATTATTTTAAAAAAAAATGGCATATAATTGTTTTCTCATAACATTTAAATTTGTCAAATTATCCGAATTAATTAATGTAATCAAATGATAAAAAACAAAAGGGCAAAAAAGAAAAGAAAAAGAGGAGAATTACTAATATATCCAATGCAAGAAGACACACGTGGTCGCTGCAGAATAAGCAACGTGGAACCAAAATATTGGAACCAATTTTTGTAGGCTGAGGAGGAGTTTTCTTCCCTTCAAAATTTCCATTTCAGGAAAAACACGAAAAGCAATTTTGTGAGTGACTGCAAATATAACGAACAGGCTCACGGCAATGTATCGATCGGCGGCGAAACGATTGCTTCAATCTCCGGCTCTCTACCGGAACGCCGGTTCCCAATTCAACCGAACAATCCCATCCATAAACCCAACCCTAGCAATATTTAAAACTTCCCCTAATTTTTCCACTACCGCCACTGGCGATTCATTGCCGAATCAGAACCCTAACAATCCATTCACCGCCTCTCCGTCATCAACAACATCATCTGGGACGACGGAAGAAGAAAAAACTCGTGGCTACGAGAGCCGATCCTCGAGAGGAACAAAACCCAGAGCCCATCACGAAGATGAGCAAGCTCGCGTGCTTAACGCATCTCTTCGTCATGTGGTCTGTACCCTCTCTAACTTTCTGTTTTTGAATCTGAATTTTGCTGACCTCATATATTGCATTTGTATTTTGTTATAATTTTCGAGGTCCAGTTTTTTTGGTTCAAGTATTATCATGCCATTACCTGTTCTAGATCATTTTGATATCTTTAAATTGGTTTGTGGTGCGTCAAATTGTGGAAAATAATTTAGTGTCCTTTATTTTCTCAATGCGTTTGATGTAGTAGCTAAATTCTTTATCTGTGATAAGGAAGACGTCTGTGAAATGATATGTTTTCCATAATGTAGCTTTGTATATGTGATTTGTTGTAATCAACCAAAACAAGAATATTATGGTAATTGACTCGGTCTTATGCTGTTGGTATTATTTGGGGACAGTGTCGTAGTTGTTAGAATGAGGGCATTTGGTCAAATACAAGACTGACACTTTTTGGTAGCTGACCAATTGTTGGCTTAGTATTGAACTAGTGAATGATATGATACAGCCCACCTGTAAGTGATTGCAGGCTTGCTGGTTTGATTCTTAGCCAGGTAATAAGGTTTAGGATTGGGTTACCCCAATACTTGTTGGTGTAGTTGAATTGCGGTGGGTAAAAAATGAGGGTAGATATATCTATGTGCCTACATTTAAGATTAAAAAAAAGTTTAAAACCATTTAGAGGTACACATGATGTATTGGAGGCTAAATGCTCTTATTATATCTCATGGGACTTAACATGTCATGTTATCAACTAATATATGTGGTTGGCTGCTTTGTTTTTTTTTTTATCGCAGATGAGGTTGGGTTGGACAGAAGCTGCAATGATTGCAGGTGCAAGGGAGGTTGGTGTTTCTCCTTCTATTGTTGGATCTTTTCCTCGGAAAGAAGCTGCACTTGTTGAGGTATTAATTATCCTTGTGCTTTATTACTCTTTGATTTTGGTTAGAACTCTATGCTTTGAGGTGAAAAGTTGTTTACATAAACTAATTGTTAAGTTATTGACTCATTTAAAAGCTTAAGTTGTTAAATTGTTACCCAACAACGTATATTAAGTTAACACCCACATCACGTGCATATATGGAGAGACAAATTAAATCCATATGCATCATCAAATATCAGGATAACGTGCAACAGGAAGGAACCAAAGGCCTTGCACACCCAGAGCTTAGATATCCTGTCAAATTATAAACTCATCTAAAAGCTTAAGTTTTAAGCTATTAGTGAGAGGGCTATTAGTGAGAGGACCAACAATGTATATGAAACTAACACTGATCATTGAAGGAAATTAGTAATAAGAAGGAGTTTCTTGTTTTTATTCACTCTAGTGAATGTTAAACTAACATTAGCAATCTGATCGTGGAAGTGATCAATTCTTAGTTGTTAATATATTACAGGATATGTTTACTTGCTTGTTGTTTACCAAATTTACTACTTAGGAAATACATGCAACTATACATGATCGACTAGTAATATAATGGTAAGAAAAAGTATCGTTCCTACAGAAAATTAAAAATAATTATTACTAATTACTAATTTTATATCAAATTAATTTTATTTAAACAATTGCAATAAATTATAAAGTAAAACTAATTAAAATTAACAACTAAATTAAACTAATGATAAGGATTAAATTAGATTTTAAAGACTGAATATTACAAATTTTCTCAATACTTTATTTAAATTTCCTATCTCTTTATTTAATTATACGGTAACAATAAATTGTTAACTTGAGAATTCTTTATAGTATTTATACACATTTGGTCCATGTCATATAAACAAATCATTCCTAAATCCGACACAAGGCAACAGAATTGAAAGAAACATCATCGTTAAATTATTCACTATATTTCTATGAGAATTAACATTAACAAGGATTTTAAGCTCAGATTCTCAAATTGGTTACACATGGCATATAAGTATATGTCTATCCTATACATGAATTATGTATCTTATTCCATGCAAAATACACAAACACGTGTCATTATATTCAGATTTAAATTTATAATCTGTCTGTCAATTTCATATAAATTATCCCACTAATTATATGCATTTAATTAGTACATGAACGCATAAAATATAATGAACCAATTCATATGGTGCCAATCAAATAGAAAAAAATAATTAATTTAAATTACACATTGGGTTCAATTGCAATCTTAAATAAAAATTAGCTCATAACTAAAAAAGAAATCAAATTCATAAAATAATTCATCAAGTACAAATTACAAAAATAAAAGAAAGAGTTTAGAGATTAAAAATTTTATTTGAAGTGCGTTCTCCAATTTTTCCTTCAATCATTGCAATTCTCTGATTTGAATTCTTCTTCAGATCTTCAAATAATCATTCTCTAATTTATTCTACTCCTAATCTACTTTATTCTATGTTAATAATTTGTTAATTCTATGTTAATATGCTGAAAATATTCAATAAAAATCCTAAACAAAAAGGGAATAAAAATCCAACTTGGAATCAAAAATAATTAATAATCCCGTTTTTGCTAATTTTGTGTCAACCAAACAAGGCCCTGACGCGCCCAGCCTTCAGCCCAATGACCGCTACAAAACGACGACGTTCTGTTACTAAAAGTCTGATCATTAAACCACCCGCACCATGCGCGGTCAATTGTTATACTCCTAGACCAGATGGCGTTGTTTCTGTCCTGCACAACTGCTATGGTCCATGAGTGCAATGCACGCTCCTGCCTTGCTCCGAGTATTTACCAAATTGCCACCAGCTTCTATTGATTTACTATTTTGCCATTCAACTGCTGCATATTTACAAAATTGCCACCAAGGATTATTTTACCTACAAAATGAAATTAAAAAAAAATAAAAAAATAATAAAAACACATAATAATAAATAAAATACCTAAAATATTAAAAATACTTAAAAACTCACAAATAATTAAGCCTAAAAATATTTAATAATAAGAATAAAATCCACTTATCACTTGTCTTCTTTTTCTCGTATTAGTTTCAATTTAATCCTGATTAATGGAAGGAACAGCTTTGACTCTAGGCTGTTCCTCTGTGCAGTAATTCAATAACCAAAGAATTTTATTATTTCCAAAATTTATAACTTATTACTTGTCTGTTTTTTTTTTTTGCATATGTCAGCACTGCCATCTCATATCAAGTCTTCATGGGTGAAGTAGGGATCTTTGATATTTTGAATACTATTTGTATTTCTACTTGTTATTTTATAGTTTGTAGTGTTGGAATTTATGGTTCTCCACTGCAAAGACCTGCTTAGTGGTTTTGGAAGATGCTTAGAATTATTTATTCATGCATGCCTGCTTTGTTATGCACATTGGTTCAACATGTAGGAACTCATCTCGTTTGCTTTATGTGCAAAAACTCAAGTTTTGATGATCTCTTTGTGTGTGTTTTTGTCTTTGCCTGTCCTTTGAATTTGTTCCTGTTCAGCATTTTATGGATGAGTGTTTACAAAGGCTAATTGATATAATCGACTCTGGAGAAAATTTAAGCGACCTGGTGCCTAGTGAGCGCATTGTGAAGCTTGTTAGAATCCGATTGGAACTGCAGGCTCCTTACATATCTAAGTGGCCTCAAGCCCTCAGCATCCAGGTAACATTTGCCTTATAGTTCATCGTATTGTCTGCTTACGTACAGCTTAATTGAATTCTCTAAATCTTTACGATAATGAATTTTGGTCATAGGCACAACCAGTGAATGTTCCTAATAGTTTTAAGCAGAGGGCAATGTTGGTCGATGAGATATGGCATGCTGCTGGTGACGAGGCCAGCGATGTTGATTGGTATGTGAAGCGCACTGTCCTAGCCGGGATATACTCGACAACTGAGATATACATGCTGACTGATGCCTCTCCAGGTTTTGTTTTGTTCACTCCTTTCATGCTTTGTCTGTCCCTTTATAAGCTCCTAATTTCAGTTACATGTTCACGTTCTAGACCAGTAATAGATGTCCTCCCAAAACTTTTAACAAAGTTCTTTGTGAATGTACCCCCCTTCGCCCCCCATTAGTGTTCTTCTCCTTTCTGCTTCTGCTTAAAATGAATGTTACGAGGAACAATCTGTTATAACTTGGTAGTTGTTTTTGTTGATGGAATGGGTTACCAGTTAGACAGCTTGCTTCAAACAAACACAATCTTTGCAAGTCTTAACTTTGGCAGCGCTGCACATCATATTTATATTTAATCATTCTTGTCTACTACAGATTTCCGTGATACATGGGCATTCTTGAATGGGCGAGTTAGAGATGCTTTTGATTTTAAAAAGTCCATTCAAGAGGTAATCTCTGCAGTCAGAATGATTAGAGTATACTTGTTTTTTTTAACTTCATGGTGGAAAATTGTGGATTCTAGTTTTACAAAGTTATTTGGAAATTTTGCAGGCAACTTATTTGGCAGAAGCAATTGGTGCAGGTATGGGAAGTTCTGTAAAAGGATTCATGAAAAGGGTGTTCAAGAATTGAAAATCAATGCAGGATGATTTTACGTACTTCTACACCAGCAACCTTCCTCGGCTTTTTTTAGGTTCCAAAATAGCTCTCATTCCTGTTCTACTTTATCGTATTTTCTTAGTAACCCTCCATTGTTATCTTTGGAAAGATGGTTGAGATGAGAAGAGTTACTTCTTATTTGTTGGTGGCATATTTGGCAGCCCCAAACCTCTTGTTACAGATAGAAATTTGTGTATAGTTATGGTTCTTTTCACTCTCCTGTTTATCAGTTTTTTTTGGTTTTAGTTTAATAATTTGTTTGCATCTATCTATCTATATTCTGAGCAGGCCCGATTGGGGGCATCCATGTTTGTGATGAAAGCTTTAATAAATTTGTTACATGCACAATATTCCATTGGTTATATTATCAAACACTTTCACACTCGAGTTTTTAAAAACTGTTTACCCTCTGACATTAATGGGCACTAAAAATGTATGAACTTTTTGTCCAAAACAAGAGTATAAAAAGTTGCACGAGACTTTCGACGGTATATATATATAATTAGCGTAGAGATGATAAAAATAAAGAAAGTTGCAAACTGATACTTTTGAGTATTACTTTGACTAGTGCCAATTTAGATGGATTATTATCATCAAATTTCCTACTTTCCATGTCTGTCTTGCAGCGTATAAAGTCACTCCTAGACGGTCCGTGCAAATTACTAAAAGGACCGACGTTGATCTTCATCCTAATCGTAGACTCTTCACTTTCCCCTCAAAATTTACATTTAAATTAATGGATACCAGTCTAGTGTTGGAGAAATTATTGTGTGTTCTTGGAACGGAGTTATAATATGTTTCATCCTCTCACACAAGAGTGTACCCATCATGTGTGGACCCCACTCTCATTTGAGAGGGTGGAACATACTGTAGCTTCGCCCAAAAGCATACAATAATTTCTCCTAGTGTTGAGTTTCAAATTTTCTGTATAAGTTTTATTACCAAAATGTCCCTCGAGACCATATCACGTTTGGTCCAAGAAAAATTTCATTTTACCAAAGGAGAAGAGAAGCAGAGCAGACCTCATTGCAATGGTTGCAAGACAAGTCTAGAACAGAGAGACATGACTTGAGTTGTTATCAATGCCATCTTTCCCACCTCTTCCAAGATTAACTAACAAATGATGTCGTGTAGAATGATATTTGGCGAGCTTCTTCCAAAACTGGAAATCCTTGCAACATGAGATATCATCATCGGGTCACGTTGAACATCCAACCATGATAAAAATTATATGGTCAGAGGCAGAAAGAATATATTTATATATGCATATCACATTTCGTGGCATAACCAAGTGACAAGAATATATTTATACATATACATATTCCTTTTCGAAGGGCAGAATCGAAGTATAGTGTCGGACACATGAGCATCTCCAAGTCTTGAGTTTGTATATCCAAAACAAGACGGTAGAACTATTTACCTTTGCAGATAAGGCATACAGAAATAAAAATCAGATGGAAATTTGATTAGAGAACTAGAGTTAAATTCAATATTACTTGGCAAAAGGAGTATGAATAAGTATATTATTACCATGTAATGTTTTCACCACGATCAGCTTTCTTGAAACAATTCATTAAGCTACTTAACTACTAAGTGAATGAAAATTGATATGCACATATCAAGAACTTAACCCATTTACTTCCATTATTTGCCGCCTCAAAAAATTCATCGCCGCTATCAGTCATGCAATATTGTTTGTTCTACAAGTATATATTTGCAGTACTAGTCTTTGGGCTTGGACTTTGGGGAGATATCTTTTTGTTCACTATAGCCCTAAACATCTGTATACATATAAAAGAAAGGTATTCAACATATGGGGTAAATCTGGATTCAAACAAATATTGATGCAACTCAAGCTCAAGACAAAAAGCACATCAGAATGCATAAATAAGATATCCATAACAACAAACCCCTCCCCAAAACACACAAGAAAAAGGGCTTGCAAATGCTAAAATGTATGTACCTACCTTCTTAGGTCTTGATTCTGAAAGCCAAGCTCTTAAACTTGGAGCCGGGGCAAATTCAATTCAAGAGAGAAACATCTTCTTAAGGAGAAAAGAGACCGATTTCTTGCCAATAACATTGTTGGTGCTATCCAAGCGACTGTCCTTCCCTCTACTGAGAGCTGCACTGTTGCTGCGCTGAAGAGGAAGGCCTTTGTTCGCTATGTTATCAGAAAATGTGTCGTTGGCAGTTCTGTCAATTTTCAAGCTGGACGAGGAATTAAAAATGCAATTGAGGATTATGAGTTTCAAGTTCATTCGTGGAACTAGATTCAACTTGTTTATCCAGTATCAGCTTCAACTCTTTTTGAAGTTCTCCAACTTCTTCAGGCGTAATGTATTGTAGATGATCTTGACACGAAGTTTCGCTCCCCTGAAGATTGCTCCTCTCTGGTTCTTCCTTATTTCCAAATGTCCCAATCGCAAGCAATCCATGAGGCCAGTCGCTGAATTCTTCTTTGGAAGGTTCTCGCAGAATGTGTGGTCTACAATGATGAGGAACCAAGCAAGATATATGAATAACTGCATTTTAGAACTTTAAACCATGATATTTTTCTTTTATAGAGGATAACCAAAAAGGAATGGAGTTTAAAAAATAAACATACCATGAATATCTACTAATAGATTAATACTCAATCAAGAGTAATATTTGCTGAACTAAACTGGACAAGGATTAGAAACTAACAATTGATGCATCTCGCTAAGAACATTATCTAGTTTTTCTGATTATCCTGTACCAATCATACTCTACGGTGTCTTTGAAACTTTCAATTGCTTTAAGGTGTCAAATATGCAGATCAAATGAAGCTAGTCCTTTCTCCACTTGAATGTGAACTCACGGAACAAAGTGGCTGTTTTGTCTCACGTAAAAAATGAGACTAATAGGGTAGCTGATCCTGATTAAAGGTCCACTTACAATAGATCCTAATATCAATGAGCATGAATCAAAGTTTTATGCTCAGTTCACATTTTGAACTTGTCTAGACGTGGTGGCGACTCAAGTATGCCCTTGTTCATCTTTTAGCTTTTTCTATACTCATGCCTTCTTAAGATAAAATATCTTAAAATATCTTGAGATGTGTTTTAAACTTTGTTTTCTAATAAACTTAGTTCCATAATCAGATTCATTAATACTAATCCGTAAATAAGAGGAAAAAAAATGATCAGGGCCACAAATCTTAACTTAGCTCCATCATCCTATGGTCATGCATCTTTGACGTGATAGTATGTCGTCTAACGATGAGCCCTACAAGACTCATGCCTTTGGCCATGATAGACATCATTTTAAGCCCAAAAAAGGCCGGGAAAGAGGTGTTTGGGCCTTCCAAAGTTTTTACCAGTTTTTGAACTTATTTGGGTTTTCCGTAATTTTGCTATTCTGTCCTTTTCCTATAATTTATGCCACATTATTTCTTAATGAATGTATATTAATAAAATGAGTATACCTGACAACCTTATCCCTTTGCTTCTGATATAGATGGATTTTTACATTGAAAACTATGATCATCTGTCTGCTAGTGTAATTTTACAAAAGCTATCCACTTGTTCCAAGACCCAAGAATTAATAGGGAAGTTTTACTCTTTCAAGCTAAACTAATTTCTGCATGGCTATGGTGGAAGAATCTTATTCATTTGTCATCAAGGCCACAATTTGACATATAAAAAGAAACATGTTGACTCCTCAATGCATTACCTTATTGATGCCAATCCAACAAAGCGAAGGACTTTATTAGCTAGCAAGATGAAAGTCAAATGCGATTTCTTCAGATTGCACGACTATAAGCTAGTTGGCCGTACAAAGACAAGAATCCGAGATGCAGAGAACTAATAGAAGTGTGTGGGGGACCTAATGGGTTAAGTAGGGAATACAACCATAATCCCGTGGGAATGTCACTTACTAACTGTACCAGCATACAGCCCTGCCTGCTGAAGTTCATCGCCATCTAAACCTCCCCACCTGCCTAGAAATGTCTTGGTTTGCATAAAGTCAACTGTTCATTGCTTTTTTTGCAGTCTCAAACGAGCAGAAGGAAACAATTTAGCAATGAGGGATTGAGCCCACTCTAATAAATGATAATTCATGGTTGACAGCTCTTTTCGTAAATGACAGATTTTCTGATCCAAAACATGTCCATATATAAAGTTTATATACAATTATCGGTCAATGCAGAGGGTTATAATTTTTTGTCCTTGCTATTCACATTAGTTTCCAAGTAATTCGTCTAAACAAGTTGGAAAATCTTGCGTTAATCACTTAAAACTTTGAATATGTTGCACATCCAATAGCTAAACCTTAATAATGCTTGTGCTCAGATCCTATAAACAAGAACTTATACTGTTGGATATTATAAAAATAGTCAGCTTGCATATCCCTCAAGCGTGGGTTATGGAAATTACAAATCCCTAAAGCCAAGATGATCCTCTGCTAAAGTATCTCTAAGCCTATGTTACATGGACTCAGGGATCCTTGTCAGGTGCAGGGTAGTAGTACCTGATGTTGGACTCTCCAATTATTACAACATTTTTTTGTTATTTTAAGCTATTTGAAGAGTACAGCTGCCACACCCATACCCATGTGGACTCGTGTCGGCATGGGTGTTTCGCCCTCAACTGAAGGGTCTATATAAAACAGGTTCAAGCACAATCTTTACTCAGGCTTCAACAACACTTAAATGAGGAATGTAGATCATATAAAGATACAAGTAAAAGGTGAGAATCATGTAGATCTCATCACGTGATTGAAGGTCATGAAAAGTTTCTTCCTTTCGATCAGGCTGCTAATCCTAGCTATAGTTTTATATATGATCTTTTATCTTAATCTAATTTCAATATAACTTTGTCAAAATTCCTCAAATCTATGGCTTGTACATATCAATCACATGCACTATTCTATATCCCACTCCCAGTAAAATAAATAAAATAGCTCACTTGTTTCGATATTCAAAAGGGATTCGAATCCCCTTCATTATGCTTTTCACGCAATTTCTTCCAATTAATACACATTTTTAGCAATAAAATTACATTTTTAGCGACGACACTAGTGACATAATTATTCTCGACCTAAGACTGAGATTTAAAATGAGTCATTTCAACTTTAAATAAGTCTAGTGACACAATTATTTAAATAACCTGTCATTACGACACTAGTGACAATTATTCTCGACCTTGAGAAAAAGTGAAAGGAAAATCAACTTTGAAAAAAATAAAAATATATATTAAAAAAATTGTATTTTTCAAATTTGATGCAAGGAGTCATTTCAACTCTAATAAGATCTAGATATCGAATCTTATCAATAACAAAATTTTAAACTCTACCCCTTAAGAAAATAAAATGAACATTTTAAAATAATTATCAAATAACGTTGTCTGATTTTTATGTTCAATAGTAAAACTATGCCTGGGATTGCTTAATTGTGATTACTTCTTTTGATTATAATCAAATTTTAAAAAGTACTTAAATTAATAAAAAGTGAAAAGCGTTTGATATAAAAAAAATTGTTAATCATTTATTTCAAGTGTATGTTACTAAAAAATAATGTTTTGAAAAGTAAAGATGAGTAATGGATGAACTTACTAAAATCAATAATATACTTGGTCAAATCTAATTATTAGATTTGACAAATATTCAAAAAACTCCAAATTGAAGATTCTAATTATTTTCGTAAAAAATAATTATCATCAATTTTAAAATCATATTATCAAATATTTTTTACTTCTTAAAACTGACTGCTTATAAGAATCTCAAACATCCCGTAAATAAAAACTCAAAAATATATGAAATTACCAAACGAATCCTAATGCTACATTTGTAAGTTTGGAGGGATGGGATGAAAAGGAAAAGTATAAAAAGGGAAGGAATTATAATTTTTCTTTTCTATGCTTGTGAATTTTAGAAAGAAAAAGAAAGAATGAGATTTTAATTATATTTTCTCTTGTTTGTAAGTTTATAAGTAGGGAAAGGAGGTAAAGAAAGGAAGGAAAAGAATTTTTATTTCTGTTACTATATTACTCATACATATAAATATAAATATGATAAATGATATGATTTAACAACGTTTGAAGAATGAGAAATAAACTATTGTTTAATTATAAGTGATAATATGAAAAACTAAGTACTTAATTTTTTATTAGCATCTACGTACATATAACAAATAAAAAGGAACAAAATTCTCCCTCTAAAAAGACAAATAAAAAGCAACGGACGGAGTATATCCAATGTTTTTGGAAGGCACTTTTAATATAATATAGTAGAAGAGACTGTTACAAATTCTTAATTAGTTTCCAATTATATATATATAGCAGTATATAATGAGTAATTAATTTAAATAAACTATATCTATATATCTTGTCTCACAGGCTCAAACCGAGCGTTGTGATAATAGCAATCTCCGAGCTGGGAAACCCTTATGCCCAATATGCCCAAAATGTGGCGATCCAAGGGCTACGTGTGGTGAAATATCTTACAATGAACAAAAAATGATGAGTTATAAATAACTGGGGACAACATATTATTTATTTTAAAATGTTATTTTTGGTAATATAAAAATATCTAACTTAATTTTTTTGGGGTGGGGTGGGGGAAAATTAATTTTACTCCCAAATCTCTTCTGCCTCCATAAAAAATGCTTATAAACATAAGATTTTAAAAAAAAATTAATTATAGGAGTACTAAATTAAGGTGGTAAAATTACAAACATGGTGTAAACATCCTATACTCTGCATCATACATGTTTCCTATCCTTCTTTTGATAAGCGATCATATTGCTGAATCAGAGCTAAATTTGGTAGTGGACTGTTTGTATGTCATGCTACTGCAATGTCTTAAATTATAGGAGTACTAAACTAAGGTGGTAAAATTGGAGGAGCTTATAACTTGATACCCTTTTTTCGATAGACAACTTTATATACACTATAATTAAATATTATTTCAAACACTATATATATTTTAATCATTAAAAAATAAGACCTAACACAAATTTTCATATCAAGTCCTATATTTTAATAGTTAAGATCATCTTGTTGTACTTGATGTTGTGTTCCTTGTGATACATTTATACTTATTCTTTTTGGTATACCACTACTCCTACTCCTAAGTTACATGGATTTTATATGATCTGACACAATAGTACTTTGTTAATAAAAAAATCTTACAAAAAATTACTTACAAAATAATACGGCAGGCTATAGTTGGTTACTACCGCTAAGTTTACTCATATTTAATGGATCGTCCATTAATTACATTTTGTCATATTATTTTATAAAATAATTTTAAAAGCTTTTTTTGTCACCGTATCAACACTTGATCTGACATGAGTACTTTGAATAAGTATATCAATATTTTTATAATTTTGTTAATTTTTTATATTAAAATTAAATGTCCAACACTCTATCTTTGTTAAAAAATAGTGTTGAATAACTACTTCGGCACAAGATTATTCGAAGCTTAGATGATGTTCTGAGTGTTTGACAATGGCACGAAAGTTCTTCATGTGAATCCTCATTTGGTACCGGAGATTATAAATTCGATATATGAAACTGGGCTTTGTGCTTTTCATAATTGTTGGAAATTTGCAGTTGCTATAGTAACATGCACAGTCAACACATGTATCTTTCTCTCTATGTACCCAAATGTAATTCTTTTTTACATGTACTATAAAACATAGACACCAACATATAATACAAGAAGTATTTGAGAGATCTCATACTGTTGTTGTTCTAGTCATTAATCTCAGTCACAGCATGCACCACAACAATAGTAACAGCCTAAACATGATAGGGCACCACAGAGTTGTGTTAGTGCGATTGCGCTTTGGTTATTTATACGAGAACAAGTCTGAATGCAACACATGCAACAGCAGTGGCTACACATCTTGCCGCAACAACTTGAGGCTGCCCTAAATAACATTTCTGCACGCTCTGGCAATTTAGCTTCATCATATCCTGGAGGAGTGTTTTCTACGGTGGCAGTTAGATTTCCAAAACCCAATCCAAAATTACGGAGTACCATTATCTTTTGGTACTCGAGCTCGGTGGACACCTTTTTCTACAGCATTTAAATTAAGCATGAACACACGATGCCTTGAAGGTACATATACATACATACATATATATATATATATATATATATATATATATATATATATATATATATTAGAAACTACATACCTTATCTGTTCCAGCTGAGTCACTGGTGGCTTTCTTCAACTTCTCTGTCTCAAGCAAGATCATGTGGGTATACTCAGAGATGATTGAATTTTGTATGCTCAGTTTTGATATCTGGCAAAACAATATAAGTAAAAGGTTAAGGTAATGTTTTTTGATGCAACAGGAAATGTTATGAGAGTGAATTCCAAGAAAGCTGTTTCATCCTAATCATATGTTGAAAAGTTAAATGGACAAGAAAACTAGGAAAACTTGGAGAATTCTTCAGGAAGATATTAAGATCATAGTACAAGGATGGTGCTGCGCTACATAAATTAATCAACTAGATCAACTACCAAGTAAGTAATAACATAAATATATCATCTTAAAAAGGTCCATCCTATACAGGTCAACATAAAATGTAATAACTGATAGGCTACTGAAGGTTCTGCAATCCAACTGAATTTTCTCTTTCATGTTCTGTGGACTGATCTAGACAAAAATTCCAGGGCTACACCATGTAGAACTTACAGGCTTCTAAACCAATTTAACTCTTTGCAGTCTCACTACATAATCTTAAACATAGTTTGAAATACTATGGGCTGTATTATACCTTTTCCTTGAGGTCTTTATTCTCTGAAAACCATGCTTGAGCCGTGTATAGTTCAATCTGTTGCTTTGCAAGTACCTGTTAGATGGGGAGAGATCAAATGACATATAAGGAGAGATCAAATGACATAATAAAGGTAAGATTTTAGGAAATCATTTAAATTAAGCATTGAAAACTCTCAATTTAAACTAGAACCACACAAATATATTGAGAATTCATGGCAGAAAATATGTTGCCTAACAAATCTTGGTACCACCCAAATATATTGAGACAACTCCTATATGTTGCCTCTCTGTTCCAGCTTATATCTCTGGATAACGTCCAGAGATATGACATGTAACTGATGAACTTTATTGAGCTGTGCATCTTAGGGAATTAAAACACTAGTAGATATACACAACTAGTTGTTATAATGCAAGAAGGTTTAAATATCACAACTCAACGGTTTAAGTAAAATTAATATATATATATATATATATATATATGGTCTTTTATTTAGTTGGAAGACATTCTTTATTCATAACCATAAATTCTGTATACGCAACCAAAGTGCTTGGAAAAAGTGAAGGTTAAATGGCACCAAGACACCAAATAAAACATATAAAGATCACATAAAACATATTACTGATACTAAAGAGTGGGCACCTTACCTTATCAAGAGGTATATCCTTCGCCTCTTGTACCTTCAAGTCTATGGAGAAACTGCTCATATCTGCAAGGATGCCTTTAGCTTTCAGGGTACTAGGGAAATCTCCCTGGTATCTCCCGGATATTATCAATGGGCTTTCAGACAGGTCAGGTATATGTGAAGGATACACCTATAATGAGGATTATAAGAACTTAAATTTAAAATAAAATTGAGATGATCCAGAATGAATTTTACATTATTCCAACTAGATATCATTTACACTCTTTATGCAGAAAATTAGAGAAAACTTTTACCCAGTGCAAAACACGAAACAAAAACAAAAGAGAAAGAAGGAAAAGCAGGAACAAATTTGACAGATCTCTATTGAGATAACTAACGTTAAAATAATCAGAATAGTTAGTGACGAATCCCATTAATGGAAGAATTAGGAAGGATATTCTTTAGTCAAGTCTGAGGATAAAGAGCATAAGAAGTTATCATGATAATATATAAGCATACCTCTAGATCATCAAGATTGTCCAAACTGTCAATGCTTATATTTGCAAGGATCGTTGAGGAAGCTCTGGTGAAGAATCTTTTCATTCGAACCTCAATTGAATCTGAACAAACACAAAACATATTGGGAAATCAGGTTATTTTACATAACCTCTACATGCTTTCTAACCTAAATTTATAGATAAGGTATTTTGGAAAAGTTAAAAGACATTTTTGCCAACAACATAAAGGAACACTTGAATATTAGGGTTTACATATTTATAATGTGGAAGGAAGAAAAACAAGAAGAGCGAAAGACAGGAAATTTGTGTGTATGTCTTATAGACTTATGGAACCACACCACAAATATATGTACTTCAAAGTTATCCAACTTATAATAAGAAAGATTAGGAAAAGGATAACTTAACACTTCCCCTCAAATTGGAGCAAAGATATTTCTCTCACTTTACCACCCGCCTTTAGTCAGGACATCAGTAAGCTAATCAATTAAAATTTCCATGAGGAAGACAAATGATACCACTATAAAGTTTTCCTTATAATAAAATACCAGTCTATCTCTAAGTAATTCGTTCAGTCATGTTGAACACGATCATGAGCAATGTCGATGGCCGCCTTATTATAACAAAATAAATTCATAAGACCATCCAATGCAATAACTTATTCTGCCAAGGATGATCAAGTCAACAAGAGCTCGGACACACCAAGAGTCAAAGCTCGGTATTCAGCCTTGAAATCTATAACCCACAAAACACGAGAGCAATTTTCCATGATCCAACGCACAATAATAGTTCTTCCGATCACTTATTTTATAAATTCCTCTATTTAGGAGAAAGTCAACAAGAGCTCGGACACACCAAGAGTCAAAGCTAGGTATTCGGCCTTGAAATCTATAACCCACAAAACACAAGAGCAATTTTCCATGATCCAATCCACAACAATAGTTCTTCCGATCACTTATTTTATAAATTCCTCTATTTAGGAGAAAGGATTCATCGACAGATTTTAAAGTAAGAAGTTACCTGCATCATAAGCAGCATCATAATGGCCCCTGCCAATTATTGCAAGCATTCGTAGAAAGTAGTGGTTACAGAAGGAACCTGCAAAGTTTTAAGATGACAATTCAACTGAAAGGTAAAAGAAAGGAAATATGATACCTGCAGATGCAATAAAAGTTATTTCTCAATTACAACATATCAAGTTGACTGGAAGAAGGAACCTGAATTTTATTTGAAATGAAAATTCAACTAAAAGGTATATAAGTCGAAGGCCGTCTAACACCTAAAGGTGCAATAATAGTGATCTTTGCAAAACATCATAGAGTGAAAACAAAGGTCTCTAGCATAAAACATGAACGAGAAGATACATAACTATCAAACAGAACCAAAAATGTTAAAGTTTTATCAACCTTCGTCCACAATTGCAAATGGGTGTAAAAAAAGTAGTTAAAACTTAAAAGGGCAATCAATTCCATTTGTCAGGCATAAATCAGCTCTGAGTCTGTGAAATATAAAAGGGCAATGGAAAATATATTTTATGCAAACCTGCTAATTTTTTCTCAATTATGTAAAACCAATATTTAACATATTAAAAAAGTCAGCCAAAAGGTTTAAACTTTCAACAAACTTTAATACTAAAAACTAAATACACATGTTTCCAAAATGCGAGTTCTATAACTTAAGCCATAATGATGGATATTGAAACACAAAATCATTACCTATGCCAAACGTATAAAGACGTGGGTGTAATGATCCTTGATTTTTTAGATGACTTTTCACAACGTCACAAATGTGTCTCTCATCTTCAACAGCCCCGTCAGTGATGAGAAAAATAATAGGAGTCGACTTGTGGGTATTGGACATCATCTCTAAGGCCTAAGAAAGGGGAGGAGAAAAGTCCAATTAGAGCTGACAGAAAAGGATTATAATTTACGTCAAAAGTAGTAAAAATTGATGCCAAAAGAGAAAAGTATAGCTGATCTGTAAATAAAACGAAAATAGAGTGAACGTGAGAAATCTGTCTCAAAATTATGTATTTCATCTTCACGAAAATCACAATCGTACCTAATCATAAAACATTTTTACTCTACATGGCGCACCACAGCAATTGTGTACTTTACAAGCCTACATACAAAAATATGCAGAATATTTACAGAAAATTGAGATTTAAGACTTATTTTGTACTTAATTGGTGAACAATCAGCAAGCATAGAATGTATGTTCCTTCAACAATTGTGTTCTAGGAAACAAAAACCAATAGCACAAAAAAGACCATCCGAGCAACACCGGTTTTGGGTTGGCCAGTCGGTCAATAATGATGTTTATAGATGAAATTCTACATGAGAAAAATTTACGAATTAAGAATATGTTATTTCCACAGCAGTGAACTGACAATTGCATACAAACAACATAATTAGACTATAGCAGACAGACAAAGATAAGTAAACAACAAACAAAACATTCTGGATAAGTGCACTTGAAAGTCGAAACCAAAAGAAAATGAAACAAGACCTTATTCAGGGGAAGCAACATTTTTGTACCACCCCCCGCAACAAAGTTCATGTTAATCCACTCCGTAACTTTTTCAATAGCCTCCTTGGTTGCCAACTCCAGAGATGATGAGAATAGGTACGTTTCATCATTAAATGCTATTAAGTTAAATGAGTCTCCTGGGTCAAGCTTTGAGAGTGCTGCAGAGAGTGCATTTTTTGTATCCTCAAGTGGCTTCCCCCGCATGCTTCCACTTATATCAACCACAAACAATACTTCCTTTCTGAAAACCTATCAAAAGAATTGAATAAAAAGAAAATATTTTAGTTAGGCAAGACAAAACACATAACAGTAAAACTGACAATGAACAAAAAAACTGAGTTTGGAGGAGAGACAAATCAATCTTTCTAGAAAAATTGAACAAAAGCTTAATTGGGAAAGCCAATTTGAGATTTCTATATCTTCTACACTTGTCAAGAGAAGAAGATCTCCTTGAATTGTCTATTCATCTAACTCCAATTTATTTATAGTAGTCAAATTCAGCTCAACTTATAAGTTATAAACTCTTCCAAACTTTTTAATTTAATAAAAACCTCAGCATTAGCTTTAAGTTTATGCTCATTTTATAACGAGATAATCCTGAACAGGCTCAAGCTTTCCTCAGTACAGGTTGTGACATGCTGCATGGAAAATGTGTGCAAGACAGTAAGCCCACTAAACTTCATCCACCACTAACCCCCACCCCAAATATGTTGGCTAGGTGTTACCATACAAATGTTATACTTAAGCTCGAACTGGGTGATACTTGGCCCTAATCAATTCCTTTCCACCACGAGATTCATCTCTTAAGGGGTTAAAAAGTACTCTTTCCTTCTGGCTTTACTCGTCTCCTTTTTTGATGTGTGACATTGATTTTAACGTGTGATAATAATATACTTACAGATTATATATATATATATATATATATATATATATATATATATATATATATATATATATTACATCCTCACTATATATATTATTTGTAAGGAATATAAACTATAATTGAGTTTTATAGCATTTTAAAAATCCATGCCACATGCACAAACAAAAAATAGACAAGTAACGCAGGGCAAAAGTAGTAATTATACTTTTTTCATTTTATGTAAAAGTTTCCCCATCATCTTTCTCATTTCATCTCTTCATATTTAATTGTTCCAGTAACTCTCAGCACATGAATGCAGAGATGCTCAGACATGCATGCACAATGTGAATAAACTAGGAGTATTTGAAGCTTGATAACAATGACCCACTTGGTCATTTCTCTACCAATCTATGACAACTAGTCTCTCGCTTCCAAATGAGTTAATAACAATTAACTGATGCACCACGAGTAGCTTAACCAAGTTATATTCAAGGTACACAATCCATTAGGGATATCTGCATAAATAGTCCAATCCTTTACCCATCCCCCAAACAAACATCTCTAATGAATTTAACTTGGTTAAGAAGATATAGTCTACCATCTATACTCATTTTGTTTGTCCAAATTCTATTGAACCTTCAACCATCTCTCCAATGTTCTACAAACATCCTTGTTTTCACAATTACCTTAATAGTGATATTCCAAGCCTACTTATTTTAGAAATGTAGTTTCTGCATCCAATATTTTACTCCATAAAGCAAAACATCCTATTCTATCCTGTAAAATTTTTCCTTAAGCTTCATAGGTATCACATAGTACTAGTTAAAACTTCTTTATTTACCAACCAGCTGCACTTGATACTAACGACTGTAGTAGATGAAGTAGAACAAGGTACCCTAAAACACAAGAGCCCACGCAAATTAAGGGAGCTTGATTAACAAGCAAAAGCAAGCAATCATAAACCGACCTTTCTACTATGTTCGCTTCCTGGAAAAAGATAGAGGCAGAACATTTCCCTCTGATCATTGTCAAGTATTGATGGTGATTGTAAAATCACACCACCAGAAGCATTAGTAGAAACCTGAAAAGAGAAAGATGGATTAAAAAGATAAGTTCAAATGGAAATTCTCCCAAAGTATGAACTTGCACATCTAGGATCATCAAAGCTTCGGCACATTTTAACTTAGTGGATGTCTTGGAATGCTATTAACATATTGTCCTACCAACATACGGATAGTAACTTACACCATAGGTAAAGGAAAAATCACTGCTTGACCATGCGAGAACATCTGATTCATATAAGAAACCCAACTTTCCCCCTTGGCGTCTTAGTTCCTGAATCCAAAAATCATATGGCTCAGTTATTTGTCAACTAAACGAATATAAGTTAAAATGTTAAACAAAATTTAGTAAAGCTGCACCTTTAGAGGATGACTGATTGTCTTGCACAAAACTTCAGTTCCAGGACCAGAGTTCACATTAAGTTGTATCTTCTCCTTTTTGGACATCTTCTTTCCAGCAGGTGTGACAAACTCTGGGAAACTATATGGTATACTCAAGGTAACTTGGCCATCCTGATACAATAGTTTTTGGGACCATCTTACTTTAATTGAAAGGTTGGTACCCCCATCAATCTGCAAGTCAATGACATGAATTTTAGGAAACAATGGAATAAAAGATAAACTTCTAACTTCTAAATTCATGAAGAAGAAATACAATCAATCCGATCTATTGGATGCAATCTGTAGGTACCTGGGGTATTGTAAAAGTAAATATATGAGGCTTTAGAAAAAAATCTCCATCTTCAAGTTTGGGTTCTTTTTCTGTCGCGTTTTGGTCATCCATGGCAACCAGCTGAGTAGAATATGACTTCCTGTGTGTGTCAACCTCAACACCTAGAATTGAACCCTGTTAGCCAAATAATATATTACTTGAGAACAAAAAAATCAATAACATTGTGTTATTTGAAATGGCAATAAGAAAGAGTTACTAATCTTTACTTACTATCGAGATATATTAATGATATAGATGCCTTTTAAGCCATAAAAATGGGTCGTATATTCCACAACCAGGACAACATGGATATTCATGCAGCTAACCCTGAGTGTATAAACAGTTAAACACTTTCCCCCATTAGAAGACACTGGCCACTTTTGATACTTATAGAGAATGATATTGCAGCTAAGGATGTTAGCCAATTTATGAAGAGCAACATGTGTATCATGAAAGATTGTTCAGGTGAGGCCAAGGAAAGATGATAGTGCCTTTCAGTACTCTTAATGCCAAGTGCTCATTGGATGCATATTCTACTGAATATCAGTCTATGAGGTTATTTAAAGGATTTACAACTTTCTTGGTGGTAGCTTGGCTACAATAGATGCCTGATCAAGATGCCAACGATCTCAACCTAAACTGTTTACTGTTTAGCTTATTTAACAGCTTCTATGTTTCAAATTTTATAACAGGTAAGAGTCATGCTGTTATAAAAGGAATAATAGTTAATTTCGAACAGTGGCGAAGCTAGGTGGAGTTGAGTGGGGTCAATTGACCCCACTGAATTTTTTTTTATTTTTTATAATGTATGATAAATTTTAAAAATTTTAAGTATTATATATAAATTGACACCACTCAAATTTTATAAATTTTTTATTATACGGGGTCAAATTGAAAATTTATAATTTTCTCAATCAAATTTTAATCACATGACTCATATACCTTAAATACATGTATCTCTTTCTATAATATTTTTAAGCTAAATAAAAATTTAATTTATATTATTTTTCAAAATAATTAATAAATTAATTATTTATAAACAGTTGTGATTAGAAAAATCTAATATGAGTCAATATATATATATATATATATATGTGTGTGTGTGACCGGAGAATACAAAAGTATTTTAAAAAAATGGCTCGGGGCCGAACCCCCACTCAGCTTAGGAACAATTTTGACCCCACTGAAATTTTTTTCTGGCTTCGCCCCTGATTTCGAAGACACGGAACAACACATAATTGACATTATGGTCGATAAAACTCCAATTAGAAAAAGAGAGACACAAGAATTCTATTCCTATCTTTTAAGAACAGCTCCCAAACAGAAACTAGAACAAGAAAAACCAAAAAACCTAACAAAATTATAATTAATAGATTATTATACCTGTTCGCCCATAGGAATGGCAATACGACAATCACAGTGCCGGCTTCCCATAACACAATGAACTCTCCAAGAGCCATTAATCACCACGAACGCCGTATCCAAATAACAATCAGCTTCAACTGAAATCCCGTTCATCTGAAGCGGAATCAAAACCGGAGGATGACACCTGCCGTGCACGTGCGGCTGGTAGCTCGGCATGTCGGGATTATCAACGACCGCCGGATCGGGGATCACGGCGTAAACCATAGGCGCCGTCGGGAGGAACGATTGCAGAGATTTCTCCATAGCCGCCATAGGCTTCGGCGGCGCCACCGACCGATCCTTCCCAAAGTATATCCTCTTCGAGAGCCTAACGCCATCTTCCACCGCTTTTACAAATTCGTCCGCCATAGAAATTTTCGATGGAGAAAAGTTAGGGTCTGGAATTTAGAGGATAAAAAGAAGGATTTTGGGAATCGGCGTCACCAACGCGTTGGAATTTGTGCACCTTTTTGGGTCCGTTTAATATGTCTTAAGAGCATGTATTAAGTTCGAAAAATAAGAGATAAATCTCATTAAATATTACTTTTTTATATATTTATACTGAATTTAGTATATAAGGTTCATTAATATATTATTTTTATATTAAATTCAGTATAAATATATAAATAAATAATAATATATATTAAATTTTACGTTTAGTATGTATCTTAAAAGCACGTTATAAAAAATAAAAAAAAAATTAATACTAGTAAAGATGGATTTCGGAGTACGCGAAGGGAGGAGGCACGAGCTCTGTGTGCGCTCTCAGTTCATAACTGTACTTTTAAAATACTAGTAAACGTTGGCCCTGGACCGTTGGTTGCATGACACGTAGGTTGCCGGCGTGTTATCCAGCCTGGCGTTTTGGTTTTATCCTGTAGGGTATTTATGTAAATTTGGTAAGCTTTGTTCATTGGGTTTGGAAAATGTACGATGTAACGGATACTTTTGACTACAAATTTGGTATAGTTAATACTTAAATAAAGATCAAAGAAAAGAATTGTTTCAATTCAAGTTATTAAAGATGCGAATAATTTTGTTACGAGTAATGATTTATATAATAATAAATATAATGACTTAAATGTTTAATATAAAAATAATATAATTTATAATATAAAAATAGTAAGTTTTATTATTTTTATATTAAATTATTATATTTATTATTGTATGAGTCATTACATATAATAAAACTCGGTTGAGAGTTTGTTTACTCTTTATATTTCTTCAAGTAAAGTTTTATCCCGAAGGTTAAGATTGAAATTTGGTAATATTTAAATTTAAGTTTAATTCTTATTTTATTTTAATGAGTTTATTTTTTGTGTTTATGAAAGTTTGTATTTTTTCATTACGAGATTTGATTGGTTATTAAAATGAGATTTAATTAATTATTGAGATTATAATAATGATGATATATTTTAAGTTCGTGTAGTTATGTAGATTTACTTGTAAATTTATTTCTTTCTCCTTTATTAAGTTTGATTGGTTATTGAGATGAGATTATAATAGTGATGATATATTTTAAGTTTGTATTTTTACTTTATATGAAATTTGTTTGTGGGTTCAGTTCTTTCATCTTTATAAAATTTGATTGATTATTAAGATTATAATAGTGATAATATTGTTAATTATAAAAAATAAGATTTTCTTAGAAAGCACCGAAAATAATGTATAATAATATTTATTTATATATTTACACTGAATTCAATACATAAAAAAATAATATACTAGTGGACCCCATGTATTGAATTTCGTATAAATATATAAACAAATAAAATTTATCCTTATTTTTCACGCTTAGCATGTGTTTTAAGGGTACATGCTAAAAGAACCTTAAAAAATATAATGTACCTACTCAAAGTAGGGCTAAAATAGTCCTATACTTACCCTACGCTATCAAAGGAAAGAATTATGGGACTCCCCGCCCTCCTATCCAAGGAAAGAATTGTCGGACTCCCACCATTTTGAAGTTTGATGTTGATTGTTCATAAAAATATATTTCCTTAATTTCAAATTATAAAATTATTATTAATTTTTTAAATATTAATTTTAAATTTTTTAAAATTCAAAATTATCATGAATTCATATAATTTAAGATAATATAATTATAAATATCATAAATTATCTAAAAAATACTATTAATTATAAAATATATTATTTTTAAAACTTAAATAAATTATGTCAATTTTAAATTTAAAAATATTTCAAACTAACTTTTAAAAAATTAATATTGATCTTATAATTCCAAACGCATGGAATATGTTATTTCAAGTAATTGAATTTAAGAGTTTTAAGAGATCTGGGTATATTATTTTACTCGTTTTGAGTAAATTTATTAGAAAATTGTTTCATAAAACAAGCGACGAAGCAAGAGGTATTGAGATGCGTTTTGTGCAGGGCAATTTGGCACGATAACAACCACCACCTAACAAATTTATTATTCCGCGACAAGTGACAACCAAAACTAGATAGTATCCGCACGTTGGCTTCCAACAGGTTTAGTGTTCCCTAACCGCCAAATCAACTCAGTAGCCCATAGTTTGCTTAACCTCCTGCATGTTCATCACGAATCTAAAGCCAGACTCGAGATAGATAGCAAGATGAGCAATAAACCTCTGAAAAAAGTATAACTTTGTAACAGATTCTTTAGAATATAAATCAAATACATTGTTGGGGGTTCAAATTGTGTGCCCCCGTAGTCTATGCCTCGCCTTTGCTTAAACTTGAATATTCTTCCTGCCCTATACTTGTATCTACCTACTACTATACCTCCTAAAGTTCATCGCTCCAAAATTACATCATTCTTTCCGGAGAAGAACGTTCTTTACCAACTCCAAAACCATGAAGTGTAGTAGAAGTAGCAAGAAAGAATCAAGTTTAGCCAAGCTGTGTGTAAGAAACATGCAAGTATAGGAATATCAATACCCCGCCACCTGAATTGGCAACTAACTGCAAAGCAGCAGCAGCAGTGTGACAAGTAACTAAATGCTGGCTCTGGTTTCTAACTATGTTAAATGGCATTTCTAGTCTGTTGATTGCATTTGTGAGAAAACGGGCAATTGGTGCGGGAAAGCAGGGTACACATATCTCCAAGGCATAAAGTGAGCCAGATTTGTCAGACTAAAGTTGTGCAAAAAGGAGTTCATTCCATGTATCAGGAACCCCAGGTAGGCACCAGTGCAAGCAATCTTGCATTCCTGGCGTGGATTTGAGGCTATATCTGGAAATGTGACCCTCGTCTCTTAGCTGAGATAAAGCTGTTATGTCCAAGAGCTTAACCCTAGTTCCCTTCACTGACCCTGCAGCCTGAGGATCAATGGACTCATCTTGCAAAACTTCCAATTCCCCAGAATGCGGGGTGGTATTGTCACAGGTACCTCCGGTGTTCCAGTCTCCATTAAAAAAGTGTCTGGGTGAGATCGACCGGTAGAATGCTTTCAAGCCTGGATATTTGGGGAGTTCTGAGTTCACCCAGTTGACAATGCTGTAAATCGTAAAATTTTTAGCACCGACAATATTCGCAATCTTTCTTTTGGTATTAGGCTTGCCCCCAACATGCATGACCCACCGATTAGCGTTGAGCTTCCCTCTATTCCAATGATGTCCAGTATTGAGAACAAGAACATCAAATTTGTGAAGGAAATTTCGCAAAAATGCTGGAGGCCGATCAAGGTGCATGGCAAAATCAGTGACCGGGTTTGTAATGTCAAGAGGCTCTAAGTCACAGAGACTGGCAGACCAATAATAGAGAATGGTAGTGTTGGCCTTTGGGAACCGATAGGCCCACCCATCAGGACGTACATGTCCACGAGCTTTGACAAGACCATATTCCCTTCCAACATCAAGAACATCAGGCCTCTCTTCACCACCAGTGACCATGCACATTAGCGACTGGAACTGCTGCCGGCCCAATGAATCCCCGATGAAAGCTAGAGTTTTATTCTGCATCCTGTAATGATTTGTCATAATCAACGTAAACTGTTATTGTATCAAAGACAGCAACCAAAAGTAATATCGAAAATAGTAACTACTATACATTTGTACTAGGGAGTGGAAAGGAGATGGTAGGCAGGTTGAACCTCACTAAGAAGCTGCTGTATAATTATAAAGGATTTAGCAAATAACTGAGACGTAAGTTCACAAGCAGGGTGACAACGATTAGCTTATGAAACAAATTACAAAACTTGATAAGCAGTTGGAGGAGTCCCAGTTTCACAAATTCATTAGCCTGTTTGCCAAATTATATGATATACCTAATTTTTCAATCAGATCAGCTTTGCAGTGACCCTACCCAATAATAAAGCAGTTTGAGACCTTCAGTTATGGTTTATTAATCACAACCCATTTTTAATTAGCTAATCTCAGTCCAGACAATAGATTTTATACATGTGAAACCAAAAGAATTATCAAGTTTTAATGCATAGATAAACCTCTAATACCTCTACCTCTAGTAGACCATCTAGATCAAACAACCATGCGTAAAGTTTTCTAAAAATGTGAAAAAACAGTACCTTCTCAGGAATTTAGATCCTGTAAAATCTTCCATTTCACAATCTTTTGGTTGCCACCGTAACTTCTCATATGCAAAATCAGTACGTTGTGTCAAGTGGCAAGCCCACATTGATGACAACCATTGCTTACAACCAAACCCAGAATACAAAGGCCGATTATCATCTGTAATCCATTTTCCTTTAGCATAGTTACAGGCTGAAATAGAAGTCAAATAGAATAGCAGTCACGGACTAGTAAGAATATATCCCCACATGTATATACTGAAATAATCACCATAGTTAAGGAAGTTTGTTTAGTAGTAAAGAACAGTATAGATGTGTACGTGAAAATGAAAGGCGTTGGTCAGTCCCATGAGATGAAAGTGACCGAATAACAATATGGGTTACCTTGCTTTTTTACAAGAGTCTTCAAGTTCTCTCTTCCGGGCAATGACGAGTTTGTACTAACAGGCTTCACGGGTGCTACTGACTCCTGCTCTGCATGTTTTGAATTTTTTTCTCCTTTAGAAACTTGTTTGATAACTGAAACCTCTTTGTCCTTTATAGTAGTTTCTGCATCAACAGAATAAAATACATACTCATTTACTCCAAAATATGCATTGATTGGAAGTCCAAATGGGATACATGGAAAACGTGGCACCTCGCCATGCCTGTGGCGAGGTCCTGGTTAAATTTTCAGAAACAAAAAATTTCCAATCCCCTATAGTTGGACCCAAATTCACCTATCCAAAAAAAGAAAAGGGAAAAAAAATCATTTCAGGGAAATAAGATTGTTATATTGTTGAACTGGAAAGTTTGTACTCAAGCCAAGTGGCCAAGAAGTGTAAATTTGGGATAAATCAAGTATCACAATTATAACCATTTAATCTAAGTTCATCATCTAACATCCAAATCATACTACAGTCAATCTAATATAATCCCCCACTTTTAGTAGATAAAACAAATAATAATAAAAAAGCTTAACTTTCATCTCAAACAAGTTAAAGAGTACTTTGTTTAAGAATTGTGTGTTTGGGGGGGGGGGGGGGGGGGGGGGTGTCTTGTTGCATTGAACAATGGATAAAAAACAGCCACGTCATTTAATATAATAGCGGGTAGTAAGGAAGTTTAGTATTCCAGCATTTGTCATAAAGCTGTCTTCGGTAAATAGTTCATGCAAGTGTCATAAAAAAGGCATAGTTTAAAGTCATATACGAGCTAAATTCTACCTTCACTTGTTCCACGTAAAGCTGTTGAATTTTTCTTTTCATTTTCATTCATAAAAGGGCTAGTGCTTGTGGAATTGACTGGAGCTACTAAGGGAACACTCACTCCTGAACCATTTTCTCCTTCAGAAACTTGTTTCTCTTTTAATTCATCTGTCATAGCAATCAAGTACAGCTAAAGCTCATAAATATAACATTATAACATGAAAGTACTTAAAAAAGAGCAGACAGGATAAAATTCCAGATTTCACCAACAATTCTATAAACAGAAATTTGATAATAAACTACTGATTACTTCAGTATGGTAACATCTGTAAAAAAGTACTTCAGTATTGAATATTAACTGCAAGGTCTTCATTTTCCAGAATGCAAGTCATTCTAATGTGATTCCTTGCAGCTTATCTAACATTTAAAATGTTCATCCAGTATGGAATCCACTATCCAGCAAGTTAATATTTTAAAAGAAACGGGCATTGGATATATGCATAATTGTTTTCTAAAAATAAGATGTTATAAAAATCTCTCTCCCTCTCTCTTCAGAAAAATATATAATTGAGCAACCATATTCCTGCACCAATGTACTAGTCATCTGGCTGATTAACCATCTATTTCTCTGTGAATGTTCTTCTTGTTTGTCGTACATCATTTAAAAACAAATGCCAAAAGCCTCTTTTACAATTAGGTTTCTTCTTTAGCCACTTTGAGATTGATGCTACAGGAGAGAAAGAGACTATGGAAAGGCGTACTATTGGCAATATTTCTATATTTACCAAAACTCGATGGAAAAGGAAAATATGCATACTCTCTTTTACAACTACCTTTCTTTTGTTGAACACTTCTACTTACGATGCTCTTAATTCAACAAGGAATAGGCCGTTTCTTCAAAGTATTTTAAAAGACCTGAATGTATGTTTGCAAATTCTGTCATTTCTAGCCACCTTTCTCAAAAATAATTATGACCCAAGAGCTAGACGATCTAGTTTTGCAATTTGTATACAATGGGGGAATTCTAGCCTTCTTTTATACCCCTTATACTTCCAAGTGGCTTCACAATATATATTACTAGTCTAACATTCATAACTAGATAAGAATGTAGCTGAATGATTTTAAACAAGGTATATGTAGAGGCAAACCTTGAGGTATCTTTAAGACATGACTCTGAGGTGGAACTACTGCGAAGATAATTGGGGTGTTTGCCCATCCGAAAAAAATAATGACTGTGAAGGCAACAGCAGCGAGGAAGAGAATTAGTTGTTTAGCTCTCAGTCCGTAGAAGCCCCCTTTCATCCTTATGCACACTAAACAATGAACTCACCTTCATTCAAGTTTCATCAGATATATTTTCTTATCTGTATAATAATAAACGGAAAAAGTCTCAGAAACAATAGCACAAAACAAATAATAAGCCTGCTTGTTTTGACTTTCAAAAGTTCAGATTGCTAGTAAGTGCCCATTTATCAGCCCAATGTTACTGGACGGAAAAAAAAAATATTGAATCAAGCATAGAGCAAGAAATGAGAAATGTAAAATTCACCGGTAGTAACAACAGTTCCTATAAATGTGGCTCCAATTTAGAAATGCATGAAAGGAGTAGCAGTTATCAGGAGCTAAATGTGGTGCTATATTACCTCTTCTTCTTTTTTCCCTTTTGACAAGATAAATTATTATAAGAAGCAAGACGCTAAAGGAAGGACTTGAGTGGTGCTGTATTACCAATTTGTAAACAAAAATCAAGGCTGAGAATGAAACAAAGTAACACACAGATACTAGGCAGTTATCCCAGTTAAAAATAAATCCAGTACTATCTAATACCCGGTCCTTAAAACAAGACACAGTTCAGAAAGTAAATGGTATTCTTTTTTAGGACAGGCGACGATAGTTCTTTTTCTCCAACCTCTCCTCCCTTAGGATACTAAAATTTGTATGAACTGGACTCGCTACACCACATGAAACCTCAACTCATTCTCATCGCTCTGTTCAGCCTTTATTTAAGATGGTACATAATTTGGGTATCAAAACATCAAATATACTTTCTTAAACGCCTCCCTCATAAGGGATTTCTTCAGGACACACAGTTGTACCCGATGCAGTTGATTTGATAACTGTGATAACAATGCCTACATTTCCGATCCGAGCCAGACGCCACACCAACCCTAAAGTAGATGTGGCAGGGAGATCTACTCGTATGCTTACAGGAGATAGACTATACAGCCCAAATCCCTATTATCCAATGATCCAGCTGCTTTTGTTGACTATACAGTCTATGCAGTTGGTTTTGTCGCTTCCGCGGAAGAGTCAGCAGCATAGCCAGTTGCTGCTACACAATCACGTGTATACAAAGGATCATTCAATACAAATTGAATATGGACCAAATCTTAATTTTAGAGGAAAGAATCTTCTGCAACCAAGAATACTTCCGGATCAAATAACATGTTTTCATAGCAAAAGATCCCCCTTCATCAAAGCACATGTTCAATCAAAACTCATTGTACCCATGATGCAAATCATTGTTCCATGTCACTTCCATCCAAACAGGAAAAACAAGTTAATCTAGAGAATAAAAGAACTTCCGGGTCACTTCATTCTCACCTAAACTATAAATGGATTAAATAAATGCGTCTGGATCTGATATTTTCCAAATTCAGTATCAATCACTTTCATTTCAAACTAACACTAACCTTCACAAATTCAGCATCTATCACAACCCTAATACTAATAATAGCAATAAGTTTAATAATGCTTAATTGTTAACAAACCCTTAAAACGCCGCATGCTATAAACAAGCTCCTCATCCACTACCAAATATATTAAACTTAGATAAACCAATTTCCGGATCAGTAAATTCACATGCCAAAATCGAGGATTTAAGCAATCAGTCAAACTAATATTAATAGAATACATAGCAGTAATTATTAATATATGTATGAATCTAGGGAAAGACTGTACCTGAAAATTTACACTCCAACAGTTCAGATCTTTGAATTTTGAAATTGCCGGAAGATATGATAATGAGTACGCGAGTACGAAAGTTCAAAGAAGAGTTTCGTGCCACCGGAAGATATAATATAAATTTTAATATTATATTATATTATATTTTTTTAATAATTAAGATGAATTTAGTGTTTAAATTTTATTCATTTATACTTATTGGTCTATTATAATAGGGACAACTATTTTATTAGTTTAAAATTTAAAAAATGATGGTATAATAATAAAATTAAAATGATAAATTTAAAGAATTAATATTTCTATAAGAGAAATTGATAGTTTCACAAGACTCTCCTCACATGAAAATGAATTTCACTTATTATTCATGTGAATAAAATCTTACAGAACTATTAATTTTTCTAATAAAAATATCAATTTTCTAAATTTAAGATATTATGTCGATTTGAAATCTATTTATATATCGTTATAAAATGACCTAATGCCCATAGTATTTTTCATAATTATTGCTTATTTTGATAATCGATGAAAAATAAAGAATTCAAGAATTACTAAATATGTCAGAAGTGCATTTAATCGTTAAAAAAGAGGATTTCATCGAGTATCTAAGAGTCCAAAAATTTAGGTCAAAATACAAAATAAAAGTGGATTGATTTTTTTTATTATCCAGAAAGTGGATATCTTACATGGAGTTTTTATTTATTTATAATTATTCTAAGAATATATTATTAGTTTAAATATTTTAAAATGATAACATAATGGTAAAATTAAAATGATAAATTCTATATAACAAAATACAACTGTTTTTGAATTTTCTGCTCAATTAATAAAGTATCAAGACCGTTCAAAATTTAAGATAAATCTCACCATTGATAGTACCAAAAACACGGGTTACAAGTTAGTATAAGATATTGTGTCACTTTATAATTTATTTATATTATTATCATAGTACTATTAAAAAAGAATATTTAAAATAAAAACAAAAACATATAACAAAATAGGATTTTTTTTTTATGTCGACAGAGCCACGGAGGGAGGAGCATTTTTTTATTCTTCACAAATATAATTCTATATAAAATTAGAGATTTTATATTTTTGGGAATGGAGGGAGTGTCTTTATCACACATTAGCAAAAAGAAAAGATAACCTGCTTTAACCATTTGTCGGTGCGTTCAACAACGCTTGCCCATCGACACCGAACCAATAATCCCAAAACTGTTGCTAATTTTCGTAGTATAAGCTAGCAGTAAGTGGTGAAAGAATCAAATTAGCTTGATCGGGTGGGTTAAAGCTTCTATAGATAATACTACTAGTTATATAATTCGTTTTGGTATCAGTTATAACATTGAATTTTCGATTTCTTTTGCAGGTTTCTGGACGTTTTGATTCCAAATTTCAATCAAATGGCACCAGAATCGAACTTAAAAGATGCCGCTCAAGTTGAAGAAGGCTCATCTCTCCAGTCCATCCGCTACAAACGTGGCTCACTTCAGCTACTTGATCAGGTCCTTCTCTCTATATATACGTATTTGTACGTGTTTATCAGTTTATGTATATTATGATTTTTTGTTGCCTCCAAAAAGTTTCCTTTCCTGCTAATTTAATAATTGACTTGTCAATTTGTTTGGGT
Organism: Hedera helix; assembly: GCA_947179155.2. Classification (NCBI taxonomy): domain Eukaryota; kingdom Viridiplantae; phylum Streptophyta; class Magnoliopsida; order Apiales; family Araliaceae; genus Hedera; species Hedera helix. The sequence goes on from OX359278.1 coordinate 39,845,047, forward strand.
GTTAAGTTGTTCTTGTTACTGTTAGGGAAATTGGATTAACTGCTTTCCTTTTATCAGAATCCCTATTTGTTGCATAAAAAGCAAAATGTAATCTCTTACTGATTTTGTATTGGATAAGCTTTTATCTTGAAAGGCTTTGGATCGGGGAAGATTTGGGGTTGTTTTATGGTCCTCTTGCTCTCAGTTTATTTGGGGTTGTTTTATGGTCCTCTTGCTTTCAGTTTATTTCATGGAATCTAATTTGAACTGTTTGTTGACCAGAGAAAGCTTCCACTCGAAACTATTTATTTGAATATTCGTGATGCAACTGATGGATGGTAATGTATCTCTCTCTTGCCTAATTTAAATATACACTTTATCGTGTTGCTTTGCCACTTGAACTCCTATTACCCAATACTAGGATGTTCAATCAACCAGTATCTGTTCACTAATTTATATAGAGAAAATTATCCTCGCGATTTCAGTTCATAGCTATTGATAATCTTAAATTCTTTTGTTAATTTTGAATTTTGGATAAGCTGTCTGTTCATCAGTTAAGAGTCTCTTTCCTGAGCCATGTTATGTATTTCTTCAAGTCGTGGAAGAATGTGATAGTTGTGTACTTAGGTAGGTTATTCAATTTAATACCCCCTCCAAAATTAGAGATACATTTGACCTTTTGAAGTCAATTTGTGAAATTTGAAATCCAAGTTTGATATAGTTTAAGTTTTGAAAACAACAAATAATAAATAGCTGTACTTTGTTCTTAGTTAATAATGAAACTAATTAATTACATATTTATTTTGAATTTTAGAATTACGCGAATTGACTTGAAAATTTTAAATTTTTTCCTGATTTTTAAACGGTGGGAGTATGTGTTTCTATGCACAAATAGCGAGGTCATAAACATATCTTCCACACCAACAACCAATAAACATTTGCTCCATACTTCCCCTGGGAAACTTTTCAATTCAGTTTCTGAGTTATACGTCATAAGCTTACGTCTCCTTGTGGAAACTTGTCCACATATTATATCATGTCCTTTTTGGTATCTTCTATCTTTTCCTAGCATTTCTTAGTATTAATTATATATGATGTGTAACGGAAATTCCTCCAAAAATATTGGGGTAAAGGAGTTGTGTTTATTTTATTTACTAGGTTTTGAGTATCAATTCTTTTTATGTGATATATTAAACTATATTGTTGTGTACTTGCATGAACCAGAAATGGGGAACCTGAAACGGAACCAATATGAGTTTTCAAACCACTATTATCCAAAGAAGAATGACATTTACATCTTAGATCTACCTTATGCCTGCCAGTTACTATTGACAAAAATAATTGTATAGTGTTGGCATCTTGGCTGTACAGTTTCAGAAAATTTAGCTACCTCTTGAATTTCTTTTGTTTGTCCATTGATGATTAATCCATTGTTATAATTGTGTAACATTCATCAACCAATTTTTGTATGTCCAAGTAAATGTTGTTTTGTCTTTGTATGTATTGCGATTACATCAGGGTTGCAATAAGGGATATGGTGGTGCGCGGGGCACCTGCAATTGCTATAGCTGCCGCCCTCTCTCTAGCAGTAGAAGTATCTAATTTAGAGGATTTCGACGGGACTCCTGATGATGAATCATCTTTCCTCATAATGAAGTTAGAGTATCTAGTCTCAAGGTAATCACTAACAAATATTACACAGTAAATTTGTTCTCTAGCTGTAAATTTAAGAAGTGGAGATAATGATACTTGGGCCTTGACAGTTCATCGGAACTAGAGCTGATATCTTGCATGCCTTTTACAGCCGACCAACAGCTGTGAATCTTTCAGATGCTGCAACTAAACTTAAAGAAGTCATAGAGAAGGCTGCTGCCTCTGCTTCAGAAGCCAACACTGTTTTTCAGGTAGTTATTCATGTGCTTTATGCTTTGAATCATTGATATCTTCTTTATGTGGTATACCTCTAGTTTAGAGTTTACCGAGAGAAGGATCAGGAGAAACTTAAGAGATTCATTGGTTTGAGTCTATGTAGGCTGCAGCTTTAACTGAAATTTGGATTCATTGCCATTTGAAGCATACCAAAGTATTTATCTTTTTTATTTGCAATGACAAATTCTATTTGTATTAGGCTTATGTCGAAGCTGCTGAAATTATGCTGGAGGATGACGTTGCTTCCAATAAAGCAATTGGATCATATGGATCTAGTTTTCTTCAGCACCAGCTGAAAGAGTTTAAGAGGCTATCTATTCTGACCCATTGCAATACTGGAAGGTACTTCCTTTCTCTTCCCTCCTCCCTCCCTTCCTCTCTAATCATCATCAATATCATCGTTGTTTATATGTCAAATAGCTAATGCAAAGCCACTTATCTTGCAACAGTCGATTATGAATTCATTCTAATGGTTAATTATATTTTTTAATAGTCTTGCAACAGCTGGATATGGGACTGCCCTAGGCGTGATTCGTGCTCTTCATAGTGATGGAGTATTAGAAAGTGCATATTGCACTGAAACTCGCCCTTTCAATCAAGTGAGTGTATTGCATTTTGACATGCACTTTTTTCACATAATTTCAGAAGTATAATTATTACCAGTAGTACAACCCTAAGTGGCTGCATTGTTGCAGTTAAGAGATAACGTGTAACCCCCCCCCCCCCCCCCCCCCCAAAAAAAAAAACTGCGACAAAGTAAATAAATAAATAAATTGTCTGATAGGAGCGATAATCTATCTAACATATAAAGCTGGAGGCTGGCTGTGATGTTAACAAATTTTTGAAGCTTTTTAGTTTTTCCTAAAATGTCCTTCAACTTTTAAGGTAATTCCTGTTATGTCCTTTTTATATTAGTTTTTTTTCTTTTTTTAATCTTTCTATCTAGTCCTTCAAATTTTATAAAATTCCTATTTTACCCCCACATAATTTATATATGCAACGCGTGTGCTACCGGGTGCTAGTTAGTAATAAATTTCTAGATGCAGTGCTATATCATGACCAAACATTAGGAGCGAGTCTGCTTATTTGATAGCTTCCATTTCATATTATATACAATATACAGAAAACAAGCAAACCTGGATATATCCTGCTAGTGTCTGGTGAAGTTAAATACTACGGCTGAGGCTATCCAACACAAATCATATTTTGAAAACCAAAAGCCTAGTGAGTTACCAAAAGATTGTTATTAGCTTTCAAGCGTAGAAGAAATTATGGGACTGGTCTCTCTCCCCTAAGCAAAACAGTAATATATACTCCATTCCAAAATTTAAGGTCTAGTTTGACATTTAAAGTAAATATAAGACATTTTTCTCAAAATTGACATAGATACATTTAATTTTAGTCAGTGACGAATATAAACTCTCTAAAAAGTACTAATAATTATCAGATTTATTGTTTCTTAATTTTTGCTAAATTATATCAATTTTGAGTTTAAAAATGTCTCATGTTGACTTTGAAAAACGGAGGGACTATGCACGCGCACGCACACACACACACACACATCTTGGAGTTATCAGTAATATATTTATGTACGTGTATGTGGTTGCTTGTGAGATTAACAGGAAAATTATAGGATGGCTTTTGGATTTATGTGGTTTGTATGCCTAGGAATTGTTATATTTTTATTATGGTGCCATGAAGCTAATGTTACAGGATAATTCTGCATCTTTCTGATGCAACACTATAAGCATAGCATATTAATATTTGGTGTCCATTACCACTTCATTACCACTTATCACCTAGCATTTGAACGTGCGCAAATTTGAGGTTTTGTTTATATTTTCCTCAATAATGGCAGGGATCCAGACTGACAGCGTTTGAGTTGGTGCATGATAACATTCCTGCTACTCTTATAGCAGATTCTGCTGCAGCTGCTTTAATGAAAGCTGGACGTGTGAATGCTGTCATTGTTGGAGCCGATCGTGTGGCAGCCAATGGTACTTGAATGCACTTACTAATATACGACTTTATTTTTAATCCTAGCTACCATGTTTGACGTAAAAATGTAACCTAATTCCAGGCGACACTGCTAACAAGATTGGGACCTACAGCCTTGCCCTAGGTGCAATGCATCATGGTATTCCATTTTATGTGGCGGCACCCTTGACCTCCGTTGATTTATCACTTGCTTCTGGACAAGAAATTGTTATAGAGGAAAGATCTGCCAAGGAATTAACACACTCGCGTGGAGGACTTGGGGAACAAGTTGCTGCGTCCGGAATCTCTGTTTGGAACCCTGCTTTTGACGTTACCCCAGCTAAGTTGATAAGTGGTGTTATTACTGAAAAGGTCCTCTCTCTCTCTCTCTCTCTCTCTCTCTCTCTCTCTCTCTCTCACACACACACACACACACACACACACACACACGGGTGCATGCACAGATCCCGGGCATTTCTGATTTCTTGGAATCTGGAAACTCATAATTTGATGAATTTCATCCTTGACAACAATTTTTTTCCCCATAGGGTGTCATAACGAAGTCGAGGACCGATGCTTTTGACATTACGGGTTTCATTCAGAAGATATCAAGCCATTCATAAGAACGAAGGTCCTCTATTGTTAGGGGTTTGTATCAATGTTCAACTGGGGCTGTAGTGTGCATTGCAGTCATAGAGTCGATGAATTGAACTCAAATAAGATGTAATTTTGGTTTGTAATTTTGTTCTTGTGGTGTTTGGTTAAATTAACCCAATTAACACGTGACTTGCGGAAGAAATCAAACTTGTTATCTTGGTGTTGTTTTTCATATGCAAGTTGACTTTTCTTGGTTCAATGAATAAATTTTATTGGTTTTACTGTTAGTACCCATAGTGACCAAATAATTATTTCGAGGAAATAAGGTTCCATTGGTAGACTTGATTATGGCTATAGAACCTACTCATGAGTAACCAACTACCCACATAATAACGTGTTCTCATTCTTTTCTTGGTTCTTACGGCTTATCAAAAGCAGAAATATATTTTTGTTGAAGGACCCGCCAGAATTTGGAGTAGAACGAAGCTGGTGTTTAAAGTTTGAGCAGGACCTTATGATAATACAGATTTGATTGGGCCAAGTTTTTGCCTTTGTATAATTGTATTCATCATCAAATTTAGGGGCTAAAACATATCTATCAATGCCTTGTAGCACATACAAGGTGATTATCAGCTTCACAAAGGATTCTTACTTTTCCTCTACTATTGAAGAACTGTATTTCAGTTACTCCCCAGTTCCATGAAAAATGTCCATATTTTCTACCATAAAATTAAAGAACTTAAGAAACCAACAAATAAATAACTTTAAAAAAAAAAAAAAAAGTAAAAAACAAAATCTTTACATTCGTTGCTTGGTACTACTGATAAGGGAATACCACAGTTTTTTAATCCTATTTTTCTTTTGACAAGGTTTAGAACAATTCCTAATAATGCAGTAGAAGGTGTTTCCCCTTGCAGCCCCATGAATGTTCAAAGTCCACACCTCAGCGGTACTGAAAAGCCAAAAGTTAAAGAAAAGAGACCAAAGGAATTAGCATTATAAAATATATGTGCACATTACAAGATCAAAAATATATGGGGCCGACAATAGAGAAAACAATATGCAAAAAATGCTCGTATAAGCTTTCGATCTTCCAAAACATATCAATCCGAACATAAAAGAATACAAATATTGCATTGGAATGATGCTTATCTTAGTTATGTAACCAAATCACTCGAGAGTTAAAATTTTAAGTAGATGAGTACGGAATTTACAACCGATTCACTCATATTATACAGCCCAGCCAATACACAGAGTTAAACCCCCCAAATGGCATCATAATAATAAAAATGGGGAAAAAAAGTAGAAAGTAGAAACCAAGAGCACAGAGATTACACAGCCATACTACATTGATAATGACATGGTGAACAAGGAAAAAGCAGAAACCACTAAAACAAGATCATGACAAACTTTAACTGTTTAGTGCTTATTGCACACAATATCATCAAAAGTTAAAGCAACAAATCTCATTTAATGTGTCGATGAAGAGCACAACAGAGGGTTTTAGACATTCAACTAAGGAATAGCCTGAAAATACAAACTGACCTTGATGAATCCAATTTTCTTGGCATTGCTGTGAAAGCACTGTCTGCAACACATTAGTCCATACTTCCTGATCATCCCATGAGGGTTTCCACAGACACGGCTATCAAAAGTGTAGAAAGAGTGAGTATGCTTGCCTATATATACAAGAAAAAAGCCGAGAAGAAGGATCATTCCAAAAAAAATATATAAAAAATCTAATGCGGATATTCTGACTAGATGTATAACAGTATAAGTATAATTGTAACATCCCAGTCCTATATCAGTTAATGTGAGATATTTGGATATGTTTATAAGGACCCAAGTTGCTATTATTAATACATTCAGTCATGACCTTTTGGGTGAGCCTGTGGTGGGCTAAGATGACCCAAAAAGATATTATTGAGACAGCTCATTGGGCCTTATTCTGTTGTGATTTGATTCGGACTCGGGATTTGACCCGGGTCGTTACATATGGTATCAGAGCCGACTCTCGAAAGCTCGGGTCGGGTCATCCGATCGGGTTGCCGGAGGTGGGGACACGAAAGCGGGCCTAGTAGGCTGTTGGTATTATCCCACAATGGCTAGAGAGGCAAAGTTTCTGGGCCTTTGTGTGACTACGTGTTTGGCCTGACGGGGACGTCAGGTATTTAAGTGTGGGAGTTTGTAACACCCTAGTCCCACATCAGTTAATGTGAGATATTTGGATGTGTTTATAAGAACCCAAGTTGCTATCATTAATACCTTCAGTCATGACCTTTTGGGTGAGTCTGTGGTGGGTTAAGATGACCCAAGAAGATATTATTGAGACAACTCATTGGGCCTTATTCTGTTATGATTTGATTCGGACTCGGGATTTGACCAGGGTCGTTACAATAATGCTAATCAAAACTTGCTTTATGGCAACCACCCAAAATTGCATTTTGACACCAACCTGCTTTAAAGCACCAAGAAATCCTCACACGAGAAACATGTTTAACATGTTAACATGAGAGTATAAAATTGAGTATTCAAAGAAATTGTCACTACTGTCGAGTCACATACTGCTATAAGAAAAAGTAATCTTCTCCTCGAATGTTAAGTTAAAGCAAGTAGTCAATGAGAAGAGCTTCCAAAACCTTATAATGTTTTCTTATAAAATACCACAACCAAAAAGAAAAACCCCATAAATCACGTCTTAGTAGGGAACTGTACGATCTTTTCCCTTATTGTATTGAGTCAATAACAAAAAAAGAGGTCAGTGCTACAGCCACTTTTTGTTTGATCCAATATTGATCGGGCCAAAAACAATGCACTTTTTTGAGCCACAACAACTTCGGCAAAATAGGGTATTATTCCATTGTGTTGTCCACTTTTGAGCATTTGGCCATCTAACTTTAAAAATATATAATTAGCCAACATAACTAATTAAAATTCTATAATTAGACCATTCTGTTAGAAAATTGGACAGCCGTCAAATCAGTGCTTATATCTATAATAACAAAACACAAGTCATTTTAAAAGAAAAAAAAATTCCCGCTCAACTTAAAAAAGATCTAGATCGTCCAAATATTGGGATAAATCTCACCCTTCTTTTATATCTCCTCTTCTATGTATCCTCCTTCTACTCTAACAACATAGAAGGCTTACATTTCCTATATATAACGGGAGAGGAAGAGTTTAAACCAAAGGCAAAGCCAGTGAGGCAGTGACCGAAGAACCCAACAACTCGGTAGTTGTGGCTCTGGAGAAAGACACGGCGATAGCTTCCATTTCACTCTTGGCTCCTGAGCCTTAGTGGTTTACTCCAAAAAGGTATTCTTTTTCTTTTCCAAGTCACCGTTTTGTTGCTGAGAAAATAATGGGAAAGTTAAAGACCAAAGATTTGGATTTGGATTTGTATTAGACGTTATTTCTCATCTGCGTAAACAAAAGGTAAAATCTTTACTCCAATCCGGTGTGGGTTTTCAGAAATCAAGCATTGAAACATAATCGGTTGACTTTTCCGCTTTTATTTTTGGGTTGTTGGAGCAATGGAAGACATAGATTGGCGTGTTTTTGATTCATTATTGAATTCTGTTGAAGGATATGCCTTTTAAGTATATATTGACAGTTGGGTTAAACTCTGAAGTTGACAATTATAACGACCCGAAGAATTCCTAAATTGTATTGAATTTTGATTCTGTATTCTGGGTGAAGTTGAAAGTTTTGTATCTATTAAGCATTAACTACTTATTTAGTTTCTGTTATAGGGTTATGATAGTTTCGTGGTTACTACATTTTCAGGTTACTTGTAATATTTTGTGTGATTAACTTGATAAACTATGTGGACCGAGGAGCAATAATCAGCATTGGAGTGGATGGGAATCGAAGAACTTGCATGGAAAGTGGAACTTGCTCAGCTGGTAGTGGAATTCAGTGAGTCATACTGAAGCCTTTGGTTCAGTCTTATGATACTAGCTTATTCCATTCCATCATTTTTGGGTTGTACATAATGTTAATGTATACTGTAGACATTCTTCTTTACAGCAATGTGGTAGTTGTATTATGAAATCAGCTGCTATGTGATTGGCTCATGATAGTGCACGAGTAGTGTGCATGATTTAGCTATGGTTGTACACATTAAAAACAGATTATTGCGTTAGCATTATGAAGGTGTATCTTGAATTCTAGCAGGAAATAGACTATTAACTTTTTGCTAAAAGATTTTGTTCAAAGTAAATTAAGTAATTTCTTCGAACTTGGAAGTGAAAATGGGGCCTTTCATCCTACACCAACAGGTATACTGCCAAATTAGTGATTTGTTTAATTTCCCAACTAGAACCACCTTTTATTTTGCCAAATTTACTTTGTATCATAGCTGAGAGCTGCTACATTAGTACTCATACCTTATATAGTGAAATTGTCGTTCCCATGTGTTAGAGATACTATGGAGAGATAAGAGAGATGAGGTGCATAGTTTGTTATCTGTTACTGAGTTAACCTGCAGTATGAGCACTTGATTTATAGAATATTGGCCACATTTTTAGTTTTATTTTTTGTAGGAGATACAAGATAGATCTTTATGAGACTAATTGAAATTTGGACAAAGGCTATAAACATAGTCTGTGGATATAGTTATATGGTAAATGCAGTGAAGCAAGTAAATTGAAAGTCACTATAGTCATTACGTATATGATCAGCCCTATAGTCTTTACTTAGTGATGAGACTATTTTATTAATTATGCTAGATGGTATACTAAATGAATGACATACAATAGTAAATATACATGGACATATAAATAAACACATAATACCTTCAGGTTTATACAATATGCCCTAGGCAGAGTTAATGGAATTTACTTATCGAAGAATTTAAGAAAAAGTAGTATATGAAATAGGATTCATGTAGTGGATCAGAATTGTTGGGACAATGCTTTGCTTGCTTGAATGTTTATCCTAGACTTAAATGTAAGAGTTGGCAAACTCAGCAATAGAATGATTTCTACCCTATTTATCAAAACAATCTTCATCTTACAATTGTCTGAAATACTAACACATTAAAAGTTAAAACTCAATAACATGCGAAGATAAAAGCTTGAATGTATTACTTGGAAATTCTAGAGATAACTGGTCAGCAAGCAAATGTGAAATAATTGAGTGCCTCTATCCCATTGCTATAAACAATGCCAGATCAGCCACCATTTAATTTTTTAAAGGACTTCGTATATATGTGACCTATCTACTTTTATACCTTTAAATATTAGCAGTAAAATTAATCTATTGTGATGTACACATCACACTTTCAAGTCGCAAACAATTTCTCTGGGAAATCTATTATTGGGAAATCTATTATGTTACAGCTACCTTAAGTCGAGTTTTTTTCAATATTAAACTAGCGTGATTTAATAATTTTTTGTTCCTTTTAGTCTTTTATTTTAATTCAATAATACTCTTTAGATAAAAAAACATGATGGACAAAATATTTCACCTGCCAAGACCCATTAATCACGCCTTCTTGATCCAATCATTTTTTCTCTAACTGAAAGTAGACCTAACTCAACGTCTTTCATACCCATTCTATCACCTAGGGATTCAAAAGTATATACTAGCACCATCGAGGGATTCACTAAGGTAATTAATTTTCAATTATTTTAATTGTTAACTAAATTTGTTTTGACAGTTGAGTTAGTTTCCATAACTAACCCCCTTTCCCCTCCCTATCCCTGTATTTTTTTTGAGGTTTTGTGATAATTGAGTAGTTGATTAATTATAGGTGGAAATAACTGAATCGGAGGACCAATTTGCGTCGAAAAGGCGACTTTCTTCGTCCGTGGTGAAGGTGAGTTGAAACACCCTTGATTCTCTAATTTCTATTTAGCTATAATGCTTTTATGGGTCTTGATTGAGTTTTGATTTTGATGTTAATTGGAGTGAAGATTGAGAATGGAGAGATTGTTGACGATGAGCCTGCCAAGGACGTGGGCCGGGGGGCAAATAAAGATTTTATTGTGGAAGAAAGTGTTGAAGTTGTGGGTGCAAACCAGAGTGAGAGAAATCCTCTTAATTGGGCTAAGAGGGTTGGCGATCAGAGACCACCTAAGATGGTAATTTTGTTTTTTGAAAATTTCATTTAATTATTGTTTTGGGTAACTGAGTTTTGTATTTGTGAATGGAGTGATATTGTTTTGTGGAAAGATTGAATTTTTCATTTTTCTTATGTAATTAGGATTCTGAAGCTCCTCCACCCATGTTTGTTCCAAGAGTGTTGCCGAAAGATGAGGACCCAAGTTTGGTTAAAAGGAATAAGAGAATGCTTGGGCAGCTCCTAGGCACCTTGGAGGTAAGAGTACAAGTAGTTATATCCATTTCTGCTTTTGCTATAATACCTAATTGAATTATGTATCTCTCTAATTGCCACCAGAGGCAAGAAGATAATTCTTACATTTCATTCAATTGTTGATATTCGTAGTGCCAGAGGCATGGGTTACTGCTAGTATTCATACATGACAGCAAAATAAAAGTTTAAAACAAAACAAAATGAAGTGGCCAATCCATGTGGATCACAACTGGATATTCATTCCCAAAAATAAAATATCATAAAGCAGCCATATTCATCATACTAGTCCACCCATTAGCCGAAATCCACCATTGTCGCCATTACCCAACCATAATACTCAAGACCTATGTGAACATCTTCTTTAGCCAAAAGGGAAAAAAAGTAAAAAAGGAATAAAACAAGTGCCAAGATTCGCCGCTAGTTATAAAACTTTTTCATCGCCACAGCCAACCCGATAAAATTGGTGCAAACCGTTGTTCCTGGTCATCGTCTTGTTCCTCCATTTCTGGCCAAATTAAGACTTACCCCAGTATTGATCTTATAGTTGAACACCCATTAGCATTCACAAAAACTTTTATATATATAATGGAATTTGATAAAGCTATTTCAAAGCCAGATGAGAAGAATAAGACCCAATTGAGAGGAAAGAGAAGAAACTCAAGATCACAAGAAACCTGATACACTTAAATTATACGATATTTTTATTCCTTAATACTTAGTTTTTATATTTATTGTTTGCTTAAATGTTTAATTATTTAGCTTATTTTGATTTTAATAGGTTTTATAAGATTTTAGTTAATTTATGTTAATTTAGGTAATTTTATAATATTTTTATATTTCTTTTTATTTATGTATTTTTATTTATTTTAGGTGTTTTATTTATTATTATGTGTTTTTAGGATTTTTAGTATTTTTATATTATTTTTAATTATTTTTATATTTTATTTTGTAGGAAAAATAAGCTTGGGGAAAAATTTGTAAAATCAACAAAGATCTAATGGTATAATGGTAATTTCCGACGGCAGACCGCGCAATGCGCGCGTATAGGCAAATCAGCACCGCGAAATTGAAACGACGCCATTTGAGCCATCAGTTAAAGGCGTCCGCGCAATGTGCGAGGAAACGGTTGAGGTAGGGGCGCGGAGTCAAGAAACGATGTCATATTGGCCAAGCTTTCGCGCAATGCGCGGAGGATGCACGTTGACGTCAGGAAGCCTGGCTGGCGTGTTGACCCGGTCAAGGCCCTGTTTGGCAGCGCGAAAATGGAGCAGAAACAAGATTATTTCGGGATTTTGCTACTTTTTGATTCTAAATTGGATTTTAATTCCAACTAGGGTTAGGATAATAATTATTTTATTTTTTCTTTATTTTTAATTGTAAATCCTATTAGGGTTTGGACAAGTTATAAGGTTTATGAAGCCTATAAATAGAGGGTCAACCTCTCATTATTCATTGTAAGTTTTTGGGAGATCTTTCTTCTAATTTCTTGGAGAGAGCTTTTCAACTAGTGGAGATTATTTTGAAGCATGTCAGGTTAAGTTTTTATTTTCAGTTCTAAAGGGATGTTGAATCTTATTTTTAATTGATGTTTTAATTGAGTTTTATAATCTATTTCTTCATGCATGAGATTTATTCTTGATAATCTGTTTTAATTGTTTTATGATATATGCTTGATTAATTTGATAATGACCTGTTAAGTTAATCAATAATTTATCATATACTAGATTAAGATTTGATATTAAGCAAACGATATTTTATCTGATCATAAGTAGCAATTAATAATATTTGATTGTAGACAAACTTTTGAATATTGTTATGATTATCAAGATGACAAGTTAAATAATCTGCGAAGTTATGATTGTTGTTTGGAATAATCTAATTCTCTAATTTTTAATGCAACTGTTATATTAAATCTAGACTGATAGTTCTAGGTTGTATGATAGTTAGGGTCTTTTGTGAGCGATTGCTGCATTAGATTTATAATTTAAGGAGGATTTCAGGTAGCTTGACGATTGTCGGTTATCTAGGATTATTAATCTCAATTGAAGGAACAGATAATAATAACTTGATTAATTTGTTGATTAAAAGAAGGGGATACTGAACTAATGAACTGAAGTTTGTTTTAATTGATTTTTCTCATATTTATTTATTATTCAGTTTTATTTGTTTGTTTGAATTTGAATTAGTTACTAATTAATTCCAAACCCCAATTTAATTAGATATTTTTGAAAACATTAGATTTATTAAAACAATTCACTCTTTGTGGGTTCGACTCTTACTTTCACTACTACATTAATTTTTTTTAAAGTAAGATTTTATTTTTGGTTGCCTGCGACAACATCCCAAATTTTGGCGCCATTGCCGGGGAGTGTTATTTGTTTTATTTATCTTTGTTTTCTTTAGTTAACTATTTAATTTGTTTTATAGTGTATGGCCCGCTCCTCTCAAATTGGCGAATTGAATTTTGATCCAGAAATTGAAAGAACTGCAAGAAGGTTACGAAGAGAGACTCGTCAAGCTAAGAGAGCAATTGAGGAAGAAGCTTTCATATCCTCACCAGGCCTCAACGTTGCACTTGGACTCTATTTCGATAGTTCACATAACGATTCCGACGAGGAGAAAATGGCTGTAAATCAACAACAACAGGACTTTAAATGAGTTGACTACTCTTAATTTAAATCAACAGCCATTGTGCATTGAGTACCCTACTTTAGATACTTCTTTTGAACTTAAATTTGGACTAATCAATCTCTTGCCTACTTTTCGTGGATTTACAGGTGAAGATCCATATAAACATCTAAAGGAGTTTCATGTGGTATGTTCAACTATGAAACCACAAGGAGTCAATGAGGAACACATCAAGCTGAGAGCATTCCCTTTCTCTTTGGCAGACCTAGCAAATGATTGGTTGTACGTTCTCCCTTCAGGTTCAATACAATCATGGAGTGACATGCAAAGACTATTCTTGGTGAAATACTTTCCTGCTTCAAGAGTTGCCAACATAAGGAAGGAGATATGCGACATCCGACAGTACAATGGAAAGACTCTGTACGAGTATTGGGAAAGGTTTAAGAAGTTGTGCTCAAGCTGTCCACTACACCAAATCGATGAACAACATCTTATCCAATATTTTTATGAGGGATTATTGCCAATGAATAGATGTATGATCGATGCTGCAAGTGGTGGAGCACTAGTTGACAAGACTCCCGATGCTGCAAAGAACTTGATTGCAAATATGACAGCTAACTCAGACCAGTATGGAACTAGGGTGGATCACTCACCGAAGAGGGTCAATGAGGTGAACACAGGAAATATTGAGCAACATTTGTTGGATTTAACTGCTTTAGTTTTGAAGATGTCCGCGGGAAATACACCTGTTACAAAGAGTTGTGGGATTTGTTTGTCATCGAATCATGTGACAGAAGCTTGCCCCACATTACAAGAGGATGACACCACACAACAAGCCAACGCAGTAGGGAACTTCCAAGGACAACCTCAACGCAGATATGATCCATATTCTAACACATACAATCCAGGATGAAGGGATCATCCCATTTTGAGCTATGGAGGAAATAGGCCACCACCACCGCCACCGAATGCTTTTCCAAATAGACAACAAGGATTCCAATAACCTCAACAGCAGTATCCACCTCGTCAAGGATCCTGTAAATTCCGGGCCATCTTTTGAAGACATGTTCAAAACTTTCATGAGCCAAACACAAACTTCCATCCATAATCTAGAAAATCAGATTAGTCAGTTGGCTACAACTGTTGGCCAAATGCAAGCTCAAAGCTCAGGGAAGTTACCATCTCAAACTATTGTCAACCCTAAAGAGAATGCAAGTGCTATCACCTTGAGGAGTGGCAAACAGCTGTCTACACCAAAAGCTACTGTTGAGCTCGATGAGGACAAAGTCAAGGAGGAGGCAGAGACATTACAGGTAATTCCTAAACCGCCTGTTCAGTTTAAGTCTAATCATTTACCTTTCCCTCACAGGAATCTTAGAACTTCAAAAAAGGATGAGCAAGAGAAAGAGATTCTAGAGACCTTCAGGAAGGTAGAGGTGAATATTCCTCTATTAGACGCAATCAAGCAAGTTCCAAGGTATGCCAAATTTTTGAAAGAATTATGCACTAATAAGAGGAAATTAAAAGACGATAAAAAAGTGACGGTCGGAGAGAACGTGTCAGCGGTCCTCCAAAGAAAGATGCCCCCTAAATGTAAAGATCCAGGTATGTTCACAATTACGTGCAAAATAGGTAATACCAGATTTGAGAAAGTCATGCTAGATTTTGGAGCTTCAATCAATGTCATACGATTATCTATTTATGCTTCTTTAAATGTAGGACCTTTGAAAAATACTGGTGTTATTATTCAATTGGCTGACCGTACTAACACTTACCCCAAAGGGGTAATTGAGGATGTGTTGGTGTAGGTCAATGAGCTTATATTTCCTGTAGATGTGTTGGTGCAGGTCAATTGAAGATGTGTTGGTGCAGGTCAATTGATGATGTGTTGGTTAAATTAATTAGATGTCCGTCTTTTAATTATCTACATGGCATTTTTATAAAACTAAAAAAATCAAGAAAATGACAAGAGAAAGAAATTAGTAGCCAACTCACTTAAAATTCATACGTGGCTGACTTAAAAAATCCAACGTGATTTTTTTGTCATTGACTAATTTTATTTTATTTTTCTCTCCACTTACTAATCTTCAACCCAGGAAACAACATTTCTCTCTTGATTTCTTCATTTTCAACCCATAAAACATATGCCCAAATTGAATCATCCAAAATTGAAATCCTAGATATATATTTCCCAAATTGATTACAATTTTTTTTCTCTCCTCTTTTTCATCTTCAATCCTAGATATATTTCCCAAATTAATTACAGAGAAATTTGAGCAAAAAGATGATAGAAGAAAAGAAAAAAAAACCCAAATTAGCAAACCTAAAATTCACATATATAATTTTAAGACTTCATTTTCTTCCTAACAAATTAAATCTTACACTCTCACCATTTTTGAACAACCATCCTCATCTCCATTTTCACTATTCTTCCCGAACCCTATTGTTATTCAAATAATACCATCACAGGCCATAAACTAAAGAAGAAATCAACATGGTTATAAAAGACTTTCGTTTATGGTCATTTTATAAAAGACCTTCGGGTAAAAGACATTTTATAAGCATATTGATTTCTTCTTTAGTTTAGGGTATGTGATGGTATTATTTGAATAACAATGAGGTTTGGGAAGAATAGTGAAAATGGAGATAAGGGTGGTTGTTCAAAAAGGTGAAAGTGTAAGATTTAATTTGCCAAGAAGAAAATGAAGCCTTGAAATTATATGCGTGAATTTTAGGTTTGCTGATTTGTTTTTTATTTTTTTTCTTTTCTATCATCTTTTTGCTCAAGTTTCTCTATAATTAATTTGAGGAATATATCTAGGGTTGAAGATGAAGAAGAGGAGAGAAAAAAAGAAGAAACTGTAATCAATTTGGGGAATATATCTAGGGTTTCAATTTTAGATAATTCAATTTGGGCATATGTTTTCTAGGTTAAAAATGAAGAAATCGAGAGAGAAATATTATTTTCTAGGTTGAAGTTGAGTAAATGGAGAGAGAAAGAAATATAAAATAAAATAAAATTAGTCAATGGTAAAAAATTCACGTTGAATTTTTTAAGTCATCCACGTATGAATTTTAAGTGACATGACTACTAATTTATTTCTCGTCATTTTCTTGAATTTTTTATTTTATAAAAATTCCATGTAGATAATTAATAGACGAACATCTAATTAATTTAACAGAATGGTATAATTTTAAAATTTTAATTAGTTCAATGTGTTGATTGCATATTTTTAAAGTTTAGTAGGGTAATACTTACATCCTAACAACTACAGTGGAGTAAAACTCATTTTTGTTATTTTTTTTAAATCCACGTCATAAATTTTTTGACGTCCGTAAAAAAACCCGAACAGAATGGGGTATTTAATATATTTTAGAAAGTTCAGTTGCCAAATTTTATTTTTTTAAAGTTCAATGGTGTAATCCTTACAAACTTACAACAACAGAAGGGTAAAAGCTATTTTTGCCTCCCAAAAACCAATCACAAAATCAATTTTAATCATTAAAAAATAACTTGACATAAATTTTAATATAAAATTATATTTTTTAATAGTTAATATAAATGTAATAGTTAATTTTGTAGTCACATGTTATATGACTTATTCATCGAGAAAAGATATGAAGACCTATCTATTTGTCTCCCGCCCAATCCACCCAGGAGGCCACTGACAAGTAGGTATTTACAAGTCTTTTTTTTTATATCTTAAAATCCAAGTATGAAAATATAATCACAAATTTGCCACCGTCTAACAAATTTGACAGAATGATCTAATTTGCAAATGACATATTTTTAAAATTTAGTAGCATAATGCTTGAGAGTGGACACACACGGTAAAGTAATACCCCTTTTTGCCAAATAATTTAAATTGGAGTAAATTTTCACGAGTCTCAGCATTTATGTAAATGCAGCTATAGTATTCGGAACCTATATCACAGGAGCAAAAAAATCGATCTTCCCCAAAATTAAGAACTGATCGACTTAGATGCAGGTATAGTATCCCGCAACGATTTATTTTAAAATAATTTAAAATTAAAATTTAAGTTATTTATAAATCATTTTAAGGTCAGATTTATAAATAAAAATGTTCGGCACCAGATTAATTTATAAGTCACAAATTAAGTTAAAACCAGTTGCGAAGGTGTTCGGCTGATAATGACTTATAAGTTCAAATAAAATATAAAAATATTAATAAAAATATACATTGATTCAATATCATATCATAAGAATCATTACTTTTTCATTAAATAAAACACTAAACTAATAAATATATTATAAATATAATATAATACATATTAATAATATAATATATATGCATATATTATATTATATGTTATAATATATATATATATATATATATATATATATATATATATATATATATATATATATATATATATATATATATATATATATATTATAATTAATACAAAATAAATATACTACCTCACTTATTAGGAATGATTTATAAGTTATTTTTAAATAAGTATTAAATTCATGCTTATTTATTTTGACTTATAAGTTCAAAAAATAAGTCATTACTAAAAACCTACAACTAAATGACTTATAAGTTAATTTGAACAAGGCCATCAAAAAAACACGAGAGAAATCAAACCAAGAAGAAAAGATAAAAATTTCAACCCACCAAGAACGGGATCAAGGTTTCGGATGCGAGTTCCAAACGTTCGAGTGACCCATCTTCTTTAACTTCAGATAAAACCCTAGAAAATGGAGATTGGAGAGTACAAAACCCGTCTTCTCCCAATTTCTCTGCTTTATTGGCCGCTCTACTGCATTTTTTAATTCTCCGAAAACCCCGTACATATATTCGAAATTACCTCAAAGCCCCAACTTCCCGTTTTCCAAAATTACAATCTTCCCCGTTTTTGGTCTTTATTTCAGAGTTCCCGGCAAAAGCCTATTCCTCCCCCGACGAGTATCCCGACAATTTCAGGTTCTCTCTCCTAAATAAATTTTTTCAGTAAAATTACATTCATAATTCATTTAAAGGTGCACGGTGTTTCTCTTTAATTTTCGTTGTTCAAATTGTGGAATTGGTCAGAATAATTAGGGTTCTTTTGATCACGAATTTACGGTGTTGTGATTATTCAAATATCAAATTTGTAAGGCCATTTGATTTTATCTATTTAGTTCTATACACTCTTTTCTATTTGGTGTGTTTTATTGACTTTATACTAGATTTATACACACATTTTGTTGTTACAAAAACAAATTTCTTCAGGTTGCCTCTAAATTAGGAACAACTACATACCTTCTAGTGGAAATATCTAATCTTTGTAGTTATTGGTACTAGGTTTGTACATTATGTATCTAATATATTTTGAATTATGCATCTTTTTAACTGTTTATCTTGAGTTTGGAATCGTGATTTTCTTTTCAAATAAACAAATTGATAGGTATTGTTTATTGGTGGGGATGTACAGGTAGTTTAGTGAAATGAAGAAGTCAGCATTGCCATTGCAAAATATCTGTGGAGCTGAGAAGCAGAAATGTGGGAAGGAAGCTTTAGTAAAGCTCTTGAGATGGCATTTCGGGCATTCTCAATTCCGAGGGAAGCAGTTAGAAGCTATTGAAGCAGTTTTATCAGGTTTGGTCTTTACTGGATACGTTAATTACATTTCTATTTTTAAGCATAACTGCATAAGTGTATCTGAGTTGGAGTGAAAATCTTGACTTAATCAGGGGGTTTCATTTTCAAGACTTATCCTTGATCACTCCTGATACACTGGTTGTGTGTTTGCTGCCTCATGTACTTGAGGGAAATTCTCATTTAGTTAGTTACTTTGAATTTCGTCAAATGGTTTTGGGGCTCTGTTAGTTCATCTTATTATTTTATCATTCAGGAAGAGATTGTTTCTGCCTCATGCCAACTGGTGGAGGAAAGTCAATGTGCTATCAGATCCCAGCATTGGCAAAAACGGGAATTGTACTCGTTGTTTGTCCTTTAATAGGTGAATGCTGTTAATCTTTTTATTCTTTTTTACATCAAGAAGGAATCTTAAATTGCACAAGGTTTTGTTTGGCGTTCAAATCCAAGGACTCAACATGATTGCTTCAAGTGGTTTTCATTTTGATTGCAGCATTAATGGTCAGTATCTTCGTACTTCCTTGCTCCTAGTACCTCTCAGCTAATAATGAATGGGGATTGATTATTATTATTATTATTATTATTATTATTATTATTATTTAACTCCCTAGGAAACCCAAGTAATGTCATTAAAGGAGAAAGGGATTGCTGCCGAATTTCTATCCTCAACTCAAACTTCGAATGTTAAAGATAAGGTGATTACTTGAATCATGATGTATTTTTCTTTCTGCAATTGTCTGACCAGTTTGGCATAGAAAGTAGTTTGCCATGGTAGAGGGACATAGTTGCATGCTTGGAACATCTGTCCTTTAGATTATTGTGTACTCTTGTCCCACATGGTGTACATCAACCTTGGAAGATGCAATTCTGCAAAGTCTATAAGATATTCGTCAGAAATTGAGAAAAAATATAGTAATTATTAATTAATATTTGTAAAATATCATGTCAAAGAAACTTTTTTTTCTCTTGTAGTTTTACATCAAGCTAACATTCTTGTTCTTAATTTTAGATTCATGAAGACCTTGAATCTGGAAAGCCATCCTTAAAGTTGCTTTATGTAACACCAGAATTGATTGCAACACCTGGATTTATGCTGAAACTGACAAAGATCCATGCTAGAGGGTTGTTGAATCTGGTCGCCATAGATGAGGTTTGAACCCTAGGCTTTAGTTGCTAGTATACATAATTGGTTTCATATTTTCCACCTATTTTTGTCAATATTTCAGGCACATTGCATCTCATCTTGGGGCCATGACTTCAGGTGACTTCTCATTTGTCTTGAGAGTTTTTCAATTTATAGTAACTGTTTCTTGTCATTCTGCTAAAAAAAGTTGTATATCCACTGCCATATTGGGTTTATCAACAAAGATATGAGAACTCGTAGTGGCCACTTTTTTGAAACCACTATCTGTACTTGAAGTGGCTTTTGGTAGCTGATTAAGTTTTTGTTGAACTTCTTCCGTTGCTGCACTAAATCTTGTTGCTTTACTGAATCCGTAAATCTAGTGTTAATAAAAGAAGAACAAAAGCATACCATGCTGCTAATATTCAAAAGCTTGTTATGGCTCCACTTTGGTTTTCATTTCTCCGACATTTCAACTTTCATGGCCGAATTTGTTTCCAAGATTTACTATCCTTGTTGGTACTCTGTGCTATGCTGTCAGTAACAACTAACATCTCTTTCTATCTCTATCTGACTGAGATATTGCTGGTGTAGCAAAGTAGGTTTTATGTTTAATGTTTTTTAGCTTCAAATTTGTTTGTTCCTATATCTGAGCCTTGATTCATTTACTTCCAGAACATATCATACATGACTCCATATATGTAAACTTTCGTCGTTGTCATTTGTTTACTGTTTATCAAATTTCTTCAAGTCACATGGAAGACTATTATCTTGGCTATCTATTGTTTAGTTTCCCACATTATGCTTTTAATTACTAGTGCATCTCTAATTGGCTTATTTTTTTGAAATTATTTCTTTAATTTGTAAGAGTTCGTATACTGCAGGCCTAGCTACCGGAAGCTTTCGTCTTTGAGGAATCGCTTACCCAACATACCAATATTGGCTTTGACAGCTACTGCTGTTCCCATGTGAGCCTGATCACATGCTTTATGTATTTAAACTGTAAAATTTTAACTATTTTATGTTAATAGCAACACTACTCAATTCTTCACACAATCCCCAGGTCTACATTTATTTCCTCTCTACGCACTCTCCCCCAATTTTTTTTGTGTCTCAAGGAAGAAGTTAATTCCTGTTTTGCTAACATATTATTTATCAGCCATGTTGCTGGCAGAAAATATTTCAGAAATTGATTGCTTTTGATTCCATGCAACAAATCTGTAAAATATACTGTATTGGACACAAAGTAACAAATATCATCTTGTGAATATCAAAGTTGTCAGTTTGTGTGCAAAATACTGTAGCGTTGTCCTTTTTCCAGCAATTTCAGATTTACTGCAGTTTTCTCCTTTTTCTGTTTGGAGCTGTGTCTCTTTATTCACACAAAAGTGGTTTTTAATTATGTTGCAGGGTTCAGAGGGATGTGATCGAGTCTTTGTGCTTGCAAAATCCTCTAGTCCTGAAGTCGTCATTTAATCGACCAAATATATATTATGAAGGTTAAGCCAGCTAACTTGATTTCTTTACTTTTTTAATCTGAATGATCAAGTGCAGCCTGCGGAACTTTTAGAGCATGATTTCATTGTTTATTTGTACTTACTCCAACCAATGCATTTTTGCTATTTCTTGTGGTAAACCTGGGTTAACTATTGCAATGACTAGAATGTAGTTGTCAATGCAACTTCGGTAAAGAGGTAGAAACATGCTGTTTATCATGGTTGCAATTTCTTTAAACACCAATGTTATCTGGCTAGCATTTTTGCTTGCTTTGACTGGGGTTTAATCCTTAAAAAAGATACTACCCTCTAGAAAGGTTGATTTCAAGAGTACAGACAGTATATTAGCTTGCTTGCAATGAGAAATTTAGGGGCATTCATTAATTTCTCTCTAGAAATTTAGGTTTTGATAATCTTTTATTTTATAACAAGAAGTTTCTTATTTCAAATGGACTTTGATGTTAAGTACTAAATAATTTATAGTTGTGGGTTTTGGTACTGTTGTGTGCTTCTGATGGTCTCGGTTCATTCTTCATGCTGGTATTGAGCAAGAGAAGAGTAACCACATTTTCCCAAATTTGGCAAGAAGTGACCAAGGGAGTTAACTAATATGTACCTAGAGAGGAGTTGGACCATTGGATAATCAAGTAGAATATATAAAAAAAAATATGGAAAATTAAATTTAGCAAAAAAAAAAAAAAGGTAATCAAGTAGAAGATTTGCAAAATTGGTATGAAATGTGTTTTATACATTACCATTATCAGTCAAAAGTATATGTGAACCAATGCATTATGATTTAATACTTATTTAAGGGAACTATGTTGCTACTACTTATTCCTTTTTTTGTTGAATAGGTAAAAGTAAACAGGGAGTAGTGGGGAAATTTAAAGGTATCAAGGAATATAAGTATTATAGAACACCTTTTCTAACAATACATTTCCATAAGGTGAAGATAAGTTTAATAGTTTATCCTCTAGGTCGGAAACTAGAGATATATAGGTGGTTCACCTTCTGTTGGAAGTTTTTGTTCTGTAGAGTACTTTCTTTATGTCATTAAACATGGCATGGGTGTATGTAATTGACTTTGATCCATTACAATTCAAGACAAGATTATTTAATAAGATCTCATGCAAATTCTCTTTTACTATTGAGTTGTATATGTTTTTACCTGATTATAGTTCTGTATGGCTCAGTTCGGTATAAAGATCTTTTGGAAGATCCATATGTTGATTTAAGCACTCTCCTCAAATCTTGGGGAAATGTCTGTGCAATTATTTACTGCCTTGAACGGACAGCTTGTGATGATTTGGCTGCTTATCTATCAAAGAATGGAATTTCCTGCGCTGGTAAGTGAATGTTTCTCTTGATCCCTTCTAATCTTTCATGATTGAATGTTTATTCATAGACATGTTTTCTTTTTTTTGTTGTACTTTCAGCATATCATGCGGGCTTGAACAATAAGCTGCGGAGTTCTGTTTTGGATGATTGGATTTCTTCAAAGACGCAGGTTGTTGTGGCCACAGTGGCTTTTGGGTATGATCATACTTCAAATGTGTCACAAATAGTCTTCCTTCCAACTATTGCATTCTTCAACTGCAACCATTAGGCTTTTTGTGAAAGTAGCTTCAATACCATTGTATATGCTTCTATTTTTAGGTTTACTTTTCACAGTAAAATTGATAATTAATTTGTTATTATCATATCAACTGGGTATTTTGTTGCTGCATTTTTGTTTGGAGCATCTCTGGAGTATGTGCAGTTTATGTGATTATGGTGTTGCTCTAGGATGGTATGTAACTATTGCTATTATTTTAGTATTTTTTTTTTTAAATTACTTTCAGTCTCTCTATTGGATGATATGATTTATGTACATTTGGAGCTAATGTATGAGGAACACAATATATCTAGGGCATAGACCGCAAGGATGTTAGGATTGTTTGCCACTACAATATTCCCAAGTCAATGGAAGCCTTTTATCAAGAGTCAGGTAGAGCTGGTCGTGATCAATCGCCGTCTAGAAGTGTTTTGTACTACGGAATGGATGACCGTAGAAGAATGGTTGGACCACCATCTTTGACACCAGCCTGTGTTATTTTTTTTATATAGATTTCCCACTAGAAATGTAATTGAAACCCTTACAAAATTTGTCTCAGGAATTTATTTTGAGTAAATCTGAGAGCAAAAAGTTGCAGTCCTCAAGCTTGCAGGATGGATGTATGAAGAAGTCCCTAACTGACTTTAAAAAGGTAACTCCTTAATCATGTCAATGAAGTTAGATGCTCATTGATGTAATACGGATTGCTATTGGATAATGCATGCAGATGGTTGAGTATTGTGAAGAGTCTGGTTGCCGAAGGAAAAAAATCCTTGAGAGTTTTGGGGAACAGGTACTTGAATTTGTGGTTTGGTGTCCCTTTCTGTTAGGATGCTTTATTTGTTATTTAAGATTCAAGTGAGACCACTTATATGCTGCTCCTTAAAAGTAGGTACCTGCAACATTGTGTGGGAAATCTTGTGATGCATGCAAACATCCCAACATAGTGGCCAAGTATTTAGCGGAGTTTACAAGTGTCTCTGCTTTTCAAAAAACCTCACAAATATATATTAGCAGGTATTCATACTGGATGTGATCCTTTTTCATTACAAATTAATATCTAAATTTTCTATTACAAAGCGATGATATAATTAAGTGAAAGAAGAACAGAGTCTCATTTATAGTTAATGGTTGGTTTGGTAAATGATATTTCCAAGGCTGTTTGTGATTAGAACAAAAAACTTGCAGTTTTTTTAGAACGTTGTAATTATTATTTAAAGTGAAGAAAATACAAATGTAACTTTTTGGTGAAGATGAATTAAGCTAACATATTTCTCATCATTAAACAAGCTTGCTGGATAAATTGCATTAAACTTGATTTGAATTTATCCTTCAATTTTGTTTTATGAGTTATCTTGTGCTAGTGATTCAATACTAATTTGTTCTGCACTGAAGTTACTAGTTTTAGATGGTGAGACAAAACCGGGGATAAGCATTCAGTTTTTAACTCTAGATTCATTGATGATATTGTGTTAGAATATGGAAGACAAATACTTACTATATAGTGTGCGCTACTTTTTATTTGTTATTGCACATCTTGTTAATAGAACTATGGAAAAAGATTATCAATTGAGTCATATGGATATTTTTGGCATTGGTAGAAATCTACACAGTAATACAGTATCAAGACACATTTCTAAATGTTGGATTATCGCTATTGTCTATAACTATTAAAAATCTGCATCTTAGAAATAAATAATAAAAAGAATAAGATTGCACAAGTTTATGCATCAACTTTCTGGTTGCGGAAGTTAACAGTTCTATTGTTTCCCTCTAAAAGGGAAAACTTCTGCAACATGTGGGGAGTGCCAGTATCTTGTTTCCATTGTCCATAGTTTCTTTCTAAGAATTCGTTCGAGTATATACTTATAAAGAATAGTGAAAGAATACATTTGTATATATTGGTGTTGCCTTTATCGAAGAGTAATTAACATTTATTCATTTGATATTTGCTCTAGGCGCTGAGTCACTCATGTTTGTACTGTTTCAGCTCCTCAAATCTGATTGATGAAGATCAATTCTCAGAATTTTGGACTCGAGATGATGGTGGAAGTGGGTCTGAGGATGATATATCTGATGCTGATGGTATATATCTAACCTGATTCTGTAATGAATTGCTCGTATTTGTTGTTTGTGCTCCGAACTTTAAGAGTTGCATTATACCTTTGTTGAGTTATCTTCATAAATTGAGTATTCAAAGCTCCAGATGATATTGATGCTGTAAAGACCTTGGCTCGCTCAAGCTTATCATCAAAGACAAAATTAAATGAGAAGATCGAGTTGCTGCAGCGAGCAGAAGAGAAATATTATCAAGATAAAAGTCATGAAAAACAGGTGATTTTCTTACATTCTTTTTGTCCGGTTTCTTCTTATTTCACTGAATTTTCAATTGGGAAAAATACACATTTATCATGTATCTAATATGCTTAATCAATTATGAAAGAGAGGGAATTCTAATGAGATTGTGGACAGTATACTCATTTGCATTGATTTTCTGTCTAAATATAGATGTCTTTAATTCATTCAAAACGTTTTACAGGGATATATATGTTTAAAGTTATTTTAATGGTTCTGGGATCTGAAATCTGAACATCTTCATATTGCTAAAAAAGTTATCCAACTCAATGGAGTTTACTTTACTTGAAATGGAAAATCAGTGATTAAATGTTTCTGAAGTATGGATATGGAAAAGGGTACACATAAAGCACAACGAGTTTTGCTGGTTTGCTTGGATTTGCCAAAACATGGCAAAGTAGAATATTTATATTTAAAATAACATTTGTATATAATAAACATGCTTTTGTGATTACGATCTTATATGAGTTACACATAGAACATGTGTCAGATAGAAAAGCATACATCAAGGACATGCATTGCATCACATGCAATGAGAAAAGCCACAAACCCTACATCCAAGGTTTGCTGATAACCTTGTTTGAGTGTCCCAAAAGTATCAGTTATGTTATTGAAATTGGAAAAAAGAAGAAGTTAATAGTTAAGATATAAGAGTTCCAAAAAATTGTAAATATTTAAGATGTTTTTCACACGTGTCTCAAGCTGTCCTAATAGAATTAGTCCTTCAAAGCATTTGAGCATCTTAGATCTCCACATTTTAATTCTGGCAAGAGAGTTGCCTCTGAATTAGTGAGATGGGAACCCAACATTTTATGAAAAATTATTTTGGTCTTACCTTTCCAGCTGTCTATAAGTTACTTGGTGAACTTGTATTTTGTCGTATCCACTAATGATGGTGGCTTTTCTGTCTTAGAACTCCATCCTTTTGATGTCTACCCTTCAATGCACCTTAGTTTAGTACCATAATTACTTCTGTACTGGATATTTGGTAGTTAGTTGTTGCCTTTTTCTACTAGCACTATAACACGCAAGTATACGCGTTCAATTGTAATACTCAGCAAGCAAGGTATCGTTCCCACGAGGAAATATAATAATAACTATCTAAATCAATATTAAACTCAATTAATCCGATTTAAACTCTCAATTCAATAATTCAATTTAAACTAAATCTTAATTAAATACTAATAAACTACTGAATTAAATAACCACGAAATAGATTGTAGATATGATGGATTAAGATTACAACTTCCCCTAATGTTTCATGTAAATCACCTCACTCCCTCCTTGCAGTTGATTACTTAAATTAGACCGCTAACCAATAATTCTTTATAATATTTATATGCTGCGTCCGCTAGTCATATAAACAAATCCTCCTAAATCTGACCGTAAAGCAACAGAATTAACAAGGAACACCCTAATTAATTAATTCACTATATTCCTATGTAAACTAGGTTAATTAGGGTTTCAAACTCAGATTCTTTTCTATGGTTGCAAAAGACGTATAGGTATATTTCTATCCTATACACTAATCATATAAACCATTTCAAGTTTTATGAACATATGCTATCATACCCAGATCTAAATTAATACTCCATCTTCCAATTTCGTATAAATTATCACAGTAATTATTGATCAGACAATTAATAATTAAAGCACAAGATATGATAAACGGTCCATAAATAAGTAATCAAATATTAACGAGAGTGCTGCATTTAAACTACCCACTAGGTTTCATTGTAATCTTAAATAAAATTTAGTTCATAGCGTTGAAGAAAAATAACATTAAATTATTGTTAAAGCTCATATTCGAGAATTACAATAACTGAAAATTAAAGAAAGGATTAAGAGGAAACTATAATAGTCGCTCTAATTCTGTCCCAATCTTCAAGCTTTGTAAATTCTCTGCTTTGTGAAATCCTTTTCTGATTTTCTGTATTCTAGCCGCCTCTTAGGTTTTTGACTCTTCTATTTTATAGCTTTCAAGTGAAATCCGAATTAACATCAAGTTCCTCACGCAACAAGACTCTAAAATCAGCTTCAAACCGCGTTTGGGACCCACATGAGAATCCTGCTAAAAACTGGAAACGAGTACCATCGCAGCTGCGGTCATGTTGGGTGCAGCTGCGGTCCTTGCAATTTTGTCCAGCCTTCGATTGCTTTATCGCAACACACCTGCGGCCCTTCTAAGGGCAGTTGCGGTGGCCTTTTCTCTAGAAATTACGATTTTGCCACCGAAGTCCAATTTCTTGCAAAACAAAGAATAACACAGAAACGAGTGAAACGAAACATAAAACGTCGTGAAAACTAACAAATAATCAAGCTAAATATACTCAATTCGTAAGTATAAAACCCACTCATCATTAGTACTTAGTTCTTACCAGTAGTAATATTGTTACAGGGTGCTACTCAAGGAACCTGTGTACTGATACTTTATGAGGGTAACCAATAAGTGGACAGTTAGAGATTTTTCACATCAGATGGAAGATTTTCACTATTCATTTATGTAGATTGATATTATTAAATGGAAATATATTTGGCTGTCATTTCTGAAAACCTGTTATTCTTAAAATAAAGAAATGTTTTATACTGGCAGGTCAGTACATAAGTTTGATGTTTGCCAGTATGTCTGGTTCCACAGTTTTAGTCATTTAGGATTTTATTTTGCCTCCTAGATAACATTAATCTTTACCTGTCAACAGGGCAATAAACGTGACAAGAATGCCATATCTGATACTCTGAGGGAGTCGAGCAAGCAAAGATTATTGAATGCAGTAAAGCAATCGCAGCAGAGGCTTGGCAACTTAGAGTATGCAAACTTGCTCTTTCCTTTACTGCTGATAATTAGAAAAACATTGTGTTTTCAAAGCTTAAAGATGCAAGTATAATTTAGTTTCCTGAAATAAACCATAGGAGCAGTTATTGTTTTCTGTTTCTTCTGCAGGATTGACTTTGAAACATCTGCCGCATTCCTTGAAAATGAGTGCTACAAGAAATTTGGGAAATCCGGAAAATCTTTTTATTTGTCGCAAATGGCAAGTAATATTAGGTGGCTTTCAACAGCAAACTACATGGAACTAACTAGGCTCAGCACCAGTACCGATTCTACTTCTCACAACATTAATCCGAAGGAAAAGTCCTCTTCAACATCACCGTCTTTGCTTGATCAGGTGCCAAAGGAAATTACTAATGAAAAAATCCACTGCAGTGTTAAATCCAAAACTCCTTCAATTGCATTAGAAAGCATTACACAAGATACAAAGCTGCCACCAATCCCATCTTTCTCAGAGTTTATAAACAGCAAAAGAGCTAAAGGGAGCCAGTTATCAACATCCGAGAATCATTCACCTAACAGCATGCATAACAATCGAGAGAAGAGAACAAGATTTCAGTAGGTTGGAAATGATTTTTCTTTCCTTTTGTACTTGTGCAGCAAAGGTACTCCAAGTCATTCTTATTCATTCCATGGCTGGCAAGTTTTTTTTTTTTTGGATAAAGAAAAGAGTAGAATGTTTCTAGCAAATTGTGGTAGGTTATCCATTAAATATTATGGTACAAACTATGTGCTCTTTGAAAGTCTGTCAAACAGAGACACTGAAGCCTGAAGGCACACCCTAGCTCTCCTTTTGTGCATGGCGCATTGAATAAATACATCCTTCTTATTCCGGAAGGATGATCAAATTAAAACATTCTTGCATACAATAATTTTTTTGCGCAGCGACCGACGAACTACCTACGGCCATGCTTTATTCATCTTCTTCCTTCCTCCTTGTAAGGCAGGGTTATGCCATTTTCAAAGGTAACTTTCCAACGAAGTCCGAGTTTAGACTCCCCAAGTAGAGATGGTCCTCAAACTCCAAAGCAGATGTCACGTACGACATAACCTTTCCATTAGGATCTTCAAATATCTTGATTACCTTCCCATCGTTTCCCACATTAGCTACCATTGCTCTTGTGCGTAGACCATCGACTAGCTTGTAAAATTTCGGGAATGCTGCTAGCAGGTGTTTGGCTGCTCTTGAAGTGTGAACGAATTCCAGTCTGCTCGGAGTTGGCTGTAAAAGGCAAAGTCATCACTCAGTGCTTGATACTCTGACGAGTGTTATTTTTTTAAACTATTTAGCAGTTACCTGTAACAAGGCTATCCAGAATGAGCCATCTGGAGCAAGATTTATATTATCTGGTCCACCAGGAAGGTTGTCGATGAATATCTCCGTTTTCCCTTTGATTTCCTCCTTCAGCCAATACTTTATGCACCTGAATCTGACGATCAAAAGAAATTTAGAATAAAAAAAATGAAAAGGGGTGTTTTGAAAGACTTAACAGCGCAATTTTGTTGTTGAGCGACTTTACGACCATCAAGTAAATATCCGAATTCACTTACTTCCATGTTTCACAAACGACTAGATAATCTTGGTTTGCAGACAACGCGACGCCATTAGCGAAGCCAAGCCCATCCAACAGTAATGATGTTTGGTTGGAGGAAGGATCATACTTGAGGAGCTGCCCGTGAGGTTTAGCCTCTAAGAAGTCCAAGTACCAGTTAGAGAATCCATATTTGGTGCTTGCAACGCTGAAGTACAAGCTACCGTCTGATGCTTCGATAACATCATCCGCAAAGCTGATTGCTCAAACGAACATATAAATCAAACGAGAAAAAACCTCAATTGTAGTTTTTAATTCTTAATAAAAACAAACAAATTAGATTAGTGTGTTTAGATTAGTTGTTTGTCATGCCATGATGGATATATTCAGAACAAAAGCCACGTACTAGACGAGTTTGTATGCGGTTGAAGATTAAAGAAGTTTATGTAGTCAAGTCAAAGTTCAACCGGAGTTTGTTTAGCTCAAAAACTTAAGATTATTGTTTAGTTCAATAAATTAATCAAATCTAAAATTTTACACGAGATTAGCTTATTTAATTTCTGAGGTTCGAGTGGAGTATTGGACAATTTTGGATAAGCATTATTATAAATATTCAAGTATGTAAGCTCAGAAAGCTCCAAATGAGGATTAATATATTCATGATAGGGAGTGAAAATTTCATCCAATAATTCATTTCATATGCCAATAGTTTCACTTGTTTGAACAGGCCAGGCCAGGCCTATATACTACCAAAGCAGATGCATCATCAGAGTAATAAATGGTCAAAAAAATAAGAAAAAAGATTCCCCTTTCCTTGAACCATGTGCCATGACTCCTCCATTTTCAGGCATCAAAGTTGCTGAATTTCCCTATCTGATGTGCCCTATTGTTCTATGTCATGTTATAAGATATTGCACATGCCTCTCCTTTGGGACTCTGATCACACTCTTTTCTGTCTCTGTGTGAAAAGTTAAAAAAGTGTGTTGTCATAGTAACAAACACTGAAAGGATATAGTTTTATCAGAATTATATTATTTTAGACTGTTGTTACAATCAACTAACTGTGACAACTACAACAAAAAACGAAAGAATTCATAATCATTGCCTCTTATAGGTGAATTAAATGAATCACTTGTGTTTACAATGTCTTACATGTCTATTCCTGGACTACTTTGAACTACTCACCTTAGCTTGGAGGTGTGTCCATCTTCAAATTCATAAGCTACTTATCCAAATCAACTTGCACATTTATTTTCATTAATGTTTCTAGTATCGGCTAGCTAGCCATTGGTGGTATATATATGTGTAGATGTACCACTCACTAGCCTTATTAATTGATCAATAATCCATTCCTATCCCAAATAAAATGACCCCCCATCCCAACCCACGCCCCTCTTCTCAAAATCATATGGAGTATGTAGGTTTCTTTTTCTTTAACGTTTTTAAAACGTGTATTGAACATCGGGTGCATGTAATACCTTACAAACTTAATCACTAGCAAACTATATTTGGGCTACTCCAAAGGAGATGATCGTTCTTTTCCCCACATGGTACAAAGGATCACATGCGTGACAACTTTTAAGAGCTAGTAACTAATTTGCAGTTCTACATTACTAGACTGTCTATGCCATAACATGGATGAAATATATGAAAATATTACCTTATTTTGGTACCATTAAATTGTGATGCAAGAACTGTCACACCATCTTCCCTAACCTTAAGCAAACCCTGCAAATCATAGTTAATTATCATTTTATTAGCACAGCTACTCCACAAAATCTCAATCCAACTAACAAGTAATCGATTCTTACCTCCTCGGTGTCGCATACAATAAGATCACCAGCTTCTGTTATTGTGATTCCAAGCATAGTTTCCTTGTTTATCATCTTCCAATTCTCCCAGGTTCCATTTCTATACAATCTTTTAATCCAACCATCTCTTGCAGCTGTATACAATATACCCTTTTTATCCACACAAATATCTTCTGGATCCTTCAGCAATCCTTCTCCAAGTTTCATCACTTTCTAAAACAACCAGAAAACATAACACCAGTTTATATAATAAGCAACAAAAAAACACAGAATAACATAAAGGAATATGAAATATATCTAGATTTACCTGTAAGTGGCTGTTAGGGGGGAAAGGGGTTGCTGCAGAAGGGAATTCAAGAGGGTCTGGAGATATCGGTGAGAAGAAGAAAACTTGAATTGTTATTGCTAGTAAACAAGCTAGTAAAAAGCTTAAACATGTCGTAACCATGGAAGCCATAGCGGCAAAATCTTGAGAAAGATGAGATTTTTATGTAAACGAAAGGTTGAGCGAAATTTATTTCGAAAGGATGAGGCTCGGTGAACTGTCAGTACAATTTCTGTAGCAGATGTCGGCAGATTATAAAATATTATCTTAACTTGACTTATCAGGTGTTGGAAAATATACGAAAGAGGATAAATTAAAGAGTAATGAGAAAGATTATTTAATTTTT
This sequence comes from Hedera helix, assembly GCA_947179155.2. Lineage (NCBI taxonomy): Eukaryota > Viridiplantae > Streptophyta > Magnoliopsida > Apiales > Araliaceae > Hedera > Hedera helix. The sequence continues at coordinate 39,877,494 of OX359278.1, forward strand.
AAAATATTTTATTTACCTCATTTATTTTAAAATAACTTACATATAAGACTATTTATAGGACTCTTAGGACACTTTTAGAGCCACTTTAATAATTATTATATGATCAAATACATGTACATGAATCTAACTATATATATTCTAAGACACTTCTAAATATATTTATATACACACATGTATCATGAACTTAGACACTTACTCATTCATATACTAACATAAATTAATAATATTAAATCAAGTTTATATATTCAACATCAGGACCAAGTCTACGTTAGTTTCTGCTTCTCACAACATTAATCCGAAGGAAAAGTCCTCGTCAACATCACCGTCTTTGCTTGATCAGGTACCAAAGGAAATTACTAATGAAAAAAATCCACTGCATTGTTAAATCCAAAACTCCTTCAACTGCAATAGAAAGCATTGCACAAGATACAAAGCTGCCACCAATCCCATCTTTCTCAGAGTTTATAAACAGCAAAAGAGCTAAAGGGAGCCAGTTATCGACATCCGAGAATCATTCAATTAACAGCATGCATAACAATCGAGAGAAGAGAACAAGATTTCAGTAGGTTGGAATTGATTTTTCTTTCCTTTTGTACTTGTGCAGCAAAGGTACTCCAAGTCATTCTTATTCATTCCATGGCTGGCAAGATTTTTTTTTTTTTGGATAAAGAAAAGAGTAGAATGTTTCTAGCAAATTGTGATAGGTAATCCATTAAATATTATGGTACAAACTATGTGCTCTTTGAAAGTCTGTCAAACAGAGACACTGAAGCCTGAAGGCACACCCTAGCTCTCCTTTTGTGCATGGCGCATTGAATAAATACATTCTTCTCATTCCAGAAGGATGATCAAATTAAAACATTATTGCATACAATAATTTTTTTGCGCAGCGACCGACGAACTACCTACAGCCATGCATTATTCATCTTCTTCCTTCCTCCTTGTAAGATAGGGTTATGCCATTTTCAAAGGTAACTTTCCAACGAAGTCCGAGTTTAGACTCCCCAAGTAGAGATGGTCCTCAAACTCCAAAGCAGATGTCACGTACGACATAACCTTTCCATTAGGATCTTCAAATATCTTGATTACCTTCCCATCGTTTCCCACATTAGCTACCATTGCTCTTGTACGTAGACCATCGACTAGCTTGTAAAATTTCGGGAATGCTGCTAGCAGGTGTTTGGCTGCTCTTGAAGGTAAAAGGCAAAGTCATCACTCAGTGCTTGATACTCTGACGAGCATTATTTTTTCAAACTATTTAACAGTTACCTGTAACAAGGCTATCCAGAATGAGCCATCTGGAGCAAGATTTATATTATCTGGTCCACCTGGAAGGTTGTCGATGAATATCTCCGTTTTCCCTTTGATTTCCTCTATCAGCCAATACTTTAGGCACCTGAATCTGACGATCAAAAGAAAATTAAAAAAACGAAAAGGGGTGTTTTGAAAGACTTAACAGCGCAATTTTGTTGTTGAGCGACTTTACCACCATCCAGTAAATATCCGAATTCACTTACTTCCATGTTTCACAAATGATTAGATAATCTTGGTTTGCAGACAACGCGACGCCATTAGCGAAGCCAAGCCCATCCAACAGTAATGATGTTTGGTTGGAGGAAGGATCATACTTGAGGAGCTGCCCGTGAGGTTTAGCCCTAAGATGTCCAAGTACCAGTTAGAGAATCCATATTTGGTGCTTGCAACGCTGAAGTACAAGCTACCGTCTGATGCTTCGATAACATCATCCGCAAACCTGATTGCTCAAAAGAACATATAAATCAAACAAGAAAAAAACCTCAATTGTAGTTTTTAATTCTTAATAAAAACAAACAAATTAGATTAGTGTGTTTAGATTAGATGTTTGTCATGCCAGGATGGATATATTCAGAACAAAAGCCACGTACTAGACGAGTTTGTATGCGGTTGAAGCTTAAAGAAGTTTATGTAGTCAAGTCAAAGTTCAACCGGAGTTTGTTTAGCTCAAAAACTTAAGATTATTGTTTAGTTCACTAAATTAATCAAATCTAAAATTTTACACGAGATTAGCTTATTTAATTTCTGAGGTTCGAGTGGAGTATTGGACAATTTTGGATAAGCATTATTATGAATATTCAAGTATGTAAGCTCAGAAAGCTCCAAATGAGGATTAATACATTCATGGCAGAATTGCTTACTAGATGGGGTGTGAAAATTTCATCCAATAATTCATTTCATATGCCAATAGTTTCACTTGTTTGAACAGGCCCGGCCAGGCCTATATACTACCAAAGCAGATGCATCATCAGAGTAATAAATGGTCCCAAAAGTAAGAAAAAAGATTCCCCTTTCCTTGAACCATGTGCCACGACTCCTCCATTTTTAGGCATCAAAGTTGCTGAATTTCCCTATCTGATGTGCCCTATTGTTCTATGTCATGTTATAAGATATTGCACATGGCCTCTCATTTGGGACTCTGATCACACACTCTTTTCTGTCTTTGTGTGAAGTTAAAAAAGTGTGTTGTCATAGTGACAAACACTGAAAGGATATAGTTTTATCAGAATTATATTGTTTTGGACTGCTGTTACAATCAACTAACTGTGACAACTACAACAAAAAACGAAAGAATTCATAATCATTGCCTCTTATAGGTGAATTAAATGAATCACTTGTGTTTACAATATCTTACATGTCTGTTCCTGGACTACTTTGAACTACTCACCTTAGCTTGGAGGTGTGTCCATCTTCAAATTCATAAGCTACTTATCCAAATCAACTTGCACATTTATTTTCATTAATGTTTCTAGTATCGGCTAGCTAGCCATTGTTGGTATATATATGAAAAAGTGTGTTGTCATAGTGACAAACACTGAAAGGATATAGTTTTATCAGAATTATATTGTTTTGTACTGCTGTTACAATCAACTAACTGTGACAACTACAACAAAAAACGAAAGAATTCATAATTATTGCCTCTTATAGGTGAATTAAATGAATCCCTTGTGTTTACAATATCTTACATGTCTATTCCTGGACTACTTTGAACTACTCACCTTAGCTTGGAGGTGTGTCCATCTTCAAATTCATAAGCTACTTATCCAAATCAACTTGCACATTTATTTTCATTAATGTTTCTAGTATCGGCTAGCTAGCCATTGTTGGTATATATATGTGTAGATGTACCACTCACTAGCCTTATTAATTGATCAATAATCCATTCCTATCCCAAATAAAATGACCCCCCATCCCAACCCACGCCCCTCTTCTCAAAGTCATATGGAGTATGTAGGTTTCTTTTTCTTTAACGTTTTTAAAATGTGTATTGAACATCGGGTGCATGTAATACCTTACAAACTTAATCACTAGCAAACTATATTTGGGCTACTCCAAAGGAGATGATCGTTCTTTTCCCCACATGGTACAAAGGATCACATGCGTGACAACTTTTAAGAGCTAGTAACTAATTTGCAGTTCTACATAACTAGACTGTCTATGCCATAACATGGATGAAATATATGAAAATATTACCTTATTTTGGTACCATTAAATTGTGATGCAAGAACTGTCACACCATCTTCCCTAACCTTAAGCAAACCCTGCAAATCATAGTTAATTATCATTTTATTAGCATAGCTACTCCACAAAAACTCAATCCAACTGCTGCAAACAATTTAACAAGTAATCGATTCTTACCTCCTCGGTGTCGCATACAATAAGATCACCAGCTTCTGTTATTGTGATTCCAAGCATAGTTTCCTTGTTTATCATCTTCCAATTCTCCCGGGTTCCATTTCTATACAATCTTTTAATCCAACCATCTCTTGTAGCTGTATACAATATACCCTTTTTATCCACACAAATATCTTCTGGATCCTTTAGCAATCCTTCTCCAAGTTTCATCACTTTCTAAAACAACCAGAAAACATAACACCAGTTTATATAATAAGCAACAAAAAAACACAGAATAAAATAAAGGAATATGAAATATATCTAGATTTACCTGTAAGTGGCTGTTAGGGGGGAAAGGGGCTGCTGCAGAAGGGAATTCAAGAGGGTCTGGAGATATCGGTGAGAAGAAGAAAACTTGAATTGTTATTGCTAGTAAACAAGCTAGTAAAAAGCTTAAACATGTCGTAACCATGGAAGCCATAGCTGCAAAATCTTGAGAAAGATGAGATTTTTATGTAAACGAAAGGTTGCGCGAAATTTAATTCCAAAGGATGAGGCTCGGTGAACTGTCTGTACAATTTCTGTAGCAGAAGTCGGCAGCTTTTAAGATATTTTCTTAACTTGACCTCAAAATATGTCCCAAGTGGACGTGTTTGATTTAACAAGAACCTTTCAGGACCAAGTCTACGTTAGTTTCTGCTTCTCACAACATTAATCCGAAGGAAAAGTCCTCGTCAACATCACCGTCTTTGCTTGATCAGGTACCAAAGGAAATTACTAATGAAAAAAATCCACTGCATTGTTAAATCCAAAACTCCTTCAACTGCATTAGAAAGCATTGCACAAGATACAAAGCTGCCACCAATCCCATCTTTCTCAGAGTTTATAAACAGCAAAAGAGCTAAAGGGAGCCAGTTATCGACATCCGAGAATCATTCACCTAACAGCATGCATAACAATGGAGAGAAGAGAATACGATTGCAGTAGGTTGGAATTGATTTTGTACTTGTGCAGCAGAGGCATTCAAAGTCATTCTTATTCATTCCATTGCTGGCAAGATTTTTTTTTTTCATAAACAAAAGAGTAGAATGTTTCTAGCAAATTATGACGAACATGCCTAGGTTATCCAATTAATATTATTGTACAAACTGAGACACTGAAGCCTGAAGGCACGCGTAAAGTTCTATTTCTATTCCTATCTGGAGCTCTTAATAGTACAACCCTTGAAGCCTTGAACAAGGGCGGAGCCATGTATAGGCTAAGGTGGGCAGTAGCCCGGGTGAAATTTTTGTGTAAAATTTAATACTTATATATCTTCAATAGCCCAACCCAATATTTAGCCCAACTCAGATGAAATTTGAAAGCCCTAACATTTCAATTTCAAGAGATAGGAACAAGCAGCAACGGAACAAGAACATCATCGACCATCAGCAACGTGAAGGACTGAAGGCTGAAGCCGATTCTGTGAAGGCTGAAGTCGATTCCTTGCTCCCTGCGACTGCTCTCTTTTCGATTCATCTTCATCAATCATCATCGACCATCATCCGGGTTATGGGTATCTGGTATCATGAGGTAATTCCCACCCACATACCCACACACTCTGTGTGTGTGTGTGTGTGTTTGAAGTAATTGCAAATCTGCTACTAAAAGTTATGCCTTTAGTTTGATTAATTAGTATGTATAAGATCCGTTAAGTTCAGAAAAAGTAATCTTTCATTCCCAAGTATGTTTATGAAGAAGAAAAGAGGATAGAATGGGCAAAAATAATTGGTAGTGAGATTTTGAATGGTATCTCAGCTTGTAAAGTATTAATTGAATGGAGATTATTGTTTTTCTTTTAATTGTAGTGACGCAATACGATTTAAAATACCAAATTTTAAGTCAATGCGTTATATTTTTCATTCCTTTATTCTCACATTCATCTGTACAATTAGATATTCTTGTAACGAGCCCCATTTTTTTCTCCTATTATTTTGGAATATATTTATCGTAATTTTACTTAGAAAAAGGCAATTGTTCTTGGATTTATTCATCCATGTTTTTGATGGTGCATCGTAGTTGCTCAGATGTTCCTTATGTTATTGAGGTTTTGTGGATTTTTAGTTAAGATAATGAATGATGATTTTGTTTTTTTGGATGAAGAAGAATGAAATGTAGTTTTGATAACTCTGTAACAGAATCACGGGTATATTTTATCTATTTGAGCTTAGTAGTATAAATTTAAAATATTTATAGTCATTGATATGTTTTATTTTCCTTGAGCATTTTCCTTACTTACACTTCCTACTATGTTTGACTGATACAATACTATTATTGTTGAAGTTTTAATATCTATTTTTTTGGTCTTAGGAATATGATAACCAAGTTGTTGAATCATATAGTAAGTGCTGGTTGAGTTGAACAGCTGAAAATCAGATGGTTAGTTATTGTTCTACACCCTACAATATCCTAGTGTATGTCTATTTCATCATTTTAAGCTTACTCTTTTTAGGACAAGTTAGTACATATTACCTATATTTTGTCAATTTATGTTATAGTATTAAATATGAATACTTGCTCTTGCATACTGTAGGAAAGTTGCGCATAGGTTTTGGGGATTTTCAATTTGAATAAGTCACAATGGAAAGTTAAGGAAGCAAAAGAGAAAAAACTTTGTTTTCTTTCTTTAAACCAAGAGAAAGTGCATCAACTATTGAAGGACATTCTCCATCTAATGTTGATATCTCAGATCATCAACCACCCATTTCCAAATCTCGAAGAGTTGAAATTGATCTTAGTACTTTTGAACGGGATCTTGGGATTCGGATCCCTATATGGCAACATCCCGTTAATCAACGAGATGAAATTAGGAGAGCTTATATCAAAATGTGTTCGTATCAACCTAAGTTGGCAGAGTACCTGTTGTGCTTAAATTTTGTAAAATACTCGCAAGCGCACGAATCTATTGTAAAATAGTTTAATGCAAAGTACGAGGTCGATCCCACGAGGATTATTGAATTATTAATTAAATATAAATTATACTCAATTCTAATCTAGTTAATAAAAAGTGATTTTTGAAATAATTGAAACTAAAACGAAATTAATAAAACTAATTAAATAACTTTTAATTAATGAGAGAAAAGTTCTGAGGTTCGGAATCCACAGTATTAATTATGTATATCTTACTATTCATTATTAATTCGGAGTAGCAATTTGAAAATCAATTCAATGCTTTCTCAAGATTTTTCATTTAAGTACATAAAAATATTTCTTTTGTAAGTTCTTATTTTCAAGGTTCAATATATAAGACCAAAGCATTATATGTATCCATTATTTGAAAAACAAATAATCTTAATTCTTAATTAAAATATTTAAGTCACAACCCGGATTAAATTAAATTAATTGAAACTATTCAAAATACATGATATTATGAATGAAACAATTTAATTTAAACTCAATCACTAAATAAGAATTATTAACATTAAAATCAAATTGAGAATTAATAATACATTTTAGAACATTACATAATTAATAATGTTTCATCTTACACCTCAGAAATAATTTTAGTAATACATGATAAAATCAAAAACAAAAGCAGAGTAATAAACCATGATTATTGCACTGTTATTCTCCTCGGCAAGCCGCTGCTGCTTTGCTCACGTGATAATGATCAAGCTGCTGTATTAGAGCTGCTTGGTTAGTGTTGGTGATATATCAATTGCCTTCCTTGGTTTTTGTGCCCAGCTTTGCATGGTAATTCAAAAGCTATTGCTCCTCCTTTCCTTTTATTGCTTCTGTATTCCCTCTTCCTCCTTCAGCAACGTGATGCTCCTTCTTCTTTTATAATCATATTATGAAGTGTCGTGATTGTTTGTCAAAAACTGATTTTGACTTATCTTTTAAAAGTCCAGTATCTTTAATAACTCTATTGTGACTTAAACTCAACCATAAGCAACGTGACTTTTTGTACTTCTTTACACAGGCTTAAAACAAATTTGGACTTTTAATTCTTCAAAACCTGAAAACAAAAATTAATCTAATTAGAATAAAAATAATATAAACCAAAACTAATAAATCTATTTTTAAAGGAATTAAATATATATCAAATATGCTCATCAAATACCCCCAAACCTAGATTTTTGCTAGTCCTCAAGCAAAATAAAAATTAAGAAAACTAAACAAATAAGTAAAAATCCTAACTAAACCTAGCTATTTTCATAGGGAACACGATAGTATTTAGCGTATACTACAAGCCTTTAAACCCCAAGTGGACGAGTTGTGTCTCGTGAGGGTTTGCAGTGAATATATCCACAAAATTCAAATTTTAAAAATAAATCTTTTTGGAGTTTAACCAATTATGAAATCGAAATAAAACTTCTAAATATCATGGTCATTACACTTAAGCAAGATCAAATTCAAAATCGCTCTTTCATCTATTCAAAAATACTCCATCTTTATTTAAAACACCATCTTTCATAAAATTAATTCAATGTGATGCATGCATGTGTATGTAATGTAATTCTTAGTGGGGACTTTAACCATAAAAATCAAGCAAACTTATTTTTTTTCTTTTTTCTATTTTATTATTTTCACTGTTGACTTGTGCAATGTCTATTTTTATTAGGCTTTTCAGAGTCACCCATGTAACGAGCGTTTAACCAATGACTCCCAAACCAGTTGATTTTAGGGCACTAGGTGTAAAGACACCTCTAACAGTTTATTAACTCGAGTAACAAAGGCCACAAAAATAGACTAATCAAGCTGCTTATATTCATCATACCTTTTAACATTTTTTTATTCAATGGACATTTAAAGCAGTATGTATATTTATTTATTTTTCAACTCTTTTTTTTTTCTTTTCTTACAACAAGTGCGTTTTACGCTCTATCTCGTTGCATTATTTTTTCCTTCCTTGTTTTTTTTAAGGTTACTTGACTCATAGTTTATACCCTCCAACTAAGAATTAGTGCGAACGTGAAGTGCAAAAAAAATGCATATGAATTTTAATTCTATTCAAGATGGTGTTCCAAACTGAGATTTTGTATCTTATCAAAGGTTTAAAAGCTTTAAATCTTTTAATCTTGCTAATGCTTTAACTCCACAAATACTTATTAGAATTAATTCAACTCATAAAAAGTCAAACGATTTTTTAATTTTTTAATTATTTATTTTTAATTTCCTAAAAATAAGAAAAAATAAACAAATAAATAAATAAAAATCTAATAACAAAAATACTAACAAAAATGCAAAAACTTCCCCCCATACCTAAATCATGCATTGTCCTCAATGTTTCTTTCATACTACCCAAAAATGCACATATATAAATTCACATATAAAGGAAATGAGTGACAATATTAAAAAGTAAGGGAAAGATCACACCTGGTTGATTTCGCACTGCACTTTAACAAAATAAAATCATGACATGTCAGAATAACATTAGTACTCAAAGAGAGTAATGAACCTAACTAACTAAACAAGACTGACACACTAAAAAGATAAAAAGAAAATAAACCTACACTAGACTCAATTAAAAGAAAAAATCATAAACTAACAATGGTAATCCCAATCGACAGGATCTTCTAGCAATGTTTCCTCCACCTCTTGACTCCGTAATTCTAAGAATGGTTTTAACCTTTGACCATTGACTTTAAAAACATCACCATTCTCAGGATTTTTTTATTTCAACAGCACCATGAGGAAAAACAGTGTGAACAATGAATGGACCTGACAATTTAGAACGTAATTTTTCAGGAAATAAATGTAAACGAGAATTATATAAGAGGACCTTTTGACCGGGGGTGAATGATTTTCTAAGAATATTCTTATCATGGAAAATTTTCATTTTGTCCTTATATCGTTTAGCACTCTCATAAGCATCATTCCTGATTTCCTCTAACTCATTAATTTACAATTTCCTAAGAGTACCTGCTTTGTCAAAGTCAAAATTTAATTTTTTAATGGCCCAAAAAGCTCTATGCTCTAACTCTACAGGTAAGTGACAAGCCTTGCCATAAACTAGTCGATAAGGAGACATTCCAATAGGGGTTTTGAAAGCAGTACAGTAAGCCCACAATGCATCACAAAGTTTTAAAGACCAATCTTTTGTAGTTGGGTTAACCGTTTTTTGAAGAATATTCTTAATCTCCCTATTAGAAATCTCAACTTGTCCACTTGTTAGAGGATGGTAGGGTGTGGTAACTTTGTGTGTAATACCATATTTCTTCATTAATTGTTCAAAAAGCTTATTACAAAAATGTTTTCCTCCATCACTAATGATCGCACGAGGTGTACCAAAACGAGAAAATATATTTTCTTTTAAAAATTTTTCCACCACCTTATGATCATTAGTTTTAGAGGAAATTGCCTCCACCCATTTAGACACATAATCTACAGCAACAAGGATGTACAAATTGCCAAAAGAAATAGGAAATGGACCCATAAAATCAATACTCCACACATCAAATAATTTAACAATAAGAATAGGATGTAAATGCATCATATTTGTACGAGTTATACTTTCTAATTTTTGACATCTTTCACAGGAACTATAATGTGCATGTGTATCTTTAAATACAGTTGGCCAATAAAAACCACATTGAAGAATTTTCGCAACTGTTTTCTTTGAACTAAAGTGACCTCCACATGCATGATCATGACAAAAAGAGATAACATCGTTTTGCTCACTTTCAGGAATACATCTCCTAATGATTTGGTCAGGACAATATTTGAATAGGTAAGGATCATCCCAAAAGAAATGTTTAACCCTAGATAAAAATTTAATACGATCTTGTTTAGTCTAATGTGTGGGCATTTGTCCTATGGCAAGATAGTTAACAATATCAACATACTAAGGTACTTGGGAAACAACCATAAGTTGTTCATCGGGGAAGGACTCTCTAATAGGCAATGACTCATCTATGGACTCGACAATTAACCTTGACAAATGATCAGCCATGATATTTTCAAATCCTTTCTTGTCCCTAATTTCAAGGTCAAACTCTTGTAACATCAAAATCCATCTAATGAGGCGAGGTTTGACATCTTTCTTACTCAAGAGATATTTTAATGCAGCATGATCAGAATAGACTATAACCCTAGACCTAATCAAGTAAGACCTAAACTTGTCTAGCGCAAAAACTATGGCCAACAACTCTTTTTCCGTGGTAGAATAATTGAGTTGTGCATCATTAAGGGTCTTACTAGCATAATAAATGACATGAGGTAGTCTATCAATACGCTGCCCTAAAACAGCCCTTATGGCGTAATCCGAAGCATCACACATAATCTCGAATGCAACACTCCACTCGGGTGGTCTAATGATGGGTGCAGATGTCAACAAGGTCTTGAGCTTGTTAAAAGCTTCAAGGCATGTATTGTCAAAGTGAAAAGAGACATCTTTAGTAAGCAAATTACACAAAGGCCTAGATATTTTACTAAAGTCCTTAATGAACCTACGGTAAAATCCTGCATGACCTAAGAAAGACCTTATTTCTCTAACTGTCTTCGGAGGTGGGAGACTAGAAATCACATCAACTTTTGCCTTGCCTACCTTAATTCCCTCGTGGGAGACTACATGTCCTAGAACTATCCATTTCCTCACCATGAAGTGACACTTTTCCCAATTAAGTACAAATTTTTTTTCTTTGCACCTAATTAACACTAGGGTTAAATGATGTAGACACTCATCAAAACTAGATCCAAATACGGAAAAGTCATCTATGAACACCTCTAGAAAATGCTCTACCATGTCAGAAAATATGCTCATCATACACCGCTAAAATGTAGCAGGTGCATTACATTACCCAAAGGACATACGACGGTAGGCAAAAGTACCAAAAAGACAGGTGAATGTTATTTTCTCTTGGTCCTCAGGTGCTATGGGAATTTGGTTGTAACCGGAATAACCATCAAGAAAACAATAATGTGCATGTCCGGCTAACCTTTCTAACATCTGGTCAATAAAAGGAAGTGGAAAATGGTCTTTTCTAGTGGAGGCATTCAACTTACGATAATCGATACACACACGCCAACCCGTTTGCATTCGGGTGTGAACTAACTCGTTATTATCATTCTTGACTACCGTAATTCCTGACTTTTTAGGGACTACATGAACAAGACTAACCCAAGAACTATCAGAGATTGGGTAAATGACTCCCACATCTAAAAGCTTAATCACTTCAGCTCTTACCACCTTCTTCATTGCAGGGTTGAGTCTCCTTTGGGACTCACGAGAGGGTTTGACATTATCTTCTAGGTGTATTCTATGCATGCATACTGATAGACTAATACCCTTAATGTCTGCAATTGTCCAACCTATAGCTTCTTTGTGCTCCCTAAGAACACTAATGAGTTTGTCTTCTTGCTCTTTATCTAATTCGGATGCTATGATAACATGCAAGGTTTTAGATTGACCTAAAAACGAGTATTTTAGTGTCTCGGGAAGAGGTTTCAATTCAAGCTTCGGTGGTTTATCAACAGATGGAAGTGGTATGAATTCAGGAGGTGAGAGATGTTCAATTTTGGCTTTCCACTTGGTAGTATTCATTAATGGGGCAAATTCTAACAAAGAGTTCACCTCACTAATTGAGGTATCATCATTAAAGTTCATGCCAAAATGAGTTAAACAATTCTTTAATGGGTCATCATAATATTACTGCCTAAAGGAATTATAGACAACACTCTCAATAAAATTAACCTCATAGAGATTATCATGATCAGGAGGTTGTTGACAAACGCTAAACACATTGAGTTCTACAGTCATGTTTCCAAAAGACAATTTCATAACCCCATTGCGACAATTGATTATCGCGTTAGAGGTAGCCAAGAAAGGTCGTCCTAAAATCACAGGAATCTGGGCATTAACATTATCTACAGGTTGAGTATCTATGACAATAAAGTCCATTGGAAAGTAAAACTTATCAACCTTAATCAAGACATCCTCTATGGTACCCTTAGGAACTTTGACAGACCTATCAGCTAACTGAAGTCTCACAGAAGTGGGTCTAAGTTCTCCTAATCCTAATTGCGCATACACGAAATATGACAATAAATTGACACTCGCACCTAAATCAAGTAAAGCCCTATCGATCACATGGTCACCTATAACACAAGAAATTATAGGACATCCGGGGTCCTTATACTTGACAGGAATTTTCATTTGGATTATGGAACTAACTTGCTCGATCAAGCATGCTGTTTTAGGGACATTTGTTTTTCTTTTCTGTGTACATAGATCTTTTAAGAATTTAGCATAAGAGGGCACTTGCTGAATGGCATCAAGAAATGGGATGTTTATGCGAACTTGCTTAAACACTTCTAAAATATCGCTATATGGAGTGCCTTTCTTTATTGGGTCAAGTCTATGTGGAAAATGAGCCTTAGGGACATAAGGCGTAATAGGTGTTTTTGGCTCTTTTGATTCTTTAGGAGTAGGTTTTTCATCTATTTTCTTATCACTAGACCCATTCGCATGATTATCTATTTTCTGACCAGACCTAAGGGTAGTGATGGACTTCGCTTCCTCAAGATTCCTATCAGGATTCGTGACTTCATACTGACCTTTGGGGTTAGTAACAGGTTGACTAGGCAATTTTCCTTTCTCTCTCTCACCTAAGGCAGTGGCTAATTGTCCCATTTGAGTTTCAAGCTTCAATATAGACTGTTGGGTACCAAGGAAAGACTGCTGAGTGGTTTGCATAAATTGTTGCAAAGTGTCTTCTAAGGAAGGTTTTCTTTGAGGGGCAACAAACTGAGATTGTGACTGAAAACCTGGAGGATGTGCTGGATTTAGGGCTGCATATTGTTGCCCTCCATAATTCACTGGAGACTGGTTTTGTCTCCAAGAAAAGTTTGGGTGATTCTTCCAATTATAGTTGTATGTGGTAGAAAATGGACTATCAGATGATCTTCCATAAGAATTTAGAGCATTTGCTTGGTCAACATAGCTCTCTGGAGAGGTATATGGTGAATTAACAAACGATGCACATCCCTCATTCCTAACACTGATCGCGAAATTCATAGTTTGACTCAAGGCTAGGGCTTCTACTTTCTTAGCAAGGTTTCCTAAGGCATTTTTTTACATTAAAATCGTCTCTTACCTCATATAACCCCCCTTTCCTAGGCTTCTCTATCTCATTAGAAAAATTTCATTGCTGAGAATTTTCGGACAAGGTTTCAAGGAATCGACAGGCATCAGTGCTACTTAAATTCAAGAATTCCCCTTTATTCATAGACTCAATCATGTGACGATTTGACATGGTCAAAGCGTTATAAAAATACTGTACGAGTCTCCATAATTTGAAACCATGATGTGGACACCTTAAAAATAAGTCCTTAAATCTCTCCCAACACAAATAAAATTGCTCACTCTCGGTTTGACGAAAATCTGCAATTTCTCTTCTAAGGGCATTTGTTTTAGACATTGGGAAGAGTTTTGACAAGAATTTACTAGTTAATTGGTCCCAACTATTGATTGAATTGGAAGGAAGTGAGTTCAACCATGCTTTAGCCCTATCTTTTAGAGAAAATGGAAATAGACGAAGCCTTACAGATTCATCTGAAAATTTTTGAAATCGAAAGGTTGTGCATATGTCTAAAAATTCCTTGACATGATTGTAGGGGTCCTCTCTATCTAACCCGTTGAATGATGGAATGAGTTGTATTACACTAGGTTTAAGCTCAAAGTGTGTCGCTCGAGTTTGTGGTAACACAATGCAAGAAGGGTGATTAGGTGTGACGGGTAAAAAGTACTCCCTAAGTGATCTCTCCTCATATGCTAAAGGCTCCATTATTACATTGTTATCATTATCATCAGCCATTTTAAATTTTAAATTTAATTATGTGAGCAAATAAGCAAATAAGCACACAAAGATAAATAAGAAAAAAAAACTAAAACAAAATAAAACTAATTCTAAGGTCAACCTAAATAAAATATAGACAGCCCCTAACTGTTCCAAGTTTCTCTTTAAGGTCCACCAAATTCGAAATTAATCAACCACTAGCCAGGTAAATGTAAGAACGGGGGAGTCTCTCCGTAAATACGGTGACTAATTAAATAACCACGCGTTCTTTAGGTGTTTACCTTTTGAAACACTTACCTAGACACCAGTAGTTTGATTAATTTAAAATTCAGACTCCTTTCAAATTCACTTGTCCTAATTGAGCTCGAGAGTCCTAGGGGCCAACGTCTACTTGATTTTATTTGGTCAGTTATGCAAAGTGTGGTTGTTTGTGGGCCAAAGAAGGGTGATGAAATCCCCACCTTATCTTGTTATGGGTTTTGCCCTTAATGTTAGATTAAAATTAAAAATGCACATTTAAAAAAAAAACGGTAAACACATAAAATGTCCTAAAACTATGTGAATTACGAAAGAAGGAAAAATTTGACGTACCTCAATCCTCCAGCAATTACCACAGTTTATATTTAACAAAAAGTAAATAAAATAAAATAAAATAAAACCTAAGCAAGATGTGCACTATATGAGTGAATGCATGAATGCGACAATTAATTTTTAAATAATAAACTAAACTACAACTAGTAGAAGAATTAAACAAAATTTAAATTAATTAATATTTCTAATAATCCCCGGCAACGGCGCCAAAAACTTGTTGTGCTTAAATTTTGTAAAAATACTCGCAAGCGCACGAATCTATTGTAAAATAGTTTAATGCAAAGTACGAGGTCGATCTCACGAGGATTATTGAATTATTAATTAAATATAAATTATACTCAATTCTAATCTAGTTAATAAAAAGTGATTTTTGAAATAATTGAAACTAAAACGAAATTAATAAAAATAATTAAATAACTTTTAATTAATGAGAGAAAAGTTCTGAGGTTCGGAATCCACAATATTAATTATGTATATCTTACTATTCATTATTAATTCGGAGTAGCAATTTGAAAATCAATTCAATGCTTTCTCAAGATTTTTCATTTAAGTACATAAAAATATTTCTTTTGTAAGTTATTATTTTCAAGGTTCAATATATAAGACCAAAGTATTATATGTATCCATTATTTGAAAGACAAATAATCTTAGTTCTTAATTAAAATATTTAAGTCACAACCCGGATTAAATTAAATTAATTGAAACTATTCAAAATACATGATATTATGAATAAAACAATTTAATTTAAACTCAATCACTAAATAAGAATTATTAACATTAAAATCAAATTGAGAATTAATAATACATTTTAGAACATTACATAATTAATAATGTTTCATCCTACACCTCAGAAATAATTTTAGCAATACATGATAAAATCAAAAACAAAAGCAGAGTAATAAACCATGATTATTGCACTGTTGCTGCACTGTTATTCTCCTCGGCAAGCCGCTGTTGCTTTGCTCACGTGATAATGATCAAGCTGCTGTATTAAAGCTACTTGGTTAGTGTTGGTGATATATCAATTACCTTCATTGGTTTTTGTGCCCAACTTTGCATGGTAATTCAAAAGCTATTGCTCCTCCTTTCCTTTTATTGCTTCTGTATTCCTTCTTCCTCCTTTAGCAACGTGATGCTCCTTCTTCTTTTATAATCATATTATGAAGTGTCGTGATTGTTTGTCAAAAACTGATTTTGACTTATCTTTTAAAAGTCCAGTATCTTTAATAACTCTATTGTGACTTAAACTCAACCATAAGCAACGTGACTTTTTGTACTTCTTTACACGGGCTTAAAACAAATTTGGGCTTTTAATTCTTCAAAACCTGAAAACAAAAATTAATCTAATTAGAATAAAATTAATATAAAACAAAACTAATAAATCTGTTTTTAAAGGAATTAAATATATATCAAATATGCTCATCAGTACCCAAGGACTAAATCAGGGTCACAAAATCGAAAATTTCAATATTCATAGTTTGAATCATTTCCTTGGTTAGAGTACTCTCCATCAAAGGATGCTGCATTTTGTTTTCCATGCTTTGTTTTTCAAAATAAGGTGCCTCTCCATCATGCATTCATTACTGAAGGGTTTAATAGTTGAAAAAGGGTTAATGATAGAGTTAGATGTGCACTTTTGATGGATGTGGGAGGTCCTACTTCACCACATAGGAATGCAGTGAAATGTGCTGAAGACTTGATGAAAGTAACTGGACATATTGACAAAGTGTTGAATGCACAAACTGTAGAAGAAGTTCAGAAGAATCAGTTGCGACTTACGACAACAATTGAGAGTATAAAGTGGCTTAGCTTGCAAGCTTGTGCATTTAGAGGTTGTGACGAATCTCCAACTTCTAGCAATCGGGGTAATTTTATAGAGATGATAAGACTTATGGGCCGATTGAACGTTAACATTGGTGATGTAGTCTTAGAGAAAGCTCCGAAAAATGCTAAATATACTTCATCGACTATTCAGAAAGAAATTTTGCATATTCTTGCAAACAAAGTTAGAAGAAAAATTCGTGAAGAAGTTGGAGATGCAATGTTCTGTATTTTAGTTGATGAAGCCAAAGATGCATCAAATAAAGAGCAGATGACTATTGTTTTGAGATTTGTTGATAGTCATGGTTTCTTACGAGAGCGTTTTTTTTAGATTGTGCATGTTTCAGACACTATTGGTTTAACATTGAAGAAAGAAATATCTAATGTCCTTGCTCAATATAATTTGCATATCCTTAATATGCGAGGTCAAGGGTATGATGGTGCTAGTAATATGCGCGGTGCTTGGAACATACTTCAAGCTCTATTTCTTAAAGATTGTCCATATGCATATTATGTACATTGCTTTGCTCACAGACTACAATTAGCATTAGTTGTAGCTTCATCAAAAGAGATTTTTGTTTGGCAATTTTTTTCGAAACTAACAGCCATTATCAATCTCATTGGTGCTTCTCCCAAATGGCATACTGAGTTACATTCTGCTCAAGCTATTGAAATTGCATGTATGGTAGCTTCTGGTGAACGTGATACTGGTAAAGGCATTAATCAAATTGGTAATCTACATCGGAGTGGAGCTACTCGGTGGAGCTCTCATTTTGATTCTATTTGTAGCTTAATTGATATGTATGGTGCAACTATTTTAGTGCTTGAAAGTATTGTTGATGAAGGATCCTCTAACTCTATGCGTGGAGAAGCTGGTGGTTGTTTGATCATAATGAGGTCTTTTAAATTTGTTTTCACTCTATATATGATGCATAAAATTATGGGGATTATTGATTTGCTTTGTAGAGCTTTGCAGCACAAATCTTTTGACATCGTAAATGCCATGGATCTAGTCTCAACTACTAAAGCTCTACTTCACACTTTGAGAGAAGAGGGATTTGATCATCTCCTTGAGCATGTAACAGCCCCAAATCCGGGCTCCCTTAACCCCGGATCTGGTTCGTTAAAAGTAACCTCAATCCCGAGTTTAAACTAATTATATTAAACTTATAAACAATAAGCAATACAATTATTACTATACACCAGATATAAACCTTAAATGGATACAATATCTAACTTCATACTATTCCAGAATCGCAATCTTTGAATATTTTTATTACACATTCTAATCATATGAATAATGATTTAGCATACTAACTTGTCACCCTTATACATAAAGGACAACATCTGAAAATGATTTAAAATAATCTATATATGTTCTCTTAACATTTCAATTTGCTAATCTATAGCACATTTAAGACATAAAAATTTTCACAAGTAATACCCACAGAGATAATTTATTCTATCACAGAGTTTTAGTATAAAAACACCTACGCTTCGATCTTGATGACTCGTTAGTCAGTCTTCATCTTCGCCTCTACCAGAGAAATTAGCTTCCTCAAGCTTTTCTATAAAGTTTTGTTTTAAGCAAGGGTGAGCATGACGGCTCAGCAAGTCTAACAGTTTCACATAATACATAAACATATTTCATCATGCTTCATGCATATCATGCTTTGCAATGACTACATAACTTATGCATATCATGCTTTGTATTTACTCTATGATTCACACTATTCATGCATGTCATTTATAATTTCATACAGTTCAATATATATAGAACAATCAACTTAATCATCTACTATATATCAACAGTTTATTTCAACTTGTATCACAAAAGCACATTACCACATTATTGCACATAATAACATATGCACACATAATAATTTTATAGTATTCTAATTCATACACATAATGCAACATGTTCTGAAAAACTTGTCTGAACTTGCATAACCAGCTTACGCTAACCTTTCGCGTTCCTTGCACCACATACAGGGTATGTGAGATCAACGGTGCATAATATCAATTAAGGTTTGACTCAATACCAAATCTGTAAAGATATTTATTTCTTCTTATCGTCCATTTTTTAAATCAATAGGGTTAATTTCATATTTTAGTCTCTCGTTGACTTGACTCAGTGTTTCACTGCAAACCTTTTTGTACATAACCATGCAATTTCGACATATATTAATGTCACTGCATTAAATCTGGACCCTATATTTATTTAGGTCGAACCACTAATTAATCACTAATGGACCATACCCTTGGTTTAACTTAATCACATCATTTATCTCGACAACTTATCATAATATTACCCACCTTGGATAATATTTTAAATTTTACTATCAATTAGTAATAACTTATAATGTTATTTAATTGTTAAATAACACTTTAAATAATCATTACTATTATTAATTCTTTTTTAATAATAGTTTACCTTAATCATTATTATTAATCTTTTAATAATAATTTAATTGCTTGCTAGTATTATTACCCTTTAATAATATTTTAATTGACTTCTCATTATTATTAATGATTTTAATAATAATTTAATTGTTCATCAATATTATTAACCATTTAATAATATTTGAAATCCTCACGTATCATTAGTAATTATTTAATAATGATTCAACCCTTAACTATTATTATTCAATAGTTAATTACTTGTTAAACAATATTATTAATTCTTTAATAATATTTTAAATCTTTATTTATTATTATTATTTATTTAATAATGGTTTAACTCTTAACTATTATTATTTAACAGTTAATTAAATGCTAAACAATATTATTAATCTTTTAATAATATTTTAAATTAATTAGATATCATTATTAATTATTGAATAATGATTTAATTCTTAACTATTATCATTTAATAATTAATCATTAATATTATCAATATGTTTTAATTACTTAATAATCTTCTTCCGATTAAGTAATAATTTATTCCACTTAATTATCATTTAATTATTATTTAATATGAATTAAATAATAATTAATTAATTAATTATCCGTACTCATTATTTAATCTTAATTAAATAATAAACAATTATACTATTAACTCTAACATCCTTTGATTACTATTTAATATATTAAATAGTAAGCAATTAACCCTCTTTAATTATTATTTAATGTTTATTAAATAATAATTAATTAATTATCTTTATTCATTATTTACTCTTAACTAAATAATAAATAATTAGTTTAAACACTTTATCATAATTTAATTACTATTTAATATCAATTAAATAATAATTACCTATTTACTTCCTTTATTTACTATTTAATTACCAATTAAATAATAAATAATTATTTTCCTTCATTAAATAATATGATATAGATTAAATATCACATTTACTAATAACAATTTTCTTCAATTATTAGTCAATTAACATCCAACTAGTGTACATTATCACCTCAAAAAGTATTAAAAATATTTTTTCTCTTATTTAACCTTACTTACTATTTAATACAACTGAAATAATAAGTAAGTAGGGTGATTAATATTTTTCCAGTATTTAAAAATACTTTTAACAATTTTCATGTAATTAGTTAGCTTTAATCATTTAATAATTATAAAAATTACCAAATGACATACTAAAAATACAAACTAAAAATTTTAAAATAGTACACGAAATTCCAAGAAACTTTTCAGTTCGGGCCTTCGCCGGAATCGGCCGGAAAAGTGGTGAACCGGTCACTTGAAGGCTCCGGCCGGTTTAGTTAAAAAAAAACCGACAGTGAGTTTGCAATTTTTTTTGAAATCTGTCTAGTTTTGGGGTCTCTTACTAAAACCTTAATAAGTTAAGTTCTATAACTCCGATGGTGCTCTACTTTATATTGTTGGAATCGTGACTTCCCAAACTATAATTTTTCATTATCGGATTAATTTTTCGGACACGATGTGACCACTGAAAACGGCCTAGAACCGGACTATTCACGCAAAACTTTCGACAGTGGAGTGTTTTAGTAGAAAAATCATAACTAATTCATTTTAACTCGGATTTTAGTCATTCAAGTATCAGAATTTACTTAACTTCAAGATCTATCCAACAAAATAGACGGATCAAAAATTTGACTTACGACTCATGAACAGTAAATCCGTTTATGGACTGCACAGTTTATAATTTTTCGATAAACATGATTTTGTATAATTTGGCTTACTCTTCCACATAAACCCATACTAAATAATATATTAAACCCTCTAACACATATTTTTAACATCCTAGCATGCTTTTAAGCATTTAAAGTTTGATTTACAAATATCAAACAATAAATTATATATAACCTATAATATTAGGATTATTAGGGTTTTTAAGTTACCTTTTGGTTTTGTGAGCTCTTTTCCTTCTTTTTCCAAAGTAAGAGATGTATCTTGATGATATCAACAACTTCAAGACTTGATCTAGTCTTGATTCGGTTTGACTAGTAATGACTCGCCAATCAACTCATTAGGCTCACTCTCTTTTCTTTAACTCACCGAGTTAACTCACACAAACTTACTAGCTCTCTATTTTCTCTCTAGCAAGTTTTTCAAAACCTTTCATCAAATGAGCCAAGATGGGTATTTATAGACTCTCAAACCTATACATACACATTGTATAAGTATATATATTTGCTAGCTAGTTCCATTTGGACCAAGCTAGTACCTTCCTTGTCAAACTTAGTTCCTCCTTTTAGGGGATCTCTTGTGTACTTGCAATTTATACAAAATCAAGCCAAAATCTCCACAAAATCTCACCAAATCCGGTCCTCTCTCTCCAAATCCAAGGATTTTTGATTTATTTTATTTAGCACATTGGCAAATAAGGAGGCTTGTAGAAGGTAGTCCAATAATTGACTTTAATTAAATCATTTAAACACATAATTTAATTTAATTGGACTAATAATTCTACTAACATGTTGGACTTGACCAATTAAGTTATTGGACATCCAAATAAACTTTCATTAATTTGTTTATTATACTAAAGTACAATAAAATCGCAAATCCTTAATTAAATAGTTAATTGAACTTGTTAAATAAACAAATAGACTAGTCCATTATTTATTTATTTAATTTGGAACTTTAAATATTATTCCCACTTCACATTAATTAATGATTACATTAATTAATTTACACATTTTGCTACCAAAGCTATATTCAAATTTAACTGAATATTTAATTATTATTATTATTATTATTATTATTATTATTATTATTATTACTATTATTTTTTTCTCACTTATCGATTTCTCGATATTAAATAACTCAAGGTTAGTCCACTAATTATCCAAACATTTTGGACTACTAAAATAATATATTAAATATCCTACATAAAATTTATTAACGACTAATTATATTAATTAGTTTATTTGGTTTATAATCACATACTATGTTCAAAATAAATTGAACTTTTAAATCAATTTATTCACGTATCGATTTCTTGAAGTATTTCTTCTAAAAAAATATATATTTCAATATCAATAATGTAAGACCCCGAATTTATGAAATACAAAATTCAATTTTTCTTCATATAAATTTTTCATGAAATAGTAAATGGTTAAATTGACGAAATTGAAAGTTAAGGATGTTATGTGCAAATTTTATTTTGTCGGGGAATATTCGTTTTGTCGGGGAATATTCGGGCCGTACGACGGCGCCGAAATAACAAATTATTTGTGGACCCCACAACGGAATATTTGTCGGATATAGAAAACGACAGAAGTAACCTTTTTAAATAAAAATAGTCAACGGTGTTAACTGTTAAAATACCGGTGATAAAAGAATAGTAGCATACGGTAATTTATGGTATTTTCTGTAGCACACGGTACTCTACAGTAGCACACGGTATTGCACAGTGTCTCATATTATTGGTCTGATAATTGACACCGTAACTGTTACGCATCATTTCATCAATAATTGTCACTGCATAATATTTTATATTATCAATTCAATTATTGTTGCTACACAGTATTTTGCATTATTGATTCAATAATTGTCATTACACTGTATTTCATATCATCGAGTCAATAATTGTTGGTGCACTGTAGTTTAAAATTATTAAACCTGATAATTGTCACTGTAGCAAATACACTATAATTTATATTATTAAATTAATAAAAATATGTAACGTGTTTCTTATATTATTGTTGAATTATTGTTGTAACATTATTTTATTTTATATGTTGGACTCACAGGAAGAATAATTAAATTTAAAAAAAAAAAATAAAAAAAAAAATAATAAATTTTACTATTTGGAATAGTAACGTGAATAGTAACATGTGGGACCCATGTGGGGCCCACATGAAAATTAAAATGTGAGAATTGAGCTGGAAGGTTGGCAGCCGACTGCTGCCAATTTAGAAAGAATGAGGCAGGCGTGTATCACGCCTGCTGCCACCTACCACGCATAGTGAAAATTTTCTCCTATAAATAGCTTGCTCAACTGAATAGAAAAATCACACCTAAAACATAAAATTTTTCTATAAGAATTTTATGAGTTTTCTCTGAGAATAGTAAGGCTATTTTGAGAGTTTGAAAGCCAAAAGGAGTGCAGAAAATTTTCAAGTAAGTCTTTTATTAAAGAGTAGTAATTTTATAAATTCCTATTTTTCACGGTATTCACAAATCTTCCTTTAGAAGACTCTTCTTTGAGAAGATTCATTTTTAAAAGCTTTCTTTGGAAGATTTATTTTAGAATATTATTTTAAAAACTATTTTAAAGTAGTTATATTATACTACAAAAATTATGTTAAATATATATAATTTTGATAATTCATATTATACGAGTTATCATACACTTTGAAATTTATATGTGGTAATTACTAATTTTATTATAAAAATATAGGTTGATCAACCTCATTTAAATCAATATCCAGTCACGTGTTAAGGTAAGGGGTATCACTCTTTTCATCATCATAAATGAATATTATTTTCTTTCTTACTTGAAGGGATTATCATTCTTTGATTCTCGAAAATAATATCGTTTCTTTCTTGTGCCATTTACTTCCATGTATTAAATTGTGGGAATAACCTTACGGCGCGGTTTACCGCCTGTTGGTGAATAACCTTTTGTATTCATTCCTTATTAATCTTTGAGAATAACCTTACGGCGCGGATTATCGCCTGTTTGGTGAATAACTTTTCGTATTCAAATTGATGGGAATAACTACCGCCTGTTGGTGAATAACCCTTTTTATTTGTCTCGTGTGGAAATAATTTGTCTACACGAATTATCACATGACACTTTTATTCCATATTCGTAAGTGATATCATTTTCCTTTATACTCATAAGGGATACCATCTTTTTCATCTTCCATTATTCAAACTTACTATGGTAAGGGATATTAATTTCCTTCACCTTTTGTTAATCAAACATGCTACGGTAAGGGATATTATTTTCTTTCATACACCTAAATCGTAACTTATTATGGAACTATTGCTTCTATAATTCCTGAAAATATTATATGTTCCATAATAGTTGAATTTCATTATTTCAACTGAACCTTCCTATTTTCTGAACATTTCTATTTGAACTGTGATCGTTATTCTGAACTGTGGATCTTGAATATCATTTTTAAATTTCACTCCACATCATGTTGACAATTTGGACATTATTTGAATCTGCACAAAGTAAACTTCCGATACTTATTGTTTATCCTGTTCTTCTGTTCATCATTTGTATCACTGTTATTTGTATTAATCATCAAGAATCAAGCTGTTGTGAATATCTGTGGCCGGGGGCACAGATGTGATATAATTGTTGAACAGATGATAGGTTAAAGGCGATATACTAGGTTAAAGGCGATACATCTGTTCGGTGTCTTTTATGGCACGTGGTTAATGTTCTCTTTGGCCCGTAGTGCAAAGATGAACTGTTGGTTGGTATGATTATGACCAAAGGCTGAATCTGGTATAATCATGACCGTTGGTGTTATATTGAATGCCTTTGGCCCGTAGTGCAAAGATGAACTGTTGATCTGCATGATTATGACCAGGAACTGTGAAGTTGTATTATTTTGACTAATGGTATTTCAGATGATAAAAGTTGATGATATTTTTACTAAAAAGAGAAGCGAGTGGACATTATAGTCTGCATTATTCTTTTAATAGATTGCTCATTCCGCTGCTATTATTGATCTGAACGTTGTTTAAGAATTTAACTGCAGTTTTTTATATAAACATTGTAGTCTATTGTATTCTATCAAGAACTCAACTGTTGAAGGCTAATGATAAATTATTCGTCATTATCTTAGTCATGATATTTCTAACTGGGCTATTTGAGCTCACCCTTTCTTTTCGTTCCATTGTTTTTCAACAGGAGATGAGAACGTAACGGGGTCTAGCTGGGGAATGGAGTGAGAGTGCGGGGATAGCTATCATAGTCTTCACGTGTTATAAAATAGTGTGGCAATAATAATGAAGACTTAGTTGTGTTGTATTATCCACTGTATTGTTGTACGTTGTATTTCATTGTAATAATTTTGTTGTAGTCTTTTGACGACTCAAGTTTGGGCTGTGTGGGCTCAGATTTGGGGGCGTCACAGTTGGTATCAGAGCTTAGGGATATGGTCTTTAATGGAGATCTGGGGTTAGAACTAGGAGGGGAGAGACGAATAGAATCAGTCACTAGTGTGTCCTACCTAAATTAGATTTTATTATCTAATGAGTTGATTTGAATATAGGGACATGAAGTGATGAGTCAGTTTGTTTAAACTAACATTTATTTTGTGACCACAGTTTAGTATGGCATCTGGAAATCAAGAGGTTAACTACGAAATACCCGAAGCGAATGTAGCCGAAAATCAAGAAGCCACAAACAATCCTCCTGCCAACTCAGGAAATAATATTCCTGATAACATGATGAATGATGGATTCTTTAGGAATTTCATGCAGTTCATGCAGAATCAGGCAAGAGGAAATCCAGTTAACAATAACGGTAGAAACGCTGGTAATTTGAGGATGATCACTGTCAAGCAATTTAAAGAATTGGGACCACCTGAATTCCACGGGAAGCCTGACCCACTCAAAGCGGAGGCATGGCTGAAGCAGACGACAAAAATACTTGATGTCCTACAATGCGCTGATGATCAGAAGGTGCCCTTTGCTACCTTTATGTTTCGAGGTGAGGCGGATCACTGGTGGGAAGCGGTAAAACGTATCCACCCTTCAGCACTTGAGATGTCTTGGACAGAATTCCAAGAGCTATTTAATGAAAAGTACTTCCCAGAAAGCATCCGCCATATGAAGGAAGTGGAATTCATTAAGCTGGAGCAGGGAAACATGACAGTTTCTCAATATGAAGCTAAGTTTGCTGAACTGTCTCGTTTTGCGACTCATCTAGTAGATGACGAAGCACGGATGAGTCGGATGTTCTTACGTGGTCTAAGATTCGAAATTCGTCAACAACTTAGCTCTCATAAATTTAGTTTGTATTCAGATGTTGTTGATAGGGCTCAAAGGGTGGAGCAAACAGATGAAAAATTACAGCCAAGAGTCAATGATCAGAGAAATGATAACAACCACAGGAACGAGAACCATCGAGGAGGTAACCAACACTTCGGTGGTAATTCCACATCAAATAACAGAAGAGGAGAATCCAGTGGGAACAATTTCAAAAGAAAGAGATTCCATAATAATTATGGAAGGGCACCAGTACCAGCACCAGCACCGACCCCAATTTCAAGGGGAGAAGATCGACCACCAGTGAGATGCTATAGGTGTGGTCAGGAAGGTCACATCAGCCCAAACTGTACACTGCAGTCCAAAAAGTGCTACAGTTGTGGGAAAGAGGGTCATCTTGCGCGGTTTTGTCCTGCCACAAAATCAAGTCCAGCTGCAGTGATGATACCAAAAGCTAGCGCGGATAAGGGAAAATCTGTAGTTCAAGGGAGAGCTTTTGTTGTGACATCCTAAATGGCACGAAACTCGAACGAGGTGATAACCGGTAAGCTATTCATAAATTCTCGTGAAGTCTACGCTTTGTTAGATACTGGTTCTACCCATTCTTTTATCTCACCTGCATGTGCTCAGCGTTTAAACTTAACTCCTGAAAATTTGGACTTTGACTTATCAGTTGAAACCCCATTAGGAGAAATGACCATTACATCTACTGTCTATAAATCTTGCCTAGTTCAAATCAACAACCTCACATTACCTGTTGACCTTATTTCTTTGGAGATGCATGAATTTGATGTGATTTTAGGAATTGATTGGTTGACTACCCATCATGCTAAAATTGATTATTTTCATAAGATTATTAGTTTTCATATTCCTAATCAACCTGTCATGCAAATTCAAGCAACTAAACCATTGAAATCTATAACTGTTATTTCTAGCCATAAAGCCATTCGTTTATTGAAAAACGGATGTCAAGCCTTTTTAGCTCATGTCACTGATTTGAACAAAAATACGTCAAACTTGAATGATATTCCCATTGTTAATGAGTTTCCTGACGTTTTTCCGGAGGAACTTCCTGGTTTACCCCCAAACCGTGAAATTGAATTTTGTATTGATCTTGAACCTGGTACCAAGCCCATTTCCAAAACTCCATACCGAATGGCTCCCATTGAACTTCAAGAGTTAAAAGTCCAACTACAGGAATTGTTGGATACTGGTTTTATTCGTCCGAGTGCATCACCTTGGGGTGCTCCTGTTCTATTTGTGAAGAAGAAAGACGGGAGTATGAGATTGTGCATTGACTACCGAGAATTGAACCATGTCACCATCAAAAACAGGTATCCGTTACCTCAAATTGATGACATGTTTGATCAATTACAAGGTGCTCAACATTTCTCAAAGATTGATCTCCGTTCTGGATATCATCAGTTAAAGGTTAAAGCTGAGGACATTCCAAAGACTGCTTTCAGAACTCGTTATGGGCATTATGAGTTTTTAGTCATGCCTTTTGGACTAACCAATGCTCCTGCAGCTTTCATGGACATGATGAACCGAATATTCAAGGAATATTTGGATCATTTTGTGGTTGTCTTTATTGATGACATCCTCATATACTCCAAAAATCGTGAGGATCATGAACAACACCTGAGATTGATACTCCAAAAGCTCTGTGAGAACAAATTATATGCCAAGTTGAAGAAATGTGAGTTCTGGCTTGAGGAGGTCACGTTTCTTGGGCATGTGATTTCTAGTCAAGGAATATCAGTCGATCCTGCGAAGATTGAAACGGTACTAAATTGGGAACAACCCAAGACAGTAACCGAAGTCCGAAGTTTTCTGGGCCTAGCTGGTTATTATCGGAGATTCGTAGAAGGATTTTCTCGAATCGCCACTCCATTAACTCAGCTTACTCGGAAAAGCACAAAATTCATATGGAGCGAGCAATGCGAGAAAAGTTTTCAAGAGCTTAAGAGGAGACTTGTTTCAGCTCCTGTTCTGACCATTCCATCAGGATCGGGAGAATTTGTCATATACAGCGATGCTTCAGGCAAAGGTCTAGGCTGTGTCCTTATGCAACATGGAAAGGTTATAGCCTATGCCTCTCGACAACTCAAAGATTATGAGAAAAATTACCCTACTCATGATCTAGAGTTGGCAGCAGTCGTTTTCGCGTTGAAGATCTGGAGACACTACTTGTACGGAGAGAAAGTGGATATCTATACGGATCATAAAAGTCTCAAGTATTTCTTCACCCAGAAGGAACTCAACATGCGACAACGACGTTGGCTTGAGCTGTTGAAGGATTATGATCACACAATCCAGTATCACCCGGGAAAGGCGAACGTTGTAGCTGACGCTTTGAGCAGAAAATCTTATGCGAGTACAAGTGCACTGCTGACAACACAAAAGTGTATTTTGTACGACTTGCAAAAGATGGAGATACAGCTAAAGAAACCAGGGACCCACTCTAAGATTGCTCACGTGCGAGTAGAACCAGCTTTAATCGATAAAATTAAAGCTGCTCAAGCTACCGATCCGGAACTGATAAACATGATAAAGAAAGTACAAGAAGGTACCATTCCCGAAGCAAGAATCGACGAGAAAGGAATACTTCGAGTCAACTCTCGACTCTGTGTTCCTAACGATCCTGAATTAAAGCATAAAATCATGATGGAGGCACACAACACGCCATTTGCAATCCACCCAGGAGGTACCAAGATGTATCGAGATCTTCGACATACATTTTGGTGGAACAATATGAAAAGGGAGATTGCAAAGTTTATCTCAAGGTGCTTAACTTGTCAACGTGTCAAGGCAGAGCATCAAGTACCTAAGGGTCCTTTACAACCACTTGAGGTTCCCGAATGGAAGTGGGAACACATCAATATGGATTTCGTGACGGGTCTTCCCAAAGTTTCTCAAGGCTTAGATGCAATTTGGGTCATCGTAGATAGATTGACCAAATCCGCTCATTTCTTGCCTATACGAGAAAACTTTTCACTTGAACGTCTTGCCGGTATGTACATAAATGAGATCGTGAGATTGCATGGCATGCCAGTTTCCATAGTTTCTGATCGAGATCCTAGATTCACTTCACGCTTTTGGATCAGTCTACAAAAAGCTATGGGCACTGAACTACGTTTTAGTTCTGCATACCATCCTCAAACGGACGGACAATCGGAAAGGACGATCCAGACCCTCGAAGATCTTTTGAGACTTTGCGTACTAGATTTCAAAGGAAGTTGGGATAAGTACTTGCCATTGGTGGAATTTTCCTACAACAACAGTTACCAAGCAAGTATAGGTATGGCTCCATTCGAGGCTTTATATGGACGCAAGTGTCGCTCTCCAGTATGTTGGAATGAGGTAGGAGAAGCAAAACTGTTGGGACCCGAGTTGGTACGCTTAACGACCGAAAAGATCCAAATGATCCGACAACGAATACAGACAGCACAAGAACGACAAAAGAGTTATGCCGATCTTCATCGGAGAGATGAGAGATTCAACGTCGGAGATCATGTATTCTTACGTGTTTCTCCATGGAAAGGGGTTACGAGATTCGGAAAGAGAGGAAAACTCAACCCTCGATTTATTGGCCCATTTGAAATCCTCGATCGAGTAGGATCCGTAGCCTACAGACTAGCCCTACCACCAAGTATGTCTCGCATCCATAACGTTTTTCACATATCTATGTTACGTAAATATGTGAAGGACCCAAACCACGTCATTGAGTTAGAACCAGACGTTATAGCAGAAGATTTAACGTATGAGGAGGTACCTGTTAAGATCCTAGATAAGAAGGAGCAGATCTTACGCTCAAAGGTTATACCTCAAGTTAAGGTTTTATGGAGGAACCAAGATATTGAGGAAATGACCTGGGAGCTAGAATCTGAAATGAAGTCTAGGTATCCATACCTCTTCGAAATGTCAGGTACGTCAATTTCGGGGACGAAATTTCATAAGGAGGGGAGGTTGTAAGACCCCGAATTTATGAAATACAAAATTCAATTTTTCTTCATATAAATTTTTCATGAAACAGTAAATGGTTAAATTGACGAAATTGAAAATTAAGGATGTTATGTGCAAATTTTATTTTGTCGGGGAATATTCGTTTTGTCGGGGAATATTCGGGCCGTACGACGGCGCCGAAATAACAAATTATTTGTGGACCCCACAACGGAATATTTGTCGGATATAGAAAACGACAGAAGTAACCTTTTTAAATAAAAATAGTCAACGGTGTTAACTGTTAAAATACCGGTGATAAAAGAATAGTAGCATACGGTAATTTATGGTATTTTCTGTAGCACACGGTACTCTACAGTAGCACACGGTATTGCACAGTGTCTCATATTATTGGTCTGATAATTGACACCGTAACTGTTACGCATCATTTCATCAATAATTGTCACTGCATAATATTTTATATTATCAATTCAATTATTGTTGCTACACAGTATTTTGCATTATTGATTCAATAATTGTCATTACACTGTATTTCATATCATCGAGTCAATAATTGTTGGTGCACTGTAGTTTAAAATTATTAAACCTGATAATTGTCACTGTAGCAAATACACTATAATTTATATTATTAAATTAATAAAAATATGTAACGTGTTTCTTATATTATTGTTGAATTATTGTTGTAACATTATTTTATTTTATATGTTGGACTCACAGGAAGAATAATTAAATTTAAAAAAAAAAAAATAATAAATTTTACTATTTGGAATAGTAACGTGAATAGTAACATGTGGGACCCATGTGGGGCCCACATGAAAATTAAAATGTGAGAATTGAGCTGGAAGGTTGGCAGCCGACTGCTGCCAATTTAGAAAGAATGAGGCAGACGTGTATCACGCCTGCTGCCACCTACCACGCATAGTGAAAATTTTCTCCTATAAATAGCTTGCTCAACTGAATAGAAAAATCACACCTAAAACATAAAATTTTTCTATAAGAATTTTATGAGTTTTCTCTGAGAATAGTAAGGCTATTTTGAGAGTTTGAAAGCCAAAAGGAGTGCAGAAAATTTTCAAGTAAGTCTTTTATTAAAGAGTAGTAATTTTATAAATTCCTATTTTTCACGGTATTCACAAATCTTCCTTTAGAAGACTCTTCTTTGAGAAGATTCATTTTTAAAAGCTTTCTTTGGAAGATTTATTTTAGAATATTATTTTAAAAACTATTTTAAAGTAGTTATATTATACTACAAAAATTATGTTAAATATATATAATTTTGATAATTCATATTATACGAGTTATAATACACTTTGAAATTTATATGTGGTAATTACTAATTTTATTATAAAAATATAGGTTGATCAACCTCATTTAAATCAATATCCAGTCACGTGTTAAGGTAAGGGGTATCACTCTTTTCATCATCATAAATGGATATTATTTTATTTCTTACTTGAAGGGATTATCATTCTTTGATTCTCGAAAATAATATCGTTTCTTTCTTGTGCCATTTACTTCCATGTATTAAATTGTGGGAATAACCTTACGGCGCGGTTTACCGCCTGTTGGTGAATAACCTTTTGTATTCATTCCTTATTAATCTTTGAGAATAACCTTACGGCGCGGATTATCGCCTGTTTGGTGAATAACTTTTCGTATTCAAATTGATGGGAATAACTACCGCCTGTTGGTGAATAACCCTTTTTATTTGTCTCGTGTGGAAATAATTTGTCTACACGAATTATCACATGACACTTTTATTCCATATTCGTAAGTGATATCATTTTCCTTTATACTCATAAGGGATACCATCTTTTTCATCTTCCATTATTCAAACTTACTATGGTAAGGGATATTAATTTCCTTCACCTTTTGTTAATCAAACCTGCTACGGTAAGGGATATTATTTTCTTTCATACACCTAAATCGTAACTTATTATGGAACTATTGCTTCTATAATTCCTGAAAATATTATATGTTCCATAATAGTTGAATTTCATTATTTCAACTGAACCTTCCTATTTTCTGAACATTTCTATTTGAACTGTGATCGTTATTCTGAACTGTGGATCTTGAATATCATTTTTAAATTTCACTCCACATCATGTTGACAATTTGGACATTATTTGAATCTGCACAAAGTAAACTTCCGATACTTATTGTTTATCCTGTTCTTCTGTTCATCATTTGTATCACTGTTATTTGTATTAATCATCAAGAATCAAGCTGTTGTGAATATCTGTGGCCGGGGGCACAGATGTGATATTTTGTTGAACAGATGATAGGTTAAAGGCGATATACTAGGTTAAAGGCGATACATCTGTTCGGTGTCTTTTATGGCACGTGGTTAATGTTCTCTTTGGCCCGTAGTGCAAAGATGAACTGTTGGTTGGTATGATTATGACCAAAGGCTGAATCTGGTATAATCATGACCGTTGGTGTTATATTGAATGCCTTTGGCCCGTAGTGCAAAGATGAACTGTTGATCTGCATGATTATGACCAGGAACTGTGAAGTTGTATTATTTTGACTAATGGTATTTCAGATGATAAAAGTTGATGATATTTTTACTAAAAAGAGAAGCGAGTGGACATTATAGTCTGCATTATTCTTCTAATAGATTGCTCATTCCGCTGCTATTATTGATCTGAACGTTGTTTAAGAATTTAACTGCAGTTTTTTATATAAACATTGTAGTCTATTGTATTCTATCAAGAATTCAACTGTTGAAGGCTAATGATAAATTATTTGTCATTATCTTAGTCATGATATTTCTTACTGGGCTATTTGAGCTCACCCTTTCTTTTCGTTCCATTGTTTTTCAACAGGAGATGAGAACGTAACGGGGTCTAGCCGGGGAATGGAGTGAGAGTGCGGGGATAGCTATCATAGTCTTCACGTGTTATAAAATAGTGTGGCAATAATAATGAAGACTTAGTTGTGTTGTATTATCCACTGTATTGTTGTACGTTGTATTTCATTGTAATAATTTTGTTGTAGTCTTTTGACGACTCAAGTTTGGGCTGTTTGGGCTCAGATTTGGGGGCGTCACAAATAATCATCAAATTTATTATCTTCCTAGACTTTATAGGACATTCTTCCTAAAAATCTCGATCACACATTTTGGACCATATTGGTTCTGGCTAGCACATAGATTAAATAAATTTTTTAATTTAATCAAGTTTTTTACAATTCTAATCTCTACAACTAGGTTATCAAATTCTAACCTTTATTAACTATTAGAAATCTTATTTCTAATTCTTTCAACTATCTGGGATATTACAGAGCATGTGCAATTAGTTTGCACACAAAATTAGATTGACATACCAGATATGAATGCTTCATACAAAAGGGTTACAGGTCGTTTTGATGTGTTTAATTCAGCAATAAATTTTCAGCAAGAAGAGTTGAATTCCAGATTTAGTGATGGAGCAGTGGAATTCCTTATGCTTAGCACTGCTTTAGAGCCGAAGGACAACTTTAAATCATTCAAAGTTGATGATATTTGCAAGCTTGCTGAGAAATTTTATCTAGAAGATTTCAGTGAACAAGAAATGCATTATTTGAGATGTCAGCTGAATCATTATAAACTTGATGTG
The DNA here is from genome assembly GCA_947179155.2 of Hedera helix. Lineage (NCBI taxonomy): Eukaryota > Viridiplantae > Streptophyta > Magnoliopsida > Apiales > Araliaceae > Hedera > Hedera helix. The sequence goes on from OX359278.1 coordinate 39,911,273, forward strand.
GTCCATCATCAGAGCTTTCAAAATATGCCTACTATCACTGAATTGTGTCGCGGATTAGTTGAAACAAATAAATCGCAGCATTATAATTTGATTGATAGATTGATTCATCTTATTTTGACTCTACCTATTTCCACTGCCAGGACAGAACGAGCACTTTCAGCTATGAAACATGTTAAAACAGCTCTTCGCAATAAAATGGAAGATGAGTTTTTAGCAGATTCTATGATGATTTACATTGAACGAGAGCTTGTTGAAGATATCGATTCAAATTCCATAATAGACGAATTCTATTCTACAAAGCATAGAAGGATGCAACTTAAATAATATGCTTTGTTTTCCTTTTCCCTTATATGTTATGTACATTTGAACCTTACTACTATGTATAATTTTGAATTTATGATTGATTTTGGTAGGACAATTTCTTGTGTATATAGTTGGTATTTGAGGTAGCCCAGGTTGAAAAAAAATCCTAGCTCCGCCCTTGCCTTGAAGCTCTCCTTTTGTGCATGGTGCACTGAATAAAAACTTTCTTCTTATTCCGGAAGGATTATCAAGTTACAACATTCTTGCATACAATTATTTTTTTCGCGCAAACGAACTACCTACAGCCATAATTTATTCGTCTTCTTCCTTCCTCCTTGTAAGGCAGGGTTACGCCATTTTCAAAGGTAACTTTCCAACAAAGTCTAAGTTTAGACTCCCCAAGTAGAGATGGTCCTCAAACTCTACAACAAATGTCACGAATGACATAACCTTTCCCTTTAGATCTTCAAATATCTTGTTTACCTTCCCATCGTTTCCCACATTTGCTACCATTGCTCTTGTATGTAGACCATCGACTAGCTTGTAAAATTTCGGAAATGTTGCTAGCAGGCGTTTGGCTGCTCTTGAAGTGTGCACGAATTCCCGTTTGGTCGGAGCTAACTGTAGAAGGCAAAGTCATCACTCAGTGCTTGATACTCTGATGATATGAGCATTATTTTTTCAAAGTATTTAGCAGTTACCTATAACAAGGCTATCCAGAATGACTCATCTGGAGGAAGATTATTTATTATCTGGTCCACCTGGAAGGTTGTCGATGAATATCTCCGTTTTCCCTTTGATTTCCTCTTTCAGCCAATACTTTAGGCACCTGAATCTGACGATCAAAAGAAATTTAGAATAAAAAAATGAAAAGGGGTGTTTTGAAAGACTTAACAGCGTAATTTTGTTGTCGAGCGACTTTACGACCATCAAGTAAATATACTTCCATGTTTCACAAATGATTAGATAATCTTGCTTTGCAGACAACGCGACGCCATTAGCGAAGCCAAGCCCATCCAACAGTAATGATGTTTGGTTAGAGGAAGGATCATACTTGAGGAGCTGCCCGTGAGGTTTAGCCTCTAAGATGTCCAAGTACCAGTTAGAGAATCCATATTTGGTGCTTGCAACGCTGAAGTACAAGCTACCGTCTGATGCTTCGATAACATCATCCGCAAACCTGATTGCTCAAACGAACATATAAATCAAACGAAAAAAAAACCTCAATTGTAGTTTTTAATTCTTAATAAAAACAAACAAATTAGATTAGTGTGTTTTGATTAGTTGTTTGTCATGCCAGGATGGATATATTCAGAACAAAATCCATGTACTAGACGAGTTTGTATATGCGGTTGAAGCTTAAAGAAGTTTATGTAGTCAAGTCAAAGTTCAACCGGAGTTTGTTTAGCTCAAAAACTTAAGATTATTGTTTAGTTCAATAAATTAATCAAATCTAAAATTTTACACAAGCTTAGCTTATTTAATTTCTGAGGTTCGTGGAGTAGTGGACAATTTTGGATAAGCATTATTATGAATATTCGAGTATGTAAGCTCAGACAGCATCAAATGAGGATTAATACATATATGGAAGAATTGCTTACTAGATAGGGAGTGAAAATTTCATCTCATAATTCATTTCATATGCCAATAGTTTCAATTGTTTGAACAGGCCAGGCCTATATACCTACCAAAGCAGATGCATTATCAGAGTAATAAATGGTCCCAAAAATAAGAAAAATATTCCCCATTCCTTGAACCATGTGCCACGACTCCTCCTTTTTTAGGCATCAAAGTTACTTCATTTCCCTATCTGATATGCCCTATTGTCCCATGTCATGTTATAAGATATTGAACATGGCCTCTCCTTTGGGATTCTACGTCATGATCACACGCTCTTTTCTGTCTTTACGTGTGAAAGGTTAAAAAAGTGCGATCATGGTTGTTATAGTAACAAATAAGGGTGTAAATGAATCTAATCGAGTCAAATTTTAAGTTGTTCAAATTTAGTTTATAAAATTTATCGAGTATAAAATAAAGTTTGATTAAGGTTTGTTTAACTATCTAATCGGGTATGATCTCAAATCTAACCAGCGCAGTTTGAACTTTCGAGCAAATATGATTCGATTCTCAAAATCATATGCAGTATATAGGTTTTTTTTTTCTTTTCATATTTTAAAAATGTGTATGAACATCGGGTGCATGTAATATCTTACAAACTTAATCACTAACAAACTATATTTGGGGATACTCCAAGGATATGGAACATAAAATGCACTCACCGTGAAAAAAAAAATGATGGAAAAAAACAAGGGAGAAGAAAAAAGTCTTACTAGTAGATTTTAATATTACGTGGGAAGGTATGTGATTAAAGTTAAATCCTAGTGTGGTTAAAAAATAAAACCTTTTGATCTTCTAGTTTGTATTTATCTGTATTAAATGGAAAGTGATGTGAAAATAAATGTATATAATTTTAATATATTTTGTGATGTATTTGATTAGATGAATTGATCTAAATTTTTATTAGTTTGATATATATGAATTTTCACACACACACGAAGGATTGAGAATCAAGTGGAATTAATAATTAAGTTCAAATTTTGGATGATTTATTATTTTGAAAATTTCTAAGAGTTGTTGATTATAATCTTTGAGGTTGATGTGAAGTTCATATTAATTTATTGCTTATGTAAAAAGTCAGGTTAGTTGAGTCACTTTAATCTATCGGGCTAGTTAGATTTATTTTATTTTTGTTTATTTTTATTTTTCTTTTGCCTGAGGACGAGCAAAAGCTAATTGTGGGGGTATTTGATAGGGCTAAATTATACGATATTTTTATTCCCTAATACTTATTTTTTATATTTATTGTGTGCTTAAATATTTAATTACTTAGCTTATTTTGGTTTTAATAGGTTTTATAGGATTTTAGTTAATTTATATTAATTTAGGTAATTTTATAGTAATTTTATATTTCTTTTTATTTATGAGTTTTTATTTATTTTTAGTATTTTAGGTGTTTTATTTATTATTATGTGTTTTTAGGATTTTTAGTATTTTTATATTATTTTTATTTATTTTATATTTTATTTTGTAGGAAAAATAAGCTTGGGGGCAAATCTGTAAATTATGTAAAAGTTAGATGGCATTTTGGTAATTCAGCAAAGACCGGTGGCATTTTCGTAATTAACCGGAACTTACGTCCGCGCATTGCGCGAGTAGATAACAGCAGCAGCGTTAAGCAACGACGTTGTTTGGCGTCCAGGTTAAGAAACTTCCGCGCAATGCGCGGTGATGCTGAACAGTTGCAAGACAAGGAATCATACGACGTCGTTTTGCGTCCGATACAGAAAACCTCCGCGCAATGCGCGGAGGAGGATGGTGATGTCAGCGGACGCAGGCTTCCGCGTTGACCGGTCAACTGGCGCATGGAAGGCTTGTTTGGTTGCACAGAAATGCTGGAAATCAGATTATTTCGGAATTTTTGCTACTTTTTGATTCCAAATTGGATTTTACTTCCAACTAGGGTTAGGATAATAATTTTTTTTTTCTTTTATTTTTAATTGTAAATCCTACTAGGGTTTGGACAAGTTAGAGGCCTATAAATAGAGGGCCAATCTCTCATTATTGAAAGTAAGCTTTTGGGAGATCTTTCTCCTACTTTCTTGGAGAGAGATTTTCAACCAGTGGTTATTATTTTTATTATGTTCGGCTAATTTTATTTTTCAGTTCCAAAGGGATGTTGAACCTTATTTTTAATTAATGTTCTAATTGAGTTTTATTATATATTCCTTCATGTATGAGATTTATTCTTGATGATCTGTTTTAATTGATTAGATGATATTTATTTTATTAATTTGATTTGGCCAGTTGAATTAATTAAGTTTTTGTCATATGCTAGATTAAGATTTGATATTAAGCAAACGATATTTTATCTGATCATAAGTAGCAGTTAATAATATTTAATTGTGGTCAAACTTTTGAATATTATTATGGTTATCAAGATGACAAGTTAAATGGTCTGCGATGTTGAGATTGTTGCTTGGAATAATCTAGTTCTCTAATTTTTAACGCAAACTGTTATATTAAATCTAGACTTATAGTTCTAGGTTGTATGATAGTTAGGGTCTTTTGTGAGCGATTGCTGCATTAGATTTATAATTTAAGGAGGATTTCGGGTAGCTTGGCGATTGTCGGTTATCTAGGATTATTAATCTCAATTGAAGGAAAAGATAATAATAACTTGATTAATTTGTTGATTAAAAGAAGGGAATACTGAACTAAGGAACTGAAGTTTGTTTTAATTGATTTTTCTCATCTTTATTATTATTTAGTTTTATTTGTTTGAATTTTAATTAGTTAATAATTAATTAAACCCCCCCCCCCCATTTAATTAGATATTTTTGAAAACATTAGATTTATTAAAACAATTCACTCTCTGTGGGTTCGACTCTTATTTTCACTACTACATTAATATTTTTCAAAGTAAGATTTTATTTTAGGTTGCTTGCGACAGCATCCCAAATTTTGGCGCCGTTACCGGGGAGTGTTTTGCTTTAATTTATTCTTTGTTTTCTTGGTAGTTTATTTTTCTAGTTTATTTATTTTATTTTTGTTTTTCATAGTTTAATTGAGTGTACAGGTGAAGGAGAAAATCATGGCTTGGAACCAAAACGATGATTATTTTAATGCGGTAAAAATTTCTTCTCTTCAACAACAAGTTGATAAACTAACTTATGTTATCTATGCTTGGGTTATAGGTAGAGGACAACTAATGAAGGCTTATAAAATTTGTTCCATAGTAGGACATCCAACGGAGTTGTGTCCAATGTTTCGAGAGAAGTTCTATGGACAAATAAATGATGCAGATGGTTTCCTTGGACTGTAAGGGAACTATGATCCCTATTCAAACACGTACTACTCAGAATGGTGGGATCGTCCAAATTTCAGCTATGGGAATCCACAAGTGCACCAACCTGCAAGTCAACATTGGCCAGATTACCAACAGTTCAATCAGACATATCCCAACGATCAAGAGCAGGACCAATCTTCTAACTCTAATTTGTCTTTAGAAAATATGTCTAAACATTTTATGACTGATGCTTTGCAATTTCAACAGAAAACAAATGTGAATATTCAGCATATAAGTATTCAAGTGGAACAACTGAAAGTTGCGGTCAGTCAATTGGAGGTGCAAAGTGTTGAAGAATTACCATATCACACAATGGTGGATTACGAGGAGGATGACGATGAAATTGTGTTGAGCAGTGGTAAAGATGAGGGAACTCCAGAAACGACAGACAATGAAAAGAAAAATCTGGAAGAGGCCATTACTCATAGCTTGGGATTGACAAAAGAAGAAGAAATTGAGCCGAAACAAGATTTGAAGAGGGCTACAGATTCATTAAATTCTTTGCCATTGATTTTAAATAAATTTGCAGAACTTTTCATTCCATTACCTGTTACTCAAAATAAATTTTTACCTTTTATTTTGCAAGATTTCATTCTGGAACAATCATATCATGAAAAGACGAGATGTAATCTACCTATAAGGAATGTTGTGATGGATGGAGTACGCAACATACATGAAATTGGAGTGACGTAGTGGTTTGACCTGTTGTTGAGCCAATGACAATAAATAAAGGCGCTGCTTGGGAGACAACCCAAAGGAAGTAGACTTTTCTTTCTTTTTATTTATGTTATTTGTGCCTTTATCTTTGCATTTTTACTTTACATTGGGGACAATGTAAGTTTTAAGTGTGGGGGAAGGATTTTAGGTTATTTTATTTAGGTTTAAAAAGAAAAAGAAAAAAAAATGTTTTTTTTATTATTTAGGTTAAAAATTTTGAAATTTTGGAATTTTGTGGGTATATTCACTGCAAACCCTCACGAGACAAAACTCGTCCACTTGGGGTAACCTTGGGGTTTAAAGGGTTGTTGCACATGCTAAGTGTAACCGTGTTGTCTACGAAAATGAGATAGTTTTTTTTTAGAATTGAGTTAGTTGAGCAATATTTTGATTTGAATTTTAATTTTTAACCGATGATAAAATTTTGATTTTTATTTAATAACTCTTGAAAAATTGATAAATTTTGCGTAATCTGAATTTTGACATTTTTGTTAGTCAGTACTTTGTTTGAAATCTTTTATTTTATTATTTGCACATATCCATATGTTTGAACTAATTTTAATTTGGAGAAAATTTATTTGGTTAAAAGCTTATAAAATATGTTTTTAATTCTATATCTTATTTGAACATTACTTGAAGCGAATATAAGGTAAATATAATGTGGAGAAATGATTAAAGTAATTTTTCTAGGATTATTAGATTGACCTTACCCGAAGTAAAAGAAAAAAAGTGAAACAATTGTCATGTGGTGGGTTGAGATGTAGCGTAAAATGCACTCACTCATAAACACATGCAGCGAGATGGAGCATAAAACGCAATCGCTGGTGAGATGGAGCATAAAATGCACTCATCGTGAAAAAAAAATGATGAAAAAAAACAAGGGAGAAGAAAAAAGTCTTACTAGTAGATTTTAATATTACTTGGAAAGGTATGTGATTAAAGTTAAATCCTAGTGTGGTTAAAAAATAAAACATTTTGATCTTCTAGTTTGTATTTATCTGTATTAAATGGAAAGTGATGTGAAAATAAATATATAGAATTTTAATATATTTTGTGATGTATTTGATTAGATGAATTGATCTAAATTTTTATTAGTTTGATATATATGGATTTTCACACACACACGAAGGATTGAGAATAAAGTGGAATTAATAATTAAGTTAAAATTTTGGATGATGTATTATTTTGAAAATTTCTAAGAGTTGTTGATTATAATCTTTAAGGTTGATGTGAAGTTCATATTAATTTATTGCTCATGTAAAAAGTCAGGTTAGTTGAGTCGCTTTAATCTATCGGGCTAGTTAGATTTATTTTATTTTTATTTTTATTTATTTTTATTTTGCCCGAGGACGAGCAAAAGCTAATTGTGGGGGTATTTGATAGGGCTAAATTATACGATATTTTTATTCCCTAATACTTAGTTTTTATATTTATTGTGTGCTTAAATATTTAATTATTTAGCTTATTTTGATTTTAATAGGTTTTATAGGATTTTAGTTAATTTATGTTAATTTAGGTAATTTTATAGTAATTTTATATTTCTTTTTATTTATGAGTTTTTATTTATTTTTAGTATTTTAGGTGTTTTATTTATTATTATGTGTTTTTAGGATTTTTAGTATTTTTATATTATTTTTATTTATTTTATATTTTATTTTATAGGAAAAATAAGTTTGGGGGCAAATCTGTAAATTCTGTAAAAGTTAGATGGCATTTTGGTAATTCAGCAAAGACCGGTGGCATTTTCGTAATTAATCGGAACTTACGTCCGCGCATTGCGCGAGTAGATAACAGCAGCAGCGTTAAGCAACGACGTTGTTTGGCGTCCAGGTTAAGAAACTTCCGCGCAATGCGCGGTGATGCTGAACAGTTGCAAGACAAGGAATCATACGACGTCGTTTTGCGTCCGATACAGAAAGCCTCCGCGCAATGCGCGGAGGAGGATGGTGACATCAGCGGACGCGAGCTTCCGCGTTGACCGGCCAACTGGCGCGTGGAAGGCTTGTTTGGTTGCACAGAAATGCTGGAAATCAGATTATTTCGGAATTTTTGCTAATTTTTGATTCCAAATTAGATATTACTTCCAACTAGGGTTAGGGTAATAATTATTTTTTTTCTTTTATTTTTAATTGTAAATCCTACTAGGGCCTATAAATAAAGGGCCAATCTCTCATTATTGAAAGTAAGCTTTTGGGAGATCTTTCTCCTAATTTCTTGGAGAGAGATTTTCAACTAGTGGGTATTATTTTTATTATGTTTGGCTAATTTTATTTTTCAGTTCCAAAGGGATGTTGAACCTTATTTTTAATTAATGTTCTAATTGAGTTTTATTATATATTCCTTCATGTATGAGATTTATTCTTGATGATCTATTTTAATTGATTAGATGATATTTATTTTATTAATTTGATTTGGCCAGTTGAATTAATTAAGTTTTTGTCATATGCTAGATTAAGATTTGATATTAAGCAAACGATATTTTATCTGATCATAAGTAGCAGTTAATAATATTTAATTGTGGTCAAACTTTTGAATATTATTATGGTTATCAAGATGACAAGTTAAATGGTCCGCGGTGTTGAGATTGTTGCTTGGAATAATCTAATTCTCTAATTTTTAACGCAAACTGTTATATTAAATCTAGACTTATAGTTCTAGGTTGTATGATAGTTAGGGTCTTTTGTGAGCGATTGCTGCATTAGATTTATAATTTAAGGAGGATTTCGGGTAGCTTGGCGATTGTCGGTTATCTAGGATTATTAATCTCAATTGAAGGAAAAGATAATAATAACTTGATTAATTTGTTGATTAAAAGAAGGAGATACTAAACTAAGGAACTGAAGTTTGTTTTAATTGATTTTTCTCATCTTTATTATTATTTAGTTTTATTTGTTTAAATTTTAATTAGTTAATAATTAATTAAACCCCCCCCCCCCCCCATTTAATTAGATATTTTTGAAAATATTAGATTTATTAAAACAATTCACTCTCTGTGGGTTCGACTCTTATTTTCACTACTACATTAATATTTTTCAAAGTAAGATTTTATTTTAGGTTGCTTGCGACAGCATCCCAACGGGCCAAAGATATTCAAATATCACCAACGGTCATGATTATACCAGTATTCAGCCTTTGATCATAATCATACCAAACAATAGTTCTTCTTTGTCCCCGGCCAAAGAGAACATTCACCACGTGCCCTAAAAGACACAACAATTATATCGCCTTTATCCTATCATCTGTGTCCCAGGCCACAGATATTCACAATAAAATGATTCTTGATGATTAGAATTATAACAGTGATATAAATGATGAATCAGAAGAAACAGTATGATCAATAAATATCGAACGTTTATGATTTTTCTTTGTGCAGATTCAAATAATGTCCAAATTGTCAACATGATGTGGACTTAAATTCAAGAATGATATTCAAGATCCATAGTTCAGAATAACGGTTAAGGTTCAATAGAAAGATTTAGAAAAATAGGAAGGCTCAATTGAAATGATATTAGATGAAGCGTAAACTATTAAAGAATATATAATCATTTTAGAAAACTTTACCAACAAGAGACAAATAAGAAATGAATACGAAGAGTAATTCACCAAACATGTGGTAGTCTGCGTAGTCAGGTTATTCTCAGAGATTAATAAGGACTGAATACGAAAGGTTATTCACCAAACATGCGGTAGTCCGCGTAGTCAGGTTATTCCCACAAATTAATAATGAATAAATACGAAATGTTATTCACCAAACATGCGGTAGTCCGCGTAGTCAGGTTATTCCCACAAATGAATAAAAAGGTTATTCATCAAACATGCAGTAGTCCGCGTAGTCAGGTTATTCTCACGAATGAATAAGAAAGGTTATTCACCAAACATGCGGTAGTCCGCGTAGTTAGGTTATTCTCACAAATTAATAAGGAATGAATACGAAATGTTATTCACCAAACATGCGGTAGTCCGCGTAGTCAGGTTATTCCCACAAGTTAATACATGGAAATAAATGGCACATCTTATGAGTAAGAAAGAAACGATTTCCTTTTTAAAAATCAAAGAATGATAATCCCTTACCGTAGTAAGTTTGAATAATGAAAGATGAAAAAGATAGTATCCCTTACCTTAACACGTGACTGGATATGAAGCTGATCAACTTGAATAGTATTCGTACACTTACAGATCTTCACAAATACTCAAGATGGCTTTAACACACTAAAAGAAAACTTACACAAAATAATATTTAGATAGTGAAAGTAAGAATAAGTAAGCAAATTTTTATGAAAAATTCTTAAGTTAAGGCTTCTATTTATAGTCAAAAATCTTATTATAAACCAAGATTTTCTAATTTAATCCAAACCGTATATTTCAAGATAATGTTTAATCTATATCACTCATTTTATCTTTTAAGATTTTCTTAATCTAAACCATTCATTTAAATATCATCTTTAATCTACACTATTCATTTCAAATTCTATAATTATTACATTATCTTTAATCTATACCATTCATTTCAAATCTCCTTTAATCTATACCATTCCATTAACTTTATATATAAAACAACTAACTTTATAAATCAACTAACTTTATATATAAAATAACGAACTTTATAAAAATCAATAAACTTTATTTATAAAAACAAATAACTTTATATAATTTATCATAATAAAATAAATAACTTTATCAATTCAATTATTCAATAATTGTAAGACCCCGAATTTTATGAAATATAAAATTTAATTTTTTCTTTATATATATTTTCATGAAACAGTAAGTGGTTAAATTGATAAAGTTAAAAGTTAAGGATGTTATGTGTAAATTATATTATGTCGGACAATATTCGTTTCGTCGGGGAATATTCGTTCTGTCGGGGAATATTCGTACGACGGCGTCATACGAACCAATCATTGGTGGACCCCACAAAGAATAATTGTCGGATATAGAAAATGACATAAACAATTTTTAATTGGTCAATAGTACTATTACTTTTAATTGTTAACATATCCGGTGGTAAAAGAATAGTAATATACGGTATTACAAGTAACATACGGTATTGCACAGTAGCACACGGTATTACACAGTAGCACACGGCATTGCACAGTGTTTCGTATTATTAAACTGATAAAGTGGTTATCGTACAAGATTTGACTTTATTGTCACATGCACAATAATTCATATTATTAAACTGATAATTATCACAGTAGCATATGTACAGTAATTCACATTATTGAATCAATAATTGTCATGACATAGTACATATTCTTTCTTTTACATATTTTCTGCATTATTGTTATCTCTATTATGGTATTATTTAAACAGTTGTATTTCATTAATTAATTGACTTGATATCTAACTCAGAGAACCAACTACACTGTATTTATAATAATTAGTCATAATAATGAATAAGTGTGAATTATTGTTGAATAATTGAATTAATAAAGTTATTTATTTATAATATAAAGTTAGGTGATATAAAATGAATGGTATAGATTAAAGATAATATAGAATTTGAAATAGATGGTGTAGATTAAAAGATGATCTTTAAATGAATAATTTAGATTAAGGAAATCTTAAAAGATGAAATGAATGGTATAGATTAAAGATAATATAGAATTTGAAATGGATGGTGTAGATTAAAAGATAATATTTAAATGAATGATTTAGATTAAAGAAATCTTAAAATATGAAATAAATGGTATGGATTAAACATTATCTTGAAATGAACGGTTTGGATTAAATTAGGAAATCTTGGTTATGATAAGTTTTTTGGCTATAAATAGAGCCATTAACTTAAGGATTTTTCATAAACTTCCTTACTTGTTCTTTCTTTCACTATCTAAATACTTCTTGTGAAAGTTCTCTCTAAGTGTGCTTAAGTCATCTTGAGTATTTGTGAAAATCTATAAGTGTACGTGTACTGTTCAAGTTAATCAACCTCATTTAAATCAATATCCAGTTACGTACTATGGTAAGGGATTATCATTATTTGATTCTCGAAAATAATATCGTTTATTTCTTACTCATAAGATGTGCCATTTATTTCTATATATTAATTTGTGGAAATAACCTTACGGCGCGGATTACCGCCTGTTGGTGAATAATCATTCGTATTCATTCCTTATTAATCTCTGAGAATAATCTTACTGCGCGGATTACCGCCTGTTTGGTGAATAACTCTTCGTATTCAATTTTTATTAAATTGAGGGAATAACCTTACGGCGCGGATTACCGCCTGTTGGTGAATAACCTTTCGTATTCATTCCTTATTAATCTCTGAGAATAACCTGACTACGCGGATTATCGCATGTTTGGTGAATTACTCTTTGTATTCATTTCTTATTTGTCTCTTGTGGAAATAATTTGTTTACACGAATTATCACATGACACTTTTATTGCATATTCGTTTGTAATATCATTTTCTTTCATATTCGTAAGTGATATTATTTTCCTTTATACTCATAAGGGATACCATCTTTTTCATCTTCCATTATTCAAACTTACTATGGTAAGAGATATTAATTTCCTTCACCTTTTGTTAATCAAACATGTTACAGTAAGGGATATTATTTTCTTTCATACACCTAAATCACAACTTATTATGGAACTATTGCTTCTATAATTCCTGAAAATATTATATGTTCCATAATAGTTGCACTTCATCATTTCAATTGAACCATCCTATTTACGTGAACCTTTCTATTGAACTATAACCGTTATTCTGAACTGTGGATCTTGAATATCATTTTTGAATTTCACTCCACATCATGTTGACAATTTGGACATTATTTGAATCTGCACAAAGTAAACTTCTGATACTTATTGTTTATCCTGTTTCTTCTGTTCATCATTTATATCATTCTAATAATCCAAAATCAAGTTGTTGTGAATATCTGTGGCCGGGGGCACAGATGCGATATAATTGTTGAACAGATAATAGGTTAAAGGCGATATAATAGGTTAAAGGCGATACATCTGTTCGGTGTCTTTTATGGCACGTGGTGAATGTTCTCTTTGGCCCGTAGTGCAAAGATGAACTATTGTTTGGTATGATTATGACCAAAGGCTGAATCTAGTATAATCATGACCGTTGGTGTTATATTGAATGTCTTTGGCCCGAAGTGCAAAGATGAACTGTTGATCTGCATTATTATGATCAGGAATTGTGAATTGTATTATCTTTGACTAATGGTATTTCAGATGATAAAAGTTGATGATGTTTTTCCTAAAAAGAGAACCGAGTGGACATTATAGTCTGCATTATTCTTCTAATAGATTTCTCATTCCGCTCCTATTATTAATGTGAATATTGTTCAAGAATTTAACTGCAGTTTTTAATTTAAACCTTGTAGTCTATTGTATTCTATCAAGAACTCAACTATTGAAGACTAATGATAATTTATTCGTCATTATCTTAGTCATGATATTCTTTACTGGGCTATTTGAGCTCACCCTTTCTTTTGTTCCATTGTTTTTCAACAGGAAATGGGAACGTAGCTGGGTTTAGCCGGGGAATAGAGTGAGAGTCTGAGGAATAACTATCGTAGTCTTCACGCGTTGTAAAATAGTGTGATAATAATAGTGAAGACTTAGTTGTGTATTATTATACACTGTATTGTTGAACGTTGTTCTACCTTGTAATAATTTTGTTGTAGTCTTTTGACGACTCAAGTTTGGGCTGTATGGGCCCAGATTTGGGGGCGTCACAATAATAATTCACAATTATTCATTATTATGACTAATTGCTATAAATGTAGTGTAGTTTAGTTTCTGAGTTAGATAAGCAGAAAAATCAACTAATAATAGAATACAACAGTTTAATCAACATCATAAAAGAGATAGCAATAATGCTGAAAAAAAATAAAAAAAATAGCACGTTACTGTGTAATGACAATTATTGATTTAGTAATGAGAATTACTGTGCATATGCTACTGTGACAATTATCAGCTCAATAATATTAATTATTATGCATGTGACACTTATTGGTTCAATAAAGTCAATATAGTACAATAGCCACTTTATCAGTTCAATACTATGAAATACTGTGCAATACCGTGTGCTACTGTGAAATACATGTGTTACTGTGCAATATCGTGTTTTACTATTCCTTTACCACCATTATATTAACAGTTAAGAATGATAGTACCGTTGACCATTTTTATTTAAAAAGGTTAAAGTTATCGTTTTCTATATCCGACAATAATTCGTTATGGGGGTCCACCAATATTTGGTTATTTCAGCGCCGTCATATGAATCGAATATTCCCCGACAAAACGAATATTCTCCGACAAGATAAAATTTGTACAAATATTTATTAATTTTTACTTTTGTCAATTTATTCATTTACCGTTTCAGAAAAAAAAAATATATGAGAAAAATTTAAATTGTATTTCATAAAAGTCAGGGTCTTACATATATGTATACATATTCACCTACACATACACAATACTTGTATTTTTCTCATATTTGACTATCATTTGACCTTTAAAATGTCACTCATCAACTTGGCTACAAGCAACATAGACGGTGAAGTGCAAAATAAACAACATATCACCAACACTTAACACATATGTGGTTAACTCTCTAACTCCCATAATACTAAGGGTTAAAGTACTACACTTAACCTTGGTCACTCAATTACCCAACATTGGTTAAAGCTCATCTTATTTATATATAAATATTTATATATTTCCCAACAATTAATCACAATGTGGTTAACTCTCTACATTCAAATGACCTAGGTTAGTCCACACACCTAACCATGGTCTTAACTCATCATATAAATAGATATACTTATTTTATCATTTTAACTCAATTAACCAATGTACGGTTAATTCTCTACAACATCCAACACATGGTTACCTACTAATTCTATATTGGTAAATTATATACATACATAATTGTATCTATAATATTCTTCCTACAACTAACTCATGCATAGTTAAATATTTAATTTATTTACTACCTAAGATTACTCAATTAACTCATCCATAGTTAATTCTAATTATCACATTCATTCACCTAGCAATTAACCAATGTTTGGTTAATGCTCTCTCTTGTCTACCAACTAAGGTTATTCAATTAACCCTACATTAGTTAATTCTCTACACTTAACAATACTTGAAATTATGCTCCTAACATATTGACCAACATTTGACTTTTAAGTGTTTGAGCTACATAGTTTACTTTTCATTGAACTCTTCATTTAAATTTTTTGGGCTACCCAATACAACTCACACATCTTTCATAACTCGGGGTAGGTAATTAATTCAATAGGACTTCCACACCATTATATACAATACTTGCCAACATAATTTAATTGGACTTATATTATTTATTAATTAACATAATACTCATTTAATTATCCACATTCATACAAATTTTTTCATATTGGGCTAACATAAATAATTTTTTTGAGCTAGTCCACTATTAATAATTAAATTACTTGGACTCTTCATGAGGCTAAATCCTTAAATTTATTTAGATCTCCTTATAATTACCAACATGACTTAAAATAATTAACATATTGGTTTGCTTTAATCTATTATTGGACTCTATATAACAACTTAATAATTAAGTTAATTACTTAATTAATTAACTTCTTAATATTGTCATTCTAGACAAACATTCTAGTTTTTCTATAACTTAAACTCATAACTAATATAATTAACCTAATTAATTATATTTCACAAGATTTATTCTTGCTTCATATTAAAACTAATAAATTTATTAGTTTTGTTGAGTATTAATTTACTTATCATCTTATTTGGCTAAAAAGCACACTTTAGGTATAGTTGTATTAATATAACCACCTTCACTTATTAATTGAATTTATTTTTTTAATAAATTCTCCATATGCATCATTTAAGATTTTATCTACAAATCTTGTAAATATTTAGGATATTACAATTATTATTATTATTATTATTATTATTATTATTATTATAGTGTAGGGGTGAATTTGATTTTGGCGAAAATATTTTTGTGAGGTAAAATGTGAGCCATTAGATTAAGTTGGGAGAATCTGAACCGTCTTTATGCTTTTAGATTCAAAATGAATTATGTTTTATTATATAGATTTCCCTGTAAGTGGGTGTTAGGGGGAAAGGGGCTGCTGTAGAAGGGAATTCAAGAGGGTCTGAAGATATCGGTGAGAAGAAGAAAACTTGAATTGTTATTGTGACGACCCCGAATTCGGGTCCTTCGAACCTCGAATCCGGTTCAACACTGGTACTACATTTTTCTTATTGTTCATGAATTACAACAATATTATAATTGATAATTAATCATATATTACAATTTTACAACATCTCTTTTTATTCAAGAATCGCAATCTTTATACATTCCTAGTATGTCTCAATATCATTTATGATACAACATTCTATTACAATCAATTTGAGTATTTAACACTCATATTACATACCAACTAATTCTTATACTACATAATCATTTTACCTGTCCAATTCGGATTGATATCTACAATGGTCGTGTTAGACCTTCAGTGAATGTAATATGCATTCCTGTTTCTTGATCTTTAACAAAAACTTCGAATAACTTGCACTATATGAAAATGTTGGTTTTAAGCAAGAGTGAGCACGACGGCTCAGCAAGTTTAACAGTTACAAATAACACATTACATGCCTCACATATTATACATGCTTTACATTTTATTCTTACATCATTCATTTCATGCTTTTTATTTTATGAATGTTTCATACTTTTTATAATAATCAACTAGCATCTAGCACTTCATGCTTCATATTTTCACATGTAATCATACCTCATGCTTTTCACATAACACAAATATCATCAATATATCTCCATATTAATAATATAATATCAAATTGTAACATATTAATACACATAGGAGAAAGTTCTGAAAAACTTGTCTGGTTCGCTTCTACCATTTACACTTATTTGCGTCATTCGTTCAACCTACAATTTATATATAAGATCGACATAATCATTAGTTACAATGACAAGTAATTAATCTTAACTTAAGACCTTAACTTTAAATTATTAACTCTTAAGATGTCCGATAAATGAACGCTTAAGTTTTGGACAAAAACCCTAGCCCAAACATAGTTGGACATGTCGAGTACGCTCAACCAACTTACACGTTCACAACACGTTCATTGTACGACCTACTTTTAATAGGTTGCCTAAATTAGTCACAAATGGACTATTTACTTTGGTTTAATTCAATTAAACTTTCTTCTTTTACATAACTTAATGATTCAGACATTTAATAATATACCAAATACTTCAAAATATTATCTACCTTTGATAATATACAACTACGTTCAAATATTATTAATCATTTAATAATATTTTAATCACTTATTAATATTATTAACCATTTCATAATATTTTAATCTCATACTAATATTATTAACCATTTAATAATATTTTAATTACTTATTAATATTATTAATAATTTAATAATATTTTAATCTTTTACTAATATTATTAATCATTTAATAATATTTTAATCATTTACATATATTATTCACTATTTGATAATATTTTAATCGTTTACAAATATTATTCACCATTTGATAATATTTTAATCTCTTATTAATATTATTAACCATTTAATAATATTTTAATCATTCATTAATATTATTAATCATTTAATAATATTTTAATTACTTATTAATGTCATTAATTATTTAATAATATTTTCATCATGTACTAATATTATAAATTATTTAATAACTTTTTAATCATATACTAATATTATTGATCATTTAATAATATTTTAATAATCTTCAAACAATACCAATAGTTAACTTTTTAATTGTGTTAACTTTAGTTTTTATTTTAAACATTTAGTCATCAATTAATCATTAATGAATTCTATATATATATTGGTTTAATACCCAAATACATTTATTTTACACTTATTTCAACTTAATTTTTCAAAGAAAACTTGACCCGGAGCACAAAAATCTGCTTTGGCAGATTGTTTTGGTGCAGCTGCGCCACACCAGACGCAGGTGCGTCGGCCAATTTGTCCGGGAGTCAATTTTTTTGACTACTCGACCCTCCAACGCTTCGACAGCCATAACTTCTTGATTTTAAAATATTTTGGGGTGATTCTTGAGTCAATTCTCATTATAATTCCCCCCTATACAATTTCTCTTTATATCACAAATCCAAATTTCGAACAGAACTAGACTAAAAACTGCTCACAAGGACAAAGTGAAAACTAAAATCACAAATCATTGGTTTTAATTGTTCAAACTTGAATAAATAAACTCTATACATCCAAATGACACAAACTTAGTGTTGTTGTCTTCCTAACTTCTTGTTTTACAACATTTTATGGTTCAATCACATTTTTGAAAACGTTTTGATAAGAAATTTAAGATCGAACTATCTAGGGTTTTAAAACGCCCTATTTTACGGTAAAAGCCATAACTTCCTTGTTTTTTCATGTTTTTGAAAGCTTCAAGTTGGATTTTCTTAAAAACTCATATATGTAACTTTCTAGCTATAGAAATTAATTTTTCAACTTGTACCTTTCAATCTACAACATTAAATAATACATAGCTACCAAGGTTTTTACCAGTAAATCTCTACACGCACTTTTCTTCTAATTCTTTGCATACCACCTATACAAATACATGTATTAACTATATCAAACAATGAATATACCTATATATCAAAAAATACATTTTAACTGTTCAAATCATATCTAAACTATAAAAATGTACTAAAGATGGTTTAGAACACTTTTTAACCTTTTATACATAGATGCTCTCATTCCTCTTGGAATGATCTTGGCTTGTGACTCCTAATTAACTATCCTCTAGCATTTTTCCATGGTGGATCATCAATCTCATAAAGTAGCTCTTATTTTTCTCTAGAGCTTCTCTCTCTACAACACTTGAACTAACTAGCAAATGATTAACCTTTGCTAGCTTTTTCCCTCTTCTCTATATATAGCACTCCCTTAATCACCATCAGCTCCTACTAATCAACTAACATAGTCAAATTAAGAGCTAATTATGCTTACTATTGGATTGATTGACCACTTGAATGACTAGGTGATTGACTAGGGTTGGTGAACTATTTTGATATTGTGTACAAGTGAAGCAACCAAGCAAAATCAAGTCACCCCCTTGTAGAGACCACTAAATCTCAGCAAAATGGGATTAAATCTCCCATTTTTGTTTTATTTTTATAGCTTAAATATACATACACACACACACACACACACACACACACACACACACATATATATATATATATATATATATATATATATATAAATGTTGACCAATTTTGACTACCATTTGGGTTCCACACTGGACTCTAGGATTTAAATATATTGGGCTCATCTATTTAATTTGGTTAGGCTCAATTTAATTATTCTATTGGGCTAACTTTAAATACCTTATGTTACATTTAATTAAAACAAGCATTGAACTAGTTTAATTATTACATGGATCAATGTTTAATTAATTACATAGGCTACTAGGTTAATTTATTTAACTTAGTTTAATACATCAATTGGACTTATAATATAATCCAATTAGACTTGCCTTAAATTATTTTACCACATTGGGTTACTCAATTAACTTATCCACAATTAATTCCCATCATCACATTCATTCATCTAACAATTAACCAATGTTTTGTTAATGCTCTCTCTTGTCTATCAACTAGGGTTATTTAACTAACCTTACATTAGTTAATTCTCTACACTTAACAATTCTTGAAATTATTCTCCCAACATATTGACCAACATATTGACTTTTAAGTTTGGACTTAATGTTTGGGTTACTAGTTTATTTTCATTGGACTCTTTATTTAAATTGTTTGGGTTACCCAGCACAACTAACACATCTTTTATAACTTGGGCTAGGTAATTTATTTAATTGAACTACCACCCCATTATATACAATACTTGCCAACATTAATTAATTGGACTTATATTAATTACCTCTTTAACTATTAATCAACATAACATTTGGGCTTATTATTTAATTACCCACCTTCATGCAAGTATTCCATATTGGGCTAACATCTATAATCATTTTGGACTAGTCCACTAGTAGTAATTAAATTACTTGGACTCTTTATGGGGCTAGATCCATAAATTTATTTGTGTCTCTATATAAATTACCAGCAAGACTTTCAACCATTCAAATACTGGGCTTGTTTTAATCCATTAATGGACTCTATACAAAAACTTAATAATTAAATTAATTACTTAATTAATTACTTCACATTATTGCCCTCCAAGAAAATCATCCTAAACTTTTCACAAATTTAACTTATACTAATATAATTAACCTAATTAATTATATTTAATGACTTCATATTTAAACTAATTAATTTATTAGTTTAATTAAGTATTAACTTACTTATGCTCTTATTTGGCTAACAAGCACGCTTTATATATATATATATATATATATATATATATATATATATATATATATATATATATATATATATTGTTAACGCCAAATTTTAGAACCCGTTGAAAATCACAAAACAACTAAGAAAATTAAACGTCAAACACCAATAAAATAGGAGAAAATATTATGGAGACACAAGTATCCTTTCGGAAACACAACTGGGAAAAAACCCTAGATCAAAGAATAATTTTAGTGGTGGATGGTAAAGTGTTTACAAACTTTCTCAAATACAACAGAGAGCTTATTTGCTGGAAAATATTGGTTCTGAATATACAATTCGTGAGGGCGGTTTGATAATAATAATATCTGTCTCCACTCCCATGCAAGCCTCTATTTATATGAGTATACAAATGTTGGGAAGAATGTAGGGCCTAAAAAGCCTCAATTTGTAAATGGGCCAACAATAAAAAGAAAGCCCAAGCCCCAAAAGAGTCCAATACTTGGTTTATGAAAGAATTAAAATGCTAAAAGGAAAGCCCAGCCCAACAAAGTGAGAGAGACCAACCCAAGCCTTAATCTAATATATGGATCCCAACATTGCCCCCCACTCTCCTACTTTAAAGGCTTTAAATAGGAGAGTAATTCAAACGCCCACATTTCCCTCGTTATTGGTTGTACCCAAACAATCCTCAATCCCTTCGTCTGACGCATAACTATCATTACCTTTCCACGATACCCAAAACAGCCGCCTGTTGAACTTCGTGCACCGTTTCCCCCTCAATAAAAACCCACAAAATTTTCCTTAAACCGCACAACTTACTTTATGCAAATTTCAACTTTTTCATCTTCTTATCCTCAAAACAAAGAAAAAACCCCCAAAGCCACTATCTCTCCAAAATCCATGGCAGCCCAAGGTCATGCCTCTTCATCCCAAGCCCCGATCAGTCAGAACCCTCCGTTTGATAGAGAGAGAGAGAACACCATTCGTAGAAATTATAGAGATGCCCCGGCAACAAACACCCCATATGTATGAACAAAAACAAAACAATCCAATTGATTACTGGAAATACTTCCTTAATCTAGTCGCATGCCAAAAGTTCTTTAATTCGGATCCAGACATATCCCGAAGACGATATGTCCCATATTTCACAACTTCAATTACTTCATACGGTCATTCCCAAGTGGGCATCAACTTGCCAGTGTTCAATGGTGTAGACGCCTCAGCTTCCCGAAGGACCAAATCTCCGACCTCAAAGCGTCTAAGTTTGACCCTCTTATTATAATGTCTTGCTGTTTTTTGTTGATAAGATGCCAACTTCAATATTGCAGTATCCCGGGTCTCATCTAACAGATCCAAATTAAGTCGAAGTCCTTGATCATTATATAACTCATTAAAATTAATCACCCGAAAAGATGGAGAACCAATTTCTACCAGAATCAAGGCTTCAGTTCCATATGCAAGTCGAAAAGGAGAGTCACCCGTTGTCGTTCTAGGAGTTGTCTGATAGGCCCACAAAACGCTAGGAAGTTCCTCGGGCCATCTTCCTTTAGCATTATCAAGTCTTCTCTTGATCCCGTTTAACAAGGTTCTATTGGTTACTTCAACCTGTCCATTTGCTTGAGGATGTGCAACTGAAACCCTTCGATGCTGAATCCCCAGGTCCCCAAGAAATTTCTCAAATTCAGCACCTATGAACTGCAGACCATTATCAAATACCAGAATGATTGGAATTTCGAACCTGAAAACGATGCTTTCCTTCAGAAAATGAATACAGTCTTGTTCAGTGATTCGCCGAAGAGGTTTTGCTTCAACCCACTTTGTCATGTAGTCGACTGCAACAATTATATAAGTATACTGACCCCTAGCCTTCGGCATTGGTCCCACCAAATCAACTCCCCAAACGGCAAAGGGCACCGGAGATAGCACCGAAGACAATTCTTCAGGCGGTCGATGCGCCACAGAACCATACAGTTGGCACTTCGGACATTTCTGCACAAATTCTTTCGCCTCTCAAAACCTCGTTAGTCAATAATATCCTTGCCGAATCAACTTATATGCCAAAGACTTCGCCCCCATATGGTCCCCACAAATACCCTCGTGGACTTCCCGAAGAGCGTAAGAGGCCTCCGAGGGAACGAGACACTTTGCCAAAGGACCCGAATGAGTTCGTCGGAATAGATCTCCATCAATCAAACAGAAATATGAACTTCTATATCTTATCTTTTTTGCCAGGATCTTATCAGTTGGTAACTTTCCCTCAGCCAAATAAAATAGGTATGGTGTTAACCAACAGTTGGACCTTTCAACACACTTCACCTCCCTTCTCACAATACTAGGTTCAAGCAACTCTTCTTCATATATCGATCCCAACAATGACTCGCTCGGAGTAGTAGCAAGCTTGGATAATGCATCGGCCACAGTATTGTCGTTCCGATCAATATTCTGCAGCGAGTATGAATCAAAGTAGTGAAGGAAGTTCTTCACCTCGGACAAATATTTCGTCATCCGATCCCCCCGAGCTTCGTATTCTCCTTGAATTTGTTTGATCACTAACTATGAATCACTAAGAATTATTAAGTTTTTCACTTCTAAACTATGAGCTAACCTCAGGCCCGCCAAAATGGCCTCATACTCGGCCTCATTATTGGTTGCTCTAAATCTGAACCGGATAGCTTGTTGAATTTTAAATCCCTCGGGACTGGTTAAAATTACACCTGCCCCGCTTGAATCTGCCGTAGACGATCCGTCGACACACAGAGCCCAGGAAAAAGATGAGGTTGGTTGCCCCCCAGTGATTAGTGCGATTTCTGACCCCGAACATTCAACCAAGTCTTCTTCCGAAAACATGCATTCCACAAGGAAGTCAGCAAGGGCCTGGCCTTTTACTGCCGTTCGGGGGCGATAATCCAATGTAAACTGACTCAATTCTACAGCCCATGCTACCATTCTTCCTGATGAATCAGGCTTATGTAGAATTCTCTTCAATGGTTGATCGGTATAAACAACCACCACCCGGCCTTGAAAATAGTGTCGTAACTTTCTGCTAGCAATCACCAAGGAATATACACACTTCTCCAGGTTTGGGTATCTAGTTTCAGCATCTCTCAAAGCATGACTTACGTAATAAACCGGATTCTGCCTACCCCCTTCCTCCTGAATCAACACCGCTCCGACCGCTAGGGAGCTCACGGCTAAGTATAAATAAAGTAACTCCTTAGGTAAGGGTTTTTGCAACAACGGGGCTGAAGACAGATATTTTTTGATACCCTGGAAAGCATCCTCGCACTCCGAGGTCCAATGAAAGGTTTTCTCGTTCTTGGGCCCCTTCAACGTGTCGAAGAATGGCAAACACCTTTCTGCAAATCGGGACATAAACCTTCGCAGGGCCGCTATCCGACCCGTTAGCTTTTGTACATCTTTAAAGATAGTCGGGGATTTCATATCAACGACCGCCTTTATCTTCTCAGGGTTAGCCTCTATTCCCCTCTTACTAACCAGGTACCCCAAAAACTTGCCCGCCCCGAGCCCAAAAATACATTTGGTAGGATTAAGCCACATATGGTAATGGCGAACTGTTCGAAAACATTCCTCCAGATCATCCAAATGGTCATGCAACATCATACTCTTAACGATCATGTCATCAACATACACTTCCATATTGCGACCGATCTGCTTTCGGAACACCTTATTCATCATTCTTTGGTAGGTCGCTCCAGCATTAATGAGTCCGAATGTCATTCGATTGTAAGCATAAATGGCCCGATGGGTGATGAATGATGTCTTGGGGATATCACATTTTTTCATCAAAATCTGGTTGTACCCCGAAAATGCATCCAGAAAACTGAGTATGGCATTTCCTGAAGTCGCATCAATCAATTGGTCGATGTGTGGTAAAGGATAGAAATCCTTCGGACAAGCCTTATTCAGGTCCGTGTAGTCGATGCAAACTCTCCACTTTCCATTCTGTTTGCGGACCAATACAACATTAGCGAGCCACTCCGGGTACTCAATCTCTTCAATAATACCCGCATCTAACAACTTTCCCACTTCTTTATCGATGATTTTCTGTTGTTCCGGAGCAAAGATCCGCCTCTTCTGGAAGACAGGTTTTCTCTCAGGGTCAACGGATAACCTATGGACTGCCACGTCCTCTGCCATTCCCGGCATATCCCGAGGTGTCCAAGCGAAGATATCAGCATAAGTTCTGAGTACCTCTATTAGCCCTTTCTTCAAAGTATCTTTTAACCCAGATCCTATCTTGATCAACTTCTCTGTATTTCCCGGAATGAGTTATACATCCTCGGTTTCTTCAGCGGGGGAAACCAACTGGTCTGTAACTCCCTCGGTAAAGGGCTCGACATCCACTGTCAAAGTCTGTTTCATCTTGCTGATCTCGACCAGTGGTGCCGTGAGAGTGTGCCGAAAACACCTTCTCGCTATATCAAGATCACCTTTAACTTCCCCAACCCCATGGGAGGTAGGAAACTTCATTTTAAAGTGGGCAATCGAAGTGACTGCCTGAAGAGTTGATAAAGTCGTTCTTCCCAGAATAGCATTATAAGTTGAGTCTACCTGGACTACAAAGAATTTAACATTGATCTTCACTTGTTTGGGAGCGTCTCCGAATACCATCGGCAACTCCACTGTCCCGATTACAGGCACGGCCTCATTCCCGAACCCGTATAAGGGCGATTCCTGTCCCACTTCCAGTCTGATCCCTTCCAAATCCATGCGTTGATAAGCATGACTGTACAGTACATCGACAGAAGACCCGTTATCAACCATTATTCTCTTCATATCCACAGGCCCTACCTGGGTGGTTATCACCAAAGCCCCTTCATGCGGTTCCACGGGATCAGCCAGGTAATCCTCATCAGAAAACGAGATGACCGTCCCGGGATACAATCTGGTTGGTTTGGTCGACTGTTCTGCTAGACTCATTACAACTTCAGAAGTGGATATCCGACGCTTTCCCGCCTGGTTCCTGGGCAATCCTCCACTAATGACATCAATTACTGGCCTCGGCCTACTCGCACCAGCCTCATTCTGGTCACGCCTTGGCGGTCGCTCCTTTTGAGGAACCACCCGCCCAGCGACATAGTGTGATAATCGGCCGCCCTGAACATTCTTCTCTATCAGTTCTTTCAAGTCGTGGCATCTTTCCGCATCATGTCCTCTTGACTGGTGGTATTCACAAAATTGATCCGAGTATCCCCGATAACCCTTAACGGTTCGGGGTGGTTCAAACAATTGGGTACCTCTGATTTCATTCAATATCTGGACCCTATCCGTATTTAGAGGAGTGTAGGTCTTCTGTTCAAATTTACTCTGGATTGGCGGCCGGTTTGCTTGATTACCCCCCCTCGGGCCAAGTCTATCCAGCACGTCAGATTTTCCTTCCTTTGGCCTATACTGATCAGCCCCCTTCTGGTTTTTCGTCAAAGTTGCCATTGCTTCCTCAATTGCAATAAAATTTTCTGCTCATTCATATGCATCAGCTAGGTCCTTCAGAGGTTTGAACATGATGTCCTTCATCAACTTTTTTGATTTACTGATGTCCAACCCCGTGGTGAAGAATCCCAATGCCTGGGTCATATCCAGGTTAATCACAGCCCCTGCAGCCTCCCTAAACCGTTGTACATATTGGTTTAAGGTCTCATCTCCTCTCTGTTTGACTTGCATCAGCGACGCTGTTAATTTCCCCCTCTTCTTATTACTGTCGAAGCGGTCATGAAACCTATCGCATAAATCCTTCCATGAATTAATACTCCCCGATGGCAAGGATACGATCCACTGCTTCGCAGCTTTCTTTAGAGTGGTTAAGAAAATCTTGCACATCCCTGCATCAGAGTGGTTATAGTATCCCATTATAATTTCATAGGAATTCGTATGGTCGTAGGGATCACCAGTACCGTCGAAAGATTCTAATGGTGGCAACTTCATCTTCGGGTCAGCCTTTTCCATATTAATATTGGTTGAGAATGGAGACTTGGTGTCTACGGGCTTAGCTCCTGCCTTAACTTCGGTCAACTGCCTTTCCAAGTCCGCCATTCTTTTTCTAAGCAAATCATCATCATTGACTTTCTGAGAGTCAAGTGCAACTCCTAAACCCCTTTTCGGACTTCCGACATCCCGATGATCCGATATATCTTCTACATGTTTCTCCGAGCTCCAAGCTTCACGATCGTCAGGCTGATACCCTGACCCCCTCCTCGGGCTCCGAGCTACATGATCCTGGTTTTGGCTATGCCTTCGCCTCGAGGATAGAGAGTGAGTCCGCCTATCCGAAGAAATTGACCTTCTATCCCGAGAAGTGGTTGGGCCCTTACCTGCCTGTCCCGAATATGGTTTTGGAGGGCCGTAGCTACCCCCGACTCTATCAACCCAAGGTGATGAGGGTGGATCGTTCACCCTCCCTCGCCCCCCCCCCCCTCATCTGAGGTGTCCTCACCCCTGACTCCTGAACCGTATCTTGAGGTTTCTCATCCTCCTTCAATCCTTCCAAGAGTACGGCCCATTGTTCCTGTTGATGTCGGAGATACCGAATGACCCCTTCCACCGTGTGGATCCTCTGTCTCTTAATAGAGTTCTCTTGATCATAGAAATCCCTCTCACCCGATTCATGCTCTCGAACAGAAGATTGACGGTTCGTGTCCCTATCACGGATCAAGCCTTGAGAAGCAGAGGGGAATAACTGTCGTCGGACTGAGTTGGAGTATGGCACGGTCGAACCTCCCCTGTGAACAGATGGACCCAATCGGTCCCTAACCGAACCCCATGTCACGGAAGGTGCTGACGAACTAGTCATCTCCATCCGATCACCTTGATGTTCCATGTCCAGTATGTTGCTGTACTAAAGTCACGCAGTGATTTTTAAAACAGAACCAAAAGGCCCTCTTTCTAGCGCCAAATGTTAACGCCAAATTTTAGAACCCGTTGAAAATCACAAAACAACTAAGAAAATTAAATGTCAAACACCAATAAAACAGGAGAAAATATTATGGAGACACAAGTATCCTTTTGGAAACACAACTGGGAAAAAACCCCAGATCAAAGAATAATTTTAGTGGTGGATGGTCAAGTATTTACAAACTTTCTCAAATACAACAGAGAGCTTATTTGCTGGAAAATATTGGTTCTGAATATACAATTCGTGATAGCGGTTTGATAATAATAATATCTGTCTCCACTCCCATGCAAGCCTCTATTTATATGAGTATACAAATGTTGGGAAGAGTGTAGGACCAAAAAAGCCTCAATTTGTAAATGGGCCAACAATAAAAAGAAAGCCCAAGCCCCAAGAGAGTCCAATACTTGGTTTATGAAAGAATTAAAATGCTAAAAGGAAAGCTCAGCCCAACAAAGTGAAAGAGACCAACCCAAGCCTTAATCTAATATATGGATCCCAACATTTATATATATATATATATACGAAATCCTTCTTAAGCAAACTTGAAGAAACGGACTTGAAGCGAACTTGGCCAAATTCCTTACGTGTGTTGCATTTTAGTTACCTGGGTTGCCATTTTCCGGGTCGGATGTGAAAAATGGGCTGGGATATAAACAAAAAAAAAACCCTTCAATTGCTCAAACAAAATCAATTAGGCAAATCAGCTATGCTGATCTCTCCCCCTCAACTCGAACCACCAGCGAAAGCTCTGAGCTCTCTCTCTCTCTCAACCGGAACCACCGACGCCGTCTCACAATTTCTGGCGAACCCACTCTCTCTCCCAATCGCGACGAAGGTAAAGCTACTTAGAAGTGTTAATTTGATGGAGTTAATTTTATAGCGCAAGGGTTTTAGGGTTTGCCTCATTAGATCTAGATTATATATATGTTTATCAGTATATGTAGACCCTCTAGTAAATTATACATGCTTATTGTTTACTGTGAGAATTTGCAGTGAGTTTTAGACCCTAGTATAATAGTCGAGCTTTCTTTTTGAAATTTCATTTGTTATTTGTTATCTTTTTGCTTGTGGAGCACTGTTACTCTGTTTTTATTCATGGTTTAGTCCATTATTCATAGTGCTGCTCCTGTTATACTTTTTGAAGAATGTCACTCTTGGCTTTAACTTATTCACATATAATATATTTATAACAAGACTGCAAGAAGAGAAAATTAAGTTTTGTTATGTATAGAAAATTAATAACATTATTTCTAACTGTAAAGGATTACTGGGGAAGACAACATGACATCAGGAAGATGGTGGAGAGCTACTAATTTGATTAAAAGATTCGAAGCAAGCAATGTCATTGTGGGCAATTTGCAATTTGTAAAATTACCTGCTCCAATAAGAATGGAAATGAAGGTAGAGTCTATTATGCCTGCTCGAATGGAAAATGCAGTTTTTTGGGATGCCCGAATGGAAAATGCAGTTTTTTGGGATGGTGCAAGGCTATAAATGAAGAAAATTCATCACCAACTTTTGAAACACAACACAGCTGCCAAATAATTCCATGGTGTATTATCCTACTATAATTAAAATGAGACTTGAAATTAAATTATTGAAAAAATTAGTTGTTGTAATATTTATTTTCTGTTTGTTTTTTATTATGAAAAACTAGTTGTCTTAAAGTAAATCGGGAACGAACCTACTAAGTTCTCCATTCCATGTACAAACTCCTGTGGGAAATAAAGCTAGATTATCACTGCTTGTTTCAAGTCTATTAAGTCATTACAAATATGGTTTGCATTATTACACATTGCACCAGATATGCTACACAATAAATACCAGCATATGCAGCACCACAAATATTTAAACTTAAACTAACAAACACAATACGATAGAACACAACAATAATTGTCTTAAATTATGAATCTCATTGCCGGCCAAGTTGATCATACATATTAAATAACATTTACGTCCTTTATGGAACCCAAATATATATTGTCATCCCAAAAATACATTCATTATGCCCCTTTTCATTTTATATTGTCAGTTGATACCGAAAACTCTACATCACCAATCAACCTAGATCTTAAATACCAAAAAGGAAATACAAAAAATATTGTGCCCCTTTTCATTTTATATTGTCAGTTGATACCAAAAACTCTACATCACCAGTCAACCTAGATCTTAAATACCAGAAAGGCAATACAAAAAATATTGTGCCCCATCCTTGGTAGCCCCACCTTCCTTAGCAGCTTTCTACCTTCATTAACAATGTCTTTCCTTTTCACCTGTACAATATGCACACATTAAACAAGTTATAAGCATAATAAACATCTTATAAAGAATTGAATGATTATAATTATAAAATGTTTGTGACACAAAGGGAAAGATAAATAATGATAGCATTATGGTGGAGCAACTTTAGACGGCAGCAAATTCACTATTCAAATAAAGGTCATAGAAACAAAATGACATAAAAAACTAACCATTCTACAGACTCAGCCAACAAGGTTTCTTCATCGCCTCTGCTGGCCAAAACTCCGATCACATCACAATTTAATCAGATCGAACATTACTCTGTGAATCCATAATCCAAACAAAAACATGAAATTGCAAAACCCAAATAATCTCTCATTATAAAATAACATGGGCAAAACATGAAATTGGTTGATAAGTCTCTGTTTGCATGATTTGAACTTGTTTTCTGCATCTGGGTTTTTGATAGAAATACCTGAAAATCAGCTTGCTTTCTATTTTGTTATGCTTGTTTTAAACGAAAGGCACACACTGGAATTTTGTTTTTGGTCCATGGGTTGCAGTGAAGAATATTGTCGTTTGCCATTTATGTGATGATCAAATTCAGAATCAAATTTGTCTGAATATGTATTTCTAAGAGTAGTGGTATGTATTTCTAAGAATTTGTTAATGGCCAAGATGTGGTTAATCATCTTTGTTGCAATTTATTCACTGCCTTCCCAAGATCTGAAAATCCTAAAATTGAAAAACCTAAGATCAGTTATGGAGCTTTACCTCCTTGGAGCCGCGTCCCCTTTCGTTATTCTTTGCAAAATGGGCGAGAGAGAGTATTGAGGAAGTGATATTGCAGCAAAATCGCCAAACAAATTGGCAAGGGAAGTGAAATATGAGTGATATTGGGTAAAATGAACAATATATTGAGTTAATTTGAGGAGCCTGCAAGATATTCATTCACGTGGCTTTTTCTTCATCTTCCTTCTCTGTCCGTCCAAAGGCTGCAATGATTCCCCGATTTAATTTTTTTGCCCTCATGACCCGACCCGCCCTTGTTGCAAACCCGCGCGTCTTCGTTTTTTAAGTTCGCTGCTGAAGTTCGTTGTTTAAGTTCTCTAGCAAACCTTGAAAAGCGAACCAAAGACGAACCGTCGTCTTTGGTATCTATGGCGACGGTTCGACCCGTCGCCATAGCCATGCACTCTATGACGACGGGTCGAACTGTCGCCATAAATACCAAAGACGACGGTTCGTCTTTAGTTCTCTTTTTAAAGTTCGCTTTTGAAAATTTTCCTATATATATATATCCACCTTCACTTCTCAAATGAATTTATTTTCTTAATAAATTCTCTACATGTATCATTAAAATATTCTCACATTTAATTTCGAACAAATAAATTATGTTAAAAAAAATGTTCACCCATTTTCTACACATTTCACTTCGACAACTCTAGGTTTTAAACCATAACCTTTAATAAATTATTTCAAATTTTATTTATAATTCTTATAAATATCTGGGATATTATAGTTATTGCTAGTAAACAAGCTAGTAAAAAGCTTAAACATGTTGTAACCATGGAAGCCATACCAGCAAAATCTTGAGAAATATGAGTTTTTTATGTAAAAGAAAGGTCGAGTGAAATTCATTTCGAAAAGATTGAGGCTCAGTGAACTGTTACTACACTTGATGTAACTAAAGTAAGCAGCTTTTATCTAAACTTGCCCACAAAAATATGCCGCAAGTGGACATTTTTTATTTAACAAGACCTAACTGGATCAAGTCTACGTTCGTTATAATTCAGTATTACATTATCTTTACAAGAAAATGATATGCATAAAAAAAATGTTAAAAATATTCGGCTCATATATATTAATTTAAAATAATATCTTGACATAAAAAATTAATTTATTAAATTTATGATTCATTAGAGTATATATATGTTCTTAATTTTTCTCTTTATGAGCATTAGCTCATCATTTTTTTAGTTGACGAACCACCTCACCAAGAGCCTATGTGTCGTCAATCAAGTATCTCCATCTGATGATACTTATCTCTCAATATATATTTTGTTTGATCTCTTAAGAGTCTTCATAAGAAGAGTCCAACACTTGCTCAAAGAGTACATAGTCCACTAAGTATCCATAACTTATTGAGTCTAACTCACCATATCTCTCCTTAAAGAAACCACGAGCCATTAAGAGCCAACCACAAGCCTTCAATATCTCTCGCCGACGCCGAGAGTCAACCAAGAGCCGACACGAGCCCACCAAGAGACTTCAAGAGTCAACCAAGAGTCTTTCAATATCTTTTGTCAAAAGCCAACTAAGAGCCTTCAGTCTCTACCAGAAGACTCTATCACTTGCTTAATGAATTATTTTTCGTTCATCATACTCAATCCATACCATTTCGTGCACAGTCCATACCATATCCATGATCTAAGTCCATACTCATGACTTTAATACCAGTTGTTTGGAATATTCGGCTCATATATATTTATTTGAAACTAAATTTTGACCAAAAAAATAACTTAATAAGTATATGGTCTATTAAAATATATATATATTTAATTTTTTTACTTATATTTTAATATAAGACTTTATTATTACATGGTATCTGAATTCTCAACATAAAAGTCAATGCTCCCATTTTCCTATCCACCCATTTTTCATCCCTTCTACTTAAACAGCCCATAAGTTCTCGTAAAATTTTTTCCTCCACATTGACTTTTGAATGAATGAATAAATTAAGTTAACAATTAGCTCAAAATGGAATAGTTGAATTCAAGTCCTCTGTATGTCAACTTTTAATTAGTCACATACAACTTCATTTTTCTCTTTAATGGGTTCAACATAAATGACATGCTACACTATTTATTACTCACTAATTATGCAAAAAGGCTTCAACTTTAAGACAGATTATATAATACTCCCTACGTGGATATAAAGGGTAGGAATGATCAAAAAAACGAATAAAATCGAATAATCGAATATAACTGATTTTTTTTAACCGAATTATTTCGAGTATTCAGTTATTTTGTCTAATTCGGTAATAACCGTTTTAATAGTTCGGTATTTGAGTATAAAAACGATTATTGAAATATTGATATTCGGTTAACCGAATAATCGAATAGAATAAAAAAAAATTAAGACTTACTCTTTTAATTAGACTTTGTTAAGTCATAATTTGGGATTATGTATTATTAATTTTAAACCATTAAACTTTGTTAAGGTTATGAATTGTTATGGTTATTAATTGTT
Organism: Hedera helix; assembly: GCA_947179155.2. NCBI lineage: Eukaryota > Viridiplantae > Streptophyta > Magnoliopsida > Apiales > Araliaceae > Hedera > Hedera helix. The sequence continues at coordinate 39,943,967 of OX359278.1, forward strand.
GTTAATTATTGATTGAAAATTCTAGTATTGTCAATTTGAAATGAATTTTTTTGTTTGATAAAATGGAGATTAATTTCGGTTATTAATCGAAATAACCGAATTGTATATTTGGTTATTTGGTATTCGGTAATTCGGTTAATTATTCAGGTAATAAAATTTATAATATTTCGATATTTAATTATATCTGAATAAACTATTCGATTCGAATATAATTGAATTACTCACTCCTAATAAAGGGTCGCACTTTCGATGTATTTACAAAGAAAATGATAATTTTTTTTAAGACAAATAAAGTAAATTTTAGGACATTGTGACACTAACCCGTTTTTCAAAACCTTGGCATTAAAAAGATTAAGTTATTAGAAATAAATGTGAAATAATATATTTCATCACATGCAACAACTCCCACCCACTCACAGACCCTTCACCCTTCAATCCACGCAAAACCCTAATCATTGGACCATTAGGTCTTCTTACAAAACATTGATATATTGACACAAAGCCTCATCAAAATTTCCATGATACCACACTAAAAGGTTGACATGTATAGGAATAAAAGTCCAAGGATATATTCTTCCAATCTTAAATTTGTGACCCACACGGTAATGATAATATTACTCAACAGCAGAAGAAGCAACTACACACATATTTCATTCTCTGTTTCTCGCATAACAGAGAGAGAAAACAGAGTCTTAATGTGCAGAGCTAAAAAGAAGGAGCTGAGATTTCTTGTCGTTCTCTATGTATCTCACTTCATTGAAGAAGTGTTTGATGTTTTAAGCTAGTGAAACACCCAAGCAATATTTCATTGATCTTGCTTAAAAGGGTGTTCAACAATGAAGTGTTAATCACACAAAACAGAGTACTCTGTTTTCATCGATCATCTTCAAGAAAATGGCAATTTCTAGCTCAGAAACCCAAGAAAAAGCAAGTAATTCTGTTCAACTAGAAGTGGAGTTGGTGAAATGTGATTCATGTGGATTCACAGAGGAATGCACTCTTGCATACATAACTCGAATCCGCGAAAAGTACAACGGAAGGTGGATTTGTGGTTTATGTGTCGAGGCTGTGAAAGATGAAATTTTGAGATCGGAGAGAATTATAACTACTGAAGAAGCCTTAAACAGGCACATCAATTTCTGCCAAAATTTTCAATCTTCAAATTCTACTCCTTCTGAGCACCCAATTTTCGCCATGGGACGAGTTCTCAGAAGAAGTTTGGATTCACCAAGAGCTCTGCGATCAAACCCAACCAGTCCACTTCGAGGGAGTCGTCCTCCAACGCTTCTTCTTCGTTCGGAGAGTTGTTTCTCTTCTCTGTCTTGATGAATAAGATATGCATATTCAAAAGGTAATTGTAGAACAGAGCATATCTACTCTTAGTATTATTATAACTACTCTCTAATTATTCCTGCCTCTGTTTTATCAAGATTAGTTCCTTTTTATTTTAATTTTTCGGTTTCATTCTCTCTAGCTGTTTCTTCCATTCTATGTGGTTTCCTTCCATTTGAACCGGAAAATTAAATCTTTACTCTGACCCTTTACATAAATATCAAAATCTGACACTGTAGGTTGGTTTAATTCTGATGCTATCATGGTCAAGATTCAAGAATATGTTCATACCATATACTCAAGTGTATAAGCATATGTAAATCTGCCTAAATGGGATCATTAGGAGAAAATAGATTGATGATTAGTTGATACTTCTCTTTGTTACGTCTTCAATATCAATTTTGCACCTATATTTTTTTGTTATGCATCATTCCAAGTCAATTTGTTATGGCTGTAGTAAAGGTTATTTATGATAGTTTTATTTTTGGTATATGGTTCCATATTCAGATGGTCCAATATGAAATGGCTAGTTTGGATTTTGGAAGGTTAGGACATGAAGGGGGAAATATTTACAGAATTTAAATGAAGTTGCTAGGATTGAAGAAACAAAAGCAATCAATAAGGAAGAAGGATCTCAGTAGGGATATGGTTAGAAGCCACAGGTTCTTTGTCTGTCCATACTTAACCTGTCTGGCTCATTCTTGAGTAACACATGGTACCATGACAACAGAAGTTTTCTTTCTTCAGCTACTCTGCTGAACAAAGTTTCTGGAAATAATTTGTTAGGAATCTTTTCAAATATGAACTCAAAAGAAAATATTAAAGATATATATTTTCTTATGTATTTGCCTCTAAAATAATATATTTTTAGTTTAATAATGCTAATATGATAATAAAATTACGAATGCAAACTTTAAAATATTGTATCATTTCGTATAATGATTATCAATAAAAAAAAAATTATTTTCGTAAAAATGAGACTTTATTTATAGAAGAAAGACATTATTAGATTTAGCTAAGAAGGTTGTGGACCAAACCCCACTCCGTGTACCCCGCCACACGATTATCGTCGTTAATTTCAAGTTCTAAACCATTATTAAGCAATAATTTCTAAAAGATTAAGCCAAGGAATGTAATGATCAAAATCATATTCCAAAATTAATAATTGTATCTTCATATGATATAAGTACATATATGTGGACAGAAACTACAAAATATTCTGCGAGACAAAACAAGACAAGATGAGATGAGATGAAATAAAAAAATAATATTCTCATCAGATTTTGCTAACAGAGAATAATATCAAGATATTGGAAAACATTTGTAGGTCCAAACTAGTACTTGAAACCCCGGCAATATCATACCCCAGAGCTTAACTGGTGCCTCCTCTCTACAACTAGATTCCATGCAACTCCATGGAAAAGTGATGCATTGACATTTGACCCAACTAGCACTCCAATTTTAAGGTGATGTGGCTATATTTGATTATGAGGTACAAATGTAACAAATCCATTGAGGGTGTAAAAATATAAGGTGGTATTACTTAATATCAAGAATTTCAGTTCTTAATTGATAATTCATTTTTTTTCTTTTTCTTTTTGCAAAAGGCGAAATAAATTATATTACTGAAATGTCTCCTATTAATTGGTGATTGATTGACTAGCTGAATGATACACCATTGACTCATGCTAGTGCCTCGGCAATTTTCTTAGGTGGGAGTTTACCTAACCTACAAGAACTTTGCTATATTTATGTGGTCTATATTTCCAATTTCTATTTACTAATTGATGCCTAGTTTGAAGTAAAACTAGCCATTTGATCGACTGAAGTGGAAGTTGGTGAGAAATAACTATATAATAACTCTCCATTATTGGTCCTTTCACTGTTGGACCACATTAAAAACTCCGAGGAAATCAGTCTGATTAGTAGATATACATTAAGACAGCGAAAATTGATATTTCTACACACAAAAAATGATAATTTTATAGGACTCTTGTCATATGAATAATAGATAGAACCCACGTATATGTGAGTAAGATTTTGTAAAAATATCAAATTTTTGTGGTGAAAATAATAATTCCCTAACAGGTTGTTATATCTCACTGCAACTGCGTTTGAAGATTTATTAGTCTAGAAAGAGGTTACTTTTGCATTGTGTACGTATGATCCCCATATATATATAGAGAGAGAGCTAGCCTCGGCCATACTATGGAGTATGGACCAATTCAGTTTTACTTGAGGTAGAGTTGCTTTGCACTTTTGTTTGAGCCATGTTTGCATAGAACCTTTGGACTTTGTGTATTGCGCTCAGCTTAATAAAACCATATCCTAACATTGCCTATATAACATCATGTCATACTTTTAATGAATTAAAGATCACCAAGTTATCTCTCATATCTTCCTCTCTGTCATTCTTCTTCCATCTACTTATATTATTACATTGAGGCAGTGACAAAGTTAGGATTATTTTTCAGTTAGGTCAAAATTATTATTAAATTATAAATAATTTAGTGAGAGTTTGGGAACAACACCATCGACCAATTTTTTTTGGATATTTATGTACTTTTGAATCACATATATATAAAATATATATTATATTCAAATGACAGTATAATAACTAATAACATATGGTATATATACACCATATCCATCCATAATAGACTTTTTTAATCACATTTGTTCAAAATTAATTAATTATTTATTTATTTTGAAAAATATTTTAAATTAGATTATTATTTAGTTTAAAAATATTATATAGAGAGATATATATAGAGGAGATAAGAGTCGTATGGCGTTAAAATTTAATTGAGAAAGTTATAAATTTTTAATTTGACCCTTATAGTAGAAAATTTATAAAATTTGAGCGTAATCAATTTATATATTATACTTAAAAAAAATTAAATGTATCCTACATTTTAGAGCAATTATTTTTTTTTCAGGGGGGCCAATTGACCCCACTCCATGCCACATAGCTTTGTCCTTGCATCGAGGAAACAATTTGAATTTGTCTCTCAATTCTCACTAAGAATACATTTTAATAACAAAAGATTATATATCCAGCCTTGAATATGAGATAGCAAGGAATTCACTCTCCGGATTCTAAATTCACCCTCAAATTAATTAGCTCAAAGTTTAAACATTATATGATCGACCAACCAATTGCATGAAGTTTTTAGGCTTTGAAGGCAATGTAGTAGGCCTATGCTTCAGTATATCAGTGTGTATATATATATATATATATATATATATATATATATATATATATATATATCAAAACTGAGTAGTAGTATTAAATAAAGAAGATAGAAAAGAATGCTTTTGGCTTACGTACATATATCAGTCTTTGGATATTAAGTCTACAACAAGCATTAGTTATACGGTTAACTAGCTAAAAATTACGAATCATGCATGCATGCATGATTAATATAATTAGGTTATGAGAGGACAATTAAGATAGAGCTATCGCCTTAATCTTCAGTTTTAGCATCTGGTAGATCCATCATATATGTAGTCCAAAACGGCAATGACTCCGAAAACAAAAGCTTGATCGATTCCAGGCTTCACTACAACTTGATACAAATCATTGCTTGCCATCATTTCCTCCTTTACACCAACCTATAACATAAATGTATAGCAACGCATTAATGTTTAATCCAATATTAGAATCACTGACATTATTTTAACAACTCCATTTTTTAAACACATTTTTAATGGAATTACCTGTGCTATTACATTGCCTTTGGAGTCGATGATGCTGCAAGCTCTATCTGGAAAATATCCCTTGATTTCAAAATCCCGGTTAATATTGTTGTATTCCCTTGCGTCAATGGAGACCTTGATGAGATTGGGATTAACAATACATGAATAATTTGGTTCTTTTACTCTGAAAACTGGCCTTCGATCAGATCCTTCATACTCCACAGTACTGTAGCCTCTCCATTGCTTGTAAATGCTTAGTGCTTCAACTAGCCCTCCCTGGAATATATTAATTAAACAACACATTAACTCTTAATGTCATGAGAAAGCCTAGCTAAGAGATTTTGAAATCTCATGTACTTGGTTGATTTATTGTCTAAGGTTTAAGTCATCACCTTCGATTAGATGAGTGAGCTTGTTTGTTTTTAATTAGATAACAACCTTTCCTTGATTTAATTGGTGAACGAGGAAATCTTCAAGGAAAAAAATAAAACTTGAACTCGAGATTTTTTTTCAAAAACTTTTTTTTTTTTAATTTGTGAGACAATAAATTTAAAAGAATATAATTTATTTTGTTGGAGTGATTGTCAGTATTCAGGGTTTGCAGTGCAATTCTGCATCACGTAGTAATATATGATTGAGATAAGTCCTCGTCATTAAAATAAATTTAAAAATAAAAGACGCAATCAATTAAAAGAATGATGGAAGATTGAATGGTACATCGGTAGATTAACAAGAATTAAAATTGGATCTCCTTCACTTATGACTACCATTTTATGCATACTAGTATATATGTATGTCTTCACTAATGTTTATGTAATTCAATTGAGACTAAAAGATAATACCTTTCTGCGAATGAGAAGCAAAGCATCTCCATTACCATCCCTAAGAAGCAATTCACCCTTTTTCCCTAAAACTCCACAACCTTCGACCCTAAAAACAACATTTTGTGTGCAATCGGTCGCTACAAAGCCTCCTCCAGTCACAACATGCGGCCTCCTTCGAACCACAAAAACTACCTCAGAAGATGAACAAAACATCTTGCTAATTACCGGCATCAACATCATACTTCCACCTCTTGAACTACCCATTTTTTCTCTCTTAAATTAATTAATTTCTCTCTGTATGCATGCAGCACTCGAGCAATTGTTTTGCCTACTGAATGAATTTTGGGAGACCAAAACGATCTATTTATTAATTCTATATATAGCTCGAGCATTGAATTATTGTCGTAGTTTCTTGAGTTCAAAGGTTTGGCTAGTCTTGACTTAAAGTGTGAATAGTACTAGAATCATTTTGAGTGCATGCATGGGCAATTCTAAATAAATTATACATTATGTATAAAGTTGGTAATGGTTATTATAAGCTCATTTGAAGCTTATCTTAATTATTAGTCGGTTCATAGAGTGCACTTTTTGATCAAATTCAAAAAGGGTACGTGAGCTTTTGAAATTTGGCTGCCTAATTGGGTATAAAGGGAACATATACTTCAAGAATATCAAAATCTTTGGTTGAAGTAGTTATGTGAGAAATTCCTATACTTCATTTTCCAGGTATTACTTGAGTAGGGAATCTTGTTAACACATGATTAGCGGTTTGGATTAACGTTTTAATCACTCTAATTATTTTCTTGATGATCATATATTAATATATGCTCCTTAATTATATCCTATAATGATAAAATAATAAAAATTAACAACTTTCCCAAAGAGCTACCTCATTCATTAATTGTGGTTAATTTGCGTGGGAAATAGCTAGTAAGCCTTACTTTTATTCTTTTAAATTAAATTTTATGTTGATTTATAAATTACTTTAAATAAATAAATAATCATCATACTCCCTATTAATATTAATGTTTATCGGGATGAAATCATCAAAAAAGACGTGCATTTTTCATAATAATTGAGGAGACTTTTGACTCACATGATGATGTTTAATACGCCACGTGGAATACAGAGGGGGGGGGGGGGGGGGTAACGTAGAGACATTTTGGTTGGGATAGAAGACTTGGGAAAACTAATGTATGTTGTTACTTAGACGTGAAGGCATGTAGGTAGGTAGTGTTTGGAAGCACGTTTAGGTTGTCAGACTAAGAATGGTTTGTGATTTTATACTACTGTTAACAAAATCTAAAGTAACGGATGTTTGTCGACATATTCTAACTGACCAAAGTTTGACATATTCATATAATTATTAATGTTCATATGTAATAGTAATTGTCTAAAACTATTATTGTGCTGTATGTGTATAATAACTTATGGACCACAATAATTATACTTCCCTCGTCGTTAATTAAAGACTCAAAGAAAATTTGTCTCTGTCACTCATTAATTTCAAGCAACAATTAAGAATCTCTCATGTACAAATGAGATTATCAGGACGACTTTTCTCGTGCCCAAAAAAAGGGCATAGAAATTAGCTAACAAATGTTCAAAAGAAAAATGATACTACCACACATGTAATATTTGGTGATAAAATAAAATATTATATTTATTTTAATTATTAAAAAATAAAATTTGACATAAAATTTTATATCAGACTCAACTTTTTAATAATTGAGATATATTTTATTATTAAATATTATAAATTTATACTTTTTTAAAGAAAAATAATACAACATCAACATGATCGATAGTTTAACAAGTACATATAATAGTAGGGTTTTTTTTTTTTGAGAGGTAGAATGATGAGCTCTTTGTTTAAATTTTGATGGCCGGGGCTTTTTTACTAGATTGCTTCTGTCCATTATCATTATAATTATAATAGATAGAATTTGTTAAAAGTTAGAAACATCACTTTTGACAATGGTTTGCCTTCGGGTAGGAACACCTTTTTGGACTTTTAAGTTTTGATATATACCTCAAAAGATTCTGTAAAAAATATTATTTTGACCAACCAAGGAAGGTCTTAATACTTCTCGTTTACCCCTTAGCTTTTCTCTTTTCTCTTATCTCTCATCTATTAGTTATTATATATATTAAAGCAGACTATTATTATATATATTAAAACAGACTACATCAGCATCACAATATTGTCATTTGTCACTATCTCATCCAAGTTACTTTCCACAAATATTAAATATCGAAAATGTGTCAACAACCCACTATTTTTAAATTATAATACTCCCACAAAAATTGAAATTATTTCTACACTATTTTTAAATTCATAATTTACGCGCCTAAATTTTAATTCCATACAAATACAAAATTGCATCATTTTACTATTTTTATTAATTCCATATAATATAACCCATTTTATGACCGTTAGGCAATAATTTTTTAATTTTTTTTACAGATAATATTATCTCAAAATTGATAATATCCAATAATCTTTGGACTTTTTTTAAAAACCCAATCACATAAATTGATAATATCCAAATTGATTCTATATCGCAACATTTAATCAATTCTAAATTCATAATATCCCAATTTTATGGGTGATTAGTGTAAACACGTTTTTTATTAACCCTAATTTAATCAATCCCAAATTGATATTATTCGATAATTTTTATTTTGAATATTATTCTATTAAAATCTGAAACTATAATGCAATCGAATACTAATTTTTTAATAAAATTTAATATTATCTAATAATCTTTGAATTTTTTTTACAGAAAACCTCTCACACAAAATATTAAATAGATAAAAAAAATAAACAAATTGCTATTATTCAAAAATTTTGGTTTTGAATATTATAACACAAACGAATATTAATATACTTAAAAAAAATTAATATTATCCAATAATCTTTGAATTTTTTTTAAAAAAAAAACTATCACATAAATTGATAATATCCAAATTGATTCTATATTGCAACATTTAATCAATTTCAAATTAATAATATCCCGATTTTATGGGTGATTGGTGTAAACACGTTTTTTATCAACCCTAATTTAATCAATCTCAAATTGACATTATCCAATAATTTCAATCCCATTAAAATCTAAAACTATAACACAATCGAATATTATTTTTTTTTATAAAAAAATTATAATAACCGATATTCTTTGTATTTTTTTTATAGAAAACTCTCACATAAAAAAATAAATAGATATTTATATTCCAAGATTGCAACAAATCCAAATTGATTCTATATCGCAACATTTAATCAATTCCAGTTTGATAATATCCCAATTTTATAAGTGATTGGTGTCACGCGTTTTTTATTAACCCTATAAATAGGGACCACCTCTTTCATTCAAAATCACACCACAAAATAATTCTCTCCTTCATATATTTTTCTTTTATACACGAAGCTTATTTTTCTTCGTTATTCTTCTTTTTATACTGTTACTACATTCTATTTCTTTGACTCACTCATAAATCTGACTTCATTTTTTTTTTATTATTATTTAGATGACATCAGTTGTGACACCCCCAAATCTGGGTCTCCTTTATCTCGGATTTAGTATTCACTAGCCTACCTCAATCTAACTCCACTTCATCATTCAGTAATATAAATGATAAATTTTGTGAATTTTAAAATTTTTTTATAATGTTATTCAATATTACTATAGATATTAAAACTTAGTTATTTGAAAACTTTATAATTCTTCGATCCAAAATTGTAACATTTACTTTTCATCGTATCTCAAAATCATATATGATTCATTTTCATTTAATTCAATTTAGAGTATATAAAAATTTCAAACTTTGATAAATATTCATGTGGATATATATATCACATCCTAATTCAATGAGTTAGATTAAAACCCAAAAGAATTTATAAAACACTTTCTTTCATATAATTGTTCTATAAAATTAAAATGTTTAACTATGATCAAATATTAGAAATCTTAAAACAGTTAAGTTCAACTTCAACCTCATTACCACAATAAGCCTATGATGCTCCTAAATCTGGGCTTACACGGTTCAATTTGAGATGACGGTAATTAATACAAAATAGTACAAAAATACAAAACTCAATAATACACAACTAAGTGTTCACTATTGTTGTCACACTATTTTTATCTTTTAATATTTCTTTAATCTAAACAATTCATTCAAATTTCTTCTAATCTATACTATTCATTTCAAATCTTAATAAAACAACTAACTTTAAATAAATCAATTAACTTTATATATAAAATAATTAACTTTATATAAAATAATTAACTTTATATATAAAACAATTAAATTTTTATAAAGTATATAAAATGAATAACTTTATAAATTCAATTATTCAATAATAATCCACCAATTAGTCATTGTTATAACCAATTGTTGTAAATACAATGTAGTTAACTTTCTGAATTAGAGACTCACAATACTAGCAGAAAAATCAACTAATAATAGAATACAACAGTTTAATCAACATCATAATAGGGATAACAATAATACAAAAAATAAATAAAAGAAAGAACACGTTACTGTGTAATGACAATTATTGATTCAATAATGTGAATTATTGTGCATATGCTACTGTGACAATTATCAATTCAATTATATGAATTATTGTGCATGTAACAATTATTGGTTCAATAAAGTCAATATTGTACAATAGCTATTTTATCAGTTCAATAATATGAAACACTACCGTATGTTACTGTGCAATATCATGTTTTACTGTGCAATACCATGTTCTACTATTCCTTTACCACCGGATATTTTAATAGTTAAAAGTGATAGTACCGTTGATTATTTTTATTTAAAAAGGTTACTTATGTCATTTTCTATATTCGACAAAATTTTGTTGTGGGGTCCACAAATGTTTGGTTATTTCGGCACTGTCATACGAATCGAATATTCTCCGACAATGAATATTCTTTGACAAAATAAAATGTGTACAAAATATTTTTTAACTTTAACTTTTGTCAATTTATCCACTTACCATTTCAGAAAAAGAAAAAAAAAAAAATATATATATATATATATATATATATATATATATATATATGTGTGTGTGTGTGTGTGTGTGTGTGTGTGTGAAATAAATTAAATTGTATTTCACAAAAGTCGGGGGTATTACAGTATATATACATACATGCATACATAAATTTTACTTTTATTATAATAGATCTGAAATTATTAACAACATACCATTTATAAATTCTTCTTTCATAGGACGGCAGAATACAAGTCAGTATCAAGATAACACTTTTAAATAAATTTCAAACACTGGTCAAGGAAAACAAAGTCTTTTTATCACCAATTTCGTTGTCGATTAGAACGGTGGTTTTTTTCAAAGCAACCGAACATCCGTACAAAATTAATTTCTTATATTCCACCTCATTGCAAGAGTTAGACGATGCTTCAATATATACATATGGATTCAAATTCAGTCTATTTGATCAAATATTATCAAACATTGTTGATAATTCCTACTTAGTTTGTATGTTTTATAATAATTTCCTTCACATATTTTTTTATATAATGTTTTTTATTTAACTATATATTTTTACTATTTTTGTTCAGATGTTATTGGACAACTGACTGCAATTAAAAATTTAGAACTCAACACAAACAATGGAAAACAAAGTAAGAAAGTTAATATTGAATTAATTGATAACAGATAAATTTTAGATCTTCATTAAAACTATTTATACTTATAACTACGTTTCTTTAAATTAATAAAATGTTATATTTTTTAAATTAGTCAAAATGTATTAAGTTGCACCTGTGTGGGATGACTTTGTAAACCAAATTTACTCTTTCACTAAGATAGAAACCCAAAATACCATTATAATTATTCTACAATTTGCAAATATTAAGTTATAAAAAGGTAATTTACAAAGGAAAATTTTAATTTTTGGTGTTGAACTTCAAATCTATCTTTACATATATCGTCAGTAACATTTAAATTTAAAACTAGGAACAACAATATTGTCAAACTCAATATTCGGTTCGAGGTTTCTGATAAATGGAGATAGCCCTTAGGTTGTTAATTTTAGAAATAGGTATATTTCATTCTTCTGTTTACCATCTTACTATTCAAAGTTGTTTTTTTATTTTAACACCACACTTGTGTTTGCCTAAATACCAGCTTTTATGTAGAAGAAAATAATCCAATTGCATTAAGTCATTTGTCTAGCCAGAACATATATTCTATTACAGATGAATTCCTTTAAATATGTGATAAGAATACTCTTGATGAGATACGGGATGCAACACAGGTAAAACAGTTGTTGCAACCCCTTACTTTTGTTATCACATAAACCACGCTTTTAAATGTATTTTTATTTTATTTTCTTTTACTTTTTTTCTTTGTAAAAATCTAGGAGTCAACATATGTCGTGTTGGCTACTATTCTTTGCATAGAAATCGAAAATAATTGGTTCTACAATTCTTACAAAAAAATGTCAAAAAAAGGTTAAACTTGACAATGAAAAATATTGGTATAATAAATGTTATGACTATATCAAGTCTCTTATACCAAGGTATTGTAATATATTATTTAACTTCATAGTTCTAATACACCATAACCAATTATCTAACTTCATAGTTCTAACTTTTAAAACAGATTCAAAGTTCAAGTTAAGGTAATGGATGATACATCCAGTGTATCTTTTGTTCTGTTTGATCGTGAAGCCCAACAAGTGATAGAAAAATCAGTTTATGAACTGAGGGAACAATCATCGAAGGTAAAATTAATATTTAAAGGTTGGTACATCTTTTCTATATACAGCCTTAAACTTATATACATAACTGTTTTTAATTCATATTTTTTTCATGTGTTAAAAGGTGGCAACTTTGACTGTTTTCCGATTGAACTCAATTTATTATTGCATAATATGTTTCTTTTAAAAATACAAATTTCATCTTTTAATTTAAAGGCAAATTACGCGACATTCACAGTTTCTAAAATGACTAACGATGAAGAAATAATTGAAGCTTATACAAGCTAATGTGAAGGAACTCAGATATTATTATTACATGTACTTATTTTCACATATACTATCACATGTACTTATCCATCATTTTCTTATATATCTGTTTTATTGTTATTATTATAGTTTATACAGAGGAAGTCATTATCTGATACATTTGACGTTGATGCTGTCACACCTATAAGCAAAAAGGCATAAACCATCAATCATCGACGTTGATGTACAAGGATCTCAGTCAACTGATGTTGAAACGTCAACCAACAAGTTGCATAAGAAGATCAAAGTCGAGAAAGATGACAAGTTAACATATTCAAATTATGTTGATAGCATCAACCATTCTACATAGATATGGTTTTAACATTTAACACTTTATTTTTTATTTTTAGCATAAACAAGTTATGGTAGTTGATTTGAATGATTTGGATGAATCTTTTGCTTTTTAATGTTGATTTGGATAACTTTTATTTAGCAATCTTGAATGAGTACTATATTAATTTTATAATTTATCTCCTTGCAAATTTTATATGTTTAAATAATTAGTTCAGTTATTCAAAAATAATTCATCCCTTTACAAAGACTATTATGTTTAATTAAACTTGATTATAGGATTGTTATGCATCATATTATTTTGATTTATTATGATACTTTTTTATTTAGATATCTTGATTGCGAACTGTCTTAATTTTTTTGCTATACATTTGTCTGGTAAATTCTTAATTTACATATAAACTATCTTCTTAGTATAGTTTAATTTATTAATTGCATATATAAATTATAATTAATAAAATAAATAATTTCGCCGCAACGTGCGGGTTAGTATCTAGTTATAACTTAATTAGCAGAATTATTGTTGTTGTCTTTGTTGATGACTTCTTCTTGTTGTTTGAGTTGGTGTGCGGGGATAAACTTGAGAATATTCTTACTAATATAGGGAAAATTACTTTCACAAAATTTAATTTATACACCCTCCACATTTAAACAAAAAAAACAACCATTTTTCATTGAATTATTCTTTTGAATATTAAGGTGTGCAAATAAAACACTTGCAATATCGATGTTTTTCTTCCAATATTAAATATTAAAATCTAAAATTTACTATTGACGGTATCTTATTTAAAGCTTCAAATTTAAAAGTAATTTTTAAAAATAATATTTTTAAAATTCTAAAATTAGAGATATATTTTTAAAATGATGATTTTTAAAGATAATATTTGATGGTTGATATTGTAGAAGCAAAATATATTTAACAATAATTTTATAATTATTTTAGCAACACTTAACATTTTAAACGGTGCACACTATTCTACAATATCAAGCACTTAATTTTATATTCTCAAATGCACTCTTATTATTAATCAAAAATTTAATAGTAGTAATGTGATGCTAAAAATGATAATGAATAATAATTACAACTTAAGAATATTATATTCTTTTATAATTGTAAAGTAGAGATGTAAGTCTTTTTACGAACTAAAAATATAAATATATCTCTATAAGTATTAAAACGGAGAGAATACATTTTCATAAGAAGGGAGTATTAAATTGTAATAATTAATAGTAGAATTATCAATATTAGATAATAAAATAATAGCAAAACATGTTGAAGAGAAGAGAGTATACAAAAAGGCCCATCAAAATTGGCCCAGAAAGAAGGCCCAGCTTAAGTTTCATATAAAATAAAGAAAAGTGTCGCAGTTAAACATTTTAAAGGCAATTTTTGAAATTCTACAAAATTTTAATTTTTTGTAGTTATTATATTTTTTTTTAGATAATCTACAAAAATTATGATTTTATTAACAAAAATTAAATGAATTATCAATTTTGCCTTTTAAGATACGTTAATTGACTCAAAAAGTCAAAATTGACTCCTTACAAGAAAATAATATAAAAAACTATTAAGGACAATTATATTTTTATTATATTGTAAATAAAATCTTATGTGAGGTCTGGTTCATTGAATAAAAATTTGATATAATACAATAGTCTACGTAATATAAAATAATTGTAATATAATGGTAATAGGTTATTACGACATATTTATTTAGTTAGTTTTTAGTATTTGTGTAATAATTATAATATTATTATATTATATATTCAAGATTATGTTGGATTTATTAAATTATATGATTATATGTAATTAATAAAATAAATTATAAATCATAATATCAAGTTAGTTGTAACCATCACTATTTTATCTTTTATTACTTATTGTATTACGGACGTAATATATCAATACATCAATTGAATAATATAATAAAAAACTTAAAAATTAATATAATAACATTAAGTCTATAATGAACTAATATATGTAATAGATAAATCAAATATAATAAATATTATATTAATATAATAACTTATTATATTATAAAATTATTACATTTATTTGATACCAACCAACCTCACCCTGATATTTAAAATGTCATATAAACTATCCCTTTCACACCATGGAATTATAATTCACGGAAGTCAGTGCCTGTTCAACGTAAGTTTCACGTGAGAGTGACTCCAATAGTGTTACCAATGGAATCATCTCGTGAACACATTAACGAGACGGTCACTTCGAATTTGAATGATCACCCCATGACTTCGACTTGGTTCCATTTTTAAGAATATTAAAGTTGTGTTTAATTGTATCTTAATGCATCTTAACAGTTAATTTTTTAATGAATCTTAACAGCCTATGTTTTTATATTAAAATGTCCTCTAAATAGTTAAGATACAAATATGAGTTTAAATCATTCAGACGACCTCTTAATACAAAATTATGGATTGTTAAAATGTATTAAGAAATAAGTTGTTAAGATCTACTAAGATGTAATCAAACAACAACCCTAGAATTGTATGGCCAAGTTATGCATTTCATACCTGAATGGGTCATTGAATTAAAAAAAAATATTTGGTAAATAAATTATAAATTTAATTAGTGGTCAAATTATTGTTAAACTAATTACGTCATAAATATATAAAAAATATATTATTAATAATTAATAAAATTTTAAAATATTTAATTTTTATAAACTAAAATATAGTGAACTTATGTTACAATATTACTAAAAAAAATTAATTTTAAAATTAAAAATATTTTTTTACAAAAGAAATACCTAAAAATCGGTTCACTGAGTTAACTTAACCTGTTTTATGGGTTGAACCACCTGTTCGATTGGTGGTCAATCAGTTAAATTCATATTTTGATCAAAATCGATTCACTGAGTCAAATCGGATCGAAGTGTCGACCTGTTACGATCCTAACCGCTTCATCGTCTATCCGGTCTGGGTTTCACAACCATGGCCGAAACAATGCGGTTGAGTAAAAAAAAATTTAAATAGATTTTGAAAATATTTTTGTATTTAATAGGCTTTGAAGTATATACATATTTGAACAATTATTTAATACGAACAAAATAATTATTCAAATTTGACCAAACAATTAAACTGAATAATTCTAACATTTGAGGATAATCCCTAGTCAATCATCAAAAAATAAATTTGAAAGACACGTTCTTCTTCTCAATGAAATTTTGTCTATTTTCACTTCTCTCTCTCTCTCTCTCTCTTATTTTTTTATTTAGTTCTCAACTTCTCTCATACCATACAGGCCATAAAAATTTTGTTTCTAGAGAAATGGAATTATTTAGGTGAAGAAGAAATTAAGATTAGGACAAAAAAAAAGAAGAAAAAAGGATAATCATAGATTTTATGATATAATACATAATAATAAGATATATATCCTTATGTCATATCATCTTCTGAAAGAAAAAAATTATGACAAAAATAATTGAGAATGTCAACATTTATTAAAAACAACAAAAAAAAAAAATGAGCCTAGCTCTTGGGGATTGTTTGGTCGAACACGCAAAGAAGAACAGGAAGCGTGACAATGACTATTGGTGTTACACCACCCTCACGGCTCCGATAACTTTAACATCTCCTAGAACCTCCTCTGCCTCCATTTGCCACCTCACCAAACATTGCCTTAACTCAAAAGTTGATAATTATTCCCCATATTACTAGTAATTTGCTTTTTGTTACCACTTTATACTTTCTAATTTAATCTATAAAAATTATTTATCATTCTTTATTTAATCTGTAAATGAAGGGCATAATTCTTAAATAATATTCTCTCCCTATGCTAAAGAATGACCAAGTACAAGTTATACCAAAGTTAAATGAGAGTATGAATTATTAAATTTCTAATTTTATTCATGTACTTGGATTTAAACACTAATAACTAAGCTTTATTTCTTTACGAAATGCACATCATTTTAGATTGTCAAAAATATGAGTTGATTATATTTGTAAATCGTATTTGATATATTGTTAATCTTATATTTTTGATAATTAAACATATTAGATAAAGCGTTAAGGTACTACGAGTATCTGAAAGAAAAATACTATTTATGAGATTAGCATGTATTGATTATCTTGAAAAAATCATTGACAACTATTAATTAATTTTAATATTAAAAATTAAACGTATTTATTTATATTTTAAATTTATTAAAATTTTAAAAATTAAAGTTGGAAATAAATTTAATATAATTTCTCCATTTATATTTATAAAAATATAGTATAAATTTAATTAACAAAATAGTTGATTTAATTGAAAAAATTAAATTAATTTAATTTTTACGGAACGAATGAGGTATTATTTAAAATTTTATTTTATACCACTAAACATTACTAAAATTTGTAATAACTTTTGAAAGCACTGAAAAACCGGGAGTGTCAGATAGACAGATGGTTTAATTTTTGGTTAATATTCCAATTGCAAAATTAGCCATGAAATTCCTTATTTCATCTCTCTAATTTGATGATGTAACAGTAAAACTAAATTACCGCCACTAAAATTTAACGGTAAACAGTATAAGAACCATAACGTAAAAAACTTCTCTCCTAGACGGCAGTCACGTGCGGTCTGAGGTACGACGTCGAGCTTTTCGCCCTCCCTTCTTTCTCTCTCTCTCAACTGCAAAAACTCTGCCACCACCACCCACCATGACCCTCTCCAAGTCTCCATCCCTCTTTCTCTCTCACACACTAATGACACACAGTGACACAGACAGAGCTCTTACTTTAACGTCCCTCCCAAATTCAACTGTACAAAAATTGGGTGTCCCAAATGAATCTAATGGTTTTTTTTTTGCCAATTTGTACCAAACCCATCCTTTTTCCACTCCTACTACTCTGTGTACCTTCTTCAAAAGAAAAAGCAGACTTGTCTCCTCAAAACCCTCGTCGGTGAACAATAATTACACCCTTTTCAGCCATTATTAATGGGTTTTAATCAGTTTTTCTGAATCACCCATTAATCTTTTTCTTCATATTTTTAAATTAAATTAAATTGCCTCATTCATTCACTTCTGCTGGTAGCTGCCCTCTGCTCTGATTATCCCCAGAGTCAGTAATTATTATTTCCCACTGTCTTCTTCATTCTGCCCATTTCCTGACCTAACCTCATTAGTCATTTTCTGATTTTTCTCTCTCCCCTGTTTTTGCTCTGCTTCTCCATATACCTATTACTACTATAACTACTATAATAGTTTAACTTTTTACTCATTAACTACTGTATACTGTTTTTGGTACTACTTATATATTTATATATAGACATATATAAATCTGTGTATGTATGTATAACTACTGCATTCAGTCACATTAACTCTGTTGAGTAAAAAATAGTGGAAGCAATCAGGATTTCTGATCAAATGGATGCTGCTAAAAGGGGAACTTCTAAAGTGCCATCACTGCCACCACCGCATCCTAAATCGCCTCCAAAGTACCCAGATTTGTATGGGAAGCGGCGAGAGTTGGCTAAGGTTCAGATGTTGGAGAGAGAAATTGGTTTTATTGAGGTTTGTTTTTTTGCTTATTTTCTTGCAGCTCGACTGTTTGACGTTTTGGTATTTTACTAATTTTATTTGCTATTTCTGTATATCACATTTTAATATCTGGGTTTATTGTCAAAAATTGGTGTGATTTTATTGTTTGTTTTAATTCAACTGAAATATCACAAGATTTTCTATTAATGGAGAATGTGCCACCGGACCGCCAAAATTGAACTCCTGTAACATGATCTCAGTACAGCTGGTGTAACGGGAATCCCAATTTTGGACTAACTAGTGGAATTTAAATTTGTAAAAGTACCATTCTGTTTCAAAAGATACATATGAAAAGACAGGCTTCTGCTTCTTGTTTAGAGTTCAATTAGTTCCATTGACCATAGTTTCTTCAGGTCCTCCACTGGTAGTGAGAGTGCTTTGTCTCTCATTATGCATTTAAGGTTTTGCCGAGGACATGCCTAGACTTTTAGTTTTAACGCTTGATACTCCAAAAATGGCAATCAGCAAAAATGAAGTCTAAAGGTATCTATGGCATTCTCAAAATATGAGTAAAAGAAGTCTTTTTGTTCTTCCTTTCCTTTTCAATTACTTCGAGTTTTAGGTTTTTTTGTGTTGTATGACTGTTGAGGTGGAACTGGTATGTGTTGATTTTTTACAGAGAAGCAAACACCAACTAAAAAATTTCAAATTAGAGGATTATATTGTTTCAATTGTAATGCACCAGTAGACTTGCAGCTTGCTTACTTGTGTTGCATATTTAGTACGCAAGCATACTGGATGATTATCTTTTTTATTAAGGGAGAGGAAGATAATTAACCGCTCCTTGAGGTTGTGGCACAAATCTTCTTTCCTTTTTGCCCCTATAAGTTTTGGTTCTGTTACAATTTGTCTTTCTTAATTTATTTTTCTTCATTTTATTCTCAAAATTTGATAGAACTCCTATTGTATCTTTACGGTAATTGCACACGCAACGTTTGTGCCATTAGAACAAGTACTTTATTACGCTCTGTTTCACTTTAGGGGTTCTTCACAGTTGGGTTATGTTAAACTGTACTATGGACCTATGGTTCAAATCAACATTATAAAATATGATCTTTACAATGCTACTGCTCCTGTACCTAACATGCACAAAAAAAAAGAAAAAAGATCCTGCATCTGCTTATATGATCATCAAACTTGTAAATGGAGACGGGACACGTTCTAGATTGGTCTAATTTTAGTTTTTCTTTATTATTCTCCCTCTCCATTTTTGTTAAGTCTTTGGATGAACTCATTTTCTGCAACTCTTATTATTTGCAGGAGGAATTAAAATCTGTTGAACGCATTCAACCTGCTTCCCGTTCCTGTAAAGAGTATGCTATTAATCTTGTAAATACATTGGATGCTTTTACAACTTAGTCATGTGAAAGGAAACTTGTTTTCCATACCCACTGTACTATCTGAAATTAAGTACTTTTTTGGAACTATCTATTTTGCAACCTAACTTAAGGATGATTGAACTTGACAACTGGCAGGGTCACTGATTTTGTGGTGACAAATTCCGATCCTTTAGTAACTGTGTAAGAACGTTACAATTAACTTTCTCCTTGGAGTTTATGGTAAATATATATTATCCTCACTAATTCCATTTTCGTATGTGCAGAAGCCGTAAAATTCGTAGGTCACGTTGGTTCTGGAAATGGCTCCGGTACGCTTGTGTCTTCTTACTCTATTTTCATGGTGATAATTGTATTTGTGTCCTTGTGTTGCATTGGTATTCAATATGCTTTCTCTTGATTGCTGATTACCTGATTGCCTGATTGCAAGACTAAATGTGCACAGCTCTAGGAGAGTAGAACAACTCTCTTCCATATTTTACCATGCTTATTAGCTAGTATAACCTATTTTATCGGGTGTCTGTATTATATAGTCTCAACCATTTGTATCAATTTTCATTGATTCTGGGACTAATAGAAATTTATTGGAAAAGTGACCATATGATGCCATTGCATTCGTAAGCCTAGGAACAATCATAATTTTTCTGTTATATTTGACCAATTGCTTTGGGGATCTATTAATGTAGGACACTTCGGAAAAGTAGATTGCAAGCTATGATGCTTAATAATTGTAGGAGAGCTGCAAAATAAGGGTTTGCTGGCTATGCTGCTCTCTGGAATTTGAGGCTAAAGAGCTAAAAAATACATTGGAATTTTATGAGTACTGTTAACAGTACTTGTGAACTGTAGTTTGAGGTTTTCTTTGCTAGGTGATTGGACTTTGTGAAATAGGGAGTATATAATTTAGTGTTTATATTGAGTAAATATTAGTCCTGTTGGAGGTTAGAAATCGGCAAAATCAAGAAAGAAAAGGAATGAAGACAAAAAGTAGGAAAATGGGCATTAGAGTGGTAATTGCATCACTCAAATCCCAAATAAAAGTGTTATTGATGGAAAATTTTCTTGTATGGTCTCCAGGAAAGTAGAAAAAGCATTACTAGCCATAATGTTAGATCCATGTAAACCTAAA
This sequence comes from Hedera helix, assembly GCA_947179155.2. Lineage (NCBI taxonomy): Eukaryota > Viridiplantae > Streptophyta > Magnoliopsida > Apiales > Araliaceae > Hedera > Hedera helix. The sequence goes on from OX359278.1 coordinate 39,965,162, forward strand.
GCTATTGGACTTGGACTTCCTAATTAGAAATGAGTTGACTAGAAAATTTATGAACTATACACTTGCAAAAATTGCAAAAAGACCCAACAAACCATTACTTAATAAACTAAGGAGGACGTTTGTTACAGGTCATCTGAAATAGGTCATCTGAAATGGTCATATAAGATACTTAGTAATGTGAGTTGATCATCCTAATAAATTGTGTTTGTTATATTGGTAATCTTATATTCTCGGTAATCACAGACTCGACAAAGTATCAAGATTCCCACTTGAATTAGGTATCATGACCAAATAATAGGTGGCAATCTTAGATTTTCACATTTTGGTTATCTTGATATATTTCTATAGACAAAAATACTAATTATATTTTAGCAAATTGGACGTAGATATCCTTATTTATATAATTATAAAAAGTTTACCAAACAAATACCCATAGATCAATCACTCTTATTTATTCTAATAATTTGGATATAAATGTTCTAATTTGTCTTTATTCATCTTGTTTTGTTATTTATTATTATAATTTTAAGTTATCATTGTGCTTAAATTGATTTGATTAATTTGTCTTTATTTATGTATTAATAGTTGAATATATTATAAATTATTATTTACAAAAGTAATAAAACTTTAAATATATTTTATTAAATACTATTGCATTAACTGGTTGGATAGTATTTTGGGCGTTTAATTTTATTTGACAAAAATTCATTAGTAAATTATTTGACATGAAATAGTATATGACGCATTTTACCAGTAATCTTGAATTTGTACTAAAAACTTAAAACAATTATTACCAGTAATCAAATAACTTTTACCAAACGAAAATCATAAGATATGACCAACTTCTATTACCAATAATCAAATATCCAATAATCTAAATTTCGGTCTAACCTATAACAAACACCTCTTTGATTCAACACAATAACTCAAATCTAGCCCCAATAAACTCTTTTTGGAAATTAGACACTATCAACTTTAAGAACGTTAAAAAACTAACCTAAAATAAATCCATCAAGCAACCTATGTAGTTGAAGTTTGCATAAAAGAAGGCTCCATCGCGGCTAAAATCAACAAGTAAGGTTTCTCTTTTCTTTTTTGTGTGTGGCTAATTTGACTCGTACACCCGTCTTAGTTTTGCCAAGAATTGAACTCCCAACCTCATGGATACCATGAGTTGGGTAATACCACCTAGGTCAATGGTCTTGGGTAACTAAGTAAGGTTTCAATTATCTTTTTCATGTCTTGCACGTATGCATACACAACAGGCCGGCCTGACAAGCTTTGACTAGTGGCCAGGCCAGGTCAGACTTTGACTTTTGGGCTTGCAGGCCAGACCGGGTTGTGCTTTTAAACAAAAATCTTGCCTTTTGAGACCTGTAGGTCAGGCCTTGGTCCAGGTAATTTTTTGTAATTCTGTATAACCAGGCGGCCTTTAGAGTGATCTATAATTATGTTTAAACTTAATAATAAAGCAACATTTTTTGAAAAAAAAAACTATAAGATAAGTCTCCTCGAGAATGCATATAATTTATTGGTTTTTTAAATGATATATTCTTATATTTTAACTTTTTATTTTGTTTTCATCTCCCCTTACTCATTTTAGTTGTAATGGAAGACAAAGATAGATAGGTTGATTACATTTTTATTATCTGAAACATATAACAGAGTAAGTGAATAATTATTTTTTTATTCGCTGAATATAGACAAATATTTTTAAGACAAAAGCAATATTTGCAATAATAACATATTAATTAAAGATTATTTTATAACAGCGGTTTGCAGGCCAGGCTAGATTTTTTTTCAGGCCAGGCCGGGTGGGGCTTTAGTGTTTAAATAGTGATTTTTTTGAAGTCTACATGCCGTGCCTGAACGGGCCAGACTTTGACTAGATTGGACTTTGACTAAGCTGGGCTCCAGCTGGCCTGTTGGCAGCGGGCTTTTGTGCATGTTTACTTGCACGTACCAAATCCAAGCTTGAACCTAGAAGCCCTTCCACACCTCTTAATTACTAAGAAAACGTGCTTGCCATTTGTCTCCATCAGCAATAAATACTGATATCAATTCAATATTTATGGATGCTTTTATCTTGATAATTATTGTGATACTTTTGTAACTAGTAGAATTAGCAATGATATTTTGACAATTCATACATAAACCCAGCAGGTATTTTCTAGGTTTAATTTTACAACTAAAATAATCTTTGTTATACAATGGCATTAGTGCCGGATTCTTGTTTTGAAATCCTGTAGTTGCACTGTATTTTATATAGCAATGAGGACATAAAATGAAAAAGTCTGATTAAAGCATGTTGGTTTATAATCTTGTAGTCTTTTTGTTTTACCATAAAATCCGGACGATGAACCATGGTGAGCTGGAATCACAGTAGGGTGTGGCCTACTTTTTTTATTTACATCCATTATCAATAAATAACAGTATTGATCCAAAAAAGATTTATGAGCTTGTGATGTCCATCTTAAATTAATATGTTCTTGCATATGAATGTGTTTTGAGCTAGGGATGGATTTATGTGCAGCCAATTGCCTACATTGGATTTTTTTTTTTGCGTTTTAGGTATAATACTTTTAGTAAATTTGCAAAATTAAAAGACTTGAAATAAAATAATTTATCTAAAAAATATAATTATTTCAGGGCACATAATTTGCTAATTAGTTTAACACTAAAATTTTTTTTGTAAAAAGAAGACATTGATTATTCTTTGGGTTATTTGTTGATGAAATTAATATGATTAATGTTATCGGTCGTAATGGTAAATGTTAAAATAGTATTTTTAGCAATGAATTATCGTGAACAACCTCTTTTGTAATTGAATGGGAGATGTTTGGATAAATAATTATTTAGTGACATACATTGAAAAAGAAGTATTTATAATAATCAATATGAAATATATTATACATTTATTTCACGATATAAAATCTCAAAAAATGTTGTTGCGAACATTGTTATCTTATTTTAAATTATGTGTAATTTTGCAAGAGTTATATTGTTGTTTTTTTAAATACTTGTTTTTTCTATAACATTATGGTTCTGAGTTTTTAACGGTAAAGAAAAGAATAGAAACTTAAATTTGAACAGAAAAAAGTAAAAAATTTACAAGTTTTTTTTTATGTTATTACCAATTTTATAAAGGAAAATGAAAGGAAACTTTAATTTTACATTTAAAATAAACCTTTATATTAGTTTTGTTGTGTTTATAATGTAAAGTATACAGTAGAGATTATAAAAAATTTGGCTAAATGTCACTTCTGTCTCTCCAAGTTTTCACCTATTTTCAAAGGCGTCCCTAAAGTTTATTTTTCGTCAATTTGGTCATTAAAGCGACATTTTTGTCGTCAAAAGATTGACCCAATCCATTCTTTTAAGGCCAACCCAATCTATTATTAGAATGACTTAATGACACTTTTGGTCCTTTAAGTTGTCACCCACTTTCAAAGTCATTTTTCCTAATTTCACGGAATCCACCCGAAATAGTATTTTTTTTATTTTAAAAATATATTTTGCAATTATAAGTATACACTAATTTTGTTGTATTTAAAAATTTGTTTTATATATTTTATATGAATTTGTTTTTACACTATATTTATTTTTTAAATCATTTTTCACTAGAAAAGATAATTTCAAATTTATTATTTTTGAGATAATAATTAATTTTTAAAGTTTAGTTATTTTTGAAAATTTTAATAAGTATGGTATATATTTTAAAATTTTATTTTGGTTTTGTATTTAAGAAGAACATTACCTATAGAGTAGGAAAAGAAAAGAACAGGGGCTTTGTATTTTTATTTTTTTTTATTTTAAAAATTTGTTTTCTATTGAAGCGTTAATTAAAAAAAAAATAGTATAAATTATATGAATTTGTTTTTACACTATAAAAATTAAAATAAAAAAAAAATATTATTTTGGGTGGGTTCAGTGAAATTGGGGAAAATAATGACATTTTGAAATGGGGTGACAACTTAGAGGGATAGAAGTGTCATTCAACCATTATGTTAATGGATTGAGTTAATTTTTGGTCGGATTTCAGTAAAATCAGGTAAAAGGAACGAAGCTGACAAAAAATGTTACTTTAAGAATCAAATTGACGAAAAATGAACTTTAATTTTTGGTCGGGTTTCAGTGAAAGGAACGAAACTGACAAAAAATGTTACTTTAAGGATCAAATTGACGAAAAAAGAATTTTAGGGACAATTTTAGAAGTGAGTGACAACTTGAAGGGACATAAGTGCTATACAGTCTAAGGAATTTGCTTATGTTATTTAATTTTCTTTCTAAATTCGTTCACTTTTGGACAGAATACTTTGGTAAGAAAAATAACATGTTTTTAATCCATTTCTTTGGTTTACTATTCAATAAAAAAAAAACTCACTAAAAGCTTGAGTGGATAAAAGCCTTAAATTTTTTATCAATTTCTTTTATTTTTTTGTCTATTTTAAAACTCAGTAATAGTGTAATTTTTTTTTTTACAAAAAATAATTTTGCCTACGTTATTGTCAAATCTTGGATCCGCCCTGTTCTGTGCTAAGCATTACGTTATGTACTGTTTGTTTGTAGTGCATCTATTCTTGAACAACCAAATTAAAAATTTGGCCTAGTTCAACTGCGTCCTTATTTAACTTTAAGCTCCTCGTAAATGCAGTGGAAAATTGTGTTTCAACCCCTCATGGATTTGCTGTTGTGGGTGCTGTCGGCATCTTAAAATGCCACGCTGCAGCTGCAATTTATGTAATTGCCAGCCATGTACCTGTTGTTCAATACCAAAGTGCCGATGTTGCTCCTGGCCATGCTCCTGGCCATGCTCTTCCAAATGTTGCAACATATTTTCATGCAGCAGAAGTTGTTGCATTTGTCAATGCCCTTCGTGCCCGGATTGCTCTTACAGCAAATGCACATGCAGCACCAACTGCACATGTTGCTGTCCTAAATGTCCGAAGATACCACGATGTTCATGTTCATGTTCATGTATGCGATGTATAAAGAACTGTTGCTACGCTTGCTGCTTATGTTACTAGCATACCTAGAAATAGTTCTATATGGAAATATTCCTGTACATTATGTTTGGTTCAGATGATTATTTTTGAGATATCCACTTTCTTATTTCCAATTTTTGAAATATCCACTTTCTTATTTCCACGTGACTTGTGACCGAAACAATTTTTTGTAGAAGTTAAACCATACAAATGGACCCGATTGATTAGGAAACCAAGCGGTTAGGATGTATAATCGCTAGGGCTTGATCGATTGTTTGTATTGGGCTAGGTTCAATGACTTATCAACTAGGCAGTTATTTAAGAGGATTTTTTAGTCCGATAGACTTGAGTTAGGGTACTAAACTAATTCGTGTGTTGACTAGTTATTACATCTAATTATAATTAGAGTGGAAGTTATATATCTTAGATAGATTAGGACAGTTGTTAGCTCCTTCAATTGCAACTCGTCGGTGGACACTCTTGACAAGATTGGTAAAAACTAAGTAAATATTATGAATATTCGGTTAACGATAGAGGTATAATTCATGATTATTATTATTATTTTTATACTAAATATTTTAAGCATTCATTGTTGACTTATTTTGAAATCTTTACCTATTTTTACACTAAAAAAGTTCAACGACGACCTGAGCCATCAAGATGGTATTCTCTCCGGATCAGTGATTGAACGAGGGCATCAACATGACCGAAACAAATATTTGTAAAAGTTAAACCATACAAATGGACTGATTGATTAGGAAACCAAACCATCAGATCAAATCATGCAGAAGTCTTTTTTTTTTCTCCCCCTTTGAACAAGTTTATTTACACAAACATTAAATATAAATTATATCCCATTATTAAAAAGTTATTTGCGCAAATACTAAATACAAATTGTAGCTCATCATTCAAAAGTGAGGACAGATGTGAAATCGTGTTAGGCCTTATTTTTTAATCAATTTTATTATGAGTAATGATTCATATAATAATGAGTACAATAATTCAATATAAAAATAGTTAAATTCATAATACAAAAATAATAAATTTTATTATTTTTATATTGAGTCATTATTATATCTATCACGTAGTCATTATATATAGCAAAAAAAAATTTCAATAATCGAGATGAAATCTTTTTTTTATAGTTTTTTTATCAAGTTGATTGAACTGTTCCACGCTCTTGGGGCCAAGACATGACAGCTCTAAGAAGCTGCTGGATGATTAATTGTTGTCCTTTCAAGATTCTACATTATATGGGCTGAATGCAGTGACAGTAGATTTATTATATTATTACATATGGTATATATATATTTTTTCCTTTTATCAAAATCATTATTGATACCAATAATTGAGCTGATGGGCCATGTTTCTGGATTATTAGGCACGTTATCAGACTATTTTCCTGTATATTTATACCCACGAGATGTAGCAGGAGGCTCTTTGTTTCAGGCTTTCTGTTAAATTCTGCTGGCTGATCATTACCAGTTATCGGCTAGTTGGATATTATATTTGGGGTTTCAGATGGAGAAAAGGGTGTTGTTGACTTTCATGATTTTCTTCAAAAGATCTCACGTGGAAAAAAAAAATATACTCTTCACTTATTATAGAAATATAAAATAATCTCGCATTTTAAAATGACGTGCAACTAGTAATTTACCGATTACCATCTGTAAATAACAAAATTATCGAGGCTTCTCTCTAGTTCGGGGTAACAACAGCATTTACAAATTTACTTTTACCGACCAAAAAAAAAAAAAAAACAGCATTCGCAACTGCCATGCAACAAGAATGGGTATCGGGTCACTAGGCCTGTTGATATGATCACGGACAGAGCCTACAATCATTTATTCGTATAATCCAAACATTTTGTAATTTAATTACCAAATGGACTAATCCATCCATTATGCAATCCGATGGTCCGTTATTCCTTCTCCCCGCCCAGGCCCATGCCAGGAACAATGAAGTAATCAAAATCTCCGGCCGCATCTCAGGAGTTATCATATAGGATGCTGCTACTTTGGTTATACTTCTCTTAGTAAGCCGGACAATATTATCATATCTAGAAATCCAACCGTGCATTGCAAATGCCTACTTCTATTAGTTTACTACTTGAGCACGCCACATTTAGAAATTTTTTCCTTCGATAGATTACATATTTTATATTTGCAAAGTTGTCCATATCACACAATTTAGATAAGAGGACAGTAGCCCCCCCTTTGGAGCTTTATAAAGGGCTACACAAACAATAAGAAAGCACGAAATGGACTAAAACCGTGCTAGCTCACAACTAAATCACAAGATCTTACAGTTGTGTCCATGCAAAAGAAACTGGGCTTCTGACTTGGTGTTGAGCATTATTCCAGCTGATGGAGCCGAATGCGCTTCTCCCATTTTGTTTCATGCCCTTTTTCGACACAAATGTAACTGTATATCGCAGCTTATCTCCTAGTTGTTTGAACACAAGTTTTGTGGGATTCACAGTCACTGTAACTGCAGATGGAGCATTCACAGTAACCTCATACTCGGATCCTGCTGCTCCCACATTTGTCAATTCACGAGTGTAGCGTACAACTCTCGACTTCACGAAAAGAATTGAGAAGGATGGATAGTTCAGCTGGCCGGGGTCGGAGAATTTCTTGGAGCACGTGACATTCGGATGCTTGACAATGGCTTTTATATCATCAATGGTGTAGTCCAAGGAGCAAAGGAATGCAATGTAGTCTTTTGCTGATAAGTCGTATACAAGACCCGGGGAGATGGCCTTGTGAGGGTCGACGTGGCCGGAGCCATGTGCCCACGGATTGGAGAATGCGCCTCCGGCTGCTTCGCGGAGTGGGTATCTGGTGTTGTCTCGTGTGTAGGCAGTGGTCATCAGAGCCGATTTGATTGCGCTTGGGCTCCATTCTGGATGTGCTGCTTTGAGCAGTGCTGCTAACCCACTAATATGTGGGCAGGACATTGATGTACCTATAACATATATTACGATAATAGCAAAGTTAGAGAGGTTGCAAAATCCAAACATAAAATAATGTGTATGATCAATGCAAAAGGCAAAACAATGTGTATATGACATCCCCTTATAGTGGGAGATCAAAATCAGAAAGTGACCAACCATGTCTATTTCAGTCACTAGTTTTGGTACTCATGCATAATCTTTGTGTGGTGGGGTCAGTCACCCCACTAAAGTGGGGGAAAGGCACATATTGAATGTAGTGGTTCTTTTGGCATGTTGATCTACTAAAAGGCCAAAATTGGGCTTTGCTTGAAGACTAAACTCCAAAGTGACTTGTCCATTATATCCCACCTTTCATGGGATGGGAAAGAGTAGTGGCAAATCCAGTAATTCATAAAACTATTTTAAAATTAAAATATGCAAGGAATCTACACTCCTTTTAAGTGCAAATCTTACTAAAAAGTGTGTGGTCTAACAATAAAAAGGTAGGCCATTTGTTCACGGAATGGTTGAGAATTAACAAAATCAACATCTAGTTAGGTTACTGGAATCTAAATTAAAGAGAGACAACTAGGGAAAAAAACAGAGGTACTAATATAAGCCAACATATTCTTTGAATTGAAACTAAATAGTAGTGTAAAACTAGGGTGATGGTAGTGTCTAAATTTTTAAAAAAATTTGTCACAAAAATGTCTCAAATGACGTGTTATCATAATATTGATTGGATATATCTCATGTGATTGATTATGTCATAAATTATTATTAAAATAATTAATACCATTTCATTTAAGATAAAAAATTTGAGACATGTAATATTACTCATGAAATTAAAATAAATACTCTTGACCAATTTATGTTATTTGATCACCCCAAAATTGAGTAGAAAAAATCTATTTAAAAATTAAGTTCCCAAGATGCAAATACGTTTTCCAAGTAATATTTCTAGCTTCATTTAAAAATTAAGAAGAAAAAACACTTCCAAAAAGTCAAAGGGTTAAATCCCTCGATCAATGGTCCAAACCAAATAATAACAAAGTGCACTTTTTCTAGGACAATAGGACATGATAGCAAGAAGCGTTCAAACCAAATAATAACAAAGTGTACTTTTTCTAGCACAATAGGACATGATAGCGAGACGCATTTAGTGTAGTGGAAGCCTTTAACCAATCACTTAAATATAAATTATTATCTTAAATTATTTATATTTTTTATTTTAATGATTAAATTTTTAATTTTTTAAATTAAATAATTAAAATTTTAATTTCTTTTAATTTAATTTAATTAAAATATCACGTCATTTATTAATAATGTGACATGTATAAATAATATTTTACAGTTTATGCGTTAAAGTTAAGTCACTTTTTTTTTATCACATTAAACAAAATAATTAACAAAACAAAACAAGCCTCTCTCTCTCCTAAGCTTCGCTTGCGACACCCCGGAGCAACCCAATCCACCGAAATCCACCTAAAGATTTAAATCAATGGGTTTCCATGGTAAAACACTCCGAATCAGTGTGTTAGATTTGCCTTTGAGCTGTGACACAGCTTGACTGAGAGTCAGGGCCAAACCCATTGACCCAACAGAACCATCGATTTGGGTCAAAAATGGGGGGTTTTGATTTTCTAATTTTCTGGGTCTGGAGGACAAATTGAAGGGTTGATGATGATGATGATGATGACTGGGGGAGAAGAAAAGGGGACGTGAAGGAAGGCTTGGCTTGGGTGAATCGGGACGTGAGGGAACGGCGGACGTGTGGGCATCGATACCATGGATGGAGATTGGGTTCAATTTCTTGGGCTGCAACTGAGGGGTTGAAAAAGGAGGCTTGGGTGATAATGATCTGGGTAAGCATGCTTGGAAAGAGGTCGGAAAGTGAGAACGGTGGGAGGAGAGAAGAAACCAATTGATTTGGGTTTCTTAGTTTTTTTTTTTTTTTTTTTTTGAAGTATTTACTTAGTTATAAAATATAATTTACTTTTTTTTTAAGTACTCCTCCTTTAAGTTTTAATATATAATTAGTATTAGTTTAATTTAGTTTAGTCTTCATAATATTCAATTTTACTGTTAATTATATTAACTAAATTATTAGTGTTAGTTTAATTGTTTTTACTAAATAAAAGTATTTAATGTAAAAGTATTTTTTTTAAACTATATATTTGCATTTACATTTTTAACTCTTATTTGTTCAAAAATATTTTAAAAAATTATTTAAGATTATTTTTTTATTACACCTATACAATAATTGGTCACAATTGTAATACCACATCATCAGTTAATGATGTGACATTTTAATTGAAGTGAATTAAAAAAATTTGATAGTTTAATTATCTAATTAAACACTCAATCACCAAAATAAAAAATATGAATATTTAAAAATAATAATTTATATTTAAGCTTTAACTAATTAAATAAGTGTTACCATGTCTTTTGGCATGTGCCCAAAATAAAAAATATGAATACTTAAAAATAATAATTTATATTTAAGCCTTAACTAATTAAATAAGTGTTACCATAACACTGCTTTTGGCATGTGCTGACCTAACAGTGCCGGCTCAATTAGCAAGTCTTACCCCACCAAAAATTTAAAAGGAGGCACATTTTTATTTATTTATCTTATTAGCTGATTCGCCACCATAACATAACTTCATCAATTACCCATTATCATCACAGTATATTTAATTTAAGTTATGGTCACCCATAAGTAAGCTTTTCAACAACCCATGACTAGTTAATAATTTTTAATATTCTATTCCGCTATAAAGAAATAAAAGGAAATTTTTGATGAAGATTAGATACCGTAGTACAGTCATGGTGAAGTATCACATTATATGGACAATACTAAAAATAGAGTGATTGAGAAAAAAATTCATTGAATTATAATTACGATATATGTATATACATGTATTAATAAAAATAATAATCATCTCATTTTAATTTATTTTATTTTATTAATTAAATGTTGACATCGGTCACAATTTAACTTTATAACATATTTATCTATATATCCCCCTGAAAATATTCTTACCCTGCTTCATATTCCTATTTTGCATGTTGCATTGTCCCAAAACTTCCTTGCTAAAGATTTTTTTTAAAGAATATTTTTTTCAAACTATGCAATAAAATGGGGACCGTTATATTAGGACAAATTTAAGTGAATGAATATATCCGTTGGAATGTGTAATGCAGAACGGGAAGGTTACCTGACATGATGTTGTATTGAGTCTTCCTAGTGTCAGAATCCAACCCAGTGGGCCCAACAGCCTCGGACCATCCAGCCAAGATGTTGACACCAGGCCCAATCACATCAGGCTTCAAGATCTGCGGCGTCACCACATTGGGCCCCCTCGAGCTAAAAGCCGCAACCACCGGCGAAGGCCGCAGGCCCAAAACCGTCCCACCGAAACTCAACACCGCCGTCGGTTTCGCCTCCTTCACGTATGCCCTTATCACGTCCCCCATTTTCCTCCCAACCGCCACCGCCGGAAGCAGGTGGCTGTCCGCCACCAGCTCCTCCCCACTCGCCTCCGTGTTCGCCAATATCATCCCCACCCCTCCGGCGTCCCTAACCACCTCTCCCTTCTCCACACGTGCGTTAACCCCCCTATCACACAGCACCACCTTCCCACGTACCAATTCCGGTTCAAGCGAACCAGGCAAACACAAATTACTGTTCACACCATTATTATAAACCACCCTCACCGGTTTATCACCCATACCTTTCCCACTATACAATGATACCCCTTTGAACCGGTGGCCATTTCCCAAATCAGCATAAGCCGGAAAATCCCGATCCAAAGTTCCGGCACCGACAGTCATGATCCACGGCGCCACATTAGCTAGCGAGGACCGAGCCGGGCCACTATTCCCAGCCGAACAAGACACAAAAATTCCCTTCTCCATGGCGGTGAAAGCTCCGATGGCTATTGTATCTCGATGATAAGGAGCCGACCCGCCGCCTAAAGACATTGACAGCACGTCAACGCCGTCGATGATTGCATGCTCCATTCCGGCAAGTATGTCGGAGCCGAAGCAGCCGGATTTCCAGCACACTTTGTAAGTAGCCACTCGCGCGTGCGTAGCCATTCCACGCGCGATCCCATTAGCATACCCCAAGAGGCTAGCGTTCGCCACGTGGGCCCCGGCGGCAGTGCTGGCAGTATGCGTCCCGTGGCCGTCGACATCACGGGGTGACTCTGTTTCTTTTGCTTTCTTGGGACCGCCGCCAATGGCCATGTGATAGCCTTTGGAGAACACTCGAGCCCCAATTAATTTCTTGTTACATACAGAGGGGTGAAAATCGGCGCCTGATTCGCATTTTCCTCTCCACCGGGATGGTACATCTGGCATTACGGTGTCGGCAAAGCTCTTCGATTCCGGCCATACTCCGGTGTCCAGGACGCCGATGATAACATCCTGAGATGCCTGATTTAGTTGCTGGGGAGAACGACCAGCCCACAAACCTTCTTCACTCTCCAGGCCAAGGAATTCAGGGGTTCGAGTGGTGTGGAGGGTGTAAACGGGTTCTTCATAGACGCCGATCACTGAGTCGGATTGGCGGAGGGATTTGACTTCTTCGGGGCTGAGAGTGGCGGCGAAGCCATGATAGGCGGTGGTGTAGGTGTATAGGAGGGAATCAAGGGAGGAGGAGGAATGAGATTGGAGGCTGGCGGAGTACCAGTCGTGATGAGTGGCGTAAGATTCAGGCTTCTGGTAGTGCTTCATGTGGACAATGTAGGTCTGTTTGGCTGTAGCATTGATGAATTGAAGAATCGCAACCAAACAGAACCAAATTACAGACCCCATTTCTCTAGGCAAAAGGGAATTGAGAGTTTGGACACCGTAAAAATGGGCGTGAAGAGAGAGAAGAAGACAGTCGCTGTCACATAGGTTTGAAGGGCATGATGGACTGATGTCGGGTATTTAAACATGTCATACTATAGAAAGAGGTTTGGAGGTTGGTTTTATTACTTTAATGCCACTGTGACGGTTTGGGCTAATTAATCAGTTCAGTCCTCACTTTTCCAATTAATCACTTACGTTACATCAAAAAGTAAGGACGAAAAAGAAATCGATTTGTCTTTAAAATTATATTAAAAATCGTACAAATTATATTAATTAGAATTATTTTAACAGTTTAGATATATGTAAATTTTTTAATAGAATTGAAAAATCAAATTAACACTTTAAGTTTAAATTCTAGCTCAAATTGTATTTAAAAAATTACACCGCACCATGTGTTAAAACAACATGATTTTGTTTTATTTATTTTTAAATCACATGGTTATGTGTGATTTCAGTTGCTCTTTGAGTTTTTATTTATGGTATTTGATAGTTTATTCTGAACATACTTTTTATGTTAAAAGTGATCGTCTGCATAAATGATTTTTTATTTTTTTCTTAAGCTTATAAAAATGTTCTTTTTTGTTTCACATTAATGTCATAACTTTGACAACTTTTTTTTTTTGCATATAAATTTGTGCTATGGTTAAATCAATTTAGTAATATTATTATTTTCTTTTTTATATGAAATTATTCACGATAATTTATTTTAATTGTTTATTTGATACTGGATTTGATTGACTTAATTTAGGTATGTTGAGTTGATCAAATTATTATCAATTTCTAGATTTAGGAATTATATTACATATAATTGATATTGTTCATAATCGTTGGTAATGAATAGTGATATATAATTGTGGTCAAACTTTTTTTTTATTGCTATGGTTATCATGATATAAGTTAAACAATCCGAGATTCTGAGATTATTGCGTTGAATAATCTACTTTCCTTGATATTAATGCTTCTATGATATTAAATTTAGAGAGTTTGTTATAGGTTGTATAATGGTTATAATCTAATAAAGAACTTGTTTTGTTAGAGTACAATTAAGAGAAATTTCAGGTAGCGGAGCTTGTTGTTGCCAAGGATTATTAGTTTTATGGAAGGATAAAAATATTTTCTAATTGATTGAATTATTAATTATAAAGGTGAGATTGAACCGAAGAACTGAAGTTTTTAATTTATTGATTAATCTTATTAATTTATTTTTGTCTATTTAGTTAATTATAATTAATTTTAAACCCCCCAATTTTAGTTTACATTACATAAAATTAAATTAATCATTTTCTGTGGGATCGACTTTTACTTACATAATTGCATAAATATTTTTTCAAAGTAAGATTTTATTTTTGAATGTCTGCAATAGCACACCAAATTTTGGCCCCATTGCCGATGAGTGATTTTAATTTTTTTTTGTATTTTTGTAAACATTATTTTAATTTAGTAGTTTTTCTTAGATTTTTTTTTTATATAGTTTTTCATAGTTTAATTGAGTTGTACATGTTAAAGATAGAAGTCATGGCTGATTATGTTAATGAGGTAAATCTTTTTTTTCTTGAGCAACAAATTGCTAGTCTAACTTCTCTTGTTTATCAAATGGTTGTAGATACTTGTAGGATTTGTGCGACAATAGGACACCTAACTAATATGTGCCCATATTTTCGAGAGAAGTCCTACGAACAAGTCAGTGTAGCTGGTGATTTTCCCAATTAACCGCAAACGAGATATGATCCATATTCATACACGTTTAATTTAGGATTGATGGATCATAATAATTTTAGCTATGAAAATCTGCAAGTGAATTGGCACCCAAATTAAAACTTCTCAAATTATCTACAGTACATACAGTTATATCCCCAACAACGACGAAGCAAATTTACAATTTTGATATGTCTGTAGAAGATATTTTTAAAGCGCTTTAAGCTAACACTTTGCAATTTCAACAGGAAACGAGGGCGAATATTCAAAATTTGGAAACGCAGATGAGACAGATGACAATTACTATTAGTCGAATGGAGGCACAAGGTTCTAAAGAATTACTCTCTCACACAGTGATGAATTAAAAGGAGGATGAAAGTGAAATTGTGTTGAGAAATGGTAATGAGGTAGAAACTCTAGAAAAGACAACCCTAAGAGAAAGAGAAAGAAGATAACATCAGTTCATAAGCAGACTGATAATGGGCTTTTATACTTATTCATTAGATATTTTTAGCTTTAATTATTTGTTAGTTTTTAAGTATTTTAATTGATTTTATATAATTTATATAATTTTATGTGTTATTATAATTTTTAGTATTTTTATTTATTTTTAATTAATTTATATTTTATTTTTGAAGGAAATTAATCACTAGTGGCATTGTTGTAATTTCTGCAAGAAGCTGAGGGCAAAAGTGTAATTACAACAATCTGGATGGCATAATTGTAAATAAATCAACTTGTCCGGGCGCATGGCGCTGTTCAGAATCAGCAACACGGAGATTAAACGACAGCGTTTTTGTGTCTGGCAGTTAAGGGCAGCCACACAATACGCGACTGGCTATTTTTGCGGAAGCTTTAGAGATACGGCGTCGTTTCAATTAACACGAGGAAACAAAGCTAGCACCATGCGCGCGGCTGGTTTGAGTGAGCGTTGACCAAGTCAACGTCGCGTTTGGCCGACGCAGAAATGCTGGAGAAGAAGATTATTCGCGGATTTGTGCATTAATTTGATTCCAAATTGGATTTCTTTTCCAAATTAGCTTAGGATTATTATTGTACTCCTATAAATACACTATGTAGCTATTATATTTAGTACTTTTAACATAGATTATAATATATTAACATAGAATAGCATATTATTATAGTAGTTTAGGAATAGTTTTAGAAGCAAATATTTAACGCGAAGGATTCAATAATTAAAGGCGGAGCTTGGAGATTGGAAACTGTGATCCGAGTGACAGACGGATATCAACACAGATTTGATTTCTTTTCTTTATCTTTTATTTTTGTAATTTTGAGATGTTGAATTATTTGTGGTTAATTTATTATTTAATTATGAGTTAATTTTTATTTGAGATTGCAATTGAACCCAATGTGTAGTGTAATTTAATTTTTTTCTTTTTAATTATTAATGATTATATATGAGTTGTTTATCATATTTAGTGCGTTCATGTATATTTATTTGCACAATAATTAATTGTGATATCTTATAAGGAATTGTAAAAAGAATTCTAGGATTAAATCCATATATGATAACATGTGAATTTGTTGATTTTTTCTAGGAAGAGTAGCATAATAGTGTGTAGGATGAAAATACCTATATGCCACATGTAACTTTATTGAAAGTTGGATCTTAATGAGTTTATTTCAAATTATTTTGCATAGCAATATAGTAACTTAATTGGAATAAATCTTTTTATTAATTCTTGAAAAATGTTAGTAAATAGTTAAGAAATCTCAGTTAACAATTCTATATAGTTAATTAATTAAAAAGATAATAAAGAGATTTAAATAAAGCACTGAGAGAAATTGTGATCTTAACTATTTTAATTTGATTTAATCATTTTTATTAGTTTAATTTAGTTAGTAATTTTGATTAGTTTATTTTATAATTAAATTGAGGTTGTTTAAATAGAATTAATTTGATATTAAATTAGTGTTTGGTAATTATTCTTATTTAATTCCCTGTGGGTTCGACACTCTATTTTATCACTTTATTCCTTGTTGACCGTGTATACTTGCACGCATATATTCATATAGAAAATACCCAACACAGACAGTATCAATGCAGACAATGATGTCCTCTATGGTGATGACGTGCCTAAGGTGGAGATTTTTTTTATAGAAACAAGTAAAACGAATTTAGTTGATGCAGGTACAAACAGTTTGGAATTCAGGGAAAAAGAAATTGAGCTGAAACAAGATTTGAAATAAGCTGAAGCTATATTAAATTATTTACCAGTGATTTTGGATAATAATGCAATTATTTTTATTCCATTGCCTGTTACTCATAACAAATTTTTATTTCTTTGTTTTGCAGGATCTCATTCCAAATTTAAAGACTCTCCCTAATTATCTCAAATACCTGTTCATTGGAGAGGGAGTCGAAAATTCTTGTTAAAAATAAGGGAGATTGAACCTACCCATAAATGATAACATGATGGATGGGATACTCAAAATTCATAAAGTTGGAGTGACGTAGTAATTTGACATGTTGTCATGCCAATGACGTTAAACAAAGACACTGCTTGGGAGACAACCCAAGAAATCAGATTTGCAATTCTTTTCTTCTCTCTTTATATTTATTTTTGTTATTAGGTCCTTGTATTTTACTTTATATTGTGGATAATGTAAATTTTAAGTGTTAAGGAAGGGATTTAGTATATTTGTTATTTTTATTTTTAGGGATTTTTTTTAAAAAATTAAATTTTTTGAATTTTGTTGGTATATTCACTGCAAACTCTCGCGAGACAAAATTCATCAACTTGGGGTTTAAAGGCTTGTTGCACATGCTAACTGTAACTGTGTTTCCTACGAAAATAGGTAGTTTATTTTTTTTAGGATGTGTCACTTGAGCAATGAATTAATTGGATTTTAATTTTTAGCCAATGATAAAAATTTTGATTTTTATTTAATAACTCGTGAGAAAAGGATAATGTTTCATCAGGTAATTTTTTATACCATTAGAAAGAGATCCGATTCTAGATTATAATACAAGAAGCAATTTATCAATCAGAATTTTGTAGAGGGAGCAAATGTAAAAATATAATGGGATGGAGAAGCTACTTATCATAATGCATGAAGGAGAAAATCATATTTTGTTACATTGTTCTTGGGCATGAAAAGTATGGACTGCTATCTTTCAATGGTGGAATTCTATGTTGGTGATACCTTGTTCTTTTTACAGGCAGTGGTGTAAATACGAGGAAAGCTATTTAAGGACAAGAAGTTACAATGGTGGTGGTTGATCTTAATTTCATATACAACTAATATGCTGGAAAAGAGCAATAGATTTAATCAAGAAAAGAACTTTCAAATGGGGGCTAGTTTATTCTCTTGTTCATGTACACAGGTGATGGGTCTTCTTCTTAGTCGAAAGATATATTTATTTTGATGATATAATAATATAAACAAGCAATTAAGTTGGTCTCAGTCTCATCCTAAATTGGTATTAGTCAGGCTATTTACTCTTGTTAGCGTAATTAGTGCAGAATTTAACTGAACATTTGATGTTATCTTGTGCTTTAAGCAATAGAATCACCATTTTCTGTAATTTGTGTACTATTTTTTGATAGTATATTGCAAAGGAGAGAGCACCTGGTCAGTTTGTATGCTAAATTGTTGCAGCCTGAATAAATCTATAATAATTATTGTTGATTTATTTTAGGAATTCTTATTTGGACATGGGGTATGAGTCATATGACTGATACAGGCAATGGATTACAAGAGCCCAACATATGAAAAGGTTATGAAAACCTTCAGATCTATCTTGAGTGAAAGTGGAACAAGTTTAACCCCCACATCGCCTAGTTGTCCTTCTCCTACCCAAGTTATATATGTCTTATACATTCATTCATTTAAACTTGATTTAAGGACTGGTCCAGGCTGGGTATTGTATCAGGCCGGTCCAGGCCAGGCTGATATTGTATCATTCATTATTCGTATATATGTGCTCTTGAAAAATTTTAAGTTGATAAATATTTTAAAGTTCCGATTGATATTTCGAACTGTTTATATAACTCTATGCCATTTATTTCGGGTATACCCCTTTTTGAAGCTAATTTTATTATTAAAATTATGCCAAACCAAATTATTTTGGTGCAGAATCTTGTACTAAGTTTGAGGTAAACAACCCTGATAAAGGGGATAACTTGAATCTGCGGGGCCATGAAGATTTACGCGTATATAAGCGTTAATATGTATGTGCATAATATATAGGTACTAAAGGCTGATCACCTGGCAAACGATGGAAAGGTGTCCATAGTCGTTTAACTGTTAAAGGTTATAGTAGAGATACTTGTTAACCTTGGGACATAGTTCAAAGTCTTTATACCCTCTTAGCATACTATGAAATATTTTTAAAGGAATCTTTTTATTCTTAGTTATTTATACTTCTTCACAATATTTTTATTTCAATATTTTGGAATTGTATGTTTAGAAGAGCGAGCTTCGTATATTGAAGTACGTGTAAAAATGTGTGTAGAATGCTTGAACACTTATTTTAATGAATAAAATGAGCATAGGCTCATAAGTTAAAATTTCGAGGACGAAATTTTTAGAAGAAATGGTGAATGTGACAACCCAGATTTTTACGAGATTAGTAATCTATGATATTAAATCTTTATGCCACTTGTGGTGTATGATAATCCTTAGACAAGAAAATTGTCAAGTAATTATTAAAGAAATATTAATGCTCGATATATAATCGAGTTTGATTGGAGGTTATGATATAAAATCTATAAGAATTAATTGTTCAAGGAATAATTAATGTAACACCTATGATAAAGTGGTACGTTGAAATTATTCGACGATATAATTTACGGAAGATATTAGAAGTAAACTGAGTAAGAGTGTTTTGATGATTATAATTTCGTGGACATAATCCTTATAAGGGGAAAAAAATGTGACGACCCAGAATTTTAGAGTTTATTTTGAATAAAAATTAAATAAGAATTTTGTAAATAAAATTCTTGTAATGGGATTTGAACGAATAAATATATGTGTTTTATATTTATAAGTGTTGATATACGTAATAGTTTCGAGAATGATTGAAATATGTACGTATATATGTGTGTAATATTAACAAAGAATCTAAATAGAAAAAAGATTACCCGTGTGGATAAATGTTTGATTTGTAAAAGTGAAACAGAGTCCACCATCCATGCTCTATGGGATTGTGTGGCGATTCAAGACATTTAGGCTGAAAGTGTTCGTAAATAACATAAAGGTATGCATGGATAACTCGATATTATAGAATTGATGAAGGATTTTATGGAACGATTGACAGGAGAAGAAATGGAGTTGTTTTGGATCCAATAGTGGTTTATTTGGAATCAACTAAACATCTTATTATATGCAGGAAACATGATGCATTCGAATATTTTAAACAAGAGAGTTGAGGAATGTATTACAGATAACAAATGTGCCCAAAATCAGCTGAATGTTCCGTTGAGTAAGACTGAGCAATTCGATTATATCTGAACCGAATAGCCTATCGAATATAACCGAATACTGAAATACTCTAAATTTTACTACCCAAATAATTAACCGAATTTATGAATAACTGAACTACCGAATACCGAATAACCGAATATACAATTCGGGTATTTCGGTTAATAACCGAAATTAATCTCCATTTTATCAAATAAACAGATTCATTTCAAATTGGCAATACTAGAGTTTTCAATTAATAATTAACCACAATTAACAACCATAATAATTCATAACCTTAACAAAGTTTAATGGTTTAAAATTCATAATACATAATCCAAATTATGACTTAATAAAGTCTAATTAATCTAGCAGTGACATTGCAGGTTGCAGTAGGCCAGTAGCCATCACTCAACATTCAACAACATGCAGCAACAGCAGCAGCAGGAGGCCAGTAGCACTACTGCAGCAATCAACAGCAGGCCAGCAACACTGTAGCAGCAATCAACATTCATCAACAAGCCAACAACAACAATTCAACAACAATATGGAGCAAGCAGCAGCATAACAGCAGCATAACAACACTGCCAATTATAAAAATATCATGACTTTATCAAACTTGGACAACAAATATATGGTTTACTGCTAATTATAAAAATATCTTAGATGTTTTCCACCAAGTGTTTAATGTTTTCTTGTTGTCCTATTGAGCATGATAATGTGAATAAATCTCATCATTTATGCTACTACATATATTGCAACAAGCAAGGTTCTTATAATCACATCCTAGAACCATTGCAACGTTTTGGAGCCAACATCACGAATCAAGCAGCATGAATCCACAACACCTAGATTTATCATTTAAATTTGCATCTCAAAGCATAGTTCCCCATTCAAATAATTTTGTCACAGGGCTTTATGACTAATCATTCTCTCCAAGGGTTCAATAACAAAACAACTAAACATTTAAAAATAAAATAAAATAACTTGCATTTAATAAGTAATTACTCTGATAATGTACACTTTAAATTTAACTCATTAATCATGTAAGACCCCGAATTTTATGAAATATAAAATTTAATTTTTCTTCATATATATTTTTCATGAAACAGTAAGTGGTTAAATTGACGAAATTGAAAGTTAAGGATGTTATGTGCAAATTTTATTTTGACGGACAATATTTGTTTTGTCGGGGAATATTCGTTTTGTCGGGGAATATTCGGGCCGTACGACGGCGCCGAAATAACAAATTATTTGTGGACCCCACAACGGAATATTTGTCGGATATAGAAAACGACAGAAGTAACCTTTTTAAATAAAAATAGTCAACGGTGTTAACTGTTAAAATACCGGTGATAAAAGAATAGTAGCATACGGTAATTTATGGTATTTTACTGTAGCATGCGGTACTCTACAGTAGCACACGGTATTGCACAGTGTCTCATATTATTGACACCGTAACTGTTACGCATCATTTCATCAATAATTGTCACTGCATAATATTTTATATTATCAATTCAATTATTGTTGCTACACAGTATTTTGCATTATTGATTCAATAATTGTCATTACACTGTATTTCATATCATCGAGTCAATAATTGTTGGTGCACTGTAGTTTAAAATTATTGAATCTAATAATTGTCACAGTAGCAAATACACTATAATTTATATTATTAAATTAATAAAAACATGTAACGTGTTTCTTACATTATTGTGGTAACATTATTTTATATGTTGGACTCACAGGAAGAATAAATAAATAAATAAATAAATAAATAAATAAAAAATAATTAATTTTACTATTTGAAATAGTAACGTGAATAGTGACGTGAATAGTACGTGAATAGTAAGAAACATGTGGGACCCATTGTGGGGCCCACATGAAATGTGAGAAATGTGAATTTGCTGAAGTGGGTTGGTGGAGGCTGCGCAGCAGCCTCTGCTGAATATTTTTCAGCCCACCTACCACGCATAGTAACTTATTTTCTCCTATAAATAGCTTGCTCAGCTGAATAGAAAAATCACACCTAAAACATAAAATTTTTCTATAAGAATTTTATGAGTTTTCTCTGAGAATAGTAAGATTATTTTGAGAGTTTGAAAGCCAAAAGGAGTGCAGGAATTTTTCAAGTAAGTGTTTTATTAAAGAGTAGTAATTTCATAAATTCCTATTTTTCACGGTATTCACAAATCTTCCTTTAGAAGACTCTTCTTTGAGAAGATTCATTTTTAAAAGCTTTCTTTGGAAGATTTATTTTGGAATATTATTTTAAAAACTATTTTAAAGTTGTTATATTATACTACAAAAATTATGTTAAATATATATAATTTTGATAGTTCATAATATACGAGTTATCATACACTTTGAAATTTATATGTGGTAATTACTAATTATATTAAAAATATATAGGTTGATCAATCTCATTTAAATCAATATCCAGTCACGTGTTAAGGTAAGGGGTATCATTCTTTTCATCATCATAAATAGATATTATTTTCTTTCTTACTTGAAGGGATTATCATTCTTTGATTCTCGAAAATAATATCGTTTCTTTCTTGTGCCATTTATTTCCATGTATTAAATTGTGGGAATAACCTTACGGCGCGGTTTACCGCCTGTTGGTGAATAACCTTTTGTATTCATTCCTTATTAATCTTTGAGAATAACCTTACGGTGCGGATTATCGCCTGTTTGGTGAATAACTCTTCGTGTTCAAATTCTATTAAATTGTGGGAATAACCTTACGGTGCGGATTACGCCTGTTTGGTGAATAACTATTCGTATTCAAATTGATGGGAATAACCTTACGGTGCGGATTATCGCCTGTTAGTGAATAACCCTTTTTATTTGTCTCGTGTGGAAATAATTTGTCTACACGAATTATCACATGACACTTTTATTCCATATTCGTAAGTGATATCATTTTCCTTTATACTCATAAGGGATACCATCTTTTTCATCTTCCATTATTCAAACTTACTATGGTAAGGGATATTAATTTCCTTCACCGTTTGTTAATCAAACCTGCTACGGTAAGGGATATTATTTTCTTTCATACTCCTAAATCGAAACTTATTATGGAACTATTGCTTCTATAATTCCTGAAAATATTATATGTTCCATAATAGTTGAACTTCATTATTTCAACTGAACCTTCCTATTTACGTGAACCTTTCTATTGAACTGTAACCGTTATTCTGAACTGTGGATCTTGAATATCATTTTTAAATTTCACTCCACATCATGTTGGCAATTTGGACATTATTTGAATCTGCACAAAGTAAACTTCTGATACTTATTGTTTATCCTGTTCTTCTGTTCATCATTTGTATCACTGTTATTTGTATTAATCATTAAGAATCAAGCTGTTGTGAATATCTGTGGCCGGGGGCACAGATGTGATATAATTGTTGAACAGATGATAGGTTAAAGGCGATATACTAGGTTAGAGGCGATACATCTGTTCGGTGTCTTTTATGGCACGTGGTGAATGTTCTCTTTGGCCCGTAGTGCAAAGATGAACTGTTGGTTGGTATGATTATGACCAAAGGCTGAATCTGGTATAATCATGACCGTTGGTGCTTTATTGAATATCTTTGGCCCGTAGTGCAAAGATGAACTGTTGATTGGTATGATTATGACCAAAGGCTGAATCTGGTATAATCATGACCGTTGGTGCTTTATTGAATATCTTTGGCCCGAAGTGCAAAGATGAACTGTTGATTGGTATGATTATTACCGAAGGCTGAATCTGGTATAATCATGACCGTTGGTGTTATATTAAATGTCTTTGGCCCGTAGTGCAAATATGAACTGTTGATCTGCATGATTATGATCAGGAACTGTGAATTTTTATTATCATGACTAATGGTATTTCAGATGATAAAAGTTGATGATATTTTTACTAAAAAGAGAAGCGAGTGGACATTATAGTCTGCATTATTCTTCTAATAGATTGTTCATTCCGCTGCTATTATTGATCTGAACGTTGTTTAAGAATTTAACTACAGTTTTTGATATAAACCTTGTAGTCTATTGTATTCTATCAAGAACTCAACTGTTGAAGGCTAATGATAATTTATTCGTCATTATCTTAGTCATGATATTTCTTACTGGGCTATTTGAGCTCACCCTTTCTTTTGTTACATTGTTTTTCAACAGGAGATGAAAACGTAACGGGGTCTAGCCGGGGGATTGAGTGAGAGTCCAAAGAATAGTTATCCTAGTCTTCACGTGTTGTAAAATAGTATGGCAATAATAGTGAAGACTTAGTTGTGTATTATTATACACTGTATTGTTGTACGTTGTGCTTTGTTGTAATAATTTTGTTGTAGTCTTTTGACGACTCAAGTTTGGGCTGTGTGGGCCTAGATTTGGGGGCGTCACAGTTGGTATCAGAGCTTAGGGATATGGTCTTTAATGGAGATCTGGGGTTAGAACTAGGAGGGGAGAGACGATTAGAATCAGTCACTAGTGTGTCCTACCTAAATTAGATTTTATTATCTAATGAGTTGATTTGAATATAGGGACAGGAAGTGATGAGTCAGTTTGTTTGAACTAACAATTATTTTGTGACAACAGTTAGGTATGACATCTGGAAATCAGGAGGTTAACTATGAAATGATCGAAACAAATGTAGCTGCAAAACAAGAGGCGACGAATAATCTTCTTACAAACTCAGAGTTGAATCATTTGCCTAAGACAAAAATTATGCGTGTTCTATCCAGTAAGGATGAAGGTGAAAGTTCTGTTACAGTCGTTCCAGATCCATTATTAGAAGCAATTAAAGGAAGTAATGAACTTGCGGAAATTATCGCCTTTAATTTACTCACTAATTGGGAGAGTCATATCACCTGGTTATGCTCTATAACAAAGGATCAGAATATATGGACTTTTCATATTAGTCTTTGGGATTTATGGTGTTCCAGCTATGAGTTTCAAGATTATTTAAAAATGATGTTTCTATACTTTTGGGCGTTACAATTTAAAGGAATTCAGGTTAAGTTAGTCATTATCGTGGAAACTGCAGTCTATCGAAAATACTATTCTTACATAAATCATTGGTACGTTACTACTGATGAAGTTGAAGAATCCGAGAAACAGTTCGTTAGAGAATTATTTAGAGGTATTCCCATGGTTGAAATACGTGAAGATCCGAATGAAGTACTCGGGATTCGATTTGACGATAACAGTCAAGAAACCGAATGAGGTGATAACCGGTAAGCTATTCATAAATTCTCGTGAATTCTACGCTCTGTTAGATACTGGCTCTACCCATTCTTTTATCTCACCTGCATGTGCTCAACGTTTAAATTTGACTTCTGAAAACTTAAATCTTGTCTTATCAGTTGAAACCTCATTGGGAGAAATACCTATTACATCTACTGTCTATAAATCTTGTCTAGTTCAAATCAACAACCTCACAGTACCTGTTGACCTTATTTCTTTGGAGATGCATGAATTTGATGTGATTCTAGGAATTGATTGGTTGACTACCCATCATGCTAAAATTGATTGTTTTCATAAGATTATTAGTTTTTATATTCCTAATCAACCTTTCATGCAAATTCAAGCAACTAAACCATTGAAATCTATAACTGTTATTTCTAGCCATAAAGTCATTCGTTTATTGAAAAACGGATGTCAAGCCTTTTTAGCTCATGTCACTGATTTGAACAAAAATACGTCAAACTTGAATGATATTTCCGTTGTTAATGAGTTTTCTGACGTTTTTCCTGATGAACTTCCTGGCTTACCTCCAAACCGAGAATTTGAAATCTGTATTGATCTTGAACCCCGTACTAAGCCCATTTCTAAAGTCCCATACCAAATGGCTCCCATAGAACACCAAGAGTTGAAAGTTTAATTACTAGATATCGGTATTATTCATTCTAGTACAAAACTTATATCGAGCGAGGAATACGAGAAGAGTTTTCAAGAACTCAAGAGGAGACTTGTTTCAGCTCCTGTTCTGACCATTCCAATCAGGATCAGGAGAATTCGTTATAGCGATGCTTCAGGCAAAGGTCTAGGATGTGTCCTTATGCAACATGGAAAGGTTATAGCCTATGCTTCTCGACAACTCAAAGATTATGAGAAAAATTATCCTACTCATGATCTAGAGTTGGCAGCAGTCGTTTTCGCGTTGAAGATCTGGAGACACTACTTGTACGGATAAAAGGTGGATATCTATACGGATCATAAAAGTCTCAAGTATTTCTTCACCCAGAAGGAACTGAACATGCGACAACGACGTTGGCTTGAGCTGTTGAAGGATTACGACCACATAATCCAGTATCACCCAGGAAAGGCTAACGTTGTAGCTGACGCTTTGAGCAGAAGATCTTATGCGAGTACAAGTGCACTGGTGACAATACAAAAGCGTATTCTGTACGACTTACAAAAGATGGAGATAGAGCTAAAGACACCAGGGACCCACTCGAAGATTGCTCACGTGCGAGTAGAACCGGCTTTAATCGATAAAATTAAAGCTGCTCAAGCTACCGATCCGGAACTGATGAACATGATAAAGAAAGTACAAGAAGGTGCCATTCCCGAAGCAAGAATCGACGAGAAAGGAATACTTCGAGTCAACTCTCTACTCTGTGTTCCTAACGATCCTGAATTGAAGCATAAAATCATGATGGAGGCACATAACACACCGTTTGCAATCCACCCAGGAGGTACCAAGATGTATCGAGATCTTCGACATACATTTTGGTGGAACAATATGAAAAGGGAGATTGCAGAGTTTATCTCAAGGTGCCTAACTTGTCAACGTGTCAAGGCAGAGCATCAAGTACCTAAGGGTCCATTACAACCACTTGAGGTTCCCGAATGGAAGTGGGAACACATCAATATGGACTTCGTGACGGTCAACCCAAAGTTTCTCAAGGCTTAGATGCAATTTGGGTCATCGTAGATATACTGACCAAATCCGCTCATTTCTTGCCTATACGAGAAAACTTTTCACTTGAACGTCTTGCCGGTATGTATATAAATGAGATTATGAGATTGCATGGCATGCCAGTTTCCATAGTTTCTGATCGAGGTCCTAGATTCACTTCACGATTTTGGATCAGTCTACAGAAAGCTATGAGCACTGAGCTACGATTCAGTTCTGCATACCATCCTCAGACGGACGGACAATCAGAAAGGACGATCCAAACCCTCAAAGATCTTTTGAGACTTTGCGTACTAGATTTCAAAGGAAGTTGGGATAAGTACTTGCCATTGGTGGAATTTTCTTACAACAACAGTTACCAAGCAAGTATAGGCATGGCTCCATTCGAGGCTTTATATGGACGCAAGTGTCGCTCTCCAGTATGCTGGAATGAGGTAGTAGAAGCAAAACTGTTGAGACCCGAGTTGGTACGCTTGACAACAGAAAATATCCAAATGATCCGACAACGAGTACAGACCGCACAAGAACGACAAAAGAGTTATGCTGATCTTCATCGGAGAGACGAAAGTTTCAACGTCGGAGATCATGTATTCTTACTTGTTTCTCCATGGAAAGAAGTTACGAGATTCGGAAAGAGAGGAAAGTTTAACCCTCGATTTATTGGCCAATTTGAAATCCTCGATCGAATAGGAACCGTAGTCTACAGACTAGCCCTACCACCAAGTATGTCTCGCATCCATAACGTTTTTCACATATCTATGTTACGTAAATATGTGAAGGACCCAAACCACGTCATTGAGTTAGAAGCAGACGTTATAGCAGACGATTTAACATACGAGGAGGTACCTGT
Organism: Hedera helix; assembly: GCA_947179155.2. Lineage (NCBI taxonomy): Eukaryota > Viridiplantae > Streptophyta > Magnoliopsida > Apiales > Araliaceae > Hedera > Hedera helix. The sequence continues at coordinate 39,992,827 of OX359278.1, forward strand.
TAAGATCCTAGATAAGAAGGAGCAGATTCTACGCTCAAAGGTTATACCTCAAGTTAAGGTTTTATGGAGGAACCAAGATATTGAGGAAATGACCTGGGAGCTAGAATCCGAGATGAAATCTAAATATCCTTACCTCTTCGAAATGCCAGGTACGTCAATTTCGGGGACGAAATTTCATAAGGAGGGGAGGTTGTAAGACCCCGAATTTTATGAAATATAAAATTTAATTTTTCTTCATATATATTTTTCATGAAACAGTAAGTGGTTAAATTGACGAAATTGAAAGTTAAGGATGTTATGTGCAAATTTTATTTTGACGGACAATATTTGTTTTGTCGGGGAATATTCGTTTTGTCGGGGAATATTCGGGCCGTACGACGGCGCCGAAATAACAAATTATTTGTGGACCCCACAACGGAATATTTGTCGGATATAGAAAACGACAGAAGTAACCTTTTTAAATAAAAATAGTCAACGGTGTTAACTGTTAAAATACCGGTGATAAAAGAATAGTAGCATACGGTAATTTATGGTATTTTACTGTAGCATGCGGTACTCTACAGTAGCACACGGTATTGCACAGTGTCTCATATTATTGACACCGTAACTGTTACGCATCATTTCATCAATAATTGTCACTGCATAATATTTTATATTATCAATTCAATTATTGTTGCTACACAGTATTTTGCATTATTGATTCAATAATTGTCATTACACTGTATTTCATATCATCGAGTCAATAATTGTTGGTGCACTGTAGTTTAAAATTATTGAATCTAATAATTGTCACAGTAGCAAATACACTATAATTTATATTATTAAATTAATAAAAATATGTAACGTGTTTCTTACATTATTGTGGTAACATTATTTTATATGTTGGACTCACAGGAAGAATAAATAAATAAATAAATAAATAAATAAATAAAAAATAATTAATTTTACTATTTGAAATAGTAACGTGAATAGTGACGTGAATAGTACGTGAATAGTAAGAAACATGTGGGACCCATTGTGGGGCCCACATGAAATGTGAGAAATGTGAATTTGCTGAAGTGGGTTGGTGGAGGCTGCGCAGCAGCCTCTGCTGAATATTTTTCAGCCCACCTACCACGCATAGTAACTTATTTTCTCCTATAAATAGCTTGCTCAGCTGAATAGAAAAATCACACCTAAAACATAAAATTTTTCTATAAGAATTTTATGAGTTTTCTCTGAGAATAGTAAGGTTATTTTGAGAGTTTGAAAGCCAAAAGGAGTGCAGGAATTTTTCAAGTAAGTGTTTTATTAAAGAGTAGTAATTTCATAAATTCCTATTTTTCACGGTATTCACAAATCTTCCTTTAGAAGACTCTTCTTTGAGAAGATTCATTTTTAAAAGCTTTCTTTGGAAGATTTATTTTGGAATATTATTTTAAAAACTATTTTAAAGTTGTTATATTATACTACAAAAATTATGTTAAATATATATAATTTTGATAGTTCATAATATACGAGTTATCATACACTTTGAAATTTATATGTGGTAATTACTAATTATATTAAAAATATATAGGTTGATTAATCTCATTTAAATCAATATCCAGTCACGTGTTAAGGTAAGGGGTATCATTCTTTTCATCATCATAAATAGATATTATTTTCTTTCTTACTTGAAGGGATTATCATTCTTTGATTCTCGAAAATAATATCGTTTCTTTCTTGTGCCATTTATTTCCATGTATTAAATTGTGGGAATAACCTTACGGCGCGGTTTACCGCCTGTTGGTGAATAACCTTTTGTATTCATTCCTTATTAATCTTTGAGAATAACCTTACGGTGCGGATTATCGCCTGTTTGGTGAATAACTCTTCGTGTTCAAATTCTATTAAATTGTGGGAATAACCTTACGGTGCGGATTACGCCTGTTTGGTGAATAACTATTCGTATTCAAATTGATGGGAATAACCTTACGGTGCAGATTATCGCCTGTTGGTGAATAACCCTTTTTATTTGTCTCGTGTGGAAATAATTTGTCTACACGAATTATCACATGACACTTTTATTCCATATTCGTAAGTGATATCATTTTCCTTTATACTCATAAGGGATACCATCTTTTTCATCTTCCATTATTCAAACTTACTATGGTAAGGGATATTAATTTCCTTCACCGTTTGTTAATCAAACCTGCTACGGTAAGGGATATTATTTTCTTTCATACTCCTAAATCGAAACTTATTATGGAACTATTGCTTCTATAATTCCTGAAAATATTATATGTTCCATAATAGTTGAACTTCATTATTTCAACTGAACCTTCCTATTTACGTGAACCTTTCTATTGAACTGTAACCGTTATTCTGAACTGTGGATCTTGAATATCATTTTTAAATTTCACTCCACATCATGTTGGCAATTTGGACATTATTTGAATCTGCACAAAGTAAACTTCTGATACTTATTGTTTATCCTGTTCTTCTGTTCATCATTTGTATCACTGTTATTTGTATTAATCATTAAGAATCAAGCTGTTGTGAATATCTGTGGCCGGGGGCACAGATGTGATATAATTGTTGAACAGATGATAGGTTAAAGGCGATATACTAGGTTAGAGGCGATACATCTGTTCGGTGTCTTTTATGGCACGTGGTGAATGTTCTCTTTGGCCCGTAGTGCAAAGATGAACTGTTGGTTGGTATGATTATGACCAAAGGCTGAATCTGGTATAATCATGACCGTTGGTGCTTTATTGAATATCTTTGGCCCGTAGTGCAAAGATGAACTGTTGATTGGTATGATTATGACCAAAGGCTGAATCTGGTATAATCATGACCGTTGGTGCTTTATTGAATATCTTTGGCCCGAAGTGCAAAGATGAACTGTTGATTGGTATGATTATTACCAAAGGCTGAATCTGGTATAATCATGACCGTTGGTGTTATATTAAATGTCTTTGGCCCGTAGTGCAAATATGAACTGTTGATCTGCATGATTATGATCAGGAACTGTGAATTTTTATTATCATGACTAATGGTATTTCAGATGATAAAAGTTGATGATATTTTTACTAAAAAGAGAAGCGAGTGGACATTATAGTCTGCATTATTCTTCTAATAGATTGTTCATTCCGCTGCTATTATTGATCTGAACGTTGTTTAAGAATTTAACTACAGTTTTTGATATAAACCTTGTAGTCTATTGTATTCTATCAAGAACTCAACTGTTGAAGGCTAATGATAATTTATTCGTCATTATCTTAGTCATGATATTTCTTACTGGGCTATTTGAGCTCACCCTTTCTTTTGTTACATTGTTTTTCAACAGGAGATGAAAACGTAACGGGGTCTAGCCGGGGGATTGAGTGAGAGTCCAAAGAATAGTTATCCTAGTCTTCACGTGTTGTAAAATAGTATGGCAATAATAGTGAAGACTTAGTTGTGTATTATTATACACTGTATTGTTGTACGTTGTGCTTTGTTGTAATAATTTTGTTGTAGTCTTTTGACGACTCAAGTTTGGGCTGTGTGGGCCTAGATTTGGGGGCGTCACAAATCAAGTGGAGTCACATAAACATTGACATCGTTAGTAGCAAGGCTCAACTTGGACATTGCTGAAAATGAGAAAACATATTATAAATACATTATATTTACATATTTCTTTATTAATTCAATAAACACAACAACAAAAACTATTACCACTCTCAAGTTTATCAGCAAAATCATTATCTTCCTCCACATTAATATGATTCTTCATTTTAATCCAATCTTGAGTATATATGAGAGCTTCGACTATATTAAGAGACAATGAACTCTTAAATACATCAAGACTGCGCCCTCCCGTGCTAAATGTGGACTCTGAAGTAACGGTAGAAATGGGAATAGCCATCACGTCATGGGCAATACGTGCAAGGATAGGAAATCTTGCATTATTAAGTTTCTACCACCCCAAAATGTCAAAAGTATCATCGGCTTCTTCTACATCTTCATTTAGGTACTTGTCCAATTCTGATTTGTCTACAAGTAACCCTCTAGTTCTTTGCCTTTTGAACTTATCCTCAAGTCTATTTGTATGTTGTGATTCCATTATAATAGAACATTGGGATGACATTACTTATACTTGATTTTCCACTTTCTTGATTAGAATTTTTTTTTTTTGTACTCTTAAAACAAATCCTCCATTGCTCTCTTGACACCCTCGGCAATCTCATCCCCGTGGCTGTGTTAATTGTTTGATATTCTAAATATCTATTTTCATTATCAATGTCAAAATGAAGATCTACTTCCACGCCCTCCAACGGATCTTCAACTTGGCTTTCACCATCTTCATACATTTGTTCTAAACCAAACTGAACAAAACTCAACTTATACTGAAGATCAAGCACAACGGGAATATACAACAACATGTGCATCTTTGTAACATTTCCCTAATACTTATCATATTTTTTTTTCATTGCTTTGGCCATGTTTTGTAATTCTCTATCATTACTTCTTTCCCACTCACCCAACGTAATATAAGTGTCACTTATTCCATGAAATGCATTATTTGATGTGACATAAGATGACCCTGAAATACAAATAGTTAGATTATAAAAGTGTTCTAAAAATCTCACAAACAATTTAGCTCTATTCCAATCCGAGTCCGTTGGAATGTGTTTACCCCCCATCTATTTTTCAAAGCCACGATCTTTAAATCCGAATCGATCAAAAGCTTCTTTTGTACTTTAAGGCCAAACTTAACATCAAGTAAGTAGAGTTCCATCTAATCGGAAAATTTAGACTTAACCCTTTCTTGTCTTGAAGACCACAATAATCAATACAATCCCTAAATGACTTAAGCCTAGTCGGAGATTGTTTTGCATACTTCATTGCATGCCTAATTATCTCAACAGATTTTTCAATCAACTTCAACCCATCATTCACAACAAGATTAATAATGTGAGCTATACATCTCATGTAAATGAACTTACCATTCAAGACATTGGTTTTCCAAGATGTACATCTATCTCTCAAGTACGCCGCTACAGTATCATTTGAGCTAGCATTATCTACAGTGAATGTCATAACCTTAGAAAGTCCCCACTCTTTTAGAAAACACTCAACCATTTCCCCAATGTCTTTCCCCTTATGATTTGTGATGGTTCAAAAATTTAAGACTTTCTTGTGCAATTTTTAATTTTCATCAATAAAATGTGCAGTAAGACACATATAATTCAAGCGTTGATTGGAAGTCCAAGAATCAGTAGTGAGGCAAACATGTTCATAACTTTTTCTAAGGATTGCTTTTAATTTAATTTTCTCATTATCATACAAACGAATGCAATCTCTAGCAACTGTAAAACGTGAAGGCAACTGAAACCTAGGACATACAACTTGCATAAGTTTTTAAAACCTTCATTCTCAACATGTTTGAAAGGAAGCTCATCTACAATAAGATAGTAAGTAACGGCTGCCGTAACAGCTTCTTGGTCAATCCTCCAAGCGGTAAATGAACTCTCATTTGTCCCTCCCTCCCCCTCACCCCCTGTAATCACTACAAGTTGGGGCTGAGATTTATCCATGTTGTTACGATTTTTTTTACAAGTTTTAAAGTGATTTCTTAAACCAGTAGTGCCGTTAGAAGATGTATCAGCAACTAATTCTTTTCCACAGTAAGTACACTTACCTTTGATGATAATATCATATGTATCTTTAATTGGAATGAAGTGCCCCTCAGTCCACACTTTGGATCTAGTTGTCATCCTCTTTCTTTGCATTTTACACTTTCTTACTGGGCCGTAGTCTTTGTACTTGTCATGGTTTCCTTTGGCTCGGTCTCTTTATTTGTAGGAACACTACCACCCGACTCTTTCCCATCTCCAATTGCATCACGGTTAGGCTCGTCTGTATCTTCCACCCTTTGCAAATCATTTAAATCACTCATTAACATCATCTGAAAGTTTCAAACAAACCAAATTAGATTAACAAATAAGTTAATTAACACATACATGTAGTTTTCAATTGGGCACTTTTCTACTTTAATGGATCTATGAAAACTTCAATGATAAAAATCTTCCAATTTTTTTTTACTAAAATAGGCATGTCTGCTCTGAACTAGATTACGAACAAACTATTAAATTACCTACACTAACTACACCATGAAATGAAAGCAGCAATGTAAACAGAGAGAACAGGGCCTACATATATGTGACATAAATAGTGAAGCATGTTCAAGTAGTACATAATATATGATAAGTAGATTTTTATATTTATTTATTAGGTATTTTATGCGTAATTATTTGTGACTTTTTAAGAATTTTAAGTGTTTTAGGTAATTTATTTAATTTAATGCATTATTATTATTTTTAGTATTTTTATTTATTTTTAATTAATTTATATTTTATTTTGTAGGAAAATTAGAGCTGATGGCAGTTTGGCTTTTGTTTCCGCGTGGCGTTCCATCAGCAGATAAATTAAAGGATAATTTAGGAATCCAATTGCAATTTGGAATAGGAAAATAAATAGGAATTTTATATTTTATTATTTTGTATTTTAAATCCTATTAAGGTTTGAAAATTATAATTTCTATTAGGGTTAGGAGAATTATGTAGCCTATAAATAGAGGGCTTGAGATACAATGGAACATACAACTTTTCATTAGAAAAATTCTTTCTTTTATTTTTCGATATTTTTTTATGGCTATGTGTAGCTAACTTATTTTTCTTGGTTTAAGTGATTGAAGCCATCAAGATTTATACACTGTGAGATCTAATTTATTTTAATTGTTCAACTTATATTTTGAGTATTGAATATTTTTCTATGCTTAAATTTATGATTGATTTGTTTAATTGCTTGAGGCCTACTAGTTTATTATTCACCTTAATCTACTGTTATTTATGAAACAACTAAATTTAAAAATTATTTTGTAGATCAAAAGATTATTTTATCTTAGGAAAAATGTTCATCTAAATTAAATGCAAACGCGTGGCTTGTGTTGTTTAGTTCAACGATCTTTCTAATTCTTAAAGCTGCTATTAAATCAAATCTTTAGCACGTGTCGGATGTTGTTTAGTAGTAAGGGTAATTTAGAACGCGTGTGTCTACTTAACTAAAATTAAGGAGAGAGGAGAAAAATTATTCTACCTGTGAGTAGTTCTTTCTACGGTGAATGTTCAAAATATTAATTAATTTATTCTTGCATCAATAATCAGTTATAAATTCTTGATAGTGGATGTTAACTTAAACCAAGGTTTTTTCTTCTGATTTAAATTATTAAATTACTTGCATATTTATTTTAGTTAATTTTATTTAAATTATTTATTTAATTAAAAACCCCCCAATTTTGGTTTACAAAACATAAATTAAATTAATCATTCTCTGTGGGATCGACTATTACTTGCACTACTACATTAATATTTTTCCAAAGTAAGAATTTATTTTTTGGTGCCTGCGACAGCACACCAAATTTTGGCGCCGCTGTCGAGGACTGATTTGAATTTAATTTTATGTTTTTGTAAACTTTCTTTTAATTGAGTAATTTTTCTTCTTCTAGTTTTTATAGTTTAATTGAGTTGTGCAGATAAGAATGGAAGCCGTGGCTGATTATGTTAATGAGGTAACTATTTCTTCTCTTAAGCAATAAATTGATAGTCTAACTTCTCTTGTTTATCAAATGGTTAAAGGTAATGCGCAATCGATAGAAGCTTGTAGGATTTGTGCGATGGTAGGACATCTAACTAATATGTGTCTAATTCTTTGAGAGGAGTCCTATGAACAAGTCAAAGTAGCAAGTGGTCTTTTTGGTCAACCGCAAAGGAGATATAATCCATATTCATACATGTATAATTCAAAATGGAGGGATCATCCTAATTTTGGCTATGAGAATCCACAAATGAATCCTTCCGTAAATCAAAATTTTCTAAGTTATCAGCAAGACATGCAGCCATATCATCAACCAGTGTTTAAAAAATTGGACCGGACCGCGGTTCGACCGGAACCGGTCGACTTTTCGGTCCGGTCTGACCAAAAAATTGGAAGTCAACGACCCGGTCAAAAATAGGTTGACCACTGGTTCAACCGGTGGTTTAACCGGTAGTTGAACCGATTGACCCGGTTTTCAAGTTTTTTTTTATAAAAATATTTTTAATAATATTATAACATTATTTTACTATATTTTTGCTTATAAAAAATTAGATATTTTAAAATTTTATTAATTATTGATAATATATTTTTTTTATGTATTTATGACATCACTGATTCAATAATGGTTCGACCACTGGTTGAACCAGTGACCCATTCACCCGGTAATTTTTCTGGTTCGATCACTGGTCCGATTTTCTAAACATTTCCCCGACAACAACAAGACCAATTATTTAATTCTGATATGTCTTTAGAGGATATGATTAAACAACTTACTGCTAACACTTTGCAATCACAACATGACCAATCATTTAATTCTGATATGCCTTTAGAGGATATGCTTAAATTAATTGAAACTAATACTTTGCAATTTCAACAAGACATGAAGGCAAGTATTCAGGAAAATAATGCAATTATTCAGCATTTTTGTACTCCATTGGGACAAATCGCAGTCGATCAATTGGAGGAGCAAAGTTTTGAGCAAGTACTTTCTCAAACGGTGGATAATCCAATGGAGAATACAAATGTACAAATGTTAAGAAGTGGCAACAATGGAGAAGATCCAGAAAAGACAGTCTCTCCACTACCGAAGCAAGACAAAGTAAACAACATCAATGAAGCGGACAATATTAATGTAAACGATGATGTTATTTTTTATGATGACATGCCTAAGGTGGAGGAATTTTTTGGGAAAACAAACAAGAAAAATTTGGAGATTGCAATTACCAACAATTCAGAGTTAGAGGAAGAAGAAAAAATTAAACTGAAACAAAATTTGAAGGAAGCTGAAGCTCTATTAAATTCTTTACCAGTGATTTTAGATAATAATACAATTATTTCCATTCAATTGCCTGTTACTCATAAGAAATTTTTATCTTTTGTTTTGCAGGATCCCATTCTAAATTTAAAGAATCTGCTTAATTATCTCAAATACCTATTCAGTGAAGAGATAGTAGAACGTTCATGTCGAATACAAGGGAGATTGAATCTACCGTTGAAGAATAACGTGATGGATAGGGTACTCAAAATTCATGGAGTTGGAGTAACGTGATGTTTTAGCCTACTGTCTAGTCAATGATAATAAACAAAGGCGCTGCTTGGATGGCAACCCAAGGGAAATATAATTTGTTTTATTTTTATTTTTGTATTTATAATTTAGTTATTTGTGTCTTTTTCTTTACATTGGGGACGATGCAAATTTTAAGTGTGTGTGTGGGGGGGGGGGGGGGGGGGAGGTTTTGTTATTTTTAGGTCATATTTTGAATAAATTTAGGAGATTTTAAAATATTTTTTTTTTGAATTTTGTAAGTAAATTCACTATAAACCCTCACGAGACAAAACTCGTCCACTTGGTGTAACCTTGGGGTTTAAAGGCTTGCTGCACATGCTAAGTGTAACCTTGTTTCCTACGAAAATGGGGTGACTTTTTATTTTTAAGTTGAGTCACTTGAGTAATGAGTTAATTGGATTTTAAATTTTTAGCCAATGATAAAATTTTTTATTTTTATTTAATAATTCTTGAAAAAATAATAAATTTTTGCTTCGTCTAAATTTTGACTTATTGTTGATATTTACTTTGTTTGAAATCCTTAATTTTTCTGCACTTATATCCATTTGTTTGAGCTTGTAATGTCCTAGAATTTCCACGTCTTTATTAATTAAATTATTAATTTAATTTTCAACGAGTTAGTTTTACGAGAGTATTTAAATCTTTTTATGTGATTAATTAATTATGTGATTAAATAATTATGTAATTAATTACTAAAAATTAATTAAAGGGGGTCACTAATGTGTTATTAAATTAGTGAACAAACCCTAAAGTTTTAATATCAAAATAATTGATAAGTTTCCTATTAATTAAATGGAATATAATGAGTGAATTAAATATAATAAATTAATTAATATGATTATTAATTAATGTAAATAATGTGAAATATTAATAATAATATTTATTAGTCCATTTAGTAATTTAATACTTATGGGTTAGAATATTTAATTATTTATTCAATCTAATTATTTATTTAATCATGGATTGAATAATTAATGTGTAAATTATTAAATTAGCCCAACATGGGTCAATTAGTAGCCCAAGTGGAGAATAATAAAATTTGACAAATTAGTAGCTCAAACAATTTAATAGAAGCCCAATTGGTATTTTAAATTAAAACCCAATGATTGGCCCACTTGAAAAATACTTAATTAAACTATTTATTTATTAAAGTAAGCAAAATGACTATCATTTTGGGACATTAAGAAGAGTTATCAGCCGAATCATGCTAGGAGAGGAGAGAGAAAATTAATATTTTGTTTGTATTTTTGATTTTTCATTTATTTAATAAAGGGTTGTTTGTTTTATTTTTTGTAGTACATGAAACCATGCCTCTTTTCACCAACTAAGTCATGGCTAGCTAGCTTATGTAAGTATCATTGTTATCTCATGATGGAAATTTTAATAGATATAGATTTTATATCTATCCAAATTGTAAGTATACTTACAATTTAGGAGCTTGTATTGATCATTTCTTCTTCTTCCACTTTGCAAGCTAGAGAGCATTTGAGAGTGTAGAAAAATATTTTGAGAGCAAAATTATCAAGAGAAGGAGTTTTTGGTTCATGTCATCTTCTTTCACCACCTATTTTGGAAGAAAAAGGAAGATAGCCATTAAATCAAGTTAATGGTTATTCTAAATCTAAGTTTTATTTTTAAATTAAATAAATCATCATGTTAGTATAAACATGTTAATATAGTTATTAATGTGTAGTTGAAATATTTATGTCATGCTTGAGTTTAATATGTTTGGTTTGTATTTTGGTATATTTTATATGCTAAAATATGTGTTTAATAGTGTGTCAACAAGTTTTGGAATTTATGTCCAAAAATATTTTTCTAAAACTTAGGTTTGATGTTCTAATATTATAGAACATTAAATCATGAGAAAAACAAAGTTTGAATCACTCAAAATGGAGTTATACACAAAAAGTTATGATTTGTGGTAGTTTATGTGATGTAAAATTTTTATAAAAAAATAATGATATTAAATCATGAAAAATTAATTTTTCATGTTATAAATTAATATAAGGTGATTGGTAATTTTTTTGGATTTTTATTGAGGATTTAAAGCTTACTTGATGGTATATTTTTATTTAAAATGGGTATTGCCGGAACACTGTTCACATTCTGCGAAGAAAAAAAATTTAAGGGTTTCCGCGCAATGCGCGCAGCCACTGTTCACCGAAAACGCGGAGCCAAACGACGTCGTTTGGCATAAGAAAAAAATTACTCTGCGCATTCGCGCGGAAGCCAGCAGACGGGATTTCAAAACGGCACCGTTTTGGGGCTGTTTATTTTATTACGCGCGCCATGCGCGGAAGAAAATTTTCGAAAAATTACAAGTTTGCCCCTCCTTGTTTTTTTCAGCGAAATGACCATTTTGCCCTCGGATCAGTTTTCAACTTAATTACAGAAATGTCATTCGGTTTAATTTTAAGTAATTTAAATATTTGAAAATTAATTTAAAATTATAACAATAATAATAATAATACAAAAATAATATTGGGGATGATATTTTTCATTAAGTTTAATATTTAAATATTTTAAATATTAATCTAGTTAGCTAAATCATGGTTAAGTTAAATAAATTTATTATTTATTTATTATTTTAAATGTTAATAATAAATAAAGGTGATAAATTAGCAATTATTATTTAATTCCTATTAAATAATAATTAAAGAGAGATAAAATTTTAAAAATTAATTATTTATTATTTAAATATTATTAAATAATAAGTAAGGATAATTAAGTAATTAATTATTATTTAATTGGCATTAAATAACGATTAATGGAAATTAAGTTATTAGATTAATAATTTATTATTTAATTTAAATAATAAATAAGAATGATTTGATTATTATTTAACCTTAAATAATAATTAAAATTAATTGAATAATTAATTATTATTTAATAGACATTAAATAATAATTAAAGACGATTAAAATTAGTAAACTATTATTAAATTTTCTTAAATTAAATAATAAGTAAGGTTAATTACTTAGTTAATTATTGGTTGATTAATGTTAAATTAAAGAAGGTTAAAATTAAGTCAAAAATTATTTATTATGTAATTATTATTAAAAGTAAGTACAATTAGTTATTATTTATTTTAAATAATAACTAGAGTTAATTAATTAATATCTATTTAATCAAGATTAAATAGTAATTAAATAGAGATTGAGTTAATAAAATAAATTTAATTTAATTATGATTTAATTAAACAATTGTAATAAGTTGTTTAAGGGTTTAATAAGTGTCCAACACTTAAGAAAAATATTTTCTAACTTATTAAATTATTAACCTAAAATGATTAAGGGTCTATAAGGTTAATAATATTGTTTTGACTAATGTAAATTATGTGTTAGTACTTATGTGTGGTAAATAAATTCATTATTAAGCGTATAGTTATTCAAATACGCCGTACTAATTATTAGATCGACTTTATTAATGTTAGGTCTTTCAAAGCAAGTTAGTTAAAGCTAGACATTTATTGTAGCTGAGCAGACAGGCAAGTTCTCTAACCCTACTCATTTATTGTTGAACAAGTTTCTATACTTGTATTTATTGTCAAAGCTTGAAGTGGTTTAATTATTTAAAATTATCCCACATCCATATTGTTTATAAAATCGCACTTAGTGCACTTAAAGCTTATTAGTTCTTGATTCATGAACTGTATTAAAAATGTCAAAAGCTAATAGTTCAGCTAGACATTACGTTTATAAATTCAATACTTGAATACTTTTAAAAGCTTATCCAAACCATTGTTGGGTGCAGATTTCTTATATTAAGTCTGAGAATTGAACAACCCTAAATTAGGGGATTTTGTGTCGGGAAACCGACTTTGGGCGCCAGTGACTAAATGTAATGCATATACAGTGGGTTGAATAGGCTGATCCCCTTGAAAACCAAACAACTCAAAGGGTCAGAGGAAACTCTATTATACCCTCGTTAGTTCAGGGTCCTTAGTGAACACTCAGCATTTTAAGATTCAAATATTCTGTTTTGAATTCTGTTTCATTCACAATTGTTATATCTATTGTTGAACCATTGATGACATTTCTCATTCATTCATGATATATTAAATCTCTATGATTGTTCTAAACTTGCTGAGCAAACTAGTTGCTCATTCTTGCTATATCATGAACCATTTTTCAGATAGACCCGATTGCTCCAAGAAGGATAAGGGAAAAGGAAAGGCCAAAACTTAAGTAGCTTATGCATGCTAATCAGATATTTAAATATGTGTTTACTATTGATAAACCTTTTGTAATTCCTTATGATATGAACTGTTTTATGTTAAGGTTGATAAACCCTGGTATTGTAACCTTTTGAAGGGAACCAATATGTATTATTCCGCGATATTTAAATGCAATGTATGTATTTAATTGTTAGTAATGTGTTGAATAGTGAGAACCAAACTCGAGGTTATAGAACCCGGTTTTGGGGTCGTCACAGAGCTAATTTTAATTAAGAGAAAGTTTAAATGGTTAAATATTTATGGAAGATATTTTTTAGCACTATATTTTATTTGATCATTAGTTGAAGTGAAATATAAGACAAAATATAATTTGGAGGAGATGATTTAGGTACTTTTTCTAAGATTGTTAAAAAGAAAAATCTTGCGGTGGGTTGAGATGGAGCGTAAAACGCACTCACTCTTAAACACATGAAAAAGTGAGATGGAGCATAAAATGTACTCACTGAAGAAGAAGAAAAAAAGAGAAAGAAAGAAAGAAAATGAGATGGAGCATAAAATGCACCCATTAAAAAGAAAGAAAAATTGAAAAATATTTGAAAAATATATATTAATAATCCTAGTGTATATAATTGTTTAAAACCTTTTGATCTTCTGATTTATATTTGTCTATATTAGCAAAGAGTAATGTGAAAAATAAGTATATTGAGTTTTGTTGTATATCTTTTATAAGGTAATTAATGATCGAAGCTTATCTAAGTTTTGATTAGTTTGATACATTTGGATTCACACACACACAAAAGGTCTTGAGTAGAGTAAAATTAATAAATATGTTAAAATTTTGATCTTTGCATATTTTGAAATTTTCTTTGTGTTATCATTTAAGAAAATATTTGAGGATGATGTTGAAATTTGTATTGATTTGTTGCTCGAGTAAGTTGTTTGGTTATTATTTTTAATTTTTATTCTTGTTTTGTTTAAGGACAAGTAAAGAGTTAAATGTGAAGGTATTTGATAAGTAGATTTTTATATCTATTTATTAATTATTTTATGCGTAATCATTTGTGATTTTTTAAGTATTTTTAGTGTTTTAGGTAATTTATTTAATTTAATGCATTATTATTATTTTTAGTATTTTTATATTATTTTTAATTAATTTATATTTTATTTTGTAGGAAAATTGGAGTTGATGGCAGTTTGACTTTTGTTTCTGCTTGGCGTTCTATAAGCAGATAAATTAAAAGATAATTTAGGAATCCAATTGCAATTTGGAATAGGAAAATAAATAGGAATTTTATATTTTATTATTTTGTATTTTAAATCCTATTAGGTCTGGAAATTATAATTCCCATTAGGGTTAGGAGAATTATGTAGCCTATAAATAGAGGGCTTGAGATACAATGGAACATATAACTTTTCATTAGAAAAATTCTTTCTTTTACTCTTTGGTATTTTTTTATGGCTATGTGTAGCTAAATTATTTTTCTTGGTTTAAATGATTGAAGCCATCAAGATTTATACACTGTGAGATCTAATTTATTTTAATTGTTCAACTTATATTTTGAGTATTGAATATTTTTCTATGCTTAAATTTATGATTGATTTGTTTAATTGCTGGAGGCCTACTAGTTTATTATTCACCTTAATCTACTGCTATTTGTGAAGCAACTAAGTTTAATAATTATTTTGCAGATCAAAAATTATTTTATCTTAGAAAGAATGTTCATCTAAATTAAATGCAAATGCGTGGCTTGTGTTATTTAGTTCAACGATCTCTTTAATTCTTAAAACTGCTATTAAATCAAATCTTTAGCAAGTGCCGGAGGTTGTTTAGTAATAAGGGTAATTTAGAACGCGCATGTCTACTTAACTAAAATTAAGGAGAGAGGAGAATAAATATTCCACCTGCGAGTAATTCTTTCTACGGCGAATGTTCAAAATATTAATTGATTTATTCTTGCATCAATAATCAGTTGTAAATTCTTGATAGTGGATGTTAACTTAAACTAAGACTTTTTCTTTTGATTTAATTTATTAAATTACTTGCATATTTATTTTAGTTAATTTTATTTAAATTATTTATTTAATTAAAAACCCTCCAATTTTTGTTTACAGAACATAAATTAAATTAATCATTCTATGTGGGATCGACTCTTACTTGCACTACTACATTAATATTTTTTCAAAATAAGATTTTATTTTTGGGAGCCTGCGACAGCACACCAATATATTTTGGATTATAAGTTATACATGCATCTTATAAGCAGAATTATATTGTACAGAGGAAGAAAAACTACATTATCAAGCCAAACCAGAGATCCAAACTGAATTATATTGTAAAAAGCAGAATTATATTCCCCAAAATGCTACAAATACATTGTCAAACAATTGAAATGGTCACCAAAGTGTTATGTTAAATGAAATTGTCAGTAATATCTTCATACATTCATCCTCAATAATGAGATAGAGATTGATCAAGATTAAAACTTTATGAATAAATTTTAAAACTAATTAAAGGAGCCTTACAGAACAACTACATCAAATTTAAAATGATCCAAGTACTAAATCATACATAGATTACATAAAAAAACACCAAACAAGAAAATTGAAGGTAGAAATTAATATACACCGCATAAAAGAAAGAAATTTGAAAGCTTTCAAAAACAAGTAGTAACAGGACCTATACATATAAGAATTAAGTTTAAGCACATCAATAGGAACTGATCTATGTCAACTAAAAACTTAAAAGGTATTGGCAGAGCCATTTAAAGAGGTAGATACTGAATTAAGTACAAAACAAAAAGTTAATTGTAAGACCCCAAATTTTATAAAATACAAAATTTAATTTCTCTTCATATATATTTTTTCTGAAACAGTAAGTGGTTAAATTGACAATGTTAAAAGTTAAGGATGTTATTTGTAAATTATATTTTGTCGGGGAATATTCGTTTTGTTTGGAAATATTCGTGTTGTACGACGACGCCAAAATAACCAATTATTGGTGGACTCCACAACAAAATATTGTCAAATATAGAAAACGACAGAAGTAACCTTTTTAAATAAAAATAGTCAACGGTCTTATTTTAACAGTTAAACATCGGTGATAAAATAATGGTAGCATACGATATTTTACTGTAGCACATGGTATTCTACAGTAGCACACAGTATTGCACTGTGTCTCATATTATTGATTTGATAACATGGTCATTGCACAGTATTCATCAATAATTATTGTTATACAATATTTTGCATTATTGATTCAATAATTGTTATAACACTGTATTTCATATCATTGAGTCAATAATTGTTGGTGCACTGTATTTTAAAATTATTGAACCAAATAATTATCACAGTAGCAAATACACAATAATTTATATTATTAAATTAATAATAATCTGTAACGTATTTCTCACATGATTGTTGAATTATTGTTGTAGCATCATTTTATTATATATGTAGGACCCACAAGAAGAAGAAAAAAGTAATATATATATTATGATATATGAATAGTATGTGGACCCTTTGTGGGGCCCACATGAAACATGTAAAATGAGTTTTGTTGGGAAATGATTGGTGGAGGCTACTGCAGTTTCTGCTGAATTTTTCAGCACTAGCGTACAGCACACCAGTTCACTTATCGTGCGTAGTATCTTCATTTCTCCTATAAATAGTATGCTCAGCTATATAGAAAAATCACACCTAAAATATAAAAAATTTCTGCAAGTATTTTATGAGTTTCTCTTAGAATAGTAAAGTTATCTAGAGTGTTTGTAAACCAAAAGGAGTGCAGGATTTTTTCTAATAAGTATTTTATTAAAAAGTAGTAATTGCATAAATACCTATTTCACACGGTATTCACAAATCTTCCTTTATAAAACTCTTCTTTGAGAATATTTATTTTAAAAAGCTTTCTTTGAAAGATTTATTTTGAAATATTATTTTAAAAATTATTTTTGAAGTTATTATTTTACACCACAAAAATTTATATTATATAAATAATTTTGATAGTTCATAATATATGAGTTATCATACACCTTGAAATTTATATGTGGTAATTACTAAATATATTATAAATATATAGATTGATCAACCTTATTTTTATCAATATCTAGTCATATAATAAGGTAAGGAATATCATCTTTTATTATTTAAACTTACTACGGTAAGGGATACCATTTTTTTCATCTTCTATTATTCAAACTTACTATGGTAAGGGATATCATTTCTTTTATACTCTTAAACTTGCTACAGTAAGTATTGTTCGGTAAAACTTTTGAAATAATTATATGTTCCTTTAATAGTTTGTACTCATCTAATATCATTTTAATTGAACTTTCCTATTTTTCTGAACATTTCTTTTGAACTGTGGATCTTGAATATTATTTTGAATTTCACTCTATATCATGTTGATAATTTGAACATTATTTGAATCTGCACAAAGTAAAATTATAAATTTTCGATATTTATTGTTTATCCTGTTTCTTATGTTCAACATTTATATCACTGTTGTTATTCTAATAATCATAATCAAGTTGTTGTGGATATCTGTGGCCTGGAGCACAGATAATAGGATAAATGTGATATAATAGTGATGTGTCTTTTATGACACGTGATAAAAGTTCTCTTTGGCCTGGGGCAAAGATGAACTGTTGTTTGGTATGATTATGACCAAAGGCTGAAGACTGGTATAATCATGACCGTTAGTGTTATATTGAATATTTTTTGCCCGTAGTGCAAAGATGAACTGTTAACTTGCATGATTATGACCAGGAACTGTGAAATTGTATTATCATGGCCAGTGGTGTTTCAGATGATAAAAGTTGATGATATTTTTTTTTCCAAAAGAGAAACGAGTGGACATTATGGTCCATATGATTTTCTTAATGGTTGTTATTCTGCTGCAGTTATTAATCTGAACTTTGTTTAAGAACTTAACTGTAATTGTTGAATTAAAACTTGCTGTTTAAATTATTCTATCAAAAACTTAACTGTTGAAGGCTAACGATAATTTATTTGTCATTATCTTAGTCATGATATTCTTTACTGGGCTATTTGAGCTCATCCTTTCCTTTTGTTCCATTATTTTTCAACAGGAGATGAGAGAGTAGTTGGGTCTAGTCGGAGGATGGAGTGAAGGTCCGAGTTGTAGCTGTATTAGTTTTCATAAGTTGTAAAATAGTGTGACAATAATAATGAAGATTTAGTTGTGTATTATTTGAATACTGTATTGTGGTACGTTGTATTGTAATAGTTGTTGTGTATTTTGACAACTCAAGTTTGGGTTGTGTGAGCCTAGATTTGGGTGTGTCACAGTTGGCATCAAAGCTTAGGGATATGGTCTTTAATGCAGATCTGGGGTTAGAACTAGGAGAGGGAGAGACGAATAGAATCAGTCACTAGTGTGTCCCACCTAAATTAGATTTTGTTATCTAATGAGTCTATTTGAATATAAGGATAGGAAGTGATGAGTCAGTTCATTTAACTAACATTTATTTTGTGACCACAGTTAAGTATGACATCTGAAAATCAAGAAGTTAACTATGGAATGCCCGAAGCAAATGTTGCTAAGAATAGGAAGCGACGAATAATCTTCCTACAAACTCAAAGTTGAATCATTTGCCTAAGGCAAAATTTATTCGTGTTTTATCCAGGAATGATGAAGGTGAAAGCTCTACTACATTCATTTCAGATCTGTTCTTAGAAGCAATTAAATGATGTAATGAACTTGCGAAAATTATTGCCTTTAATCTGCTCACTAATTGGAAGAGTCGTATTACCTGGTTATGCTCTATAACAAATGATCAGAATATATGGACTTTTCATATCAGTCTTTGGAATTTATGGTGTTCCAGCTATGATTTTCAAAATTATTTAAAAATAATATTTTATACTTTTGGGTATTACAATTTAGAGGAATCCAGGTTAAGTTAGTCATTATCATGAAAACTGTAGTTTATTGAAAATACTATTTTAATGGAAATCATTGGTACGTTACTATTGATGAAGTTGATGAATTCGAGAAAAATAGTTTGTTAAAAAATTATTTAGTTGTATTCTCATGGTTGAAATACGTGAAGATCCGGATGAAGTCTTCGGGACTCGATTTGACAGTAACAGTCTTGTTGATCAAGAAACCGAATGAGGTGATAACCGGTAAGCTATTTATAAATTCTTGTGAAATTTATGCCATGTTAGATATTTGCTCTACCCATTTTTTTATCTCACCTACATGTGCTCAACGTTTAAACTTAACTCCTGAAAATTTGGACTTTGACTTATCAGTTGAAACTCCATTAAGAGAAATAGCCATTACATCTACTATATGTGACACCCCCAAATCTGGGCCCTCACAGCCCAAACCTGAGTTGTCAAAAGACTACAACAAAATTATTACAACGTTTAACAATACAGTGTATAATAATACATAACTAAGTCTTCACTATTATTGCCACACTATTTTACAACACGTGAAGACTACGATAGCTATCTCTCGGACTCCCACTACATTCCCTGGCTAGACCCAGCTACGTTCTCATCTCCTGTTGAAAAACAATGGAACAAAAAGAAAGGGTGAGCTCAAATAGTCCAGTAAGAAATATCATGACTAAGATAATGACGAATAAATTATCATTAGCCTTTAACAGTTGAGTTCTTGATAGAATATAATAGACTACAAGGTTTATATCAAAAACTGCAGTTAAATTCTTGAACAACATTCAGATCAATAATAGCAGCGAAATGAGTAATCTATTAGAAGAATAATTCAGACTATAATGTCCACTCGCTTCTCTTCTTAGGAAAAACATCATCAACTTTTATCATCTGCAATACCATTAGTCATGATAATACAAATTCACAGTTCCTGGTCATAATCATGCAAATCAACAGTTCATCTTTGCACTTCAGGCCAAAGATTTTCAATATAACACCAACGGTCATGATTATACCAGTATTCAGCATTTGGTCATAATCATACCAAACAACAGTTCATCTTTGCACTACGGGCCAAAGATATTCAATATAACACCAATGATCATGATTATACCAGTATTCAGCCTTTGGTCATAATCATACCAAACAACAGTTCATTTTTGCACTACGGGTCAAAGAGAACTTTCACCACGTGTCATAAAAGACACCGAACAAATGTATCGCCTTTAACCTATTATATCGCCTTTAATTTATCATTTGTTCAACAATTATATCGTATATGTGCCCCCCGGCTACAGATATTCACAACAGCTTGATTCTTGATGATTAGTACAAATAACAGTGATACAAATGATGAACAGAAGAAACAGGATAAACAATAAGTATCGGAAGTTTACTTTTGTGCAAATTCAAATAATGTCCAAATTGTCAACATGAGAGTGAAATTCAAAAATGATATTTAAGATCCACAGTTCAGAATAACGGTTAAGTTCAATAGAAATGTTTAGAAAAATAGGAAAGTTCAATTGAAATGATATTAGATGAAGCACAAACTATTAAAGAACATATAATCATTTCAGGAAACTTTACCAAATAGTACTTATCATAGTAAGTTAAGAGTATAAAAGAAATAATATCCCTTACTATAGTAAGTTTGAATAATGGAAGATGAAAAAGATGGTATCCCTTATGAGTATAAAGGAAAATAATATCACTTACGAATATAAAAGAAAATGATATTACAAAGGAATATGGAATAAAAGTGTCATGTGATAATTCGTATAGACAAATTATTTTCACAAGAGACAAATAAGAAATAAATACAAAGGGTTATTCACCAACAGGTGGTAATCCGCGCAGTAAGGTTATTCCCACAATTTAATAAAATTTGAATACGAAGAGTTATTCACCAAACAGGCGGTAATTCGCGCAGTAAGGTTATTCTCAGAGATTAATATGGAATGAATACGAAAGGTTATTCACCAACAGACGGTAATCCGCGCCGTAAGGTTATTCTCACAATTTAATATATGAAAATAAATGACACATCTTATGAATAAGAAAGAAACGATATTATTTTCGAGAATCAAAGAATGATAATCCCTTACCGTAGTAAGTTTAAAAGTATGAAAGAAAATGACATCCCTTACAAGTAAAAAAATAATACCATTTATGATGATGAAAAGAATGATACCCCTTATGTTAACACGTGACTGGATATTGATTTAAATGAGGTTGATCAACCTATATATTTAATATAATTAGTAATTACCACATATAAATTTCAAAGTGTATGATAACTCGTATAATATGAACTATCAAAATTAAATATATTTAACATAATTTTTGTAGTATAATATAACAACTTTAAAATAGTTTTTAAAATAATATTCCAAAATAAATCTTACAAAGAAAGCTTTTAAAAAATGAATCTTCTTAAAGAAGAGTCTTCTAAAGGAACATCTGTGAATACCGTAAAAAATAAGAATTTATGAAATTACTATTCTTTAATAAAAGACTTACTTGAAAAATTCCTGCACTCCTTTTGGCTTTCAAACACTCAAGATAACATTACTATTCTCAGAGAAAACTTATAAAATTCTTATAAATTTTTTTATGTTTTAGGTGTGATTTTTCTATTCAACTGAGCAAGCTATTTATAGGAGAAAATATTTACTATGCATATGGTAGGTGAGCACGTCAGTGCTGAAAAATTTTCAGTAGCCGCACCTCACCAACCCAGCAAATACTCACATTTTCCATACTTCATGTGGGCCCCACAATGGGTACACATACTATTCATGTTACTATTCACGTAAAATAATAATTAATTTTTTTTCTTCCTGTGGGTCCTGCATATAAAATAAAATAATGCTACAACAATAATTCAATAATAATGTAATAAACACATTACAGATTATTATTAATTTAATAATATCAATTACTGTGTATTTGCTATTGTGACAATTATTTGGTTCAATAATACGAAATACTGTGTAACAACAATTATTGATGAATATTGTGTAATGATCACGTTATCAGATCAATAATATGAGACACTGTGTAATACCGTGTGCTACTATAGAATACCGTATGCTATAATAAAATACCATGAATTACCGTATGCTAGTATTCTTTTATCACCGGTATTTTAACAGTTAAAAGTGATAACATCGTTGACTATTTTTTATTTAAAAATGTTACTTCTGTCGTTTTCTATACCCGACAAATATTCTGTTGTGGGGTCCACCAATGATTAGTTATTTCGGCGCCGTCGTACGACCCGAATATTCCCCGACAAAACGAATATTCCCCAACCAAACGAATATTGTCCGACATAATAAAATTTGCACATAACATCCTTAACTTTTAACTTTGCCAATTTATCCACTTACTGTTTTGGAGAAAATATATACGAAGAAAAATTAAATTTTGTATTTCATAAAATTCGGGGTCTTACACTGTATATAAATCTTGCCTAGTTCAAATCAACAACCTCACATTACCCATTTACCTTATTTCTTTAGAAATGCATGAATTTGATGTGATTTTAGGAATTGATTGGTTGACTACCCATCATGCTAAAATTCATTGTTTTCATAAGATTATTAATTTTCATATTCCTAATCAACCTGTCATGTAAATTCAAGTAACTAAATCATTGAAATCTATAATTGTTATTTCTAGCCATAAATCTATTCGTTTATTGGAAAACGGATGTAAAGCTTTTTTAGCTCATGCTACTGATTTGAACAAAAACACGTCAAACTTGAATGATATTCCCGTTGTTAATGAGTTTTTTGACCTTTTTCCTGAGGAACTTCCTGGCTTACCTCCAAACCGTGAAATTGAATTCTGTATTGACTTTGAACCCAGTACTAAGACAATTTTCAAAGCTCCATACCGAATGACTCCCATAGAACTTCAAGAGTTGAAAGTCCAACTTCAGGAGCTCCAAGATACCGGTTTCATACGACCGAGTACATCACCTTAGGGTGTCCCGGTTCTATTTGTATAGAAGAAATACGGGAGTACGAGATTATGCATGTTTAATGAAGTTTAATCAATTACATTGACTACCGAGAATTAAATCATATCACCATCAAAAATAGATACCCGTTACCTCGGATTGATGACATGTTTAATCAATTACAGGGTGCTCAATATTTCTCAAAGATCGATCTCCGTTCTGGATATCATTAGCTAAAGGTTAAAGCTGAGGACATTCCAAAGACTGCTTTCAGAACTCGTTATGGGCATTATGAGTTCTTAGTCATGCCTTTTGGACTAACCAATGCTCATGCAGCTTTCATGGACATGCTGAACCGAATATTCAAAGAATATTTGGATCATTTTGTGGTTGTCTTTATTGATAATATCCTTATATACTCAAATAGTCGTGAGGATCATGAACAACACCTGAGATTAATATTCCAAAAGCTTCGTGAGAACAAGTTATATGCCAAATTGAAGAAATGTGAGTTCTGGCTTGAGGAAGTCACGTTCCTTGAGCATGTAATTTCAAGATAGGGAATATCGGTTGACCCTACGAAGATTGAAGCAATACTAAATTGGGAATAACCCAAGACAGTAACGGAAGTCTGAAACTTTCTAGGCCTAACTGGTTATTATCGAAGATTCGTAGAAGGATTTTCTTGAATCATCATTCCATTAACTCAGCTTACTCGAAAAAATACCAAATTAATATGGAGTGATGAATGCGAGAAAGGTTTCCAAGAACCCAAGAGGAGACTTGTTTCAGCTCCTGTTCTGACCATACTATCAGGATCTGGATAATTTATTATCTACAACGATACTTCAGGAAAAGGTTATAGCCTGTGCCTTTAGACAACTCAAAGATTATGAGAAAAATTACCCTACTCATGATCTAGAGTTGATAATAGTCGTTTTCGCGTTGAAGATCTGGAGACATTATTTGTACGGAGAGAAAGTGAATATCTATACAGATCATAAGAGTTTCAAATATTTCTTCACCCAAAAAGAACCTAACATGCGACAACGATGTTGGCTTAAGCTGTAAAAGGATTACGACCACACTATCCAGTATCACCCGGGAAAGGCCAACGTTATAGCTGATGCTTTGAGCAGAAGATCTTATGCGAGTACAAGTGCACTACTGACAATACAAAAGCGTATTTTGTATGATTTACAAAAGATGGAGATAGAGCTAAAGATATCAGGGACCCACTTGAAGATTGTGCACATGCGAGTAGAACCGACTTTAATCGATAAAATTAAAGCTGCTCAAGCTACTGAACCGGAACTGATGAACATGATGAAGAAAGTACAAAAAGGTGTTATTCCCAAAGCAAGAATCGACGAGAAAGGAATACTTCGAGTCAACTCTCGACTCTGTGTTCTTAACGATCCTGAATTGAAGCGTAAAATCATGATAGAGGCACACAACACGTCATTTGCAGTCCACCCAGGAGGTACCAAGATGTATTGTGATATTCGACATACATTCTGTTGGAACAATATGAAAAGGGAGATTGCAGAGTTTATCTCAAGGTGCCTAACTTGTCAACGTGTCAAGGCAGAGCATCAAGTGTCTAAAGGTTCATTACAACCACTTGAGGTTCCTGAATGGAAGTGAGAACACATTAATATGGACTTCATGATGGGTCTTCCCAAGGTTTCTCAAGGCTTAGATGCAATTTGGGTCATCGTAGATAGATTGACCAAATCAGCTCATTTCTTACCTATACGAGAACACTTTTCACTTGAGCGTCTTGCTGGTATGTACATAAATGAGATTATGAGATTGCATGGAATGCTAATTTTTATAGTTTTTGATCGAGATCCTATATTCACTTCACACTTTTGGATCAGTCTATAAAAAGCTATGGGCACTGAACTACGTTTTAGTTCTGCATACCATCCTCAAACGGACGGACAATCAGAAAGGACGATCCAGACCCTCAAAGTTCTTTTGAGACTTTGCGTACTAGACTTCAAAGGAAGTTGGGATAAGTACTTGTCATTGGTTGAATTTTTCTACAACAACAGTTACCAAACAAACATAGGCATAGCTCCATTTGAAGCTTTGTATAGATGCAAGTATCGCTCTTCAGTATGTTGGAATGAGGTAGGAGAAGCAAAATTGTTGGGACCTGAGTTGGTGCACTTGACAGCAGAAAAGATCCAAATGATCCGACAACGAATACAGACCGCACAAGAACGACAAAAAAGTTATGTTGAAGGGACGAAAGTTTCAACATCAGAGACCATGTATTTTTATACGTTTCTCTATGGAAAAGAGTTACGAGATTCGGAAAGAGAGGAAAGCTCGAAAGCTCAAATCTCGATTTATTAGCCCATTTAAAATGCACGATCGAGTAGGAATCGTAGCCTACAGACTAGCTTTACTGCCAAGTATGTCCCGCATGCATAACGTTTTTCACATATCTATGTTACGTAAATACGTGAAGGACCTAAACCACGTTATTGAGTTAGAACCAAACGTTATAGCAGAGGATTTAACGTACGAGTAAGTACTTGTTAAGATCCTAGATAAGAAGGAGCATATCCTATGCTCAAAGGTTATACCTCAAGTCAAGGTTTTATGGAGAAACCAAGATACTGAGGAAATGACCTGGAAGCTAGAATCTGAAATAAAATTTAAGTATCCTTACCTCTTCGAAATGCCAGGTACGTTAATTTCGGGGACAAAATTTCATAAAGAGGGGAAGTTGAAAAACCCTGAATTTTATGAAATACAAAATTTAATTTCTCTTCATATATATTTTTCTTGAAACAGTAAGTGGTTAAATTGACAAAGTTAAGGATGTTATGTGTAAATTTTATTTTGTCGGGAAATATTCGTTTTTTCGGGAAATATTCGGGTCGTACAACGGCGCCGAAATAATCAATCATTGGTGGACCCCACAACGGAATATTGTCGGATATAAAAAACGACAGGAGTAATATTTTTAAATAAAAATAGTCAACAGTGTTATCACTTTTAACTGTTAAAATACCAGTGATAAAAGAATAGTAGCATACGGTATTTTACTGTAGCACATGGTATTTTACAGTAGCACACAGTATTACACAGTGTCTCGTATTATTGATCTGATAACGTGATCATTGCATAGTATTCATCAATAATTGTTGTTACACAGTATTTTGCATTATTAATTTAATAATTGTTATAACACTATATCTCATATCATTGAGTCAATAATTGTTGGTGCACTGTATTTTAAAATTATTGAACTAAATAATTGTCACAGTAGCAAATACACAGTAATTTATATTATTAAATTAATAATAATCTATAACGTGTTTCTTACATTATTATTGTATTATTGTTGTAGCATTATTTTATTATATATGTAGGACCTACGGGAAGAAAAAAATAAGTAATATATATATATATATATATATATATATATATTATGATATGTGAATAGTATGTGGACCCTTTGTGGGGACCCACATGAAACATGTAAAATGAGTTTTGCTGGGAAAGGGTTGGTGGAGGTTGCTGCAGCCTTTGCTAAATTTTTCTCTTTTCTCCTATAAATAGCTTGCTCAAATTAATAGAAAAATCACACTTAAAATATAAAAAATTTCTGCAAGTATTTTATGAGTTTTCTCTGAGAATAGTAAGGTTATCTTAAGTGTTTGTAAACCAAAAGGAGTGCATGAATTTTTCAAGTACGTATTTTATTAAAAAGTAGTAATTGCACAAATACCTATTTCACACGGTATTCACAAATCTTCCTTTATAAGACTCTTCTTTGAGAAGATTTATTTTAAAAAGCTTTCTTTGAAAGATTTATTTTAAAATATTATTTTAAAAATTATTTTTGAAGTTATTATTTTACACTACAAAAATTTATATTATATAAATAATTTTGATAGTTCATAATATATGAGTTATCATACACCTTGAAATTTATATGTGGTAATTACTAATTATATTATAAATATATAGGTTGATCAACCTCATTTTTATCAATATCCAGTCACGTAATAAGGTAAGGAATATCATCTTCTATTATTTAAACTTACTACGGTAAGGGATACCATCTTTTTCATCTTCCATTATTCAAACTTACTACGGTAAGAGATATCATTTCTTTTATACTCTTAAACTTGCTATGATAAGTATTGTTTGGTAAAACGTTTGAAATGATTATATGTTCCTTAATAATTTGTGTTTCATCTAATATCATTTTAATTGAACTTTCCTATTTTTCTGAACCTTTCTTTTGAACTGTGGATCTTGAATATCATTTTGAATTTCACTCCAGATCATGTTGGCCATTTGGACATTATTTAAATATGCACAAAGTAAAATTATAAACTTATGATATTTATTGTTTATCCTGTTTCTTCTATTCATCATTTATATCATTGTTGTTATTTTAATAATCATAATCAAGTTGTTGTGGATATCTGTGGCTTGGGGCACAGATAATAGGATAAAGGCGATATAATGGTGATGTGTCTTTTATGACACGTGGTAAAGTTCTTTTTGGCCTGGGACAAAGATGAACTGTTGTTTGGTATGATTATGACTAAAGGCTGAAAACTGGTATAATCATGACTGTTGGTGTTATATTGAATATCTTTAGCCCAGTGCAAAGATGAACTGTTAACTTGCATGATTATGACCAGAAACTGTGAAATTGTATTATCATGGCTAGCGATGTTTCAGATGATAAAAGTTGATGATGTTTTTTTTTAAAAAGAGAAGCGAGTGGACATCATGGTCCGTATGATTTTCCTAATGGTTGTTATTATACTGTATTTATTGATCTGAACTTTGTTTAAGAACTTAACTGCAGTTATTGAATTAAAACTTGTTGTTTAAATTATTTTATCAAAAACTCAACTGTTAAATGTTAACGATAATTTATTTGTCATTATCTTAGTCATGATATTCTTTACTGGGCTATTTGAGCTCACATTTTGCTTTTGTTCCATTATTTTTCAACAGGAGATAAGAGTAGCTGGGTCTAGTCGGGGAATGGAGTGAAGGTCCGAGTTGTAGCTGTATTAGTCTTCATAAATTATAAAATAGTGTGACAATAATAATGAAGACTTAGTTGTGTATTATTTGAATACTGTATTGTGCTACGTTATACGTTGTATTGTAATAGTTGTTGTGTATTTTGACAACTCAAGTTTGGGCTGTGTGGGCCCAGATTTGGGGGTGTCACATTAATCATTTTACCAAAAGAAGAAATGAAATATACAATCAAAATCACTTCCAAGAAAATAAAAAATGAACGAAGGACCACTAAACAAAGAGTTAAAATACAATCAATTAAGTCAGCTCCTCCACAAAATACAGTTTCAAAATAAGAATCAACAATCCCCATTCTTTTGAATGTCTCGCAGTTTGACACAAATTATAAGATGCCAGGTATATGTAACAATGTAAGTGTGTAACATATACACAGGGCCAAGGTACAATATCAAGCCAAACCAGAGGTCTAGAATCGTAAAATTTCATGAATCTGACAAGAACTAACACTAATTAAAAGCAAATAATGGAAAGTTCCAATACCAATTCAAGGACTAAAATATGGATCCAAGAATGTAACTAGATAGGCTTCACATAATTTTTATAAATAAAGATATATTTTTATTACAACTTTGAATGACTCATGATTCATGAACTGATGAACCCTAGACTTTTGAGAGAAACAGAGACTACAAGTCTACAATACGTCAATACCTTCGACTTCAAGCTCGAGGTGTTCACTGTTCACTGTTCACTTCGTGACTCGTGAGAGAAGAGATCTAAGACTTGAGAGTTGAGAGGCACACAGAGCGCGCCGAAGGAGGAAATCGCAGAGACTAGAGAGGCCGTAGGTGGAGCTGTGGAGGTTGGAGTGGGGGAGAGGCTGTGTCGGAGCAGAGTCAAGGTAGGGGTTTGGCTGTGGCTGTTGCCTGTCGGCTACTCGGTTGAGACTTTGGGAGAGTGAAAGACTAAGAGTGATAGAGAGAGTATGAGTTGTGAGTTATTTTTTTTTTTAATCTATTCGGTTTATCAGTGTAAGACAATAAGAGTAAAGTAAGTAACTTTAAGATTAATTTTTTTTTAAAATCTATTCGGTTAACCGAATACAAAATTTTAATAACCGTATTTATATCCGAATACTGAAATATTAAAACGGTTATTACCAAATTAGAGAAAATAACTGAATAACCGAAATAATTCGGTTAAAAAATTTCGGTTATGTTCAGTTATTTGATTTTATCCGTTTTTTGCTCAGTCCTACCGTTGAGGTAGCAACCATGTGGAGAGGAATGACGACCACCAACATCTGAGGAGTGCAAACTTAATTTTGATGCCGCAATTTTTTTGGATTTAGAAAAAATTGGACATGGTGCAATTATTCGCAATGATAAGGAAGACTTTATGATTGTGATGACTGATAGTGGACCAATGGTGTTCAACAGTGAAGAAGCTGAGTTACTTGCGTGTCGTAAAGCTCATTTATGATTAAATTGATCATTTTTAAATCAATAGATCATATTTTTATTCTTTTAAATATATCGAGTATTTATTTAAATATGTATTAACTGAGTATGTATCGATTCATGATCAAGAATTCAAGTAGCTTGATTTTTAAACAAGTCTATTATAATCTTACTCAAACTCTAATAATTTTTATTTTAAAAATTATATAATTAACAAATTTAAATATTTTTAAAATTTCTTAAAATTGAGTCGAACCTTTTAGTTGGATTTACAAACGTTATATACCAAGGTGTCGCGTGGAGAAGGTAGTCAAACTGTAGTGCGTGACAGTTTTTAAGTAGGGTTGGATTTGGGCCACATGAGTCCCGAGTGACGAAGAAATAGGGACAAGCGCAAATTGGGGCGCCATTTCAGCCAACAATCTCTCTTTCATAAGTTATGGAAACTGTAAGAATACATGCTGTTTCTTCATCCTCTTTTTATTTTCTTGTCGACAAACTGAACAAGTTAGGTAGCTACCCCAGCTTTTCTCCATCTAATGTATGCGGGTTCCAGCTATATCCAGTAATTCGGGTTCCAGCTATATCCAGTAATCCACCAATTTTATTTTCTTGTTCGATCATGTTATAAAAATAGTTTCATTTGCAATTTTTTGTAGACTTTAAAAGAATGGCAAAAAGGTGTATTATCCATTAGGGTTGTCTGCGTTTCAAGTCACTAAATATTAAAAAAATAAAATTAACACACTGAAGTTTTAAAATTTATTAATTAGATTATTTCGTCTAATTTCTGAGAGAGACAGAAGTTAATTAATTATCTACATAATATTTTTATAAAAATAAAAAATTCAAGAAAATGTCATGAAAAATAAAGTTGACTTAAAAAAATAAAAAACTAAGTTAGGTCCCTATTTTTTTAAAAAAAATTTTAAATTCAGGCCAAACTTGACTTCCTTTTTCTCTTTTTCTCTTTTTCTCTCCTCTCTTTTATTATTCTCTTCGTCTTCTTCATTCAACTTAGGGTGATTTTTTGTTGGTAAAACATATGATTTGCCTATTAAAATTGGTATGTATTACTTAATACACCACTGAACATTTATTTTTACAAATTATCACATTAAACTAATTAAAAAAAAATTTAGACCATTCCGTCAAATTAGATGGATAGAAGTTAACTTTTTTCTATGTGACTTTTTTTAAAAAAATAAAAAATAACAGGGAAATGATATGGCAAAATGACATGGATAATTATAAAAAACTACAAAATAAAATTAAAATTAATTTTAAAAATACAAATAAAATAAAAATAATCTTCAAAAAATTGAAATAATAATATAAAATTCAAAACAAAATTTATTTATTTTTTAAAAAAATAAACTTGAAATAAACTTGAAAATTACAACAAAAAATTTAAAACAGAATAATTAAATTTAAAAAGTTCAAATTAAATTCAAACGAACTTGAAAAATTACAATAAAAAATTTAAAAAGATAATAATAAAATTTTGAAAATATAAAATAAATTTAAAAATTAAATTATTAAAAAGACTTAATAAAATTGAAAATTAAAATAATTTTTTTAAAAATGATTTTTTTTTAAAAATACAAAATAAAATTAAATAAATAAATAAACAAAAAAATTGAAAAATTAAAATAAACTTGAAAAATTATAATATAAAATTCAAAAAAAAAATAATTTTAAATCAAATAAAATAAAAATAATTTGGAAATTATAACAAAAAATTTAAAACAAAATAATAAAATTTATAAAATACAAATTAAATTAAAATGAACTTGAAAAATTACAATACAAAAATTAAAATTTAAATAATAAAATATTGAAATAAAAAATATTTTTTTTGAAAATATAAAATATATTATTAAAAGTACTTCATGAAATTAAAATAAATTTGAAAATTACAATAATTTTTTAAAAAAAAAGATAAATTTTTTTAAATAAAAAATAAATAAATAATACAAAATAAAAAATTAATTTTCAATTTTTTTAAATTTTAAATGTTTTTTTATTTAACTTTAAATTTTGTATTGTAATTTTTCATGTTAATTTTAATTTAATTTGTATTTTTAAAATTTTATTATTTTGTTTGATTTTTTATTTTATAATTTCCAATTTATTTTAATTTTATTTGATTAAAAAAATGATTATATTTTTTTGAATTTTATATTATAATTTTTCAAGTTTATTTTAATTTTATTTTGTATTTTAAACACTTTATCATTTTTTATTTTAGTTTTCAATTTTATTAATTCTTTTGAATAATTTAATTTTTAAATTTATTTTATATTTTCAAAATTTTATTATTTTATATTAAAAAAATTTATTGTAATTTTTGTAGTTCATTTCAATTTAATTTGTATTTTTTAAAATTTATTAATTTGTTTTTTTATTTTTTGTTGTAGTTTTCAAGTTTATTTGTCTTAAAAGAAAATTATTTTGTTTTT
This sequence comes from Hedera helix, assembly GCA_947179155.2. Taxonomy (NCBI): domain Eukaryota; kingdom Viridiplantae; phylum Streptophyta; class Magnoliopsida; order Apiales; family Araliaceae; genus Hedera; species Hedera helix. The sequence continues at coordinate 40,025,030 of OX359278.1, forward strand.
TATTCGATATTATTATTTTTCAATTTTATTTGAATTTTTTCAAGATTATTTTAATTTAATTTGTCTTTTTAAAAATTAATTTTTTTAAAAAAAAAAAATTCAAGTCATTTTGGGTCATCTTTTATTTTTTTTCTTAAAAAGTCACATAAGAAAAACGTTAATTTTTATCGATATAATTTGACATAATGACCCAATTATTTTTTTAATTAATTTAATATAATAATCTATAAAATTAAAAAATTAATAATATATTAAATAAAACGTACTAATTTCAATCGACAAATTATATGTTTTGTTATTTTTTTTTTCCCATTCCTTCAATCCCTGTATAACACCATCAATTGAAAGGTTTAAACTTTCCATTACTTCAATCCCCAGAACCCTTCCTATTTTCGAATTTCTCGTCCCAATTTCGATGCATATTTCTTTTGCAGGTTAAAAATTGGTGCGGTAGAGTCATAATTTCATCATCAATGGCTTCTCCAACTACACCAAATTAGTTCACAAATAAATTCTATCCGAGTACCAGAAGATGAAGAGAAGAATGAAATCCACAGGTAGGAACTTGGATCTGAAATGAGTCCAAGATTACTTTTTAAAAAATTGGGGAAAACCAAGGGGTTGTGGTGTTGTGTTGCTCGCCAGCAGCAGGGGTATGTAATTGTATACATTTAGCTGCTCTTTCTTCTGTTAGAAATTCCAAGCCCCTATTGTTCGTCTATTATACCATAACCATTTGAAGAAAGAAAGAAAAAGAAAAAGATCTAAAACCAAATACACATGGAATTGAAATATTATTTTGTACAAGATGAACCTTGTTTTGGTTGAATCTGGGTTGGGGAATTACTCAGATATGATCGTTTTTTAATGGGTTTGATAGATCTAAAAGGGCTTATTTAAATGGGTTTAGAATTTGAGTTTCAAATTGAGAAGAGAAAATGAAATGGTTCTTCTCTGATTTTGTACTTTTAGACGGAGAAAATGAAATGAATTTAAAATTAATAAAATTTAAATATTTATTTTTAAATAACAAATACCACCTCATATGTCATAAACTACCTCATATGCCAACTTAGACATATCAGTATTTATTTATTTATTTTTTTTTTTTTTTGAAAAGCCACGTAAAAAAATTGGAGAAGAATTTTAACGCCCGTCCCAAAAATTAGACGGAATGACGTAATTAAAAGCTTTTAAAAAGTTTAATGAACTAATTTTATTTTTAAAATTTAGCGATTAAATACTGAAAATCGAAAATCCCAGTGAATATTACCCCCTTTTTGCCCTTTAAGAATATAGATAGTAGACATTGTGCGTATCAACCATAACAGTATTGTAGTAATATGTTAAGTATCCCACTGGAAGAGTACATTCGCAAGAATTTTTTAAAAAGGAATTGACGGGACCCGCAGAAGCGGCTGATAGTTCATGTGAGTTAATTCGTTAAATGAAGCAAAAACGATTGTTCAAAAAAAATAAAAAATAAAAAATAAACGCAATCAGTTCGCAAGCTTACAATGTATTCCTAGCATTTCATTGTGTATTAAATAGAAAAAAGGCTTCAATGTGGCTGCAGGTGTCAGTACCAAAGATCTATCTGGAATTCCTGTTGGAAAAATTCTCAAAAAAATAATTTTAAAAATTTAATAAAATATGATTATTTTTATAATTTTATATAAAATAATAATTATATATAAATCATGTATTTATAATATGAATTATTAAATAGTGCTTGGTTAGATTAACATATTTGAATTTTTGAATATCATCAAGATCTTTTTTATGACTTTATGCTGAATCTAATACTTATTTATATATTATTTTTTAATAATAATATACTAAATAAATATTAATTACAATTAATTCTACTAAATAATTGTAATTGTATTTCAGTCCAGAAATTAATTAAAATAAATCATTTACTAATAAAATGTAAATATTTTCTCTATAAATGTACATAAATATTTCAGAATTAAATATAATCCCAATATATTTAAACTAATTTCATAATTTATCTTCATTTGATCATAAATTGATTTAACAATTAAATCAATCCTTTTAATAATAAATATTAAAAGACTTGGTCAAAATTCTATGATCAATAATAAATTATCTTATGAAAAATCTTATAGATGTTTTGAGAATAATAATGTTCCTGATATTTATTAAATATATTAATTAACATTCCGAGGGTATTAATTAACACAACATAATTTCTCTCGTTGGAATATTAAATTAATATATATAACAATATTAACTCCATTATTATTTCAAAATTAAGAAACATTCACAAATTTGTATTTATGTGAAAATATTTTATAAATAAAATATTATCACATGATCCGTTTAATGCATACCGTTAATGCACTAGTACTTTAATTAGAAATCCAACTTTCATGATCAAGATAAATCAACTCTATTAAAGCATTATAATGCACATGATAATATCTCCAAATTATCATAAGTTTTAAACCATTATATCTTTATTTATATATATCACATATGATTTATATCTTTTGTGTATAATATTTATTTATACACATAAATCATAATATATATAAATTTGGAGATTTATATAAATAAAATAAATAATTATTTAATGAATGATAGATGATGTATTTTTATTAATAAATAAATAAATAGAGTTTTTATAGAAAAAATCGAATAGTTTCTGCATCAAAACATAAACACCGTACGAGTTCAAGACTACAAGTTGTTGCGGTTCAAAAGCCAAATCAAATATTTGCTTATTTGTCTGAGATCGACAAACTTTTGCATACCAGCACAGTTAATTGCATAGAAAGGAGTAATTCAATTTTTTTTTTCTTTCGTTCAAAACATCCCATTAATATACATAATATAATTTATTCCTGTTTTATTTTTATTTTTGATAGTATAACCCATTTCAAGATTCTCCAAACAAAAACATACTCTCCATTAAAGGATTGTGTTTGTTTTCTATTTTTTTTTTTCTGAACAAGCCCTTTTGTTTCTGTCGCTAAGAGTAGCGGCAACATCAAAAAAATTTCTCTTTTTGCCTTTAGAAAAACTAGTGGCAAGATCAAAATAATTTTTTGCTCTCGTCGCTAGTGGCGACGCCAATTTTTTTCCTACTCTGACCGTTAAAAAGACTAGGGGCCAAGACACCAGGAGCTAATTATGTAATTTCTCGTGCCGCTAAAAGAACTAACATGTAAAAAATTATTCATATTTTATATTAGATCTTCATACGAAAAGTGTAAGATCAATTTGCTGTAATAGTGTATATACTAACCATTTGTTATGGATCATTCCCTATATATATATAATTATTAATTAAGTCATTTTTATGCTGTTATTAATAAAATGATTATAATTATTTTTATGTGACCTAAAAAAAGGAGAAATGGAATTTTTTTAAGCGGTGGGAGAACTGCTATATATATTCTTCCTATTAAGTTCAAAAAATAACAGAATGCAGTTAGTTTATACATGTAGTTTTATGTGTCAGACTTGAAGTCCCATGAGCAATACATACGGGTGTCATACGAATAATTGAAGAAAAAGAAACATGCTTGGCCTTCTTTTTGAGGTCAAGTTTTGTCAATACTCTGATGAACCGTATTACAACTTTTGGAGATGGAGTAGTATGTCATTCTTTATTTAGTTTTTGTTCATTAACAATAATTATACATTCTTTATTTTCTGCAATGAAAGTTATTTCTTAACGAGCATTGATGCACGTAACCAAAATTCATGTATTTCTGATCACATGGATTGATGTGGTAGATCTGAATATGAAGAATTCACCATTTTGCTTTTCTATTTTAAAACTTACCAATAATATAATAGAGATAAAAGAATCTTATAAAAATTAATTTATAAAATAATATGACAAAATGTATTTAGTTGCTGATCCACCATATATAGGTGAGTTTAATGATAATAATTAATCATAGAAGTCATATAATTTTGTATTGTTTTGTTATAATCATTCTTTTGTCACCAAAACTGTATTAATTATAATATGGTGCCACATTAATCATACAACCAATTAAGTTACAATACAAAAGTCCAAATACATATTATTTTTGTTGTTAAATTTATATAATGCTATGAAAGTAGAAATAGCATGACAAAATTAAAGGTTCTATAGAAGTCGCTTTGGCCGAGTGGTTAAGGCGTGTGCCTGCTAAGTACATGGGGTTTCCCCGCGAGAGTTCGAATCTCTCAGGCGACGGTTATTTTTATTTTTCCATCATCTTTTTTCTACATAGCACTAATGCTTAAGAACTTTAAACATCTACATCTCCAAAAATGTCCATGCTTCTTACAAAATTTCTCAGCATATTTTATTTAATTATCATTAGTTTAATTTATCGCTATGTATTCTTAAAGAACTCATAATATTTTTTTGTTTGACAAACCCTGAAAACAACATCAGGAAGATTCATTTATTTAATAAGAAATATATGAATTACTTGTATGATAAAATTGAAGGATATCTATGTTAGAATCTATCTATAGATATATCTATTTTACAACTTTCTTTCTTAAAACGCAAGTTTAAACGTCGTTAGATGAATAAAACTAAAAAACGAGTGTTGGAGGAAGGGGGATTCACATGTTGATTTTATTTATCTAACGACATTTGAACTTGCGTTTCGAGAAGGAGGATGTAAAATAGATGTATTTATAGATTTATGTATCTACACTATTCAAAAATGAAATTTGAATTACAAACTTTCTTAAAAACATATTACATTTTTGGGCTCTTTACATAAATATACAACAATTAGTAAACAATTACAAAAATAGTGCACAAATAAAATAATTACAAAATAAGTGCAATATGGACAAAATAATTACAAAACATATTGCCTTCATTTCTCTCCCCTACTTTGCCTCCACTTTCTCTGATTATTTCTCCTTCCTTTCTCTCTCTTCAAATTCTAAACCACTTCATGTGGGGTTCTCATCAATGGCCGAAACCTCATCGCAGCAACCACCATCACCGTCATCGCAAGCCCAATCGGCTATCATATCCGATTTTGATCGGGTGTAAGCAAACCATAATCTGAATCTGGATCTTGATCTTGATCTTGAAATCTCATTATACTTGGAGGTTGGGGATGGAGGTGAAGGCGATGGTGGTGGATGAGAGACGAGACTAGTGTTTTGTTACTTAGATTTATTGCACGAAAAAATTAGTTACTACACATTTAGGAATTGGTTACCTCCATACTAGTGTTTGGTTACCTCCAGAAACCTGCAGATTGTGTTTTAAAAACAGAGCACCGTTTTGGAAACCTGCTGATTGTGTTTTGGTTACCTTGGTATGAATGTTTGGTTACCTTGATATGAAGGTTTGGTTACCAACTGCATTATGAAATTCACATTAACAAACTCACATTAACAAAGACAAAATAAAAGGAGGAAGAAGACTAGTATTTGGTTACCTAGATTTACCAAACGAAAAAACTAGTTACTACACATTCAGGAATTGGTTACCTCTATACTAGTGTTTGGTTACTTCTATTCTATTGTTTGGTTACCTAAATTTACTGAACAAAAAAATTAGTTACTACACATTAAGAAAATATGGCTCAGAATTTTCGGCAAGGAGGAGGTGTGGACGTGGAGAAGATGCAATTCAAACCCATCTCTCTCCCTCTCTCTTATTTGCATGTGTGAAAGAAACGAATCAGAATTGACAGAGACGTGAGAAGAAAACCCAAAAAAAGAAGTTAAAATTTATTGCAGATGAAGAAGAAGATGACGAGGAGAGGAGGAAGAAGAAGAAATGGAGGAGAGAGAAAGTGAGCAAACACTTCCACTTCCACGCCACACTTCCACGCCACTAACTATGAAGGAGAGAGAAGATGGAGAAGATAAAATGGAGGACAGAGAAAGGAATAAAAATCATTTAATTTGATTTTTGAATTTTGAAACAAACTACCCATTAAATCACCTAACTAAATTAAATGAATAAAAATGCACTAGTTTATAAATTAAATATTGAAGATGCACTAATTTTGTAAATATTTTATGTATGCATTTTTGTTGTAATATTTTAAAAAAATATATTGGTAAATGTAAATCTCCCTACATTTTTTGATAACTGAGAAAAAGTTCATTCGTTAAACAGGATATATCCCAAAGATAGAACACAGGGAGTAATTTTGAATTACGAACCCAATAATACAAAGGCTTTATTATTGAGTTGAGATGATGACTTGAACCCAATACAGCCTAAATTTTTGGGCCCAGATCAGACTAGAAGATTTGAAACCATCTGATCAGTTGAGCTGATAAAGAAGCCCTAGATATATACTATCTCCTCCTAAAAATGAGGAGTCCATCTTTCCAAATTTATAAACGCGGAGAATTTAAATTTCCTAAAATCTGAGTTTTTAAGCCCTTCAAAATTTTGGCAAATTTGTTGCATGGATTAAGTTGGAAGTTACCTGATCATAATATGACGATTGAAGAGCCAAGTATGGATGAAGTACTTTATTTACTACAGTAATATTTTTGTACTGCACGCAATTATCTATAATTTTTATATACTTTATATTTTGCTGACAATGGGATAAATTGTTCGCATAAAAAAAACAAATAAAATAGCATATAAAATATGATAGCATTACACACAGATATTAAAATATACACCTTTTTACCTATGATTTAAGTGTGCTATATGGTTATAAACTACTCTCTCCATGATTTAGGTGTGCTATATGGCTATAAACTAGTAAATTTTATCTCTCGTAAGATTATCCTTCCATCTTTAATGTTTCTTTATCTTTCTAATTATATTGAAAAAAATAATAATTCTATTAGGACACTTATTCACCAGTAAGTTAAAGGTAATTTATCAATGTTGGAGCTTTAATTGAGGACGAGGAAGAGGAGATGAAGAGTTCCGTAAATGATTTGAATCCTAAGCAACCATTCAGATTTCAATCAACACAAATCATGCGGGCTGAGTGGTCGAACTAAAACTCGGAGGATGATCCAAACTCGTCCGGGTGGAACAGGACGAAAAAAATGTTTCTTCGTTGATTTAGTATTTTATATTGATTGATTTGAAAAAATAACAAAATTTTAGACAATGTTGAGAGAAACTATTTCATGCTCTTAGAATATGATAAATAATATATTTCTTCCCTCATATACATGCGAGAGAAGAAACACTATTCACCATACTTAAAAAATATAGAATAATTTCTCCGATGCTGGGCCATGTTTGGTATAGATATCCGGGTGGCAAAATGCTATCAAATATGGACCAGTACGCAACTTCTATCACATTGGGTGACAAAAATGCTATCAATGTGACTCTCATGCAGGCATGTGGTACGAACCAAAAGTCGGAGAACGCCTCCCACTTACCATACAAGAATAAATAAAAAATTAATGTCTGGAACACCTTCCACTTGCCATATAAGAATATAAAAAATGGCTGATGACAAAATTATCCCTCTAAATTTGGGCGAATTTTAATTCGTACTTTAAAATTTAGGAATCGAAAATTAATAATTTAAAGCATTTTAAAACAATAATTTTGTTTCTTTTGGTCGATACGATAAATTTTAATTGAAAATTCACATATGTCTATTGCATGTGTACTTTCATACGCCTTGAAAGTACAATATAAAATTAAGAATTACCCCGTGAACAATAATTGTTTTTTATTTTGTTGTTAAGTAGTTTTTAAGGCTTGTTCGGGAATTACTAATCTTTTTGACATAAAGTTAAAATTTTAGTAGATTTTATAAGTTATAATTTTAGTAAAATTATAAGTAAAGTGTTTGACATTATTTTTACTTATAAGTCGGGAATTAAAAATAGTAGTTGTAAATGTATTCGACTAATAATGACTTATAAGTTAAAATAAAATGTAAATATTACTAAAATGTCCTTCAATAAAAAAAACATTAGAAAAATAAAAGAGGGCATTTCTATCAATTCATAGTCGTTGATCAATTTAAAAAAAATGACTTATAAGTCATTTTTTTAAGCCATACTTATTTTTTTTAATTTTTTTTAACTTATAAGTAAAAAAAAAAAATTGATCCTGGACAATTTTTTGGCTTACCTACTTATAAGTTAGATTGATCAACTTATAAGTAGCTCCCGAACATGCACTTAGACTCTCTTCAAATGACTTACTAGCAGATTAACTTTTTTTTGATTGTAGAGTAAAGTTTTTCGAACGCTTGAACTTTCGGCGCTTAATTGTTGACTTATCATTATTTTCAGTGTTGTAGCAGTAATCCTTTTATATACTCTCATTGGGATTTCTCTGTTAGAATGTTACCGTTGCTCCAATTTGTCTATAGCACTTGCTCCTTTGACTTTAAATGGTTGTCTGCTAGATCGCATGTTGTTGCTTTTGATTGTACTATATTTGGTGCAATAATGACGCGTATCTTTGTCTTTGCATATAAACTGTTGGATAAAACTGCATTCTCTCTTATCCTTGTCCCTAACACGCTTGAAGATCAAATTTAAGGAGTATGTGTTAAGGTTTATGATCATTATCATAGACCTTTCATTGTCATGTCAAGATTCTGCACTTTACGATTTTTGATTGAACTATCCTTGAATCGTAGAATTGATCATTAGAGAAGCTTTGCTTATTCTGCGATCTTAGAGTGACTTTGACTTGTGCTCAACAAAATGTCAATCAATCTTGAACAACTTCAACTATTACAAGGATGACATATGTATACTCTACGATTTGAATTAACATAATAAATTTGATCTGAACTAAATCTTTTTACATAAAAATTAAAACTTTCATAAGAATTTTACAAACTCTTTTTGTTTTTACAAATATACATTAATAATATTATCATCAACAAATCAGATCTAACACATTTCACAACTGGGGGAAAGGGGATTTGCACTTGTGCTCTCTGCTGGCGACATCATCCGGGCTATGCCTCAACGGACATTTTGATTTTGTTTAACTATTTATAAAAAAGAAAATGAACCGTACATGATATTTTATTTTGGTTGTTAATTAATTAGTTTTAGTTGTTGAGTTAGATTGTAATTAAAGTGAATTAAATTCTTAAATTTATATTTTATTTAGTTAATTAGTTCTTAATTATATTTATTTTGTTTTATACGTTTAAAAGAAGCAACTATACGATTAAAAGTACATACATGTTTTTTTTTTCTTTTTCTATTCTAATTAGTAAAAGTACTATTTAAATTTATAAAAAATAAATTTTTTTAGGTCAATTGTTTTCTTTTCTATCTAGATTAGTATAAGTATTATCCAAATTTATAATAATTAAATACTATCCAAGTTTATTATATAATAGATTTAATAACTATTTAAAATTTATTTATAACAATTAAATATTACTCAAATTGTGATGCAACATCCATATAGAGGAACTCATGAAAAAGAATATTTAAAGAGAATTCCCTTTTCTATCCGGCATATTATATTATCAATGTCGGAGCTTTAATTGTGCAGGAAGATGAAGAAGAAGAGGAGATGAAGACTTCCGTAAATGATTTGAATCCCAAGCAACCGTTCAGATTTCAATCAACACAAATCACTCGAGCTGAGTAGACGAACGAAAACTCGGACAATGTTCGAAACTCGTCCAAGCGGAACAGGACGAAAAACTCATATTCATCGATTTAGTATTTTATATAAAAAAATTTAGATTTTTTTTTTATCCGTATATAAAATAAATGAGTGTGTCTCACTTATTTGAGTTAAATATAAAATAAAGTGGAGTCACACTTATTTGTATTATATGTAAATAAAAAAAATAAGTAAAATAAATAAATAAATATAAAATGACTCATTTTATATTGATTGATTTGAAAATAAAATAAAAATTTCCATGTTTGGTATAGATATCAGGTGGCAAAATGCTATCGAATGTCGGCCAATACCTATTATCACATACTATCAATGTGACTCTCAAGCAGCCATGTGGCACGAACCAAAAAGTCGGAGAACGCCACCCACTTATCATACAGAAAATATTTTTTACTTAAATTAGTATAAATATTATATAAATTAATAATAATTAAATATATATTATTCAAATTTATAACGTGTTTAAAAAAATAATTAATTTTTAATTAAAAAATAACTTTTGAGAGAATTTTTGTTTTTAATTTTACCAATTTTATTTCAACATATTTTCTCGTAATTTCATGTAAGATAATATATCTTAAAATTTTTATGTAGGATTATTCTATTATTATACTTTTATGAAGATATTAGGATATCAAAAAAAAAAATTATTCTAAACATATGTCGCAATCTATTATATTAATATCAGTCGTGAATTTTATTATTAAATTAATGTTTTAACTAAATTAAATTCATTAAAACTTGAAATTTAATTTACCAAATCAAATGGTTAATTGTATTAATAATATGTGATTTTTTTAAAATATAATAATTATAAAATTAGTTAAAAATTACAGTAGATTCATTACTAACTAATTTTAATAATTAAATTAAAAGTTATTAAAACTTGAATTTCATACTTATATTCATATTAGATACTAGCAAAATTTGTTAATATAAATATTAATACAAAATTCAAACACAAACTAAAATAACATTTAAATTAAATTAATAATTATTTGTTCATAATTCTAACTAAATAAATATGCATTTTATTCAAGTGTTTAGCTTAATAATTGATCAGAGGAACCTATAATATATAATTCAAATATTTATATTTAAATAAATATGTAATAATTTAGTAACTATAAATTATCTTCTTTAAATTCTAATTAAATATTTATATTTAATAATATAATAAATTATTATCAATATCGTTTGTACTTCACAGCAAGCTTGTGTGATCGAAAGTAATTAAACACAGTCGAGGTTTATAAAAATGCGCGTATGACCAGCACACATTCTCCAATCAAAATTGACCGGAGGAAAGAACACAATTATTGAAGTATTTAAAATGCGTTGAGGTATTTGATATACAAATTCAAATTCGTCCAAGGGACAATTTTATTATTGATATATATATATATATATATATATATATATATATATATATACACTCCTAATATTAATTACACTTATATTATAGAGATAGCGTATAAAAGTATTATCTTATAAAACCTCTAAAAATTTAAATAAAAATATTACTTTTACTCTCAGCTCAATCTTTTTAAAGATTTGGTTCGGTAAATATATATATATATATATATATATATATATGTCTTTTCTAACGATTCATTGTACTAAAAAAAATAAAAATGATTCACTGTGAAGTAATATTTTTTTTCTTTCTAAGCATCCATAATTATCTTCTCTCTCTTTTCTAAAGGCCTTAGTACTCCATCTATTTTATAAAAAGAGTTCACATTTTAATAATCAGAATATAAAATGACATATTGTGTTTATTAATATAATTTTATTATCATAGAAACATACTAAACTAATAATTTATAGAAGACATGGAGTATTATTTTCCCCCCTTAATTTATAGATTTAAAATAATGGATAATTTATTAGTTCTAAAAATAAGAAGAATTTATTACTTCTAAGAAAAAGAAAAATAAGAAGAATTTTTACTATCTTGAAGTTCTAGGAGAGAGAACAGTTAGTAAAGTTCACGTTAAAGAAGAAAGAAAAAAAATTACTAAATCAAATCTTTAATAGATAGAGCTGGGAAGAGAGAAAAAGAGTAATTTAAATAAAAGTAATATCTTTTATTTACTTTTTAATTAATATTAGGGGTATTTTAAGTCTAATGAAAGAGATTGCATATATATATATATATAACAAGTATTGTTATAGCAACTAAATATAAGGGGGCAAAATAATTATGAAAATTCTTGTCTCTAGCGACAGGTCAAATTTATTTATTTTTTACACTTGCCGCTAGATACATACATACATACATACATAATTTCTCTTTTAATAATATTATACGTTATTCAATTATGCTGATATGTATATCTTTCAAATTAATTTCTTAACTGTAACGCGCTTGTGATAAATTAAATTAAGTTTTTTGAGTCCAAAAATTAAGTTGAGGGAATACTCAAAATTCAAAAAGTATCACAATTTAAGTGACATTGAATTTCACTATTTTTTAATTAAATTAAATAAGTCAATTTATGTGACCTAAGCTCAAATAAAAAAATGTCACAATTTAAGTGAGCCTCAGGTTCACTGTTTTTGTGATTAAAGTAGATAATTCATATTAAGTGACTAAATAATAAACAAACTAATAAATAATTGCAAACAAACTACGACAATCAGCAAAGTCGGAGAACGCCACCCACTTATCACACAAAAAATATTTTTTATTTAAATCAGTATAAGTATTATATAAATTAATAATAATTAAATATATATTATTTAAATTTTATAACGTGTTTAAAAAAATAATTAATTTTTAATTGAAAAAGTAACTTTCGAGAGAATTTTTGTTTTTAATTTTATCAATTTTATTATAAAAAAATTTCTCACAATTTCATGTAAGATAATATATCTTAAAATTTTTATGTAGGATTATTCTATTATTATACTTTTATGAAGATATTAAAATATCAAAAAAAAAAAATCTTAACATATCTTGCAATCTATTATATTAATATCAGTCGTGAATTTTATTATTATATTAATATTCTAACTAAATTAAATTCATTAAAACTTAAAATTTAATTTACTAAATCAAATGGTTAATTGTATTAATGATATGTGAATTTTTTTAAAACATAATAATTGTAAAATTAGTTGAAAATTATAATAGATTCATTACTAACTAATTGTAATAATTAAATTAAAAGTTATTAAAACTTGAATTTCATACTTATATTCAGATTAGATACTAGCAAATTTTGCTAGTATAAATATTAATACAAAATTTAAATAGAAACTAAAATAATATTAAAATTAAATTAATAATTATTTGTTCATAATTCTAATTAAATAAATATGCATTTTGTTCAAGTGTTTAGCTTAATAATTGATCAGAAGAACCTATAATATATGATTTAAATATTTATATTTAAATAAATATTTAACAATTTAGTAACTACAAATTATCTTCTCAAAATTCTAATTAAATATTTTTATTTAATAATATAATAAATTATTATCAATGTCCCTTGTACTTTACACGGAGTTGGTGTAACGTCTCCAAATCCGAGTCCTTTAAACCTCGGGTCTGATACATCACGATACAACAACTGTATTCACATTTACAATACTCAACCACAGTATAATTAACAAAATCTCGTTTTGATACCAATAAAAACAAACATTTCTTTTTATTTTAGAATTCGCAACATTTACTATAGGTTATTACATTTGTAGATTATCTTGATCTATCATATTCGTCTCATAATATATACAATATGTTTCATTTCGTTACATTGATTGAGAGTATTCATGAACTCATACTCTAGAACTAGCTATTTCTTATACAATATGTTTTGACTATATATCTAGTAAATATAACATCAACACTCCTATAGTGTTGTTAGAGGCTACGCAAACAAGTCCTTCTAAAGTTTAGCAATACCCGATATAATTATTTCTAAAGGTTTGCGTCAGTACATGAGTTTATTTCTAATGCAGGAATTTTTCAGCATTAGCTCAGACTGCAAGTACTTTGATTTAACATTCATTCCTCCAATCACTGTCTTTATCGGAAGCTTTAAAGTTCGTAATATAACTGCACTGTATATTTAAAGCAAGAGTGAACAACTATGTTGCTCAACAAGTTTAACAGATATTCACGTAACAAGTAATTCACATACTGAGCATACTTTACATTCTTTATGTATTGTCTTTTTACATGCATGATGCTTATCAAATCTTAATTATATTTATGCTCCATGCTTATCACGCTTACATTTATTCATGTGTCATAACGATAATTCATAATGTTCACATAGGACATCTTACTTCAATCATCAAATAAATAACAACAGCAGTTATCAAAAGATTAATACAAATTTACATAATTTCATGTATTATAGAAGATTTGCACGTAATACATACGATAGAGTCTGAAAAACTTGTCTGATTCGCTTATACGATTTACCCTCGTTTACGTTCTTCGTACAACCTACATATGTTTATGAGATCGACATATATATTAGTCATAATAAAACTCATTATATTAGTTTACTATAACTAATTTTTAACCATTACCCTAATTTCGACATTTCAACTTTCATGCTAACTGATTTTTAAAACTTGTTTACTTCATAACTCATTCGTACTAATTTGGAATTGACTCTTCTTTGAACAGTGACCTATGTATATCATAGTCTAATTACCCCTATAGGTGCCATAAACCGCAAAATTGTCGAACTCAAAGAGTCCGTTTTAAGACATCAAACCCGAGGGCCTTCTAGTCTTAAAAACTGTTGGACCCCGACTCGCTTTAACTGTCATAACTTATTCGTTTCTTAATCTTTTTGAGTTATTCAAAAGCCCATGTGTTTGTAACTTCCTCCTCTACAACTTCTTTTCATGTCAAACCATCCAGATCCTACCTGAAGTGGACTGAAATTCACTCATAAAAATAGTATACACATTAACTTTATGCTTTCATGCTTTTATTACCAAACCCTAACATCACATGCATTGTTTGGATAGTTTATCATGCCAAATGACTTTCTAACCTTGTAATACATAACATGACTTATAAATCTTTCAAATGTTTGAAAACATAAGATCTAAATCTAAGGGTTTCATTATAACATTAACAATAAACTAGAGTTTTAAGGAAAAAAAACTTTTAAACATTTAAAAGAAGATCTTTCTCTTAGATGCTAGACGTAGTGGCCATATTCCTTCTTCTTCTTCTTCTTCTTCTTCTCATTCTACCCGAATTCTTCTTCTCATTCTACCCGAAATGGGTTCCTCCTTCCTTAGTTATCTCTCAAATGCTCTCTAGCATTTCTCTCTCTAATTCTTTTTACACTTATGTTGGTGAATGAACAAATGAACAAAATATTTACTAGCACCTTGGTCCCTTCTATTTATAGGACTTTGGTAATCATCCAAAGTTCTCTTAATCAACTAACATAGGTGAATTAAAGTCTTAATCCATGTTTACTATTGTAGTGAATGACTACTTGATTGACTTGGTGATTGACCCTATGATTGACTAGATGATTGACTACAATGAATGATTACCATCAAGATAACTTGCAAGCAACCAATTAAATAAAACACAAGGAACATAAATGCAACACTTCACCCCTACCAATTAACCAATGGATGGTTAACTCTTTACATACTTGTGACCTAAAGTTAACTAAACTTCCAATTATGGTCTAAACTCATCATATTTATATATTTATATATATCTATACTTCTCCCACCAATTAATCACAATATGATTAACTCTCTACTAGCACATAACTCATGGTGAATCTACTAACTCCACATTCGTTAATTCTCTACAACCATGTATACATATAGTCTATATATCTATATAATTCCTAGCACTTAACCCAAGCATGGTTAAATCCTTTAACCTTGTTATCCCTTAGGTTTACCAATTAATCCAATAATGGTTAATTCTCATCAAATATCTATACAATACGTATCTCTACATAAATCACCAATAACTTAACTATACTCCATCATCCTTGATTTATTGAGAATTGACCATCTTGATTTACCTTTTTAAGTGACACATTGAATAACCAAGTGATTGACACTCTTGATTGACTATAGTTGGTGAGAGTTGGTAGGGTTAGGTAAGAGTCATTAGGAGTTGGTGAACCACTTTATTCATTGAGTGAAATACAAGCTACCAAAAGCTAACACTCCACCCAAATTTCCTCTCTCTTGCTATCACATAACAAGTATACTTATACTATCATTATATATAGATTGTATATCTATATTTACACCAATAAATCAATGTTTGGTTAACTCTCTTCAAATAAGTATACATATGAGTTGTATATCTATATATTTTCACCAATATTTACATTCATCATATCTAGCTTAATTTAGGAAAAATGACTACCATGAATGACTAAAAAATGACTTCCATCAATATTAAATGTAAGCCATTTAAAATGTTGAGTATTGAATAAGCAATGTCATTCACCACACTCTACAGTTGTAGGTCCTCATCCTTTTACTAACACAATATACTTGCATTTCTTTCAACCCTTAACCCATGGTTAAAGCTTAAATTATTTTACCACATAGGATACCATTTTAACCCAATTAATTATATTTTATGACTTTCTTTCATGCTCTATATTTAAACTAATTAATTTATTAATTTTATTGTGCATTAATTTACTCATCTTCTTATTTGGCTAAAAAAACATAACTTTATGCATATATTATGTATCTATATAACCACAATCACTTTTTAATTGAATTTTATTTCCTTAATAACCTTACACATACATCATTACAAGATTTCTCACATAAACTCTTTCATTGAATAATCTTATCAAATTTTAAAGGTATTATATTACTTTATTTTTATTATACATCTAAGCATACATATTAGTTTTTTCTAGGGTTTGAATTTTCATAACCCACAATTACACATATTTAATTCCTAACGCATAACATAGGTCAAATATTTATTCATTTTCTAAACATCTCACTTCTCCAAATCTAGGTTTTAAATCTTAATCTTAAGTTAATCATTTAAGATCTTATTTCCAAGTCTTGTAAATATTCGGAATATTACATTACTCGTTAGTTATTACGCATCGGTCATTATCCAACTTTGGATTATACATTGGTTTATCCATTCTTAATTTACACATGGGTCATTATCCAATCTTAGATTACCCATTGGTTATTACGCATCGGTCATTAACTACATTTGAATTACATATTGGTTATTATCTATTCTTAGGCATTCTGGTCATTTTACACCATTTCTACATTTAACTCAAGTATGGTTATTCTTTAACTATAGTCATACATAATTCTCCCAACAAATTAACTTATATATATCTTCATGTACTTCTATAATTCTCTACAATTAATTCTAACATGATTAAGTAATATTCATAGCCACATTAAATTGTGAAAATTAATATTTTCACTCTTACTCAATATTTTTCATAATATATGCTATTCCATTATTTAATTATTTCATTTCCATTTCATATAGCTTAATTCCCATACATTTTAATTGGCCTATTAAAATGTCAAACAAGACTTGTCCATTAACTTGGTTATTTTATAACCCAAGCTTTAATTAATTTTTTTTTAATTAGACCAATTATAATCATTCTTCCTCACTTAGTCCAGCTAATTTAAATTAATTAGCTTAAATTCTTATTTTCGAATAACCTTAATTAATTTATTAGATTTTCTCTTCCTATCATCATAATCAAGTTAATCACTTAATTAATTATAATTCTTAACATTGTCACATAATGTTAATCATTTAGGTTTTATTAATTAATAACATAAGCTTAATTAATCAAAATCACTGGTACTATTATTTAAGGTCAACATTCAAATTTTAATAATTTAAATTATTTTTCATATGATTAATTTCATTAATCATTCTTCTTAACTTTTATTCTCATTCATTGGACAATTTAAATTTCTCAACTAGTTAATTTTTTATTTTGAAATTATCTTTTCTTTATTTTCTTATTTAAAGATTATCATATTCTATTATCTTATTACTTATCTAAAATTATATTTACCAACTCCGTAATTATTTGGGATACCACAGTTGGCGAGCTGGTGTGATCAAAAGTAGTTAAATACACTCGAGGTGTACAAAAATGCACACATGACCAGCACATGTTAATTTTCCAATCAAAATTGACCGGTGTCCGCCTAAAAAGAACACAATTATTGAGGTATTTGATATATAAATTCAAATTCGTCCAAACTTAGGGGGACAATTTTATCATTGATATATATATATATATATATATATATATATATATATATATATATATGTTAGGATACCACTAGTATTAGTATTTGAACATCGTGCAATTCTTTCATTAGACTTAAAATACTCCTAAAATTAATTACACTTACATTATAGAGATAGGGTATAAAAGTATTATCTTATAAAAACTCTAAAAATTTAAATAAAAATATTACTTTTACTTAAATTATCTTTACTCTCTCAGCTCAATCTTTTTAAAGATTTGGCTCGGTAAAAAAATAAAAATTCTTTCTTTTCTAATGATTCATCGTACTAAACAAAAAAAAAATGATTCACTGTGAAGTAATTTTTTTCTTTCTTTCTAAGCGTCCATAATTATCTTCTCTCTCTTTTCTAAATGCCAATAGTACTCCATCTATTTTACATAAAGAGTTCACATTTTAATACTCAGAATATAAAATCACATATTGTGTTTATTAATATAATTTTATTATCATAGAAACATACTAAACTAATAATTTATAGAAGACATGGAGTATTATTTTTTTCCCTTAATTTATAAATTTAAAATAATGGATAATTTATTAGTTCTAAAATTCCGAAGAATTTATTACTTCTAAGAAAAAGAAAAATAAGAAGAATTTTTACTATCTTGAAGTTCAACGAGAGAGAACAGTTAGTTAAAGTTACTTCACGTTAAAGAAGAAAGAAAAAAATTTACTAAATCAAATCTTTAAAATATTGAGCTGGGACGAGAGAGAAAGAGTAATTTAAATAAAAGTAATATCTTTTATTTACTTTTTAATTAATATTAGGGGTATTTTAAGTCTAATGAAAGAAATTGCACAATGTTAAGATACTAATACCAGCGGTATCCTAACAATATATATATATATATATATATATATATATATATAGGTGACGATCCATAACAAGTATTTGTTATGAACAAAAAATGAGTCAACACCATCTTATCCCTCCATTCTGAAAACCAACGGATGTGATTTAATTAGAATTACTGGTGTCCGTTAAAAATTCCAGCAAACATACTAAACACTAAACATTTAAATTGGACAATTTTATCCCTCTTATGTTCTATCTTAATTTTGACATTATTAAGAAAATAATACTTCCGCTAGAATGTCTAGCGGATGACTATCACTTTATATCCTACCCCGTACTGTTACCTCTTAAAGCTAAAGGGTTATTAAAAAAATATATCTTAATATTAATTTATGGTTTGCATGAAATTACGCCAATTATAGTAGCAAAGTTGAAATAAAAAAGGAATTAACACATTAGAAGGTCTGGAGTGTTCTACAAATATTATATAATAATATTATATTAAATAAAAAAATAAAAAAATTAATAAATTTTAAACCCTAGTTAGCGAACTTTAAATCTCAGGATTCATTAATTACGGTTTATAATTTATTAACTAGGGTTTATGATTCATTAACAAAATTTTAGGGTTCATTAACTAGGATTTAAGGTTCAATAACTAAGGTTTATGATTTATTAATTATTTAATTAATTTATTTAATATAATATTGTCTAGATTTAATATAATATTATTAAATAATATTGTCCATAGTTACCGTATATTGAGTGAAAACTTATACAAAAGTAAAGTGATATAGTAAATCCGATTTGACTGTTAATTCGTCCTAGATGTGTATGATATATGTTACCCTTTCAATTAATAGTTGTTGCCTTTGAAGGATAACAGAAGTATAAACTGATATTCATATTCTAGTATAACTAGCGGACCTATTACAATTTTTATTAATGATCGTTGCCTTAGGGGTAAAGTCGTCCAATAATTAAGTTTAGCCCGTCCACTAGAAGTACTAGCGGACGCGGAGAATTTATTTTTAATCCAGTCTGTTCGCTCTAATAACGGAGGGATAAGATGGTGTTTGTCCATTTTTTTGTCTATAACAAGTACTTACTATAGATCGCATTCTTATATATATATATATATATATATATATATATATGTATATATGGCGAGTATTGTTACAGCAATCAAATACAGACGACAAAATAATTGTAAAAGTTTTTATCGATAGAGCCTCTAGCGACATGCCAATTTTTTATTTTTTTTACACTTGCCTCTAAATACATACATACATAATTTATCTTTTAATAATATTATACGTTATTCAATTATGTGGATATCTATGTCTCTCTGATTAATTTCTTAACTGTTACGCGCTTGTGATAAATTAAATTAAGTTTTTTGAGTCCAAAAATTAAGTTGAGGGAATACTCAAAATTCAAAAAGTATCACAATTTAAGTGACACTGAATTTCACTATTTTTTAATTAAACTAAATAAGTCAATTTATGTGACCTAAGCTCAAATAAAAAAATGTCACAATTTAAGTGAACCTCAGGTTCACTGTTTTTGTGATTAAAGTAGATAATTCATATTAAATGACTAAATAATAAACAAACTAATAAATAATTGCAAACAAACTACGACAATCAGCTAAGTGAAAAATATATTGCTCAGTTACAAGTTTATGTAAATTCCAAAAGTATCTCACACTCAAGTATTTCGACTTTTAAATTGTAATAAATGAGTTCTTGAGTCAAAATCTAGTTGTAGTTAAGAAATACGTTATTTGGGCTTGAATTATGTTAATACATGCTTATAACCCGTGCTTAAAAATGACATATTTAAATCATATAGGACATATTAGTTAGTAAATGAGAGTACATATAAACATGCTATGAGAATTGAAATCAAATTTATTGGAACAAATTTTTTTTAATAAATAATACATTTAGTCTATGAATTTGAGAAGTGATAAATCTGATACTCGTAAAAAGAGGAGAAAGAAAAAATGACTCACTAAAAAATTAAGAAAAAAAAAGATACAATGTGTTTGGTTTATAAATTTGAGAAGCGCCCGTTAATGTAAATGAATATATATCACGCAAAAAAATACTCGAAAAAAACTTTAGGCTGCCGAATGAATAAAAGTATTCATTGAGTCGACACAGGATCCGAAAATGATTTAGTGTTTGCCTTATTATATTGGGTTCTCTTCATGTGCCCTAAGGGCACATGCTAAGCACACGGTTCAAGAGAATATTCTCTTGAACTGTGTGCTTATTCTCTTGATTTCTGTACAAATACAGAAATCAAGAGAATAAGCACACAGTTCAAGAGAATATTCTCTTGAACCGTGTGCTTAGCATGTGCCCTTAGGGCACATGTTAAGTTTTCCCTATTATATTTTAGAATTGATTGAAGAGTGCTTGAGTGTCATGTAATTATTGTTAAGAATAAATGTGTAATTTTTGGAGAACATTATTTTCATATATATTTTTTATATTTCTACTCGGTTCCCTCTCATATAAAAGTGAGACTCACTTTATGACTCATGTAAGAGAGAATCATGTTAAAATATTAGTTCCCTAAATTTTTTCCTTTGACAATCTGTATATATTTTTAATGATTGAGAAATATTTATAAGAAATTGATATTTTCACAAGCAAAAATAATTGTTGTCCCTCTTATATGAATAATAGATAGGTCCCACACTCATGTAAGAAAAATCTTATAAAATTATAAAAATTAAGTTATAAAAATGATCAATTCTTTATTTATAACATTGATATATGATAAGTATTTCACAAGAGGAATGTTTAAAACAGTGTTTGATTACACAATTAAGAAAATACTACTGAAAAATAAAAAACAAAATTGAAAAAGTGTGTTGTTTGAGCTTTTAATTTTTCTTTTCAAGGGCTAATTTGTTTAACCAAAACTGCCAAAAACATTAATATATGCTTGTTACAAAATTGTTTTTTGTGCCAAAATCTCTATACTAAATTAAGCGTTTTTAACATATCATCAAGTATTAAAACATTTTCATATATAATATAAATATTTTTATTCTACCACCAAACGAATTCTAAATACGGTTAAATATGTTACATTATCATATGTGACTTTCGTTTCTAGATGATAGCAGACGCTATTATTCAGTTCTCTCAGTACTATAAATACAGTCTCAAGGCATGATCAATCTCACACACCAACTATACTCATAATATCCACCAAATATGGATACCAGTACTTCTTTGGTAGTTTTAGCCACGGCATTTCTAGTTGCTTTAGCCCTTTGTACCAAAATCATAGGCTCCAGTCGCCCTAAAAAAAACCTCCCTCCAGGTCCTAAACCATGGCCGATTATTGGCAACCTAAACCTAATTGGTCCCCTACCCCACCAATCCTTCCACAAATTGTCCCAAAAATATGGACACTTAATGCAGCTCAAATTTGGGTCCCGTCCAGTAGTAGTGGCATCATCACCAGAAATGGCAAAGCAATTCTTAAAGACATATGATCACATCTTTGCCTCCCGGCCAGCTTATTCGGCAGCCAGCAAGTACACCTCCTACAACTACCGAGGCGTATTGTGGGCTCCTTATGGACCTTACTGGAGAAATGGCCGTAAAATTTATCTCTCTCATATTTTTAGCTCAAAACGTGTCGAGTCCTTTGAATATATTGTCGTTGAAGAAAGCCGCGCTTTCGTTTCACGCTTATATTCATTGTCAGGAAAGAATGTCGAATTAAAATCTCATATTTCTCGCACTGCTCTTAGCGTTATAAGTAGAATAGTACTCGGCAAGAAGTATTTCAGTGTTACCAACGATTCTGACAATGAAATTGTCACACTAGAAGAATTTCAAGGAATGTTAAATGATTTTTTCGTGCTTAATGGTGCCCTAAATATTGGGGATTTGATAACTTGGATTGACTTCTTAGACTTGCAGGGCTATGTTAAGAGAATGAAGGCTTTTGGCAAGAAATTTGGCAGGTTTCATGATCATGTGTTTGATGAGCATAGGGCTAGAAGGGAATTAGACAAGGACAATTTCGTCGCGAGGGATTTGGTCGACCATTTATTGTTGCAGTTGGACAATGATGATTCTAGTTTTAATGAGGAGGTTAAGCTCGATTCCGATGGAGTCAAGGGTATTATACAGGTATATATGCTTCTTCTTTTTTTATTGTCAAGAGTCCTAGTTTCTCCTTTTGTCCCAAAATGAGGTTACTATTTATAAGCTTGTTTGCTCACTTGTGAGGATGATTATCAGGACATAATAATTGGTGGAACAGACCCGTCGGCAATTGTAATTGAATGGGCGATGTCTGAACTAATGAAACAACCACATATAATTAAAAAGGCAACAGAAGAACTTGACAGTGTAATTGGGACAGACAGATGGGTGGAAGAGAGCGATATCCCACAACTTCCTTACTTAGATGCTATTGTGAAAGAGACCACAAGGTTACATCCCCCGGCTCCACTTCTTGCACCACATTTTGCACTTGAAGATTGTAAAGTGGCTGGATATGATATCCGTAAAGGAACCACAGTCTTCGTAAATGTATGGAGTATGGGGAGGGATCCAACCTTGTGGGATGAAGCCGAAAAGTTCCAACCTGAGAGATTTTTAGGGAAGGAAATTGATGCGAAGGGACAATATTTTGAACTTTTGCCTTTTAGCTCAGGAAGGAGGATGTGCCCTGCTTATAATCTTGGAACAAAAATGATCATCTTGATTTTGGCAAATTTGTTGCATGGATTCAATTGGAAGTTACCTGATAATATGAAGACTGAAGAGCTAAGTATGGATGAAGCTTATGCACTGACTGAATTTCGAAAGTACCCACTTGTTGCAGTTATGGAGCCCCGACTCCCACTTCATCTTTATTAGTTGTCAGGTTGATATTTGCATATACTAGTCCTTGGATGTTTTCTTAGCTATGGCTACTTACGTTTGTTTGTAACTATATTGCATGGGACTAGATTATTTGTAGTACGCTTTATCTTTCATCTTTATCTGCATGTCCTACAACGCATTATAGCAACTTGCCCATAGAACTCACATACCATGTTATGAAAAAGTATAGACCATTGTGGGTTTATGTTGGCTTTGCTATACTACTTGGGTGAGGTTTGGTTTAATTGTGGAATAAAATTTTAATATAATGCAATGAGTTCTGTAGTACATAGATATGTAATACAAGAACAACCTATTACCATTACCTTGTTTAGTTTAATCTCGAGTTCTAAGTAACATATGTAATCTTCTTACATTACATTATTGCTATTAGCACCCGATGACACACGTGTTATTTGTGTGAATTATGCAAGATAAAATAAGAATTTTATAAAATTTAGATGAATAAATAAAAAGATAATATATATATATATATATATATATATATATATATATATATATATATATATATATATATATATATATATATATATATATAGTATGGGGATGGTGATCTATCTGAGAAGAAGATCAACAGAACCCTCCGGCACCGGAAGGAGTCGGACCAGAAGAGCAGAAGGAGTCGGACCTCCAGTCAGATGACTTGGTCCCACGGGCCCCGCAGTCATCATCAGCTGGCCCCACGGGCCCTACAGTCATCATCAGATGCGCATGCATATATATATATATATATATATATATATATATATATATATATATATATATATATATATAAAGAATAAAATTAATAATATAAGTAAAATTGTAGGAACAAAAGAGGAAGAAAAAAATGAGACACTGTTAAACCAAACCTCCCATGAAGACTTTATTATATAGATGTATATGTGTGGTTCATTGAAATTGAGCATGTAATGCAATGAATATTAATATTGAAAGACCATATTATCGTTATTATGAAACAAATAAAAGAAACATGAGACAAATTGAAATAATTTTGACACCCTACCTGCTGCTTTTTGACGTGTATGAAGAATAATTTTTTATTTCAATCAACAAGTCATAAATTTATTTTTAAAACTTGTATAAATAACAACAAAAATACTTTAACTATTTTGTAATATAACATAAATTCATTATAATACAAGCCATCATATACGACTAAAGTGGTTCTAATAAATATTACAGATGATCAGAAACTTGTTCGTAATAAAAACCCAAACTTGTTCACCAAAAGTAACATAATAAATGACATAATAAAATAAAAACTTGTTCACCAAAATTATTAAACCATCATCAGAAACTATTATACTATATATTAGCAAGATAAGGGTATTCTCTAGCTAGTGAAACATGCCCAAAAAGAGTGATGATGATTGACTTGTGAAGTTTTGTCTTATTATAGCTATTGCATTACATGCATAATGTAATGTAACATACATCAAATAGAAGAAGTAAGACAAAACTATAGTTTACGTCATTAAAGCTGATACGATTTATTTAAAAAATTAAAGAATTTTTTATTTTTTAAATTATATCAGTAAATTAATTAAAATATTAAAATTGAGTCATTCTGTTAAATTATTTGGATGTCTGTTAATTTATTATCTACATGACTTTTTTTAAAAAAGAAAAAGAAAAAATGACGTGGAATTTTTTTTAAAATATAAAATAAAATTAAAATTAATTTTTTAAAATACAAATAAAATTTAAATAATCTTGAAAAAATCCAAATAAAGTGAAAAAAATATAAAATTAAAAAAAAATTAAACAAATAAAATTAAAATAAACTTGAAAAATAAAAAATAAATTTTTTTTTTAAAATTACAAATTAAATTAAAATGAACTTGAAAAATTACAATAAAAAATTTTAAAATAAAATTTTAAAAATTAAATTATTAAAAAGACTTAATAAAATTGAAAATTAA
Organism: Hedera helix; assembly: GCA_947179155.2. Classification (NCBI taxonomy): domain Eukaryota; kingdom Viridiplantae; phylum Streptophyta; class Magnoliopsida; order Apiales; family Araliaceae; genus Hedera; species Hedera helix. Next base: position 40,050,587 of record OX359278.1, read on the forward strand.
AATAATTTTTTTTAAATGATCATTTTTAAAATTTTCTTTATTATCATTTTTAAAATAAAATAATACAATTTTAATTTTCAAAATTTTCAATTGGATTGCCTTTATGATCATTTTCAATTTTTAAAAAAATTGCCTTTATGATCATTTTAAAAAAAATTATTTTAATTTTCAATTTTATTAAGTCTTTTTAATAATTAAATTTTTAAATTTATATTAGATTTTCAAAAAATTATTTTATATTTTTTAAATTTTATTATTTTATTTTAAAAAATTTTATTGTAATTTTTCAAGTTCATTTTAATTTAATTTGTAGTTTTTAAATTTTATTATTTTGTTTTTTATTTTTTGTTGTTTTTTTCAAATTTATTTAAATTTTATTTGTTTTAAAAATATATTTTGTTTTTAATTTTATATTATTATTTTATTATTTTTCAATTTTATTCGGATTTTTTCAAGATCATTTTAATTTTATTTGTTTTTTAAAAAATTAATTTTAATTTTATTTTATATTTTTAAAATTTTTCTATGTCATTTTAGGTCATTTTTTCGTTTTTTAAAAAAAGAAAAAGCCTTGTAGGTAATAAATGACTCAATTTTAGTATTTTAATTAGTTTACTGGTGTAATTTAAAAAATTAAAAGTTCGATGATCTATTAAGTAAACCGTGTTAACTTTAATGGCATAAACCATAGTTTTGCCGAAGATGTAATGAAAAACTCAAAATTGATGTAATAGCATTATTTGCATAATGAGTTAATATATGTAATTAGTGAAGTTAGCATAATAAATATCACATTAATGTAATAATAGTTTATTGTATTACGTCATTATTATATTGATTTGACGCGAATTAAACACCTTCTTAGTATATATAGGAATGCCACAACTTGTTTTCATTTTTGCGCCGAAAATTATGGCAAAAGTATAGCTCAGAATGATCCAACGTTTGCCTTAAAAATGTTTGTATATTGAAAAGAAAGTTCCATACCGAAATCTTGATCAGAAAAATTAGCTTTGCTCGAGTGAAACTGACATTGAGCTTGAACAAGGATGTGGATAGTACTACCTAGATCTGTCTCAGAAAAATTAGAGAGTACCATTTTCTTAATTAAATATAATGAAAAAATAATTCTTTTTCTTTTTAAACTAATGGAGAGGAGGGTAAGTAAAAAAATTATACAATCTCTGTCATCAATAATATCTCAATAATGTATACAGTATACAGGACAATTTTGTATTTGGATGTTTCTGAATTTTGATCAACTTGTCTTGTGCTGTTGATTGACAGCTAAATTCACAAAACTAAAAGTAGTCTTTCCACATTATAAACATTTTACAGGAATTCACTGAATTAACTAATAAAACCAACATGTCCTCTCATAAATTCTTAACACTCTTCATTGAAGAAAATCATGCATGTGTCATCATAAGCCTATATATCTACAGTATGATATATCTACATTTTTACTATCCTATATTTTTTTTATTCCGTAGTTCAAACTTCAATGGACTGCTCAAACCATTTTTGAGTTTTTTACCTAGATCATTTTCAGAGTAACTGATTGGAGATTTTGATGATTTCCTCCACTGCCTATGAACTTGATGGAGATGGTGATTTTTGTGACGGTTCCCTTTCTGGCATTTCAATCCCTTTCGCGCTTCGCCTTCCTTATGATTTTTTAGCAAATCACTTTCCATTGGCACGGTGTACACAAATGGTTTGACGGCAGTGCCATCAAAATCCTTCAATGGCTCTAATATTTTCACCACTGCACTCATTGTTGGTCTAGTCTTCTGCTTGTAACTAAGGCATTGATAAGCCAAAGCGGCGGCCTTTTGAGCCCCTAATTCACAGTACTGCCCTTCAAGCCTTGGATCCATTATTCTGCTAAGCCTCCTTGGTTCCTTCAAGAGAGGTCTTGCCCAATCTACTAAGGACTGTTCTCTAGACGGTCGGCTCTTGTCTACTGACCTTCGCCCTGTTAGTAGCTCCAAAAGTACTACTCCGAAACTATAGACATCACTTGCTGCTGTCAAATGACCTGAAACAATGCAAATAATTAGCCTGAAATTTAGTAACATTCCAGTTTTTAACTTGCTCAAAACTTTTGAAATCGTTACTTTTTAAGTTACCATGAAAATTCCCAACCATGTATATCGATCATAGTACTTTAATCATCATGAAAAAAGATAAAATTGTTTACCAGTCATGATGTATTTAGGGGCAGCATAGCCTTTGTAATCGTTACTTTTTAAGTTACCATGAAAATTCCCAACCATGTATATCGATCATAGTACTTTAATCATCATGAAAAAAGATAAAATTGTTTACCAGTCATGATGTATTCAGGGGCAGCATAGCCTTCTGTGCCCATAATGCGAGTCGTAACATGTGTCTCATCTCCTTCTGGACCATCCATTGCAAGCCCAAAATCCGAAAGCTTAGCAGTGTAGTCCTGAAAAAGAGCATTGAAGGATATTCAGTAATGATAATAATTAATTAATTCAAAAGAAATTGAAATAAAAGAAATTAAGGCTCGGACGGTAAGCAATTTACAGAGTCTAGCAAAATGTTAGAAGCTTTGAAATCGCGGTATATAACAGGATTTTCAGCTTCATGGAGGAACGCAAGGCCTTTCGCGGCTCCAAGAACAATTTTCATTCTCGTTGACCATGGAAGTGGCATCGAATATCCTGAAACGAAGAAAAGTATTTGAGTTATTTTTACGATTATTATCATAGTATAAAAAATAAATTAATCAAGAGAAGTATTTGAGTTACTATGGCAATCATTTTCACGTTGAAAAATAAATCACTTTTTAAGTCGCGCAGAAAAATAAATAAATACGTTCATTACGGGATGGATATAATACTACCATTCGCAATTTTTGCATTATATTTTGTGTCATGACAATTGGAAATGGCAAAGAAACATTCAAAGTCCCAAACATATTAAAAAACTAAATGCTGCCATACCAATTTTTTTAAAAACAACCTCCGGTTTTGTAAGGCTATATTGACATGGTCCGTGAGTGGCACACAATACGGAATTGGTAAACAGTGGACAGTTAAATATCACACCGTCTTAATTTGGAAAGAAAATTGATATTTTTATAAAATAATAATAATAATAATAAATAATAGATGATCGCAGGGCCGGCCCTGAGGGGGTGTAGAAGGGGCGACCGCACAGAGCCTCCAAATTCAGAGGGCCCACGATTTTTTTTTAATTTATTTATTAAATACGAATTTTTTGTGTGTGTATATGTATACTTTAAAAAGAGCAGATTGTTATTTTAATTAATGATGAATTTTGATATAAATTGTACTTTATATATTGGTGCTGATAAAAAAAAATTATATACGAGAGAGGGCCCTTATTTTTTTTTTGCACAGGACTTCCAAACTCTCATAACCGGCCCTGGATGATCGCACACGCACACTCGTATGAGATTTTTTTTATAAAAATATCAAATCTCTTTGACAATAATGATGATAGCAACTATTCTTGTAAAAGTTGACGATCCAAAAAGAATGGCGATTGTCTCTTTCTTTCACCCTTTTCACATTAGACTAACAAAAAGTTTTAGACTATTAAATCTTGGTAAGTTGTTCTATTGACGAAAAGTCTGGATCCGGCCATTTTTCTCTTATGAGTTACAGCTAGGAATACATCAAGTCAAGACTCAAGAGAAGAAAAGAAAAAAAAACCTTGACCTTGTATATATTATGAAGAACATACTACCTTAATTCGTCCAGAAACTAAGTCCCATTTTTCCTATTAAAACTTCTTTTATTTATTTTTATTTTTTTTGCATATTATGATTTGCTTCACGTGGTGGAAGTATTAATTAATTAGAGCATGCAAGCCTTTGGAAAACTTTGACATTTTGATCTTGTTTTGGTATTAATTTTGATTTGTGAATATTTATAAGACTCACTACCATTAGCTACGCATGCCGTTTTAAACCCATTACAAAGTCTTTAGAAACTTGTAATTAATTAGGGGTACTGTTTAATTAGGAGTGTAAATTAATTAACGCATGTCCTTTTTATCAGTTTTTGCTATGTCAATATAATTTTACTAATTAAGACTGGCCAGCCAATTGAAGAAGAAAGAGAGCATACTTCTAAACAGTTGATTCTCTAAGCTCCCTCGAGGCATATATTCATATACAAGGAGCCTGTGTTCATCTTCACAGCAATATCCAATCAACTTAACTAAATGTGGATGCCTCAATTGCCCAAGAAATATCACTTCAGTCTGTAATTAAACAAATGCAACAAATCAATCAATCTTCAAAAACCTCAAATATATAATATTAATCAAGCAGAAGTACTCTACTAAAAAGAAAAAGGCTAGCTAATATATTTATGTCAAAATAAAAATATGTACTGTACATACCAGCCACTCCTTATGGCCTTGCATGCCATCTAAATCAAGAAGTTTAACAGCCACAGGCTGAGCCTTCAAGCCCGGCCTAAGCTTATCATCAATGAACCCCTTATGAACCGGTCCAAATCCCCCTTCGCCAAGAAAATTAGTCGACGAGAAGCTATGAGTAATCACTTTAAGCTCCGCGAGTGTAAAGACATGAAGGTTTGATCCGACTAAAGAATTGGATAGATCCTCGGATAGTGTAGATGAATTACTTATATCTGACAAAGAAAATCTTTGAAATGAAGTTTGTTTTGCAACCACTTTCTTCTTCTTCTTCACCTCAGGCTTTGGTGCCGATGACAAAGAATTTGAATTATCATGTATTTTACCACAACTTGGAAACAAAGATTGCCATGTGATCTTCTTCTTCACTGTCATTTTTTCTAGAAGTTTTATCAACTCTTTTCGTCGATAAAAGTAGTTAATTCCTTGAAATGAGCTACAAAAATTTGAAGCCAGTGTGAACAATAAAATAAAATTGAGGAGCTTCAAGACACTTATATGGAGAAAAATTAAGTATAATTATTTCAATGGTTGAGGAGCTTCTTTATTTATATATATATATATGGATTTCACATCCAATTTGTGTGCTTTTTTACCAACTACTTATACATATATAGGTAGGTAGGGATGTATTTATAGCCTCATATACGTAGGTTGATGATGTAATTAGTTTTATTATGCTAAATGAGTTTTCCAAGTCTTTGAAATTTGGTGGATGGAAAATGACTCGGCTACCCAACTTGACTTTGGTTTCACACACACACACACGCACATATGTGTGTGTGTGTGTATATATATATATATATATATATATATATGTTTTCATTTTATTTTATTTTTGGTTTAAATATATATGTTATAATTAACTCATATTTCAGTGGTTCCGCAACCAATAACCGTTACGATATGGTAGTCGAGTAGCCTAGATCTTGGGTTTTACTAATGTTTTAGGTCTTATCAGTTTGAACTTATGTTATACTGCTATGATTTTTTTATTATTATAAAAATATTATTTGATATATAGATCATTATTGAGTATATGAAGCACATAATATATAAAAACATCAAACAAATAAAACTAGTCACAATTTAGTAAATTTGAGTATATCGTGCGTTATTTATTTTTTGTTATTTTTTAATTTATGTGCAATATTCGAATCTTAAATCTAACAATATCTTTAGGATTAATGATTGTGAGGAAAAAGTTATGTTTACAATCCAGGCCTTCTAAAAGGTTTGGTAATTAGTGGTGCATAAATGACTTGCGACCTGTGGCCCGACTTTGGTCCGACTTAGGCCCGGCCTGCTCAAAGCTTGGATTGGTCAAAGTCTGGTCCGACTTGGCCCTACCTAAAGGTCACGAATAGTCCATAAATTTTTTTTGGCTCAAATCCGGTCTGGCCTGAGGCCCAACTTGGTTCACTCAAAACCCGGTCCGGCCTATCAATTTTCTTTCTTTGATACTTCAATTCCCCCACTGCAAATGAAAATTTCATCTTTATGACAACTCGTTCAATAAACCAAATGAAATTGGCACTGTGACACCCCCAAATTCATATACATGTACCTCGAATATGGTGCTTCATAATCCAACTCATACAACAAATTAATATCAACTAAATGCGAAATAATAAAAATATTTACATTGAGATAACATAAATATTTGCGTCTCAAGCCTCGCAACTGTTACTTATACAAACACCATTCAAAATAACAAGTACGCCACAAGTCTTAATACAACACCGAAAGAAATTAATTACAACATCTCAATAAGGCTATTCAGTAATCTTGCCTTTGCCTTTATCTTTTTTTGAGCCAGTGCCTTATTCAGACTTAACTGTAATGTTTAAGGGAAACAAGGATGAGCAATGAGTTTGCTCAGCAAGTATATAAAAGTAAGTGTTCATGTGTAGGGATTCATATAACAAGGTATGTAATAATAATTAGAAACCCAAGAATTAAATAAATGAATTGTGAACAATATAAGTGTCAAAAGTTTCAATTCTAATCATTTCTATTACTGAAAAGTCACTATGGATTGAAGGATATATATGAAATTAAGAATTTTAATATTTTCAGATAAATAAATAATTGAACTGAGTGGTCACTATGGACCGTGAACACATGCTTAAATTAACAGTATTTTACTGGAAATTCACAATAATAAACAAGTATAATAGATGATCAACCTAAAGTACCCTATGTTATGCATAACACTCAGACATGTTGTTCACGCGCGTGTCGGTTTTCCGACGTAAAGTAGTTGTTAGCATATTATAAGAATACTCACCAAAGCAATTGGTTCAGATAACTTTCTCAAGAAAATATGATTGATTAACAATCGAATTTATCATTGGTCTAGCTGATACAAATGGCATAGATATACTTCTCAACACAATTAAAAATAATTGATACATTCAATGTTCGCAACTAGGGTTCAAATAATCGTCCAAGGATATAATCATGATATTCAGTCAGGTTGCAGAGATAATAATTTAGTCTTTTCAATATAGATAAACATGAATTAATCCATCAATTAATTCAACTTGCAAGAATTTATAAAAGTACAAGTTAAAGTACTTGCCTGAATCGTCGACTCTATTTGACCGTAATTCCTTATCCTTTGAACAACCTATGTTCAACATATTCGTCTAATGGTTTAATTCTATTAACCTTCACATAATAATCTAATAGATTTAACTTTTAAGTTCTATATAACTTGGACTGTGACGCCCCCAAATCTGGGCCCACACAGCCCAAACTTGAGTCGTCAAAAAACTACAACAAAATTATTGCAACAAAGCACAACGTACAACAATACAGTGTATAATAATACACAACTAAGTCTTCACTATTATTGTCACACTATTTTACAAAACATGAAGACTATGATAATTATTCCTCGGACCCTCACTCCATTCCCCGGCTAGACCCTGTTATGTTTTCATCTCCTGTTGAAAAACAATGGAACAAAAGAAAGGGTGAGCTCAAATAGCCCAGTAAGAAATATCATGACTAAGATAATGACGAATAAATTATCATTAGCCTTCAACAGTTGAGTTCTTGATAGAATACAATAGAATACAAGGTTTATATCAAAAACTGCAGTTAAATTCTTAAACAATGTTCAGATCAATAATAGCAGCGGAATGAGCAATCTATTAGAAGAATAATGCAGATTATAATGTCCACTCGCTTCTCTTTTTCGTAAAAACATCATCAACTTTTATCATCTGAAATACCATTAGTCATGATAATAAAAATTCACAGTTCCTGATCATAATCATGCAAATCAACAGTTCATCTTTGCACTACGGGCCAAACATATTTAATTTAGCACCAGCGGTCATGATTATACCAGATTCAGCCTTTGGTGATAATCATACCAAACAACAGTTCATCTATGCACTACGGGCCAAAGAGAACTTTATCATGCACATCAACAGTTCATCTTTGCACTACGGGCCAAAGATATTCAATATAGCACCAACGGTCATGATTATACCAGATTCAGCCTTTGGTCATAATCATACCAATCAACAGTTCATCTTTGCACTACGGGCCAAAGAGAACATTCACCACGTGCCATAAAAGACACCGAACAGATGTATCGCCTTTAACCTATTATATCGCCTTTAACCTATCATATGTTCAACAAATATATCACATCTGTGCCCCCGACCACATATATTCACAACAGCTTGATTTTTGGATGATTAGAATGATATAAATGATGAACAGAAGAAATAGGATAACAATAAGTATCGGAAGTTTACTTTGTACAGATTCAAATAATGTCCAAATTGTCAACATGATGTGGAGTGAAATTTAAAAATGATATTCAAGATCCACAGTTCAGAATAACGGTTACAATTCAATAGAAAGGTTCACGTAAATAGGAAGGTTCAGTTGAAATAATGAAGTTCAACTATTATGGAACATATAATATTTTCAGGAATTATAGAAGCAATAGTTCCATAATAAATTTCGATTTAGGAGTATGAAAGAAAATAATATCCCTTACCGTAGCAGGTTTGATTAACAAAAGGTGAAGGAAATTAATACAAAGGGTTATTCACCAACAGGCGGCAATCCGCTCCGTAAGGTTATTCCCACAATTTAATAGAATTTGAGTACAAAGAGTTATTCACCAAACAGGCGGCAATCCGCTCCGTAAGGTTATTCTCAGAGATTAATAATGAATGAATACGAAAGGTTATTCACCAACAGGCGGCAATCCGCTCCGTAAGGTTATTCCCACAATTTAATACATGGAAATAAAAGGCACGTCTTATGAGTAAGGAAGAAACAATATTATTATCGAGAATCAAATAATGATAATCCCTTACCATAGTACGTTTGAATAATGGAAGATGAAAAAGATGGTATCCCTTACAAGTAAGAAAAGAAAATGACATTCCTTACCGTAATAAATTTAAGAGTGTGAAAAGAATGATATTCCTTACGAGTAGTAAATTTAAAAGTATGAAAGAAAATGACATCCCTTACTGTAGCAAGTTTGAATAATAGAATATGAAAGAATATGATATTCCTTCCCGTAGTAAGTTTGAATAATGGAAGATGAAAACGATGGTATCCCTTACAAGTAAGAAAAGAAAATGACATTCCTTACCGTAATAAATTTAAGAGTGTGAAAAGAATGATATTCCTTACGAGTAGTAAATTTAAGAGTATGAAAGAAAATGACATCCCTTACTGTAGCAAGTTTGAATAATAGAATATGAAAGAATATGATATTCCTTACCGTAGTAAGTTTGAATAATGGAAGATGAAAAAGATGGTATCCCTTACCTTGATATTGTGAAACAAGTTTATAGCCGAACAAATCCTTTCTTGTTTGTAGCAGTAAAGAATCTGACTTTTGAGTCTTCTAGAGTTTTTTAAAATCTCTTTATGTTTTTAAAATAATGTTACTCTCGGAAAGATAGACGACATAGACTCAAGAATCACTCAATTCGGAGTTAATATGAATGAGTTATGAATTTTCAAAACTAAGACTGAAAATAGTGACGAAAATCAGAATAGGTTACGGTTTTTAGTATTTTAAGACATGAAGATGATTTCAGATGACTTTTCTTCCTTCTTCAAAGTTGTAGAGGACGAAAAACTGAAGAGACAGGCTTTTAATTCATTAAATTCTGACAAATAATGAATTTACTACGATTTTTCGAAAGAGTTGCTGTACATAAGAAAATTCTACTCGGGAATTCAAAGAAGAATGCAAAAGATTTCAAAACTAGGAATGACTTAAGAACACTTAGAGAGAACTTACACAAAAAGTATTTAGAGAGAGAAAGAAAGAACAAGTAAGGAAGTTTATGAAAAATCCTTAAGTTAAGGCTTCTATTTATAGCCAAAAATCTTATCATTCCTTTAATCTAAACCATTCATTTAAAGATCATCTTTTAATCTACACCATCCATTTCAAATTTTATATTATCTTTAATCTACACCATTCATTTCATATCACCTAACTTTATATTATAAACAAATAACTTTATCAATTCAATTATTCAACAATAATTCACACTTTAATCTACACCATTCATTTCATATAACCTAACTTTATATTATAAACAAATAACTTTATCAATTCAATTATTCAACAATAATTCACACTTTAATCTACACCATTCATTTCATATTACCTAACTTTATATTATAAACAAATAACTTTATCAATTCAATTATTATGACTAATTGTTATAAATACAGTATAGTTAGCTCTTAGATATCAAGTCAATTAATTAATGAAATACAACTCTTTAAATAACATCATAATAGAGATAACAATAATGTAAAAGAAAGCATACGTTACTGTGTAATGACAATTATTGATTCAATAATGTGAATTACTGTGCATATGTTACTGTGACAATTATCAGTTTAATAATATGAATTATTGTGCATGTGACAATAAAGTCAAATATTGTACGGTAACCACTTTATCAGTTTAATAATACGAAACACTGTGCAATGCCGTGTGCTACTGTGTAATATCGTATGTTACTATTCTTTTATCACCGGTATTTTAACAGTTAGCACCGTTGACTATTTTTATTTAAAAATGTTACTTCTGTCGTTTTCTATATCCGACAAATATTCCGTTGTGGGGTCCACCAATAATTAGTTATGTCGGCGCCGTCGTACGGCCCGAATATTCCCCGACAAAACGAATATTGTCCGACAAAATAAAATTTGCACATAACATCCTTAACTTTCAATTTTGTTAATTAAACCACTTACTGTTTCAGAAAAAAATATATATGAAGAAAAATTAAATTTTATATTTCATAAAATTCGGGGTCTTACATGGACTCTCAAATCATTACGCATATAATTTCAAATAAAATTATTTGTTTGTACATTATAGTCTCTCACATTTTTTATTTAATTCATTCATTAACTATCACAAATAATATAACACTTTGTATTATTCTATTTGTTTCATTATTCTTTATTATCTCTTAATGATTCACAACAAAATAATCTCACATTTTATTAATCTACAAATAAAATAATTTAAGTTATCATTTTATTTATTTAATTTTCTAATTAGAGTAACCCTTACTCTTATTTTAATTTAATTATGTCTCATTAGTATACAATTAAAATGATTATTAATATTATTTTAATTGTTTGACTCTCATTAATTCACAATTAAAATAATCTATAATATTATTTTAATTGCTTATGTATTATTAATCCACAATTAAAATATTCCTTTAATACTATTTTAATTATGTAAATAATCTTCATTATTAACTTACAAATAAAATAATTTTTAGTTATTATTTTATTCGTTTAATGTTAACTCACAAATATTATTTTATTTATTTAATCAATTCACAAATAAAATAATCTTAAAGTATTATTTTATTTGTTTAATATTATGTAATCAACTCACAAATAAAATAATTTTAAAGTATTATTATATTTATTTAATATTATTTAATCAATTTACAAATAAAATATTATTTTATTTGTTTATTATTATTATTATTATTTTAATTATTATTATTAAAAATAAAACTTTTTTTTCTTTTTTTTGGGCGGGTCGGGTCGAATCGGTCAACCCAACCAGTTTGACCGGCCCGGGTCAACTGTTGATTTTGACTGACGCTCCCAAATAACACAGGGGGCGGCGCTGCAGCGCCTCTGGGCAGAATACAATTTTAGTTTTTTTTTAATAGATTTTTTTTATTTCTTACCATTTTTGATTCAATCCTTCATAACTTGCTCATTTTAAATCCAAATGAGCTCAAATTAATTTTGTTATTTCATAAACTTATAACTCTTCAATATTTCAATTTTTACATTAATTTTTAAAATATTTATTTAACCAAAATTATTGATTTTTCAAGCTAGAGTGCTATTTTGACATCCTTTACAAGAAAATTCACCATAAATCTATTCTAACTCTGTTTTTGTTCATTCCACTTGAAAAATCTTCATATTTCATAGAATTATAACGTACAATTTTTAGATCATGCAAATGAGTTACACAATTTATTTCATTTTTACTCAAATTACATGTTTTCACTAGTACACTTAGGATTTTTATGCTTACATGCATTATTCTTAATCATAAAACATATACAAACACATATCAATCATATATACTCTTTCACAAATCATTTTTCATTCCTTCAGAATTCACCAAGATTTTCACACACAATATTCTCTCACAACTAAGCATAAATATTTACATAACTAGTTACAACATGCTACTAAGAAAAATATTTAGGGTTATAAATTATTTATACCTTTTAGTAGCTTTTCTTCTCCTAGAAATGAACATTATGTAGCTCTCCACCTTTTCCTTCCTTAGAGCTTCCACTTAAACCACCAAAGTGCAAGAGTTCTACTTGATTTCTCCTTTTTTCTCTTAATTTCTCTCTTACTCTCTCTATATCTCTTCCTCCAAATACTATTAAATTTTGAAAATAAATTTAGAAACTCCTATTTATAGGAGTGCTAATATTCCTCAAACATGCATTACCCATTTACTAAGAAATAGTTGGTGAAGTGTTGTCAAAATTTCCTTAATTTAGGCTTAAAACCATGTCTTTTAGTACTTATGGCCATAACCAAATTAATGATGCACCTACAATGCTAAATAAAATAAATTTTAGCCTTACCCTATATAATTATAATTCTCACATGGCTCCAAGCATAAAAGACAAATAACTCTCTAGTAATTCTACACACATGAACTTTTAATTTATAACATATTGGTCTATGTCACATTAATTCATGTGACCTCATAATATTCACATTGGGCTTACTTTAATTACCTTCATTAATTCATGACATAATTTAATCATCTCACAACCGATTACTTAATTAATTAATCAATCTATCTTAATCATTATGCCACATAAGGCATATTACATAAGTTTTAATTAATTAAGTTCATCATCATCATCATCATCATCATCACTTACATTATTATTTATCACATATTTAATTAAATTATTAATACTTACCACGCAATATATAAATGTATGAGCACACAAATAATTTATTTCAAGTAATTTATTGATTTCATTAATATAAGCATTTTCAAATTTTTTGAATATTATATGCATCTTTCAATACGTTCATTCATGCATATTTGTTTATATACGAATAAAGAAATTCATGAAAACACATTAGCTAGTAACCTACACTTTTTACAGACCATTCATTGCATCTTTATTTTAATAAATACTTAGCTTAAAAACTAAAAAGTCATTTGTAAAATAATAATAAAAAAAGAGGAAGATAGTTTTCATAATTTTTTTTTTTATTAATGATAGTATAAAATAATACAATATCTTTTAAATTGTACAATATTTTAATTCATTATTGTAATTATAATAATAATTATTATTATAATAGTAATAGTAATTATAATAATAATTATTATAATAATAATAATAATAATAGTAATAATAATATAATTATAATAATAATAGAAATAATAATAATAATAATAATAATAATAATAGTAATAGTAATAATTATAATTATAATTATAATTATTATTATTATAATTATAATTATAAAAAAAAAATTACACATAAACAACATGGGTCACCCTTTTAGCATTGACGTCATTTTTCTGTTTTTTGGGTATTGCGGTCGTTATGTTTTCACATGCAAATTGATTTGGACGAAAAATCACAAAGGCAATTCAGATTCATTCTAATTGATTTGTAAATTATTTTAGGTTGCAAAGAGTCTTTAGGTAATATAGTATTTTTAAAATTTTAATCTACGTCTTGCCTTCAGGCACGGGCAATTACGTGTCATCTCTTTGGTGTTTTTACGGGTTATATCAAGAGCAACTATTATAGTTGGTTCTGACTCATGGTATGAGAATCTTTTGTCCAATTTTAAGAAAAACTATAGAGAAAAAAATATTATGGTGATACGATTTAGTTGGTGTTATAAAAATACTTTTTTTATTTTGACTTAGAGGGCTCATTTTATACTTTTGGGTATATATGTAAAAGTCTTTCTTTTGAATTTTTACATATTTTTTTTCATCATTGGATCCCACCAAATGACTTGCAGTAGTACTACCATTTTTCTACAGGAAATACTATTTATGGATCATATTGATCAATGATTAGAGATACTTGAGGCAAATAAATGCTGCCAAACTTCTCATTCTATTTTGTCAATAAAGGAAAGGTATATGGGATACCTGAAAACACCTACTCACACCAATGTTTGTCTAAAAAAAAATTATAACTGGATTGAGTATTAATTTTTTTGTATTAATGATTGAACTCTTAGTTCTATTATGAAACTGAGAGTCCACAACAGTTTCAGACACGAATTATTCCTAGTTAAATAATAAAAGAAATAGTTTCAAGTTTTCATTTGAAAGTTTCTTTCTATTAATTTATTTATTTTATTAATTTAACAATATTGCTTTATTTTAATTGTGTATGCCCATCACACGTGACAGATTTATACAAAGCTTTTGCTTGAGGCTCAGCTATCAATTGTTATGCCCTTGGCACCGGAATTAATTCTCAGAACATCCGTGTTTAGCTTATACTCTGATTTAAAAGTTTATGTGAAGGGTTCGTGAGATCTACTTATAATATAACACGTCTTGCTAGCTAGGTCCATATATTATATATTTAAAAAAATTAAAGTCCCCACTTTTAAAAAGATATCAATACAAATACAAATAAATTTTGTAATAATATCAAAAAAATTATTATATAAGCACTCTTATTTTGATCATAATTATTGATTTGTTTAAAATTACTAGGTTCCTTAAGTACTATTTTTGAAATTCTCAACTATGTCTACAAGACACGTTGTCTTTTAGCTATGGCGGAGGTTGGTTTAAGCCAAAAAAACACACATTTTGGGTGTTAGTGGTTATAAGTTTTTTGAACTTACTAGATTTTTTTTTAGTTCTTTCAAATTTAATATATACTTCTTTTGTTTTAAATTATTAAATTATTTTAAATTTTTTAAAAATTATTTTTAATTTTTTAAAAATTAATTTAGTTTTTTTTTAATTTAAAATTAATATAATTTATTTAAGTTTTGAAAAAATAAAACTTATAACTAGTACTACTTGTTAGGTAATTTATGATATTTATAATTATATTATTGATATAAATTAAAAAAAATCATCTCAAATTTGAGTTTAAAAATATTTTAAATTAACTTTTCTAAAGTCAATATTAATCTTATAATTTAAAACGAAATAAATATGTTACAGGGCATTTAGAGGGTCGCGTAAGGTTTTGTTGAGGCAACCCATTATTGTTGAATTTCAAAATTATGAATATGGTTCATTAATTTTTGTCACTTCCTTGTTAATTTAAGGAGGCTTGAAAGTTAAGCAATGTTGTTAAGTTCAGATTGGATTAGTAGTTCAATCGGTTAAAATTAGAATCGATTTTAAATGAATCAATCAAAATTTGAATTAAACCAGTTAACCACTTGTTAAATCTGTGATTCAATCGATAAAATCAATTAAATTGACGCAGTGAATCGGTTTTAAAATATTTTTTAATTTTTTTTTTGTATAAAAATATTTTTATTTTTAAAATTAGGTATTTTTAATAATATTATAACATAATTTTATTATATTTTAGTTTATAAAAAAATAAATATTTTAAAATTTTATTAAATATTAATAATATATTTATAATGTTACCAATTTAATAATAATTTAATTTTTAATTAAATCAATCTGATATCTTTTTTGATTCAATTATCTGTTTGATTCTGAATACCATGGAGTTACGATTGAATACATGATATTTTAATTATTGTTTTATCGCTACACGTTGTGTCATGGGGGTAACTTCACCCGTGTATTTGTCTTCTATTAATTAATTGTATTTTAGAAATTGGACCATTTTGATTAGATAGCAAAAGGATAACACAAGAAAAATATGAGAGAGAGAAAGAAAAAGGAGAGAGGAGAGAGGAGGGAGGAGAAATACAAATACAAATACAACTGCTCTCTTGAAACAAAAGACGCTTAATTAATTACTAGTACATGTATGTATCCGTCAAATATGCAATTTCAACAAAATAATTAAGACGCTAGGAGGTAGGTAAAGTTTGCTTTCCCAGTACTGAAATACTAGTATATGATTACTAGTTGTTCTAGACCCTAAAAGGCTAATTAAGACTCACTAATAAATTGTGAACCAAAAAGATTTTTTTTTAAAATAGAAGAGAATAATTAGTGACTAATTAAAAAAAAAGAAGGCAAAAGATTCTTAATCATGAGCCGTACGTCCAATTGGTGGAGTGGAATAAGATATTATGGGAGAGAGATCTCAGGTGGGATCATCAGACGGTTGGTGGTGCATCATCTTCTTCGAAATATTATTCTTGCCAAATGCCAATGTACCGAGAAATACACCTGATCCTTCTCACCAAAGAACCTACCTAGATTCTTTGATTGAAGGCGAAAATGCATGCTTGGAATCATTGACAGAGAGAGAGAGAGAGAGAGATGATGGTCCAAAAGTCAATGGATGCTATTGACTTTCGTTCATTTCTAGACTCAACCTAAATTATTATTATTATTACTTTGTTTTATAGTGTTTGTTTTCGTACATTTATGTTTTGTATTGTTGTGGCGGTTGGCTAGCAGGATGATTGATGGCAGGAGATAAGAGTTGAGCCTCATCGGCTCTTGCAAACTGTACTAATTCTTTACTTATGGTAAAAAAATGTTGAGATTGATTTATATTTTTGTGAGCTTGACTAATAGTCATTACGATAGGGTAGTCGTAGGTCTCTCTCTTCAATAAGCGAGTGGTTGTTCAACTCGCTGGTGAATTAGCAGGGGTTGCAAGGGGACAACGTTCCCTATAAGTCAAGCACAATGATGTCATTGAGCTTGATAATTTATTAACAGTTCAGTCTTTGGTTTATTAATGTATTGAATTTGAACTCATGTTATAGCAACTAGAATTTTTTAGTTACTATAAAAATAATTATTTGGTGTGTGAATTATTATAAAATGTGTGAGACATTTATTAAATACATCAGACGAATAAAATTAGCCAAATTAATAAACCTGAATATATCGCATTTTTTACTTTTTCGTGCTTCATCTTAAATTCTAACAAGAAATAATTATGGTATTTGTGTGGCACGTCGATTATCATAAAGTATGAGTCACAGTCGGCTAATAACAATTACCCATTAGATACCTAGGTGTACTGCACATCATATTTAAGTTAATTTTTTAAAAAAAAAATTATAAAAAAAGAAGCATATTATTTAAAAACTACGAGCCTGCCTAACACCACCTATACAAGAGTGTACGTAACCTAAAAAAGCCGACTAGACTGACTCATATAAGAGAGTATATAATATCCCTTGAATTACAGTGAGTTCTTATAGTGATTTATAATTAATTCTTTCCCTGAAAACAAGTTTTTCTTTTTTCGTATATATATATATATATAGATAAAAGATTAGTAACAACTAATTATTATGGGTTATTTTTGGATAAATAAATCTACATATAAGATATCATGCATGGTTTTAATTAATTTACAGCACAATTCGGATGGTTCATAACCAGGAAAAGAAAGAATGTACTCCCTCCTTTTTAACATATAAGATGAAAGTAATTTTTAGTTTTGTTTCAAATAAATAATCCAAACAATTTTTAAAAATATAAATATACAAGTTGCTGTTTCATTTCTCAAGGGAATAAGTTATTGGTTGATTTTAACTGACAAATTAAGCAAGAATTTACATACCAGCAGATAAAGGACCGGCATTACGCAGTCACTACGTCAAAGTAATTAACCACTAAATAAATATGCATGTCAGCAGTACGACAAAATTAAGACAATTAATTACGAAAAGTCCAAATAAAATTAAAATATGACATCTCTATTACCGCACGCTGCTATATCTTCAATTCTATATATAAACGTAATAATCAAGTTGGCCACCAGCTGGGGAAAACATACGTGCTTACTCCCGCTGTCTAATCATAAACTTTGCGAGAAAGTACGCAAATAAATTAAATAACTTCGTAGTTAGGTATTAATTATAATATTAATTAATATAATATCAGAATCAGTGAAGAATTATTTATATTTTATTTAATTAAAAAGTAGTAGTTAATTTGTAAAGGTCAAGAAAAGGATAAAAAATTAAATCCAACCATAACTACCTTACCTTAATTCTCAGTGGAATTTCACGGTTTCACCAAACCTATGAAAAATAAAAAATAAAAATTGAAGATTTTTTTATATCAAATTTTACTATATATAATAATTTATACAATATTTTTTTATAAAATAATAAGATTTATAAGATAATTAAAATAATAAATTTATTATTTTATAAAAAAATTATTATATAAATTATTACGTATAATAAAAATATTTTATATCGATGTTGATTCTATTGTTGACTATAAAACTTCCAAAAATAATGACATGCCATGACTCATTATTGCGATTTTACAAGTTGTTTGCAAAACGTTAATTAATATGATAGTAATTACATAGAAAAGTATTATCCAGCCCTACACTTTCACATTGTTCATAAAAGTGACCCATACATCACATAAATATATTACGAATAAATTTATATATACATCCTCTTTATATCCTCGTTGTATAAATAATATTTTTTTGACAAATTTTTTTTTATTAAAGAGTGTTTATGTAATTTGCATGATTTATTTTTGCCAAAAGAGAGTTATTTATAAGAAAAAAGGTGTAAAGAGAATATATATATATATATATATATATATATATATATATATATATATATATATATATATATATATATAGATTTATTCTAATATACACAAATGAGAATTTCATTCAACTTTTGACCGTACTTTTTCTTTTTGGTGATGCAGAATTTTTACTCTTGTCCTTTATTTTACCCGATTTGTCATAAAAACATTAATTAGACATAGCTCGACTAATAAATAATAAATATACTATACAGTTATATATGTGATAAATATATAAATACTAGCTTAAGTGGCAAACTTGTTACGTGTAAAATTATAAAAAAAATATAATAATAAAAGGTTTGACCAAATTTTAAAAATAAAATAAAATAATTTTTGTGACGCAATCTTAAGAAACGTTTGTTTTTCTTATAAATAAATACATAGTATGTGCGTGTCATTCGGATCAACTCTAGACTATGAGGAACTGGAAATGACCCAGAAGGCCGGGCTTCACAGTTCAATTCTTCATATAAGTATAAGATGTGACTATTTTGGGACTGGGGCAACGAGTACGTGTGGAATGTGTTAGGCCAGAATATATACATATTTTCTTCCTTTTCTTTTTGTAAGTGTGTACGCTATGAAAAAGTGTGTTGGTGCATGCATGTACATTAGATACATCACAAATGAACATATTAAGCTTTTAGGTGACCTGAAAGAAAGATTTTAAGTTGGGGCGTGTATATCATATAATGTCTTTCATCTAAAATTAAATATATAATTTAATTTTTAAAATTAATATAATTTATAAAAATTAAAAAGTAAATAAATTTTATGATTAATAATTTTTATTATATATTATATAATTATAATAATTATATTAATTAAAATTCAATAAATTCATATAAATTTAAAATTTAATATAACGTGTGTAAACTAAAAAATTAAATTATATATTTAATTTTAAAACGGAAAGAATATCATATATGAGGTCAATGGTCGTTTTCTGGTAGATTAGGCGACGACGCGCGTGAATAGTCTAGATAAGCAAGCGAAAACTCTGCTTCAAATCCATCGCACCAAGTTTATTACAATTTGCAAACAACGACTTGAAAAAAGGATCAAGGGATTGGCTTGATTGACCTAAATCTGGAGTTTGTTACTGATGCACCATGATTTGTCACTAATTAATACAACATTTGTTCAAGTCTAATTTGATTTATTATTTTTTTTATTTGTATTAAATTTATCATAGACATACCAAATTAAAAATAATTGATTTTAGTACTATCTATCTATCTATCTATATGTGTGTGTGTGTGTGTGTGTGTGAAGTTAAAAGTCATATAAGCCAGTGAGAATATCTCTCTTTATTGTGTTTGATTGTCCGAACCTACTTCAAGCATAGTTAACACATTCGCCTAAGAAATAAGATATGTATTACATAAATTACCTCATTCCTCTTCGGCCTATCATCATCTAGGTTCGCCTAGAGTCGAACAACAAAATTATTTAATAATAATTATAAAATAATAAAAAAAAAAAAAAAAGGTGATACTTAACAGCAAAATCTGGTAAAAGATCTTTAAAGTTCTCAAAAAATATTTTTTAAATCTTATTTGATAAGACATGCATATAAGAATGCGGTGGAAATTAAAATTGCTGTGTTTAAAAGGGTGCAAGTCATTTACTTCTATTATAAAATATTAAGTTAACATTATTTTGCAATTTAATTATTAGCGTATTATATGAAACTAATATTATCATTTATCAGACATCAAGAGTCAGCATTTTAAAATGATGTGTGATCTTAATTTGTAGTTTATTAACCTAGTAGATTAAACCAATATATATATATATATATATATGAATAAATCTATATATACATTTATTTTATACCCTCTTTTCCGAAATGCTAGTTCAAAAGTCGTTAAATGAATAAAATCAACATGTAGGTCCTCTCACTTCAACACTCTTTTTCTGATTTTATTTATCTAACGACATTTAAACTTACGTTTTCGATATAAAAAAATGTGTAAAATAAATGTATCTATAAATAGAATCTATATATATCTATACAAAATTTTGAGAATCGCACAATCTGATCGTGTATATGTGATTAAAATAAAATTAAAAAAAAACCATTAAATCACTCTCAACATGTACAATGTAATTAATCTTCACTAGACCCTAATTTCAAAGAAATCATAAGAATTGCACAATCTCATCGTGTGTATATGATTAAAATTAAAAAACCATTAAATCACTTTCAACATGTAAAATGTGATTAATCTTTCACTAGATCCTAATTTTAAAGAAATCATAAAAATCGCACAATCTCATCGTATGTATATGATTAAAATTAAAAAACCATTAAATTATTCTCAACATGTACAATGTGATTAATCTTCACTAGACCCTAATTTTAAAGAAATCATAAGAATCACACAATTTCATCGTGTGTATATAATTAAAATTAAAAAACAATTAAATTACTCTCAACATGTACAATCTGATTAATCTTCACCGACCCTAATTTCAAAGAAATAATAAAAGATCTCCACTAGAGCCTTGTTTCAAGGAAATTATAAAAGTTGGGATTACGTACACACATAACCTTAGTTAATCGATTGAAACGTCTGAACATATTATTACTATTATCATGAAAATGAGTTGACAACTGCACCAATTTTAAATAGAAAATTTTTGGCCTAAAAATGATTAAGATGGGTCTTGTCCCCTAGTTATCTTATTGAATATTACTATAATTTTAAAAAAAATTGTACATTTATATTTTAAAGTTAATTCATGATATTTTAAATCCAAACTTGCTGCAAATTTATTTAATTTTGGTACAAACTATTACAAACTGACTAAAGAATATACATTTATTGATAAATGTACGTATATATTACTAATTATCATATTTATTACTTTCATAACATAAATAAATACATATTATTTGTAAGTTTAGCAAGTTTATTTGAAAAAACAAAATGTCTCCCTAATCAACTATTTAATTAAAAGCACAACCCTGGTTTTACCAATTTTTAATTTTACAAATTTTCAGCCTTTTACTTTCTTATCGAAATTAGGATAAATACTATCCAAATTTATAATAATTAAATATTATTTAAATTTGTAAAATGTTCGAAAAGAACCACAACTTATTAAGAAAAAGGATGATATTTTTTGTTTTTATATCTTTAATAGAAAAAAAAAACCTTCTAAAATATTTTTTTTGGTTCTAACAATTTTATGTAAGTTAATATATCTTTAAAAAATTTATGTAGGATGATTATATTATTAAAATTTTATTACGACATAAATATGTCGAAAAAATCTCTTTAACATATCTCACAATCTATTATATTAATATCAGTCGTGAATTTTATTGTCAAATTAATATCCTAACAAAATTAAATTCATTAAAACCTGAACATTTACCAAATCACACGATTAATTGTATTAATAATATGTGAATTTTTTAAAAACATAATAACTATAAAATTATTTTAAAAATTGTAGTAGATTTATTTCTTACTAACTATCAAAATTAAATTAAAACTTATTAAATCTCAAGTTTCATACTTTTATTCAGATTAGAATTTCAAGCAAATTTTTTCAACATGAATATTAAAATAAAATTTTATTACAAACTTAAATAAAATTAAAATAATTATTTTTTTCATAATCATAACTAAATCAATATGCATTTCATTCAAATGTTTAGTTTAATAATTGATCGAATAAACTTATAATATATAATTCAAATATTTTTTATTTAGTTAAATATTTAATAATTCAATAACTATAATTATTTTCTTAAAATTTTAATTAAATAATTTTATTTAATAATATAATAAATTATTATTCAGGTGGTGGTGGTACTCCACCCAAAATTAGTGAACCTATTTTAGAAGAATTGCAGAAATATTTATGCTATGCCATCCTAGTTGTACTAACGGTCAGAATACTTAGTAGAATTAAATTTCACAATTCGAGTTCAAATGAGTGTGACAGATTATATATATATATATATATATATATATATATATATATATATATATATATATATATATATATATATGATGTTCCGTAACAAATTATAACCAATCGTTTGACACTACTACTATTATTATGAAAATGAGTTGACAACTATACCAATTTTGGGAAAATTTTGGCCTAAAATGATTAAAATGGACTTGTGACTTGTCCCTTGTTATCGTTATTTTAAAATAATAGATATATTTGTATTTTTTAAAATTAATTCAAAGCATTTTAAATTTTAAATTAATATAAATTTATTTAACTTTAATGTAAACAATTAAAATTATTACGAACCAACTGATATATATATATATTAGTTATTTATTATTTTCTTTTATCTAATGGTCAGTATTTTAGTTAGCAGAGGGCAGGTGTGAGATAGAGATTGTTCATAGTTTTCTGCGCAGTTAGATGCTCCTTATATTCGGCATGTGTAATAAATTTGAGGTATCTCACACACACACACACACACACACACATATATATATATATATATATATATATATATATATATATATATATATATATATATATATATATATATATATATATATCGGGGAATATAGAGATACACGATTGTGTAATGTATGGTCGACTATGACGACGGTTTTTTTGAGCTATGTCGACGGTTCAACCGTCGGCATAGCCCAAAAAAACCATTGTCATAACCGACTGTGCACTACACAGCTGTGTACATACATTTTTTTCATATATATATATATATATATAGGGAGTGATTTATAATAAATAGTTATTATGGATATTACTTTAATAAATTAATTTTATAAAAAAAAATTTGATCAGCTACTAATAAAAATAACGGTTGGACAAATTAGGTTAAAAGTAATAGCTGGACAAATTAGGTTTAAAACGTCATTTTTTTTCTTTCTGTTCTAACCTTTATTTCTATTAGTGGTTGGACAAATTAAGCCAAAACATCATCATTTTCTCATGTCGTTAGAAAGAGTAGCAGTTAGAGTAGAAAAAAACGATAGCATTTTAACGTAGTTTGCCCAACTGCAACTACTATTAGCGGTTGAATAATTTATTTTTTCATTGTTAGATCTTCATATAAACAATGTAAGATCAATTTATTGAAATAATGGTCAAAACAAAAATCAATCGTTCGACATAAATGTGTACATCAACATTAATTATATAGACTTATACTGCATTTTGATTGAAATAATGGAATATAAGAAATAATATAATGATTTTTAAGGTATTTCAAGTATATGTTTGATTATTGGTGGAGGTAAGTAGTATAATATAATGGCAAAATTATCACACATATCTATTTTGTTGTAATGAAATTTATTCCACCGTATTTTATATGTCACATGAAATAAAAATCAAATAAATAAAATAATTTTTTATTTCATTTAAATAATTTATCCTTCAAAATAATTTTTAAATAAATTATTTTTTATTATATATATATTTTTATTCTATTATCTGAATTCAAAGTCGGCATTAAAATAGTCCATAGCTGCGAGGCTGTAGTAGTTTTGTTTGTCTCACTAGTATTAGCTTCTAGAAACTAGACCTTGTTTCTCCTTCCAAGCTACAAACCATCCTTAGTATGCTTCTCGTGTGTCTCGTGTCCAAAAGAAAAGGAAAAAAGAAAAGGAAAGTAAGAAGAATTTAAAGGACTAACTAAAAAATGAAAATAATAATGGTGAATTATTTCGTAAAAAAAATATAATTAAAAAAGAAATACATACATCATATTTTTAAGAAAATTGATATTTTTACATATATCGTTGCCTCTCTCACATGAGTATAGAGTGAATTCCACTTTCATGTGAGAGAGAACTATATAAAAATATCAAAAATATATATAGAAATAGTACTCCCCTATTTTAATATCCGAAGTTTGCAGCCTTCTTAATTTTTTAAATTCGATTATGTTTGAGCTATAATTTGTCACCATATTGAAATACCATAGGAAAAATTTCTCCTTTCATTCCACAAAAAAGGTCTAATTTCGTTTTTAAAGTCGTAAATTTGTGAAATTTTAAATTTTAAAATTGTTTCGATTCATTTAAATTTTAAAAACAATAAATTTATTGTTAATAGTACTTTTCGTTAGGATAGACTACTTCTTTACTAATAATAAAATGGTTGCATTTTTCTTTTCTTTTTATTCTCCGTCCGTGGTAAATAGAGAGTTGTTATTTTCACAAATAATATAATTTATTTTACAAAATCCCACTCAAGTGAATAATAAACAGGTCCCGCACTAAAATATAAAAATATCATATGAAAAAAGAATTAAACGATTTAATTTTAATACTTCAATCATAATTTTCCATGTGTATTTATGGGAGCTAGGCTGGAGTTGGTTTTATCCTTCAGCTTGAGATTTATTGGGCCAGCATTAGCATAATATCATTAGGTCTGCTTATTTTACCAGGACAGTAGCAAATATAATTTTCCTTCTGGACTAGTACTTTATTGGGCCTAGCCTATGTGAGCTTTTGGTTGGATTTTAGATGTGCAATTAACAGACAACCCTCAAGATAAAGATTGTGCCATTGTGGCTACCACTTAATTATTTTGGCATGTAACAAGTTTTAATTTATTTTTTTAGGAAAAAACGATTTTTTTATTATTATTAAGCTAATACCTTAATCCAAAAGATATAGATTGATAGATTAAATTAAACTGTACAAATAACGCCTCAGCATATTCAGTCATTAAAAAATAAATAAGTATAAACACATAACAATCAAATATTACATTCATTCATATCATTAAAAAGTGAGGTATAATATTAAAATTCGTGTCATACTCTATTTTTTAATAGTGTAAGTAAATATAGTATTTGATTATTGTGTGTGTAAATTTCTCCAAAATGAAATTTCATAAATCACATTGGGAATCACATTTCATAAATATAATCTCTAAATATAGCATTTGCTTGCATGAAATAAAAAATTTCATTGAGGTGACAAACTATCGCAAATATTATTGATTTTTTAAGAGTTAAGTTGGGATTTTTTTAAATTTAAAATTGATATAATTCATTTAAGTCTTCAAAATAATAAATTTATAATTAATAGTTGTAAGACCCCGAATTTTATGAAATACAAAATTTAATTTTTCTTCATATATATTTTTTTGAAACAGTAAGTGGTTAAATCGATAAAGTTAAAAGTTAAGGATGTTATGTGCAAATTTTATTTTGTCGGACAATATTCGCTTTGTCGGGGAATATTCGTTTGGTCGGGGAATATTCGTGTCGTACGACGGCGCCGAAATAACAAATTATTTGTGGACCCCACAACGGAATATTTGTCGGATATAGAAAACGACAGAAATAACCTTTTTAAATAAAAATAGTCAACGGAACTGTTAAAATACCGGTGATAAAAGAATAGTAGCATACGGTAGTTATTGGTATTTTCTGTAGCACTCGGTACTCTACAGTAACACGCGGTATTGCATAGTGTCTCATATTATTGGTCTGATAATTGACACCGTAACTGTTACGCATCATTTCATCGATAATTGTCACTGCATAATATTTTATATTATCAATTCAATAATTGTTGTTACACAGTATTTTGCATTATTGATTTAATAATTGTCATTACACTGTATTTTATATCATTGAGTCAATAATTGTTGTTGCACTGTTTTTAAAATTATTGAACCTAATAATTGTCACAGTAACATATGCACAGTAATTCACATTATTGAATCAATAATTGTCATTACACAGTAACGTATGCTTTATTTTACATTATTGTTATCTCTATTATGATGTTATTTAAACAGTTGTATTTCATTAATTTATTGACTTGATATCTAATAACTAACTATACTGTATTTATAACAATTAGTCATAATAATTGAATTGATAAAGTTATTTGTTTATAATATAAAGTTAGGTGATTATTAGGTGATATGAAATGAATGGTGTAGATTAAAGTGTGAATTATTGAATTGATTTGTTTATAATATAAAGTTAGGTGATTATTAGGTGATATGAAATGAATGGTGTAGATTAAAGTGTGAATTATTGTTGAATAATTGAATTGATTTGTTTATAATATAAAGTTAGGTGATTATTAGGTGATATGAAATGAATGGTGTAGATTAAAGATAATATAATATTTGAAATGGATGGTGTAGATTAAAAGATGATCTTTAAATGAATGGTTTAGATTAAATGAATGATAAGATTTTTGGCTATACATAGAAGCCTTAACTTAAGGATTTTTCATAAACTTTCTTACTTGTTCTTTCTTTCTTTCTCTAAATACTTTTTGTGTAAGTTCTCTCTAAGTGTTCTTAAGTCATTCCTAGTTTTGAAATCTTTTACATTCTCCTTTGAATTCCCGAGTGGAATTTTCTTATGTACAGTAACTCTTTCGAAAAATCATAGTAAATTCATTATTTGTCAGAATTTAATGAATTAAAAGCCTGTCTCTTCAGTTTTTCGTCCTCTACAACTTTGAAGAAGGAAGAAAAGTCGTCTGAAATCATCTTCATGCCTTAAAATACTAAAAACCGTAACCTATTCTGATTTTCGTCACTATTTTCAGTCATAGTTTTGAAAATTCATAACTCATTCATATTAACTCCGAATTGAGTGATTCTTGAGTCTATGCCGCCTATCTTTACGAGAGTAACATTATTTTAAAAACATAAATAGATTTTAAAAACTCTAGAAGACTCAAAAGTCAGATTCTTTACTGCTACATAGACAAACAAGGAAGGATTTGTTCGGCTAATAAACTTGTTTCACAATATCAAGGTAAGGGATGTCATTTTTTTTTTTCATACTCTCAAATTTACTACTCGTAAGGGATACCATCTTTTTCATCTTCCATTATTCAAACGTACTATGGTAAGGGATTATCATTATTTGATTCTCGATAATAATATTGTTTCTTCCTTACTCATAAGACGTGCATTTTATTTCCATGTATTAAATTGTGGGAATAACCTTACGGAGCGGATTGCCGCCTGTTGGTGAATAACCTTTCGTATTCATTCATTATTAATCTCTGAGAATAACCTTACGGAGCGGATTGCCGCCTGTTTGGTGAATAACTCTTTGTACTCAAATTCTATTAAATTGTGGGAATAACCTTACGGAGCGGATTGCCGCCTGTTGGTGAATAACCTTTCGTATTCATTCATTATTAATCTCTGAGAATAACCTTACGGAGCGGATTGCCGCCTGTTTGGTGAATAACTCTTTGTACTCAAATTCTATTAAATTGTGGGAATAACCTTACGGAGCGGATTGCCGTCTGTTGGTGAATAACCCTTTGTATTAATTTCCTTCACCTTTTGTTAATCAAACCTGCTACGGTAAAGGATATTATTTTCTTTCATACTCCTAAATCGAAATTTATTATGGAACTATTGCTTCTATAATTCCTGAAAATATTATATGTTCCATAATAGTTGAACTTCATTATTTCAACTGAACCTTCCTATTTACGTGAACCTTTCTATTGAATTGTAACCGTTATTCTGAACTGTGGATCTTGAATTTCACTCCACATCATGTTGACAATTTGGACATTATTTGAATCTGTACAAAGTAAACTTCCGATACTTATTGTTATCCTATTTCTTCTGTTCATCATTTATATCATTCTAATCATCCAAAAATCAAGCTGTTGTGAATATCTGTGGCCGGGGGCACAGATGTGATATATTTGTTGAACAGATGATAGGTTAAAGGCGATATAATAGGTTAAAGGCGATACATCTGTTCGGTGTCTTTTATGGCACGTGGTGAAAGTTCTCTTTGGCCCGTAGTGCATAGATGAACTGTTGTTTGGTATGATTATCACCAAAGGCTGAATCTGGTATAATCATGACCGCTGGTGCTAAATTAAATATCTTTGGCCCGTAGTGCAAAGATGAACTGTTGATTTACATGATTATGATCAGGAACTGTGAATTTTTATTATCATGACTAATGGTATTTCAGATGATAAAAGTTGATGATGTTTTTACGAAAAAGAGAACCGAGTGGACATTATAATCTGCATTATTCTTCTAATAGATTGCTCATTCCGCTGCTATTATTGATCTGAACATTGTTTAAGAATTTAACTGCAGTTTTTGATATAAACCTTGTATTCTATTGTATTCTATCAAGAACTCAACTGTTGAAGGCTAATGATAATTTATTCGTCATTATCTTAGTCATGATATTTCTTACTGGGCTATTTGAGCTCACCCTTTCTTTTGTTCCATTATTTTTCAACAGGAGATGAAAACATAACAGGGTCTAGCCGGAGAATGGAGTGAGGGTCCGAGAAATAGTTATCATAGTCTTCACGTTTTGTAAAATAGTGTGACAATAATAGTGAAGACTTAGTTGTGTATTATTATACACTGTATTGTAGTACGTTGTGCTTTGTTGTAATAATTTTGTTGTAGTCTTTTGACGACTCAAGTTTGGGTTGTGTGGGCCCAGATTTGGGGGCGTCTGTAAGACCCCGAATTTTATGAAATACAAAATTTAATTTTTCTTCATATAGATATTTTTTAAACAGTAAGTGGTTAAATTAACAAAATTGAAAGTTAAGGATGTTATGTGCAAATTTTATTTTGTCGGACAATATTCGCTTTGTCGGGGAATATTCGTTTGGTCGGGGAATATTCGTGCCGTACGACGGCGCCGAAATAATAAATTATTGGTGGACCCCACAACGGAATATTTGTCGGATATAGAAAACGGCAGAAGTAACCTTTTTAAATAAAAATAGTCAACGGAACTGTTAAAATACCGGTGATAAAAGAATAGTAGCATACGGTAGTTTATGGTATTTTCTGTAGCACACGGTACTCTACAGTAACACACGGTATTGCATAGTATCTCATATTATTGGTCTGATAATTGACACCGTAACTGTTACACATCATTTCATCGATAATTGTCACTGCATAATATTTTATATTATCAATTCAATAATTGTTGTTGCACTGTTTTTAAAATTATTGAACCTAATAATTGTCACAGTAACATATGCACAGTAATTCACATTATTGAATCAATAATTGTCATTACACAGTAACGTATGCTTTATTTTACATTATTGTTATCTCTATTATGATGTTATTTAAACAGTTGTATTTCATTAATTTATTGACTTGATATCTAAGAGCTAACTATACTGTATTTATAACAATTAGTCATAATAATTGAATTGATAAAGTTATTTGTTTATAATATAAAGTTAGGTGATTATTAGGTGATATGAAATGAATGGTGTAGATTAAAGTGTGAATTATTGTTGAATAATTAAATTGATTTGTTTATAATATAAAGTTAGGTGATTATTAGGTGATATGAAATGAATGGTGTAGATTAAAGTGTGAATTATTGTTGAATAATTAAATTGATTTGTTTATAATATAAAGTTAGGTGATTATTAGGTGATATGAAATGAATGGTGTAGATTAAAGATAATATAATATTTGAAATGGATGGTGTAGATTAAAAGATGATCTTTAAATGAATGGTTTAGATTAAATGAATGATAAGATTTTTGGCTATAAATAGAAGCCTTAACTTAAGGATTTTTCATAAACTTCCTTACTTGTTCTTTCTTTCTCTCTCTAAATACTTCTTGTGAAAGTTCTCTCTAAGTGTGCTTAAGTCATCTTGAGTATTTGTGAAGATCTATAAGTATACGTGTACTGTTCAAGTTAATCAACCTCATTTAAATCAATATCCAGTCACGTGTTGAGGTAAGGGATACCATCTTTTTCATCTTCCATTATTCAAACGTACTATGGTAAAGGATTATCATTATTTGATTCTCGATAATAATATTGTTTCTTCCTTACTCATAAGACGTGCCTTTTATTTCCATGTATTAAATTGTGGGAATAACCTTACGGAGCGGATTGCCGCCTGTTGGTGAATAACCTTTCGTATTCATTCATTATTAATCTCTGAGAATAACCTTACGGAGCGGATTGCCGCCTGTTTGGTGAATAACTCTTTGTACTCAAATTCTATTAAATTGTGGGAATAACCTTACGGAGCGGATTGCCGCCTGTTGGTGAATAACCTTTCGTATTCATTCATTATTAATCTCTGAGAATAACCTTACGGAGCGAATTGCCGCCTGTTTGGTGAATAACTCTTTGTACTCAAATTCTATTAAATTGTGGGAATAACCTTACGGAGCGGATTGCCGCCTGTTGGTGAATAACCTTTTGTATTCATTCATTATTAATCTCTGAGAATAACCTTACGGAGCGGATTGCCGCCTGTTTGGTGAATAACTCTTTGTACTCAAATTCTATTAAATTGTGGGAATAACCTTACGGAGCGGTTTGCCGCCTGTTGGTGAATAACCTTTTGTATTAATTTCCTTCACCTTTTGTTAATCAAACCTGCTACGGTAAGGGATATTATTTTCTTTCATACTCCTAAATCGAAATTTATTATGGAACTATTGCTTCTATAATTCCTGAAAATATTATATGTTCCATAATAGTTGAACTTCATTATTTCAACTGAACCTTCCTATTTACGTGAACCTTTCTATTGAATTGTAACCGTTATTCTGAACTGTGGATCTTGAATTTCACTCCACATCATGTTGACAATTTGGACATTATTTGAATCTGTACAAAGTAAACTTCCGATACTTATTGTTATCCTATTTCTTCTGTTCATCATTTATATCATTCTAATCATCCAAAAATCAAGCTGTTGTGAATATCTGTGGCCGGGGGCACAGATGTGATATATTTGTTGAACAGATGATAGGTTAAAGGCGATATAATAGGTTAAAGGCGATACATCTGTTCGGTGTCTTTTATGGCACGTGGTGAATGTTCTCTTTGGCCCGTAGTGCAAAGATGAACTGTTGTTTGGTATGATTATGACCAAAGGCTGAATCTGGTATAATCATGACCGTTGGTGTTATATTGAATGTCTTTGGCCCGTAGTGCAAAGATGAACTGTTGATCTGCATGATTATGATCAGGAACTGTGAATTTGTATTATCTTGACTAATGATATTTCAGATGATAAAAGTTGATGATGTTTTTCCTAAAAAGAGAACCGAGTGGACATTATAGTCTGCATTATTCTTCTAATAGATTACTCATTCCGCTGCTATTATTGATCTGAACGTTGTTTAAGAATTTAACTGCAGTTTTTGATATAAACCTTGTAGTCTATTGTATTCTATCAAGAACTCAACTGTTGAAGACTAATGATAATTTATTCGTCATTATCTTAGTCATGATATTCTTTACTGGGCTATTTGAGCTCACCCTTTCTTTTGTTCCATTGTTTTTCAACAGGAGATGAAAACATAACAGGGTCTAGCCGGGGAATGGAGTGAGGGTCCGAGGAATAGTTATCATAGTCTTCACGTTTTGTAAAATAGTGTGGCAATAATAGTGAAGACTTAGTTGTGTATTATTATACACTGTATTGTTGTACGTTGTGCTTTGTTGTAATAATTTTGTTGTAGTCTTTTGACGACTCAAGTTTGGGCTGTGTGGGCCCAGATTTGGGGGCGTCACAGCGTCACAATAGTACTTTTTAGACAGTTTATCATATTCATAATTGTACTGAGATAAACTAAATAAATTTATCTCAATTTTGAGTTTAAATATATTTAAAATTAATTTTTTGAAATTCAATATTAATCTTATAATTTAAAACGAAAAATAGAATAAAATAAGTCAGTCATAATTCAATTAAATTTTAGCCTTTTTTTTTTATTAGAACATGTGTAAAGTTGTACTTTTTAAAATTGAAATCATAACCAATAATTTAATATAAAGATGAGATTGCTCCATTATTTTACAAACATGCTCCTATAAGTCATTTTGAACTTTATAAAAAGAAAATTAATTTTCCAATATCAAAATTTAAAACATTTAATCTTGATTTATTTCTTTGACGGAAGATGGAGTTCTTATTGTTCTACCTCATATCTTCTTTTAAAAGTTATGTTTAGATATATATTTTTTGAACTCACGTTACCATGAAAATTTGCAAGTACTAACACTTTATAATGAATATCAATTTTTATTAATTCAAAATTACAATAACTTAAATTATCGATGAGAAATTTACAATAATCACTATATATATATATATATATATATATATATATATATATATATATATATATATATATATATATATATATATATATTACTTCTGAATTATAGGAAAAAAAATTGCGTTTAATTGTTGTATTGTAATAGAATGAACTATTCTCATTTCTGATGAATTTGTGAATTTTTATTTCTTATGAGAGGATATAGAATGACTTATTTCATTCAAGAATTGAATTAATCATTTCAGTTTATATACATTTAATTTCATTCCGTTCTCTATACTATTTTTTCACTAATGTAATTTTTTTAATCCCAACATAGCGTTAGGGTGTCACGTGTCCACATTTGACTAAGGTGGATCTGCCCATTTTTGTACGCTTTAAAATTTATGAAAGAAAAAAGAATTGAGATGAAAGAAGTATTTTTGGTTATATAATTAGGAGGGTAAATTTAATTCCTACCTCGTTATATAATCAATGAATTCCTCGCTGTCACGGCTCTTCGACCACACAAGGTGAAGTTGTTATCCTTCTGCCTCGTATCTTTTTTTATAAGTTATTATTTACGTTGCCTTTTGTCTTCTTGTTCTTCTTTTTTTATAGTTTATATTATGGTAAAAAAAATTATGATCAGGATCAAATTTCTCATTCAAAATTATAATAAAATCACAATCCGTCAATGAAATATTATAATAATAATTTACTTCAAATAGAAACAATATATATATATACATAATATATATATATACATATATATATATATATATATATATATATATATATATAAGAAAATTTTCAAAAGCGAATTTTAAAAAATGAACTAAAGACGAACCGTCGTTTTTGGTATCTATGGCGACGGTTCGACCCGTCGTCATAGAGTGCATGACTATGACGACGGGTCGAACCGTCGCCATAGATACCAAAGACGACAGTTCGTCTTTGGTTCGCTTTTTAAGGTTCGCTGGAGAAAGGGACTGTATGTATGTATGTGTATATATATATATATATATATATATTAAAGAGTGTCCACTTACGAATGATAAGATTCAATTAACAAACTCTATCGGCCTGATAAGGGTTTTTCCAGGTCGTAATAACAAATTCACAGTTATTAGCAATTACCAAACTTGACCTCAGATTTTGTTGAACTACCTTCACATGTCACTGTACATTGTCCGTTATGGACTTTTCGCAAAGTTTTCTCTTAATTGGCAGTAAATTAAAATCTTCCTCATGGCATAGTTTTCAAAGAAGGCTTGAGAATGAAATGATGAATGGACACGCACATTTCTTTGTTGAAAACGATACTCCTATTGTCTTATGATATGCGTATGATCTTGACTCTAACCCTCTTTGCGTCATTCCATTCATCACATCTTTTGTTTTCTACCTCATAATCAATAATACAGACTGCGTTTGATTACTGTAATCTCCTCCCTATAAAGAACTAATTTGATTCCTCTACGTTGTTTCCGTCAGTGGACTTTTATTGACATTTATATGGTGCTTACGGACAAAACCAACTTGTTAAATATAATTATCACTATATATATAATATCTCCCATATGTGTTTGCTAAATGCAAAAATTCCAGTGCTAAAATCTCTTTCATGCCATTCAGACTTTGGCTATATTTGGTTATCCCCGTTTAAATGGTTATCCGTGTGTTTAAAGTGTTGGTGCGTTTAAAACTTGAAAGGTATCGCAATATTTTGTATGAATTAAATAAGTTACGTTTAATATAAGTTATTTATAAACAAATAAGATTTTTAACTACGTTTGGTATACTTAAAATCTCTAAACACTTCAGACGTCGATAAACAAACAAGCATTTTATATGCTAAATTGTTAATCGACAAAGTTCTTTTGGGGCTGTTTATACAATTGGTGAGGGGAATGAATTATTGAGGAGTCCTATTCAATAGAGAGATGGAATGGCACGTATCCACGAAGTGATGTGTGTTTTCCAAACATACTTTGGTTTACTGGTCCATTTGTTTCAAGAATAATATTTTGCAAAAAATATTGTCTGAATTTTCTACCATCCATAACCGAATAAAGCTATTGAATCTAAGATATTTTCAGCCAAAAATAAATATCATTATCAGTTATGCTTTATATCATCTTTCACCATCTGACTGATGTTTAGCTTGCTCCTATTCTTATTCATTTTTACTTTATTTTTCTTTAAAAAAATAACTATTTATACCAAAACAATAAGTTTGTAACGCGTGCAAGGCACATATTAACTTTTTTATATATTTTTTCTATGTAGTGTGATATATTTTTTCCTTTTTTTGCTAATTGGGATTTCATTTTTAGTTGGTCGTTTTTTAATACTTATCTACTAATTTAATGATTAATCAATTAAATTATACTGTTAAATCCTCTTTTAAATTATTATTATTATTATTATTATAGGTTTTGATTGATATAATAATAGTATAAACGAATACTCAGTAGAGTAGATTTTGAGTCAGTTTAGCCTGATGCGTAATTTTGGTTAGTCTAGTTTCATGCAAAAAATGTGACTCCACAAAATAGACATTGATGATCAACCAAATTAATTAATCTTTCTCTTGGATTGTAATATATACTTATTGATTTATATTAATTTTAAAATTTAGAGTTTGCAAATTGACTTACTAAAATTAAAATGTATTTATAATTTTAAAATGAAAAGAAAAAACTTTATATAAATATATATTATGCACAAATTAAAAGGGCAAATCCGTAAATTCCCAGATGGTTGGTCAATCAAAATCAGTATCGTCGCAAACAACACTCTTCCTTATTTTTGCAACTTTGGCATTAAGTGTTTGGACACAAATAGAAGAAATCCCAAGTTTCAGTTTACAACCAACATGGTGCTATTACATAAGCATATGTAACAACAGCCGTTATAACCGTATGAGGCTCTTGCTTTCACACGTTTACAACCAACATCGCATATTCCCATCCCATGGAAAACGTCATCGTTTACATCACTCTTCCGCTCTTGGAGATTTGGAGTTGTATATATATTTTTTATCTGGAATCTTGTTAAGTGTTACGAAAATTTATATCAAATCAAATTATAAATGTTGAAACACGTCAATTTTTAGATTAAAAATAATTTTAAAGTAGATTCACCATATTATATGTTATTTTCGTTTCAAAATTATATATACAATTTCACTTAAAATTAAACTATAATATATTAAATTTTAAAATTAATTAATATGACTTATAAAAATTTAGAATGAAATAAATTTTATAATTAATAATATTTATTATATACTATGTAATTATCATAATTATATCAACTAAAATTAAATAAATACACATTAATTTAAAGTTTAATATATTATCTTTTAATTTTAAAAGTTAAATTATATTTTTAATTTTAAAACGGAGAGAGTATTTTTTGTTTATAAGAATTACAGCTTATACATTTTTTACCTTAGTTATAGCAAAGACGTTGATATACAAAGTCACAAGTCGCAACATATATTATAACATCTGTTTATCTTTTTGTCGATACTAGTCTATTTCGCACACACAAATATATGTTTTTTCTTTTTAAATTTAAACATTAAAAAATAAATAAAAATAATTGGTAAGAACAAATGTGCATGTTTGTTTACAATTGCATCATTTAATTATCAAGTTAAGATATCATTGATTAAACAAAAATTCATTTATTCGTAATACATAAAATTAATAAAACAATTTTTTGCTCCTTCGCTAGCTATATACTTGTGTTTTCACGATCAGTTAAATTCATTTTTCAGCACCAACTGCTAAAGACAACTTTTATTCTCATTTTCATACACCGAAAATACAATATTTTATATTTTTCTTGATTAGCAAAACAAAGTATTCATTTTTCATCAACAAAAATACGTGACACGATGAATTCAATTGGACCCACCCACGGGAGAGATTCTTTTATATTTTTAGAATAAGTGAACAGTACGTTCCTTTCTCTCGTATATTTATGGGATCTATCAATAATAAGACTCACATATATGTAAAAAAAATATATATATATACTGTTTATTTATTTCCAAAACATAAAATAACTTTCGCAATCATAGACAATATACATAACATGAACCGTTGAGATTAATCTAGTAGGAATAACTACTTAGACAAAAATAGACAGACCATGCCAATTACAAAATACCTGTGGGCATCTAGGTCCTTCACCAAAATAGAGTCCCAACAGAATCTCTCAATATAAACACCCAATCCAACCCCGCCCATTTCCTTATTCCATCATACTCCCTTCTCAGCCCACAAACTTCTAGTTAATTGAGAGTGAAAAAGAGCGAGGAGAGAGAAAATCAGATGGCGCAGCAGGTCTCACTCCTACTCTTACTGATCGTCTGTGTCGCCGGCGCGAGTGCCGGCTCCACCTTCTCCGAAGAGAATCCGATCAGACAAGTAGTATCCGACGGTCTACGTGAAGTTGAGGCCTCCGTTCTCCAAGTCATCGGCAATACTCGCCACGCTCTCTCATTTGCTCGCTTTGCTCACAGGTTTGCCTCTTTTTCTCCGTCCGATCATCGACGATCGGAAGGCGAGATAGCTGTAGAATTATGTCAATCTAGTTTTTATTTGTGAGCTTTTGCAGGTATGGGAAGAGGTACCAGACGGAAGAAGAGATGAAGAGAAGGTTCTCGATTTTCACCGACAGCTTGAAAATGATCAGATCTCATAAGAAGAAGAACCTTCCTTATACTCTGGGTGTTAACCGTAAGTCAACTCTCTTTCTTTGTTGTTTTTCGACCTATTGATGGCTTATGCTTTATTTTAGTGCTGTTTGTTTGGATTTTCTTATTTCGAAACCAAGCACAGGTTGACTTAATTTATGATCGAAATTCATCCAAACAATTTTGGTACCTATTTTTATGATCAGATTAGTGTAAAGAAGTTGCAGAGTTTTAAAATTCGATGGTGTTTTGCTTTGATGACTTAAGAATGGATATTAAACATGGGTTGTGTATATTTATGGTCAGTTATAATCATTTGATCATCAACTGGACACATCAAGATAATTTTCGAAAGAGTTTTTTCTTTTTTTTTTCTTTTTTTAATATCTATCTGTAGGGCTACTCTTCAAAAATTACTACTTGTTTGGTTACAAAATATGAGATCAAGTTTTAGTTTTTAAAGTCAATATAAGATATTTTCGAATTTAAAATTGATGTGCTCCAATTAACTTGGAAAACACTAAATCTTGTAATCGATAGCTCTTTAAAAATATTATACAAATTTCATATTTATATTGTCTAAATTTAAATGAATTGATATAAATTTAGAAGTTGTAAGTATGACTTCAAAATGTCAAAATTGATCCTGTATTTTGAAATGGGAGAAAGTAGGAGTATCTATTATTGGACCTCAGTCGATTGTTTTATTGATAAAAAAAAAAAAAAAATTGTTTTCCACATCATCACCAATTATTAGCATCAAATACTTGGCTCTTACTTCTTCTATTGACTCTGTTCTGGGAGCAGGTTTTGCTGATTTGACATGGGAAGAATTCAGTAGAGAGAAGTTAGGGGCTGCTCAAAACTGTTCAGCAACCACAAGGGGCAATCACAAGCTCACTGATGTTATTCTCCCTGTAAAGGTGTGTCTTGTGAGAGGTTCTTTAATGATTAGCTCAATTGCTTGGTACTTTTAAATATTAATTTGAAAAGATTATGACTATTGGCTTGGTAACATAGAAACTATCCGTCAGAATGATCTAATTTAAACTTTGGTTCTTGATAGAGCTAATTTATCCTCTATTAGCATAGCATGAGGGTTTACATAGTTTCACCTCAATTTCAAATCAGTTTGAACTACTAGTAAGCTTCCATTGCAGGTATGTGGGTCCCCTATGTGGAATTGTAAATCTGACTAGAATGTTATTAATTATGAAACTCAGACCATACCTTCACCATCATTATTTAACTTTGCAATATATGCCATCATTTTTTTCACCAAGTTTTTGAATTTTGATTTTTCTTTGTAATATATATTTGCATTCCACCTCAAGGCGGTGAAATTTAGGAGTTGAAGTTCAGCATCAATTTCCTTTTTTTTAGGGACAATATTCGCTAATAAAAAATATCGAATACATATGGACAAAGGGTAAAGACATCTCATGCCTTTATTTCAATGATTGATGCTACAAATAGAATCTCATGTTGGTGTTGTTCCTAATTATAGAAAGATTGGAGAGAAGTAGGCATTGTTAGCCCAGTCAAAGATCAAGGTAGCTGTGGATCTTGCTGGACATTCAGGTAATCTTAAGTTAAGATCATGTAAATTGAAATCTAATCATTTGATTTCTTGACTAAGCTCATTAATTGCTGTCTTTTGCAGCACCACTGGAGCTCTAGAGGCAGCCTATGCACAGGCATTTGGGAAAGGAATTTCTCTGTCTGAGCAGCAGCTTGTAGACTGTGCCAGGGCTTTTAATAACTATGGTTGCAATGGTGGGTTGCCATCCCAAGCTTTCGAGTACATCAAATACAATGGTGGACTTGAAACTGAGGCAGCATATCCATACACTGGAAAAGATGGCCAATGTAAATTTTCATCAGAAAATGTTGGTGTACAAGTCCTTGACTCTGTCAACATTACCCTGGTACGAGAATTGGACATATCCCTTCAACTCTTAAATAAATATTTATCTTTATATATTCTATTTCTGTCAAATTGTAATTCAGCCACAAAGACCTCTCTAACTCAACTATGGTCATTACTGAGGTATTCTAATTTGATCTTCACGTTATTGAGCTTATTGTCCAATTATTCTTCATTTTTTAATCACCTGAAGTTGGAATAAACAGCAAAGTCGTGTGCGATTCAGATGTTAAATTCACAATACTCCGTCAGATACAAATTGATAATATTCACAAGCTGAAAGGTTTTCTTCATATTTTCTTATTCGCAAATCTGTTTACAGGGTGCTGAAGACGAACTAAAGCATGCTGTGGGGATTGTTCGGCCAGTAAGTGTGGCATTCGAGGTGATCGATGGCTTCAAATTATACGAACATGGAGTTTACACCAGTGACAGGTGTGGCAGCACACCCATGGTGAGTGAATATGAAAGACCCAAGATGAAAATTGAGTGATAAATATTGAAATACTTTGTGTAGATAAGTTCAGTATAATGGCGCTGGTAGTTAAATCTATTGTACACCATAGTACAGACACCTGTTAAAGTTCCGAGAGCTTGAGATCATGTACGTCTTGTGCGTGAAAAGACCATCTGAGTTGAAATTTTTAGCATGTCTTTGCAAGTGCAGAATACACGCGACACAAATTTATTTGACAATCTTAGCAAAAAGTGAATACTACTATTCTTTTGCCATAATTTATCCCTAGCATTTCTGATATGTAAGACAAGAAAATTCTCTAACAATCGATGATCGTGTTTGGCAGGATGTGAACCATGCCGTTCTTGCAGTTGGCTACGGAGTTGAAAATGGTATCCCATATTGGCTCATTAAGAACTCCTGGGGAGCAGACTGGGGTGATAATGGCTACTTTAAAATGGAGTTGGGAAAGAACATGTGTGGTAAGCTTCTCCGCTGAGTGTCGATATTAGGTCCTCCCCATTCTTATACAAACTAAGGGTCAAATCCCAAAAGAGCAACAAAAAAAAGAATTAATAATACAAAGAAGCTAAAACTTTTTACTTAGATTTGAATTAATTGGTGCTCCTAACGGATGCTATCAATTTGGTGTTGCAGGTGTTGCAACTTGTGCATCTTACCCTACCGTTGCCGCGTAAGTGTCCCCGAAGAAACAGTAATTACTATTTCAGTGAAAGTTTGTGGCATAAAACGCGTCTTGTGAAAATCTGGGGTGTAGTCGTTCTGCATCTATAAAGTATATGAGATATTATGTTATATTTAAGTAAGCAAGCTGCTTCAGGCGTTGTTTGATGTACAAAATAAGACTCGACTCGCGTAGTAGGAGTAACTGATGATTACGATGTATACGAAAAAGACTATTTAGCCTTATTATCAATGCTTAATGTGAAGTCCTATGATGCTATTTGCATTGACCAAAGTAACCTTTGATATTAATTTTATTTGATCAAAGTAACCTTGATATGTCATCACCATTTTTCTTAATTAAATTTGTTATGGGTACAATGAGGTTTAATTATATATATATATATATATATATATATATATATATATATATATATATATATATATATATATATATGTATGTATATCGATAACAAATATTAGTATGCCTCCTAATACATGCTTGGTTTGGAATTTTTGAGATTTTTTGAATTTCTTGTTTGTCTACGTTAACTTATTGTAAATATAATTTTATTTAACTTACGAACGTAATTTTTAAGTTTTAAACTAGTCACAATATTTTTAATACGGCACTCTTGAAATTTAAAAGCCATCCAAACGTATTATTTTAATATTCTAAACGCACATAAAGGCATCAAAAAACTTTATGCGTGGATAAAATTCAAGAATCACTATTGTTATTCAAACAAAATTGATTTTCAAATTCACATGTTAAGAAAGAGATGAAGTTTAGCCACGTCATAATATGATATCTTTCTTCTTCTTCTTTTTTTGAGATAAGTTTAGACACATAAAATTTAAATATAAAATTAAATATTATATTCGTTTCAATTATTAAAAAAAAAAAAATATTAGATGTTTCTAGGACATTTGTTACGTGATACTCCCACATTATTCATGTGTTATCCTTTCGATACTCAATGTGGATCATTTCACTTTAAATGTTAAAATGACAGTACGTAAATAATGTAAAGTACTATATGGCAGGTGCTTTAGAACTACTGAATAATTATTTATTAAAAAATAGAGTATGATACGAATTTTAATCTAATATCTTATTTTTCTATATTTAAAATAAATATATTGTTTAAATGTTATATTAAATATTATTTATTTATATTTATTTATTTTTTTGGTAGAACGCAATATGATAATGTCTTTATATCTAATCTTTTTGGCATCTTAGTAATGGCTGTGGACCAATAAGATGATGGTCAGATTTAATATTTATTTGGCTCACTATCGTAGAAAAGTAGTTTTGTATGCATGTGCACAGAGTTTCCAGGAGAGTGGGTCAAATACTGGACGAAGGTGACCTTGGAAATGTGCCTACTAAAACAAAACGACGTCGTGGTCTTTCTGAAGTCCGTTATATTTCCAAACGTCGTCGTTCTAACCAACCGAGATTATCAACCACTCACCTATAGCAGACAAAAACGTGGGCGTAGACTTGTGGGCTTAAAAACCAAATCCCTACTCATTTGCCTTGGTCTAGGTGTCACCCTAACGACATGGCCACGTCACAAATATTTGCAGGTGGCATGTTTCAGTTCATAGGACTCTCCAATCTCCTGCAGCACGTTGTACCGAACAAGATTACTGCGAATCATTAACAGGTCATCTAACGGTTCTGATTAAATATTAGTGTCAGCGTTAATTATAAAGCAGTAGAACGTGATGTACAGCATAATTGAGTATTTTTTTTAATTAAAAATTAAATAGATAATGCTGTTTAATTATCCTATTTGTAATATTATAGTTTTCGGGTAGATGAGGATAAGGCTTCATCTTCTTCATTTTATTCCTTTTTTCTCATCTTATCTTTCTGACAAGTCCCCTTCCGGTTTCTCTCTCTAAACTTATATAAATATATTTACAGTAGGCTATGTGTTTGTAGTGATCAAATTTGATCCAGAACGATGTCGATTGCATTTGAGCGTAATACTGGTAATAGGATCCAACGGTCGGGGTTTGTTCATGGGATGTCACTTAAAGCGATCTACGATTCTCCTGATTCCGGCAGATTCGCCGGTGATCGGCGGTTAAATGCTTCGGCGGTGGTGCAGGAGCGAACTGATGAGTTGGATTCGTGCAGTTCGTCTTCGATTGGGAGGAATAGTGACTCGACGGGTGGATCGTCGGACGGCGATGGTGATTCCGGTGATTGTGAGGTTCAGAGCTCTTTTAAAGGACCTTTGGATAGTTTGGATTCTCTGGAAGAAGTTTTGCCAGTAAAGTATGCATCTTTTTCTCAAAGTTTACTTCGAAAAGTGCATTTATTTTGAAAATAGGTTTACATAAGTTTTGTTAGGTGTGATTTTAGAAGATTATATGCTTTGCTGAACTGATCCTGGTGTAGTATGCTTTTCCCTTAAATTGGAATTAAAATTCACTAATTGAATTCATGGAAGCCTTAAATATATTAAAGGGTGAAATCACTATAAGGATCTTCTCTAGAAGATATTTTGTTTGGGTAATCTGTGAGTGATATTTTACTAGTTAATTAACATAAAAATTTTGAACTCAAAAATGAATTTGTGTTAGGATTTGCTTCACTGGCTGTTGTCTAAGCTCTTTTTCCAGCCTTGATCAATTTGTAAACGCCTCCCTCTTCACAGTCAATTGCTAGGAGTGAGTACCCTAAACTGCAACCTTTAATTTTCTGCACACTTGACCTATGAGAGAATGAAGTCGAGTTCTTCCCCTGTCATTTGGTCAGACATCAAGTTTCTTAGATCAATTTGACTTCAATTAATGATGGGGGAGACGTATTTTTGTTGTCTTTATCTTTTGAGTGATGAGAATTTAACTTAGTTTTGAAATTAAAAGAAAATCATTGGCAGGGATCATTGGCATGTGCTGAGATAATAGCTGTTTACATATGTAGGACCTTTTTTTAGTGTTATGCTAGGGACAGTTCATCAAGTCACCAAGTTGAGCGTAGGATTATTTGAAAGTGGGACGAGCTAGCCAGTCTACCTAATTAACTGCCAGGTTATGGTAAAACTGGTGCACTCATAAGCTTTGAATTGATTGGTTTGTAAGCATGAATCCTACTAATTGAACTTCCTCCCATGTAACCTTTGTTTTATTCAGTACTCAATATAATTTAATTAGTTGAAGTTAAGCCACCTCATGTGTCCTTTTTTCCTTTTTTCTTTTGAATAAGAATTATCTAGTGGATTCTGGTTGTAGTTATTCGATCATATTTGTGTATAGAACTGAGAATCAATGTAACCATTACATATATGAATGTGTATGGGAAGGAATAGCGCAGCCATTAGCTTATGTGGTAATCCCTTCAATCGTTATGGTGCAGAGTTCTCGTCATAGTTCATTTCAGACATGGGTGCCTGCGTTACATAGAATGAGCAAGAGTCGATTTGAAGGTTAACCATGTCTAATAGACTGATAGATAACTCTGTCTAATTAAAAATAAATAGTATCACTAGAATATCTGGATTTGCTCTTTAAATATATTGTCATTGTTCTGTGATCTCTAATTTTCTTGTAATGTGGTGTCTGGACTTATTTTAGGAGAGGCATATCAACTTTCTATAGTGGCAAATCAAAGTCATTCACGAGTCTAGCAGATGCTACATCTTGTTCTTCCATTAAAGACATTGCAAAGCCAGAAGATGCCTACACCAGGAAGCGCAAGAACTTGCTTGCTCACAGTATTTTTGGGGACAAAAATCGCAATGACAATCCAAAAAGCAATAATGGTGGCATATCAAAGAGGCTTGCCAACTCCAGCAGAAGTTCATCTAATCTTGCTGTTATGATGAGCAACTCTGAGAGCAACATTAATAGCGAAGACTCCAATTCAAATTCATCATCACCTAGTCTCTGCCTCCCACCTCTGCCACCGCATGGTAGAAGATCAAGATCACCAAACAATGAATCTCCGGCATCACCTCCTACTCCTAGACGAAATTTCTCTACATGGAGGTCTTTTTCTCTTTCTGATTTGCAACATGCTGCTTCT
Organism: Hedera helix; assembly: GCA_947179155.2. Classification (NCBI taxonomy): domain Eukaryota; kingdom Viridiplantae; phylum Streptophyta; class Magnoliopsida; order Apiales; family Araliaceae; genus Hedera; species Hedera helix. Next base: position 40,095,180 of record OX359278.1, read on the forward strand.
AGTACTACTCCTAATACTACTGCCTTAGTAATTGATACCAGAAGTGCGGAGGAAGACTCGCATTGACATCTAAACAGAGTTTCTTCATGGCCTCATGAAGTTAACATTGAGAGATGTTCATGATGTTTTGATTCTTGTACCCAGTTATTGATTTGATGTAGTTCTGCCTGCCTGTTTTAGTTGTTGTTTTAACACGGAATGTATGGTGACAGTACGATTTCTCCACTTGTTTCTCTTTGTTCTTATATATAAAATATAGGTGTATCAACTTTGAGATAATAGGTGTATGAATTTAATATCATCCTTAAATAACACTTTGTATATTACGATATCGAAGTGTCTAATTCTATTTAGAATTAAATTTTTATACACGCTTATGTAGTAGTGTGTATACGAGAATTATGACATTTTATTAATAAAATATTTATGTTAGATGAAAATGTCTTGATTTAAACACGAGCGGTGTAAATATTATGTTTTTTTACTTATTTTATACTAATAATCATCAATAAAAAGTAATCAAATAATACTTTCTTCTTGCGGAAGGGGGAGAATATTATTCTAGGATGGATCGAGTATGAGAATTGTGAAACACTAAAAAAGTTTAGTTCATTGAGTACAGAATTACTTTATTACTTCCATATATAGGAGAGAAAGTTTGCTCCACTACCATGTCCACCAGAGGGACCTCAATTTGCTGCTGGTTTGAAACAAGAGAAAACAAGACCAGTACAACCCACGGCAAAAGACTTGACAAGCGCCAAAAAGCTGGTACTTCTGTTGGGACCTTGGCCGCTTGGCGAAATTCTTGGGCTTCGAGGCACGAACTTGCGCATCCAAACATTTTTGCCGTTGATGCAAAACTTAGCCCTGGCGGCGCCATTCAGAATCAGGTCAATGGTTGATGGTGAAAGGAACACAACTCGAGCAAACAATGGGTGATTATTAGGCGCCCCAACAACGTTTGGCATGTAAAAGGACTCGATGCAATCCCCATAGTTTGTAGTGAGAAAGTTTGCTACTTCCCATTCAGCAACGGGATGCCCCTTAGAAAATGTTACAAACATTGTCCTTTCTTCAGCTGGTACTGGTAACAGTCCGGATTCTTCATTATTAGTTTCTTGAAATCTCGATTGCTTTTGGGAAATGAAGGAATTCATGCTGCTAAGAGTGGTAAAAAGCCTGCTAACAAAATGAGTGAAAGTGTAAGTTCCGCAAAACTCTCTCTCTCATGATGGTGAACTCAATTACTATTCATGTTAGGAAGAATCTTAGAATTTAACGTTTTTACTTGTGAGAATATCAATTTCTTTAACAAATTTTTAAAAATGTATTTGACTAAAACTACTTAATAAATCGATATAGTTGTGTATAAAACTACGTTGTTTTGTTAAGTAGTTTTTGTCAAGTTTGGACGTTAAGATATTGCCTTAGATAAAAAAATAAAAAATCATATATATATATATGGGGTGCATCCATAGAAATGTATGTCAGGAGTATTGTTTCAACAATCAAAACAGGGGCAATTTATTTGTTAATTTGTTTGCTGCTAGAGACTCTAGCGCCAGGCCAAATTTTTATTTTTTTTGCTTGCCTCCAGTGGCAGTGTTAATTTTTATTTTTTTTATCCGTTAAAAACTCTAGCGACAGTATGCTCCCAACATCCGTTTACTATGGATGCGATACCTATATATATATATATATATATATATATAAGGTATCTATCTATAACAACCGGTTACTGAAAGTACTGTTATAGCGACAGATAGATTTCAAGTCAATTTGGCCCTTATATGTAGTTGCTATAACAGTACTCCTAACAACCAGTTATTATAAATGAATATCTTATATATATTGCCTTGGTACTTGCACTAAAAACAATTACATTACCAACAACTTCCCCCCTACTTTAAAATACAAAATTTCAAGCCTGTATTACTTTTTATCCACCACACCGATGCCAACATAGCATTTACAACAAATAAGAACGATGAGTATAATCGTGCATGAGCCCGTTACCATATATTCATAAGAAGACAAAATTTAGTAAACAAGCCACATAATTACTCAAGAAGGAAATTTCATGGGATTTGAGGCTGGATGCAAAGTTTTAGCAAAAGGAGAATGAAAAAAAAAATTAAACAAATATACGGGAATAGTGCATTAAGAAACTCGATCACCCTAAGCTAATTCGAGATTACGAGCGAACACTATAAAGAAAAAAGAAGGTTAATTTTAACAGAATTCTATCGAAATTAATCCGTCAAAAATAATCTATTTTTGACGGAATTCCGTCGATACTAATTAAATAGCCCGTTGGCAGGTATGAAATTCCCTCATAAATAAGTTAATTTAGAGAGATTAATTTTAAACGAAATTTATTTTTGTCAAAATTATACAAAATCAATTCCGACAGAAATAAAGGTTTTTCTTGTAGTGGAGACTGCCCGATCCATGTAGACATGGAACAAATCAACAGATACAAAAGAACTATATATGAAGTCATGCACTAAATTTTTTAGGGAATTAATATTTCTATAAGAAAAATTAATATTTTCACAAGGCTCTTCTTACCTAAATAGTAAGTGAGACCTACCTTATGTGAGTGAAATCTTGTGAAAACATTAATTCTCAATTTTTAATGTATATATATAGCAACTTAGAAATTCATCGATTTAATTAGGAGAGATAATTTTTTGGAAATGATATTCTTACATGTATTAATTTTTAATATTTTCACATGTTCTCTGTTCATATGAAGGTCGAACCTGTTCTAATCTCATGTGATAGGAGATCATATGAAAAATATATGTAAAAATGGTGCTCCTCTAAAATTTATGGGGTTGATTAATTAGGCCCTTAGATCACAAAGGTACAGCCAAAACACAAGAAAAGAAAACAGAGGCGGATGCATAGAATCATGTGGTACGTAAAACTTCAATGGAGTCCCTAATAAAAATGAAACCTGCTGAATTTACTCTAACAAAATCTATGCAGTCATGGTACAGATCTACAGATATAAAGATCCTAAAAATCTATATAATCTAAAAAAGTGAAATTATATATGAAATGTAGCAATAGAAAGCAAGGAAAGACCTGAAGGAGAATCCACTTGGAGAGAAAAATTTCAAGGCTTCTTATGCAGCCAAGTTCCTGACCCCAACTGAATTTATAAACCAGTTCAACGTATAGTGCTAAGCAAATTGAAAATTACTAGTGTTATCAAATTTAATTTATGCATTAAATGACTTAATGTGATTTTGGATGCATTTAAAATAATAATGGTCGTTGAGGAGTGTAATTAATGTTTTCCACTTTTCGAAATGTTACTTCCCCCTACCCCCCCCCCCCCCCCCCCCTTAATTAATGTGAAAAAATAAAGATTAAAAAATATAATTAATACGTACATACTTTGTCCGAAAATTAATTACTCTTTTAAAATTTATTAAAGAATAAATGATAAACAAATTAGTATTTAATGTAGTTAAGGATAATATGAGAAATTACGTTATTAATATTTTTTCAAAATCTATAAACCAAAAAAAATAATAATAATAATCTCTAAAAGACAGATAAAACGGAATAGAGGGCGTAATACCCGATAAATGCATTGATTTCCTTTCATCTCTACCTTAGTAATTGCTAAGTCCAGTTTCACAAATGAATTATTTTATTTCCATCCATGTTCCCATTCTCATCATCGTAATATGACATAAAACTAAGGATGTGACTGGGAACATTGTTGGAAATAAACTGATTCATATAAATATGAAACTAGAACTATTGGATTAGTCTTATGTTATTTAGATTACAAGATTCATACATGCAACATACAACATAGTTTCCTTATTTATTATCAAACACAAGCTACTTCCTTTATTTCCATATATATTAATTGAAGTGTTTATATAGTGCAATTACCTTTTAGGTAGCTAATTGAGTTTCTTGGTTTCTAAATGGCTGTAATACAATAGGGCGAAGGAACCAAAGAATACAATAAGCAACCTAAATGGCCAATACATTAACAACTATCGTATTTTCAGTAACTATTACAAGTAAAAAGTGGTGGTGAATATATAACATTTTATTTTAGTCTAAACATTTTCTTGCTTATTTCGCCCTACGTCATGTTAACCATACGTTATATTAGCCACGTGTTAAAGTTTTCTGAGATAATTGGCAGAAATTAAATAAATTAATTAATTAATTAAATACATTAATTTCACCACTAAGAATGATTCCCTTAGTGTAAATGGTTCCAAAATCATATTAACTCTGATTGTGTAAGTTAGAATGCTGCAAACATATGCATTGATTTTCTACGAGTTTTTAGATCGCGTAGTGCAACGCGCCATGCTGTTTATTTGATTATAAATACGGTCTGAGCGGTTCGAATACCAAAACTTTTATCTCAAAGTCTCCTTCAGGTTTTGTGATCCTACTTATTAGTTGTTACTATATATATATATATATATATATATATATATATATAGAGGGTTATATGTATATACACAGCGGTGTAGTGTACGGTCGGTTATGACGACAGTATTTTTGGGCTACCGTCGTCATAGTCCAAAAAAACCATCGTCATAGCCGACTGTGCACTATACCGCTGTGTACATACATTTTTTCCATATATATTATTTGTTCTCATTGATCTTTAATTTATATCTCTAGATATGTTCCATGGCTACATATATAGATATGGTTAATCTATATAATAAAGGCTTCATTTCTTTTAGGGTCTCCATTGGTAGCCTTTATAATCTTATGTAGCCCCCTCTCTTTAACTTTCATTTTTGTTTTTCCGTTTCTTTCTTAATTTGTTTTCTACAATTTCCATGCAGACACTTTGTGGTCTAAGCGTTTAGACACCAAAACCCATGAATTTCATCTCTTCAGGTTTTGGTCTGCTGCTTCTTTGGCAAGTGTGGTAGTCTAGATGAGCTTTTGATTTGAAAATATACGTTACGAGTGTTTGGTAACCTAGTGAAAGTGGCTTTCGTAATTAGCAAAAAAAAAAATGTGGCTTTTGTCAAAGTTTTTTTTTGGGTGAAAAATTACTTTTGGAAAAAATTATAATTTAATACTTTTAAAGCTGAAAAATGATTTATATGTCGGATAATTTTGTATCTAATGTGGATAGCGACTAACGTATAATTTCAAGCGATAAAATAGAATAGATATATGTGGGTCCGTTTTTTTATATCATCTTATCACATGTATCTACATATATCACCATTTAATATTGACATGAATAAATTTATCGTCATATATAATATTATTCTTTAAAATTAATTTTATGTGGTCACCACCTTATGTATTATGATGCTAATGATTTTGGTACTGTGAATTTTGGTTTGCAGGCACTAGATTTTATGGCGTTCGAAAAAATTTTCTCAGTAGCAATGCTTATCTCCCAAGAAGATTTTCAACTATTTCACTCCATTGACAGGAGGCTATACACTATCCTTGTAACTGATATCTGGCGTGACCCTGTGGAATCCATGCAAATCATGGCCTTATGGCTTTGGTTAGAGCGAGCGGGATTCTATAATATCGTAAAAAGGATTTTATCCTTGCCTGCTATATTAATCAATGAGCTTGCAGATGAAGCTGCTATATGCCTCAGCTGCATTAACAACGCGCAATCCCTATTCACACCTGAAGCCAGTGAAATTCCTCTGACCCACAATCTCATAAAAAAGGACATATCCTTGCAATTTTTACAAGAAAATCGAGATCTTGCAATTCGTGGGCTTGCAAAAGTCGATGAGGAAGTCTGCATCAGGGCTTTTAGTGACCTCATGGAGGAAGCTATTGCGAGAAATAATGCTCAAAGATTGGTAGAGACTCAACTGCTTCTTCAGCAGTCACTGGCTCACGTCTTTGGTCAATTTATATGTCCGGATAATAATACCAACAACAATAACAACAAAGTTGAATCAAATGAGCTGGCACCAGCTGAAGAAAGAACCATGTTTGTTACATTTTCCAAAGGGTATCCGGTAGCTGAATGGGAAGTGAGGGACTTTTTCAACAAGCTATTTGGAGATTGCATCGAATCCTTTTACATGCAGGATGTGAAGGGGAACGATGAACAAGCTCTTTTTGCACGCATTGTGTTCTTTTGGGCTCATATTATTCATAAGATTCTTAATGGTGTGGCCAAAGCTAAGTTTACCATCAATGGTAAGCATGTCTGGATGCGCAAGTTCATGCCGAAAAGGCCTAGAATTTTGTCACTACCACACTCACCGCATAACCATTCTGCCGCTATTTAAGTGTTTTCTTGTATCAGTCGTATGTTTGATCCTCTGTTTTTATTAATGTTTCAATGTTGTATTGAGTTTGTATTCAATGGGGCCCATTGGTGGACATTTAGTGTTTTCTATCGCCAAAAATAGAAATTAAGTGCTAAATTACCCCCCGTTTCCTTTAATCTGTCTTTTTCGAGAGAGAAAATTTGTTATATTTTATTCGTCACTAGGAAATTTCAAGAAAGAATTAATGTTTAAGTTTTTCATAATATCTTCGACATTAATCATTATTTTTTAAACCTTTTAAATAAATTTTAGAACGATAATAATATTAAGAGTTTATATCATTTTTAATTAATTATATAAAATATTAATTATATTTTTTTAATCTACATATATATTCCTAAAATGTAAATTAAAAATGGAAGAAAAGGATAAGTTTTTGGTGCCAGATATTCTAGTACACAATTAATCTCAAAATAATTGAATTATATAATTTCCGCCTTAAAAATAAAACACTAAAATAGCTTAGTTAGTTCAGATATTAATTAATATGCAAGGAGATAATTTTATTGCATTAATTAATTAATCATATTTTTAGATTCTATTTAATGTCCAAGGGATGTAATTTGATTATAATATTAACCAAAATGCTAGATATTAATTAATTTGCTAGGAATATAAATTGATTATATTACCCTTGCTTAATATTTTAAAGAAACAATGCAAGTGAAACTTCTATAAAATTATCGTTTTACGGCATTCAATAATAACATAAAATTTTGGTATGATTAATTAAATAATTTTATCATGATAAATGATAATTTCACAATATATTTATACAATTCAAATTCCTTAGATTACATTCAATTACATTAATTGAAGAAACGTTTTATAGATAATTATCAAAATCCTTGCCAAATACAATTACATTATATTCAGTTAAACAGTGATGAATTCGCCATTAATGATTGGGACCCGATTCATTTCTTTTACTAATTACTTATTTTGCCCTTGAGACTATAAATGATAATTAGAAGAAAAAACACAACTTGATTTTACATACGATTGTTTATTAAAAAAAAATAAAAAAATAAAAAGTTAAAACACTTACAAAAACTTTATGTTTTTTTCCTTCTATTTTTTGGAGTTTGCTATGTCGGATAGAGAATTGTACATAATTTGTTCGCGATTAGAAATTTTTTATTTTGGGATTAATGTAAATGGTTGTTTTTATTATGAACTTAGCATTAGCTTAAGAACATCAACTAAGGATTTATTTTATGTCACTATATATACATACATATATATATATATATATAGTTAAAATTTTAATATTTTTCTTACAATAAATTGTAGTCGTTCAAACGCAGATCTAAATGTACAAATAATATTTCATCCGCACTTTAATAATGTAGATTGTAAAAGTGAAAAAATGTCCTATGTCATCCGTAATTTAGTATTGCTGATTTTACCAAATATTATATTTTATTAAATATATTAAAATAATATTATGAAACGGCGGCATTTAGGTATATTACCCGTTCGCACTTTAGTTATGTGGATTGGATTAATCCCCTATACCAGATCTCGCTTCTTTCTTTCTTCCCCACAAAAACTCATACAAATTGTGAGAGCAAATCAACTAGCAAGAGTACCAGATTGCATTTCTTTCTTCCTTCTTCACATATTCATACCAGTAAAAGAGCAGATCAACTAGCAAGCATACCAAAGAGACGGTAATCAGTATCATTCGATAATCTTTAATTTAATTTTTACAAGTCATTTACTTATTCTGTTATGAATTTATTTGTTGAATAATCATTTCATTTAATATCAAGTACTAAGGAATAATTACATGATAACAATGATGTAACAAGTCTAGCTGATGATAACATCTTTTATGTTGGTCAAAATTTTCATTTATTAGAAGATGCTAATTTTTTTTTATAGAAAATATAATTAACGTGTTGGATTTTGAAGTAAGAATAAAAATTAACAGAAACTATGTGAATTTTTAAGATTTTTGTTTTAAATTGTATCAGTGTCATAAAACTGGATATATGGTTGTTAAGAAAAATGGAGGTTGTCACTGATGATGAAAATAATAATAATAATAATAATAATAATAATAATAATAATAATAATAATAATAATAATAATAATAATAATAAAGGAAATAGGATGAGGGAGGCTACTAATAGAACTGAATGTAAAACAATATTTATATTGTGCGTAATAAGGAGAAAAATAATTTGTTTGTGTTTACTTTTGAACTAAATCAAAATCGTGAATTTGTCTCCCCAAGTTAAGTTTTACAAATTCAAACACAAGAATGTATCAGTAATTGTTACGGATTTGATTGAAACCCTTAATAAGGTTGGGTTTGAGCCAATTAAGATGACACATATTCTTAACTTATAAAAATAGGGTATAAGCAATGTCGGGTTTTTTGAGGCGTATTTGCAAAATGTAGTACTTAGAGATATTAGACATGATACAATGGATTTGAATGATGCACGGGTTGTAGTAGATTACTTGAGAAAGTTAAAACGTGAGCGCCCAAGTAAATTTTTTTAGTGTCAAACTACGTGTGGATAATCGTATATTATGTGGGTAGATTATCGTGGTCAATACTCACCTATCACAATTTTGGCGATGTAGTGACTTTTGATACCACATACTGAACAAACAAATATTTCATGTTATTTGCTCATTTTATGGGTGTAAATCATCATTATCATTTTGTATTATTTTGATTTATACTTCTGAACAATAAGACCGAGGATACATTTATATGGTTGTTTGAGCAATGGCTTGAAGTAATGAATTTCAAACATCTCATAACCATTGTCACTGATCAAGATCGTTTTATATTGAATGCAATTGATAAGGTTTTTTCTTAATACCTACCATGCATTGTGTACGTGGCACATTAGCAATAAATATCCTGAAAAACTTAGTAATAAATATTATTTACATTAGACGTTTAAGTCAAATTTTAATTATTGTGTCTTTAAGCCATTGAGTATTCAAGAATTTGAGGATAAATGAAAATTGTTGCTGGAAAATTACAGTTTGCATAATCATGAACGGTTGAAATCTCTTTATAAGTTTAAAGAAAAATGATATATTCAAAAAATTTCTTTGCAGCAAGAATTACTACCTTATCTAGGAGTGAGGGTATAAAGTATAAATAATTTCTGTTAGTTCCCAGAGGCACACAAGTGATCTAGAGGGGGGGGGGGGGGGGGGAGGGTTGAATAGATCTCTTAGAAACTTTTTTTTTTCAAGAGTTCATTACCAAATAATTATCTGATCAAGATATGTTTGCACAGCGGAATTTTAGTTTGAAAAACACCCCTTAAAGATTTGTAAAACTTCTCTGTTGAGTTTAAGTTTATATTGAAGAAAGTCATTTGTTAAGTAAACTAATTCACAGTCATGTGTAGATATATATATATATATATATATATAAGACAGAATGTGAAAAACTGAAAGTAAAATGACACCAGAGAGTTTTAAGTGGTTCGGAGACTGAATAACTCCTACTCCACTCTTCTACATGACAGTAGGAAATCCACTAAGGTTTAGTCCTCCGGACTAGGACACTCTCGCCCTCATCAAAGCTAGTAGCTTTGGTTCCTTTAGTCACATTAAGACTAGGACACTCTTGCCCTCATCAAAGCTAGCAGCTTTGGACTGTAGACTAAGTCCAGCAGACTTAGAATCTCTTGTACCCTTCGGTACTCAAAAAGTCCAGCAGACTTGATTTCTTTTTAGCCACTCGGGCAAGGATCCTTTGACCCTCTCTTGTGTGTTGAATGCTTGTTGGGTTGTGCTGCTAAGATAAACTTTGATCTTCTTTATCTTCTGGTACTTAGCAGCTGCTTGTGATCCATCATTGAATGCTGCTGATGTTTGTCGTTGATATTCTCCTTCTTTCTTAAATTCAGCAACTACTCAAGATCACCAAATGTGCTGCTAGACTTTTGCACTTCAGCTCCTTTGATACTTGATAACTTCTCAAGATGAACTCCTGAGATGACTGTGATGCTTCTTCTTTTTGGTACTCAGTTGTTCCTTCTTATCATAGACAGTTTATTGATTCTCGAGATGGGCTTCTGAGATGACTGTGATGCTCCTTCCTTTTGGTACTCAGTTGCTACCATGTATGTATCAAGTTGGCATTTAAGCTTCTATCTTCCATGTGCCTAGCAGCTCCGAACACTTATCTTGTAATAGAGTTATATCTCTATGTCTCTCTCAATTCAGTGTTAGTGTTCTGATGAATCATAGAGTCCTTCAGCATATTCATTCTGTTTCACTCTACGATTGGTTGTTGTCTTCTATCATCTCTCTTGTATATTTTCTGACTTCAACAACCTCTTTTCTATATCTCATTTTAGGCCTTTATATCTCTGAGCATATATTACCGTTTTAAAGAAATTCCGTTGGTTTCATTTGGCCTTGTGCAGATCCTCAATATCTTCAATGTTGACTTTCTTGCCGCTTGTGTCAGTGCTTTTCTGACGTGTTCTGATATGTTAACCTGTAGCTCTGCTTTCTCTGAATTTATAGCCGTTGCTTTCTCAGAGTTGTTCAGCAAAGATTATTATGTTCTTTGCTAGTTAATATACTGATTCATCAATAAATGTTTTCCTTGACTTTAAAAATCAGCTGTTCTGCTGCATTCAGAGATGTCCCATTAGTCTGACCTTATTCACCATTTTCCTGAGTAGTGGGTTCCTGACTTATAGTCGTTTGAGCACAACGTCTACTATGTCTCTGACATGCATCTGTATCTTGACAGCACTTAATCTTTCTTTAGTCTGGGCGAGGAGTATACTCTTCTTTCTTTCATCATATAGCCATTCTGATAGCATGCTAGCTCTGTCCTGCTTGATGAATTCGTTGAGTGATAGACTGTCCACTTTGATCCTGCGAACTCAACTTCATGAATGTTACTTGAGGTATGTCAAGTGAAACGTTGAGTTAGAACGATCTTTTCTCTAACTCTGCGACCTTGTTGCTCTGGTCAGATCGTAGAGTTTGTGCTTGCAATGCTTTGCTTTGATTTCGTTCTACAATCTTGTAGGTTTGATCAAATCGTAAAGTTAGTTAACTGTAGTGCTTCTTAGTGGAATCGTTGAGTTGCAGTCGGTGTTGCTTCATCCTTTAATTCTACTCAACGATTGTTCCATGTGTATAGCAATCTTCTGTATTGCCTTGTCATTTTGTTCCACTCTACGATCTCTTCTTTCTGCATACATTCCAATCCTTGTAAGCTTGCTCAACAATTTTACTCTACGATTTTGCTAAAGAGTGTGTATCATAGAGTACATTTCTTCTCTGGTTCAGCGTTATCTGCAGGCTAGCTTGGCTGTCTGTTCGACGATCGTAGAATTCAGCTCTACGATTTGTACTTTGAACAGTTCTTTAACTTTACTCGTATATCCTGTAGACTTCTTACATATCTGTCTCTCTTTGATGATCGTAGAGTTATCCTAGTAAGGAGTCGTAGAGTTAACTCTACGATTTATACAAAATCGTTGAGTCTTCTTTGAAAGAAATCGCAGTGTCCGTTCTACGATCGTATAGACTGATCAACCTAACAGATTTGATCTTTTCTAACTAAGTCCTTTCTTACATTATTACATCATTACATATTGAAAGGACTTTTACAGACTTTGACATACACAAATACATCAATGATTCATTCTTATGTTACTCTGCTAATATCATACGTCTTTTATGCAGAGTGACTTCTATTGAAAGATCAACCTAACATTTCTGATCTTTAAAATCTAAGTCCTTTGTACACATATATCTAAAAAAGGACTTTACAACTTTTTAATCCGATAACTTTCATTCTCTTTAATAAGCAGCAGATGGTTTACAACAAGATCATATTGTGTTATACAAGTGTGTAAATCAAAGTATTGAAATAGAATATATATCATACACACATGACAATGTAAGCTTATAATTAGATTGACATATAATCACTTTGTCACATAATCACATAGGCACTTTCAGAACATTCATGCACAGAATCAAGTAAACACATAAGCACATTTAGAACATCTATGCACATAATCAAGTAAGCACATAATCACATTTACACATACGCACACTTTCAGAAACACATTGACAAACAGCCATATAAGCACATTTACCACAATCCTTTTTGCACAACAATTATCATCATCAAATCAAAACATCAATCAACAATTTCTTTTACGAATATATAAATAGTACTATTGGTATGAAAGATTTTGTTGTAAAGTCCTAAAAAGCTCTTAAGATGCAATATATCAGAGAAAAGCAAGATGATTGTATTATAGTCAATCGAAAAAAGATAATTGGTGCTTGAAGAACCATTAGTGATGCATGCAGTTAAAATATATACAAAAAAAAATGTTTCAAAGTTTTCAAATTGAATTAACCAAATCGCACAAGTTAAACTCTAAAAAGTTACATGAGATGTCAACTTCTGATTCAAAAAAATCAATTCGTCTTCAAAATCTTGATTCCTAAATCTTGTCGTAGGTATTTCACAATTGTTCATTATATAATACCGAATGGTGAAATGTAATTGTAAAATATTTGAACATGTTGGCATTACATGTTGTCATATTCTCAGGCTATTAACTTCTAAGAACTTTTTTGAGATTCCTGAATAATTAATACACAAGCGATGGACTCAAAATACTAATGAGACTAATGGTGTCACGTCATATGTTGTGATCTCGATCACGGATTATACTGAGACACAAATCATACGGTACCATTATTTGTGCAAATGATTTCTTGGTTTGGTGTTGGATGTTTCATGTTCTAGAAAAGACATTAAATAGTTAATGAAATTTTAGATCGTGAGGAAAAAATTGAGGCAAAATTTTTTGCTGAAGGTTTCAATATAAGATGGGGGGATAATTGCAACCAGTTATCGAGGCTAATGAAGATGTGGAGATGCATGATGATGATGATGATGAGCCTGATGATTTTGTTTTTGACCTCGTTTGTTCACAGACTAAAGGCGTAAAAAAGCGACATGATTGAAAAGTGTTATAGAACAAATAGTAGGATTACAAGCAATGATAAAAGAAACCATTACAAAGTTCTAGTATTGATAAAACTTGGATCTTCATAAAACCATTTGTTTGATTGTACTTTTAATAAAGTTTGTTAACATTTGTGGAACATTTAGTGACACCCATTTTTTTTATCTAAGTTATATTTATTTATTTGGAATGAATTATTTCTGTTATTTTTATTTATTTTGAATAAATTACTTTTGTAATCTTTATTCAATGAATTATCTCTATTTTATTTATTTAGTTCCAATGTCTCGCACGTTTGGTCTAAAAGAGGGAGCACCACTAAATAATTGTAATTTTTCATTTCATAAATGGCAAGATGACATGTTATGAATTGATAGCGATAGTAAGAATCGTTTTAAATGATAAATTATTATTATTATTATTATTATTATTATTATTATTATTATTATTTTAAGTATTTGATGTCGTAGTTGAGGAATAAAAGAAAAAGTACGTTACGGATCCAATATGCACAAGAAAATATAATCCTGGTTGGTCAAAAGACTATCTAAGTTTGAAAGAAGTTAAACAACTTAAGGCTGATGCAAGTCATATTGTGACATATGTGTGTGGATTTGGTATATCAATTGTCAAGTGTCCACGTCGGCCTAATTTTTGGTTAATTACGCTATAAGACACCACTAAAAGTGTTAAAAAATCGAAGGTCATTAACCCGAGGGATATTACTCGACTCATAGTATTTATAAGGTTGAGGGTACAATCTTTAGCAAAGCCAAAATAAATGTGTATGAGTGTGCGTATGAGTTCAAATTATATAAATAAATAAAAAGTATTAAAAGAGATGTAAGAGACCTAAATGATAGTGGAACACCAAACCCATTACTAAATGAATATATCAGTGTTAGATCAATCATACTATTACATAATATTCTTATTTTTTGTGCAACAATCAACTCTTATTATATGCAAATTCAAACTGAGAGGTAAAGATGAAAAATCAAACTGAGGGTTAAAGATGAAAAATCAAGTCACATTACTATCTGTAAGAAGTTCTTGCTGATACTAATTCAGAAAGTTCTTGCGGATAATAATGAGATCTTTCTAATTTGGGTTATTCAATATTGCAACAAACGGTTCAAGATAGGTTAGCTGAGAAATGATTCATAGCCAGCAATGGTTATGGATCATCTTCTATATGTTGGATTTTTTCTATAAAAATCATATTTATCTCTTTATTTAATGATTATTTATTTTGGACATTTATTTATTAATAAAAGTACATCATTCGTCATTCATTAAATAGTCATTTATTTTGTATATGTAAATCTCCAAATTTATATATATTATGATTTATGTGTATAAATAAGTATTATACACAGAATGTATAAATAATATGTAATATATATAAATAATCATGAAAGTTGGATTTCTAATTAAAGTACTAGTGCATTAACGATGTGCATTAAATGAATCATGTGATAATATTTTACTTATAAAATATTTTCACATAAATATTAATTTGTGAATTTTTTTAATTTAAAAAATAATAATGGGCTTAATATTGTTATATATATTAATTTAATATTCCAACGAGTAAAATTATATTGTGTTAGTTAATACCTTGAAATGTTAATTAATATATTTAATTAATACTAGGAACATTATTACTGTCAAAACATCTATAAGATTTTTCATAAGATAATTTATTATTGATCATAAAATTTTGGCTAAGTCTTTTAATATTAATTATTAAAATGATTGATTTAATTGTTAAATCAATTTATGATTAAATGAAGATAAATTATGAATTTATAAAATTAGTTTATATATATTTAGATTATATTTAATTATGAAATATTTATGTACATCTATAGAGAAAATATTTAAGTTTATTAGTATAGTGTTTATTTTATTTAATTATTGAACTGAGGTGCAATTACAATTATTTAGTGGAATTAATTGTAATTAATATTTATTTAGTATATTATTATAAGATAATAATATATGAATAAGTATTGGAGTCAAAATAGTAATCTCTTACGATCCCCATCCTAGCCTAATATGAATCAGTTTCATTAGAGAGATAATAATTAATAAGGATATAAATATATCATTGATCAGATACAAAAAAAAGGTTATTATTCCAAATCAGAGGAAGAACCGAATAACATATACTCCCTCCCTCTTCTCCTAAGAAAAACACGTAAAAATATTTTTTCAGAAGCGTGCTTTGGAGACCACACTCTAAATTCAGTATAAGGTTATAGGAAGAAAAATCTTGAGGATATTCGAAGATTCAAACGTGTTAATCTAACCAAACACTAAATAATAATTCATACTGTAGATACATGGTATATATGTAATATCCCAGATATTTACAAGATTTGTAAATAAGATTTTAAATATAAATTAAAGGTTATGGTTTAAAACCTAGAGTTGTAGAAGTGAGATGTGTGAAAAATGGGTGAACATTTTTTTTAATATAATGTATTTGTTAGAAATTAAATGTGAAAATATTTTAATAATGCATATAGAGAATTTATTAAGAAAATAAATTCAATTGAAAAGTGAAGGTGGTTATATTAATATATATAAACCTAATGTGTGTTTGTTAGCCCAATAAGAAGATGAGTAGATTAAATACTCAATTAAACTAATAATTTAATTAGTTTAAAATGTGAAGTAAGAAGGGAAGTCATGAAATATAATTAACTAGGTTAATTATATTAGTTAAGAGTTAAAGTTATAGAAAAACTAGAATGATTGTCTAGAATGACAATATTATGAAGTTAATTAATTAAGTAATTAACTTAATTATTAAGTTGTTATATAGAGTCCAAGTAATTTAATTACTACTAGTGGACTAGCCCAAACGAATTATAGATATTAGCCCAATATGAGAATATGGATATGAAGTGGGTAATTAAATAATAAAGCCCAAATGTTATGTTGATTATAGTCCAAGAGGTAATTAATATAAGTCAAATTAAATTAATTACCTAGCCCAAGTTATAAAGATGTGTGAGTTGTGTTGGGTAGCCCAAATAATTAAATAAGGGAGCTCAATGCAAAATAAACTAGTAGCCCAAATATTGAGTCCAAATTTAAAAGTCAAATATTGGTCAATATGTTGGGAGAATAAATTCAAGTATTGTTAAGTGTAGAGAATTAACTAATGTAGGGTTAATTGAACAACCCTAGTTGGTAGATAAGAGAGAGCATTAACCAAACATTGGTTAAATGTTAGGTGGGTGAATTTGATGATGAGAATTAACTATGGATGAGTTAGTTGAATAACCCTAGGTAGTAAATAAATTAAAGATTTAACTATGCATGTGTTAGTTGTAGGAAGAATATTATAGATACAATTGTGTATGTATATAATTCACCAAGGTATAATTTATATGTAACCATGGGTTGGATGTTGTAGAGAGTTAACCACCTGTGGGTTAAGTGTTGGTGATTGTTGCTTATTTTACACTTCACCATTTATGTTGCTTGTAGTCAAGTTGATGGATGACATTTTAAATATCAAAAATACATGTATTGTACATGTATAAGTGAATATATATACATATATTGGTGTATATATATATATAGATGCTTATATAATTATATAGGACATAAAAATAAAACCTTAACCAATGCTAGAGTTAAGTGTTAGTAAATATATAAATATATTGGATATATATGTATACTTAATTGTAGAGAATTAACCTTACTTGGGTTATTTGGTGGAAGATGTGTGTATGTTTAATTGATGAGCTTGAACCATGGTTGATAGTTAAGTTAACATAGGTTACAAGAGCAATAGTCTTAACCACACTTTAGTTAAGTGTTGGAGAAATGTTGCTTTTGTTTTACTCAATTGATAACTTGTAAGCAAACTTGATGGAGGTCAATCAACATGTCAATCCAAGAGTCAATCAATCAAATAGTAATTCTAAATTAGTCTCTAATTTAACCAATGTTAGTTGATTAGTAAGAGTTAATGATGATTAAGGGTGTGCTATAAATATAGTGCTCCACACATTGGCTATGTTTGTTAGTCATTTGTAGCATTTTCTAGAGAGAAAAAGGGAGAGCTTCTTGAGAGATATAGAGAGTTACTCTTATGAGATTGATGATCCACCAAGCAAATTTGCTAGAGAATGGACAAGAGAGAGTCACAATCCAAGATCAAGTCAAGAGGAAGGAGAGCATCCATGTATAAAAGGTTAAAAAGTGTTCTAAACCTTCTTTAGTTCATTTTTATAGTTTAGATATGATTTGAACGGTTAAAATATATTTTTAACCGTTCAAAACACATTTTGATGTTCTAGAAGTCTTTAGCTATGTAATATATGTATATTCATAGTTTGATGGATTTAACATGGATTTTTATATGTGTTTGTGATGAAAAATTTCATCAAATTCATTGAATAAATTTTTACCGACGAAAACAAATTAATCTAATACGTAGCAGCCCCTTCACGGAATTACTGTTCACAATCCGTAAGTCGGATTTATGATCCGTCAATTTTGGGTGATAGATCCATGAAATATGAAGATTCTCCAAGTTGAATGACTAAAATCCGATTTAAAATGAGCAAGATATGGATTTTCTACCAAAACACCCCATTGTTTTAGGGCTGTGCACAACAGTCCGGTTTGGAGCCAATTTCCGTGACCAAAACAAATCCAAATTTGATGTTTGATGACAGAAAAATGTAGTTCGGGAAGTTACGAATCCATCGATACCAAATAGGCCTCAATCGGACTTGTGGATTTCATTTTATTCAAGTTCCCGTCGGAGACCCCAAGTCTGAAAAATTCAAAAAGTAATCTGCCTATTTTTTTAAAAAAACCGGCCGGTTCGGTTTTTTTCGGTTTTTCATGATTTCTAGGTAGGGCCGGTTCGGGCATTTTTAGGCCGGTTCTTGGGTTGGTTCCAAAAGAGAAAATGCTTATAATTTTATAAAGAAAATTATCAAAATTTAAAATCCGATTTTTTTTGTAATTTGGTATTTATTAGAATTAATGGTGGATTAAAGCTTACTAAATTGCTAATAATTATGGGAAAATTATTTTTAATTTCAGAAAAATAATATTTGACCTATTGGCATGCTAGTTAAGTGTTATAAAATAAAATTTGAAATTATTGGAGTGATTCACTATATATTAGCTATTTATTAGTGTATAAATAGGCTAATAATCTAATTAAATATTATTTAATAAATATTAAATAATATATGAAGTTATGTAATTAATTAATTATGATTTAATGAATATTAAATAATAATTAAAGGATGTTAAGATGAATAAGTTAGTTATTTATTATTTAATTGCACTTAAATAATAAGTAAAGTTAAATAAATAATTAATTATTATTTAAATTAATATTAAATAATAATTAAAGAATATTAAAGTTAGAAAGCTAATTATTTATTATTTAATTAATATTAAATAATAAGTAAGGTTAATTAAGTAATTAATTATTATTTAATTAATATTAAATAATAATTAAAGGATAATTAAGGTTAATAAACTAATTATTTATTATTTAATTAATATTAAATAATAAGTAAGGTTAATTAATTAATTAATTATTATTTAATTAATATTAAATAATGAGTTCGGATAATTTGTTAATTAATTATTATTTAATTCATATTAAATAATAATTAAATGGTAATTAAGTGGAATAAATTATTACTTAATCGAAATAAGATTATTAAGTAATTAAAATATATTGATAATATTATTGACTAACTATTAAATGATAATAGTTAAGAATTAAATCATTATTCAATAATTAATAATGATATGTAATTAATTTAAAATATTATTAAAGGATTAATAATATTATTTAGCATTTAATTAACTATTAAATAATAATAGTTAAGAGTTAAATCATTATTAAATAAATAATAATGATAAATAAAGATTTAGAATATTATTAAAGAATTAATAATATTGTTTAACAAGTAATTAACTATTGGGTAATAATAGTTAAGGGTTGAATCGTTATTAAATAATTACTAATGATACGTGAGGATTTCAAATATTATTAAATGATTGATAATAATGAGAAGTCAATTAAAATATTATTAAAGGGTAATAATATTAGCAAGAAATTAAATTATTATTAAAAGATTAATCATAATGATTAAGGTAAACTATTATTAAAAATAAATTAATAATAGTAATGATTATTTAAAGTGTTATTTAACAATTAAATAACATTATAAGTTATTACTAATTGATAGTAAAATTTAAAATATTATCCAAGGTGGGTAATATTATGATAAGTATCGAGATAAATGATGTGATTAAGTTAAACCAAGGGTATGGTCCATTAGTGATTAATTGGTGGATCGACCTAAATAAATATAGGGTCCAAGTTTTAATGCAGTGACATTAATAAATGTCAGAATTGCATAGTTTCGAACAAAAGATTTATGGTGTTGAATATGAAACACTGAGTCAAGTCAAAGAGAGACTAAAATATGAAATTAACCTTATTAAATAAAGGGGATGATAAGAAGAAATAAATATCTTTAAAATAAGATTTAGTATTGAGTCAAACTTTGACTGATATTGTGCACCGTTGATCTCACATACCGTGTAGGTGGTGCAAGGAACGTCAAAGATTAACGTAAGCTGGTTATACAAGTCCAGGCAAGTTTTTCAGAACGTGTTGCATTATGTGCATAATTTATAAGTTTGTTATTAAACTGTGATGTGCTCATACGTGGTTATGTGCAAAGATGTGTTAATGTGCTTTTGTGAAATAAGTTGATTTGAACTATTGATATGCGGTAGTTGATTTAAGACAATTGTTCTGCATTGAACTATATGTCATGATAGAGACTAGGCATGAAGCATAGATTAAATGCGAGGCATGATATGCATGAGAAATGTATGTACTGCAAAGCATAAGATGCATGAAGCATGAAGCATGATTGAACTGTTTTTACGTGTTATGTGAAACTGTTAGACTTGCTGAGCCGTCGTGCTCACCCTTGCTTAAAACAAAACATTACAGAGTAGCTTGAGGAAGCCGATTACTCCGGTAGAGGCAAAGATGAAAATTGACTAACGAGTCATCAAGATTGAAGCATAGGTGCTTTTGTAGTAAAACCTTGCGGTAGACTAATTCATTCACTTGTGTAGGTAGATATGAAGAGTTTATGTTTTGTTGTGCTATAGATTAGCAAACTTAAATTGTTAAGAGAACATTTACAGATTATTTGAATATCATTTTTCAGACGTTGTCCTTTATGAATAAGGATAATAGGATGGTGTGATTGAGTCATTATACATATGATCTCAAATTGATTGTAATAGAATGTCGTATCATGTATGATATGAAGACATACTAGGAATGTATAAAGATTGCGATTCTGGAATAGAAAGAGATGTTATATAATTGTAAATAAATGATTATTTAGCAATTATAATATTGTTGTAATTCATGAACAATAAGGAAAAGTAGTACTAGTGTTGAACCGGATCCGAGGTTAAAGGAACCCGGATTTGGGGTCGTCACAAGTTGGTATCAGAGCTGATAGGTTATAAACCTTAGGTAAGAGTACCTTAGGCTATAACCGTAGTAGAAGATAAGTAGAATGATAAATGAATAAACTCCGGAAGAGTTTAAGTAATAAAAGATGAATTTGAAAAATTCATATATAGAAGATTATCCAAAGATGGATTTAAGAAGATATAAGAGAGATGAAAAAGGTCATGTTGTACCTAATTTGAAGAAATGATAGAAAATATCTTATAATAAGATTTTGAGAAGCATAAAGAAAATGCTAATAAGGTCATGAAATGATCTAGAGAAATGAACTCGTAATGAGACAGATGTGCTAAAATATGAATGGAGAGAATTCGTATTCAGTTAAGAAAATTAGAAGGTTTGTGGGTTTTTAATTGAGAACTCATATTAGTGGCTGAGTTGTACGATTCCTTGTATGGATTTGTGCTTGGTTTTAGAACCACTTAGCTTCCTATATTAATATAGTAGTTGAGTTTAACAGTTCTTTGTATGGGCAGAGGATTTGTTCTTGGTTTAACGACCGCTTAACTTTCTATATTGATTAGTGGCCGAGTTGACCAATTTCTTGTATGGGCAGGAGATTGTGTTTGGTTTGACAACCACTTAGCTTCCTATAATGATAATCGATTTGAACCTGGTGTCACGCTATTCGATGTATATATGGTGAGAAGGTGATTCTTTTCTCATTATATATTGGATATGTAGAGAATATTAAGATAAGTACGTATTCTTAAAACTCATATTGATGGTAAGTTCGTGACTCATAATCGTATGGTGGAACCCCTCAGCGAATGGACGATTTTGGTCTGACTAGGATAAGTTCTCCGACCCATATGATTGTGGCAAGTACCTGAACTCCTAATGTGTGGTAAGTTTGATGAACAATAAGTATGGGTAGAGTTAAGTAGTAAGACTAGAGCTTTACCAGATATAGTTATTAAGCTGGAAAAGAATGCGGAGGAGAAATTTGAGGTATTTTGAGGTTTTAGGACATTCCAAATCTTCTAGCTATGCTAGACTTTGAAATTCTTAAAATCGTGCTAAATTCGCACTTTTGTGCTTTTGAAAAGACAAATGTATTTTAGAAATCATTAATGCATTTAGTGCAGAGATGATAAACGATGGAGTCATCAATGCAGAGTAACCTAGTGTTGGATGTTTAAAGCCCACTATGGTATGATGTAGTATGACAAAGTCATAAAATGATTTTCAGTATTTTAAAACGTTTAAAGAATAGTCTATGCTAATTGTTTCAGCTAGACAAATTGATTTGAAAATATCAAAATGTATTTATAAAATCATCACACGCCATTAAAGTCATGGTGTGGGGATGAAAAGGACGGAATCCTCAACGTACTGTCAAGATGTGCGGTATCATGAAGTCATGAATTAATGACGGAATCCTCAACGTACTGTCAAGATGATGCGGTATCATGAAGTCCTATAAATGAATTTTAGTTATTTTAACTAATCTTAAATGAATTTTTGAATCGTAATATACGAACAGTTCAATGATGTAAGTCTTTGTCATTTATTTTAACTGGACACTTTTGGTCAGAATTGACTCAAGTTTTATTATCCAATCCAAATTATTTTGGAACGGAATTTTGTAGTAAGTCTGAGGTGAACAAGTGCAAAAACAAATATATTCTGTCAGCTAAAGCAGATATATTCTGTCGGCATATAGCTCCGACTGGCGCCTAAAAACTAAGACGTTCTGCACGACGTATGGTACAATAGGCTGATCACCTAGCGTACACCTATGGAGTGTTTTCAGTCTTTGCGATTGATAAACACTCTGTTTATAAGTATTTACAGGGATAAATACTATTTATTCGGAATTCAGTTAATTCCATTCGGATGTTCACAGTCTTGATGACCCCTCAGCATATTATGAAAGTTTTAATGAATATTTTGATTTTCAATTTATTCTTCTGTAAGATATTGATTTTCAATTTATTCTTCTGTAAGATATTCCATTGTTCTGGAATTATGAGTTTAGAAGTATGAACTTCCTAGAAAAGGGTGGTCATATAATTTGATGAGTAAAGAGGTATTCTCAGAGATGAAAATTTGTAGAAATGAGTATGATGAAATTTCGGGGACGAAATTCTTATAAGAAGGGGCGAATGTAATATCCCAGATATTTACAAGATTTGTAAATAAGATTTTAAATATAAATTAAAGGTTATGGTTTAAAACCTAGAGTTGTAGAAGTGAGATGTGTGAAAAATGGGTGAACATTTTTTTTAATATAATGTATTTGTTAGAAATTAAATGTGAAAATATTTTAATAATGCATGTAGAGAATTTATTAAGAAAATAAATTCAATTGAAAAGTGAAGGTGGTTATATTAATATATATACACCTAATGTGTGTTTGTTAGCCCAATAAGAAGATGAGTAGATTAAATACTCAATTAAACTAATAATTTAATTAGTTTAAAATGTGAAGTAAGAAGGGAAGTCATGAAATATAATTAACTAGGTTAATTATATTAGTTAAGAGTTAAAGTTATAGAAAAACTAGAATGATTGTCTAGAATGACAATATTATGAAGTTAATTAATTAAGTAATTAACTTAATTATTAAGTTGTTATATAGAGTCCAAGTAATTTAATTACTACTAGTGGACTAGCCCAAACGAATTATAGATGTTAGCCCAATATGAGAATATGGATATGAAGTGGGTAATTAAATAATAAAGCCCAAATGTTATGTTGATTATAGTCCAAGAGGTAATTAATATAAGTCAAATTAAATTAATTACCTAGCCCAAGTTATAAAGATGTGTGAGTTGTGTTGGGTAGCCCAAATAATTAAATAAGGGAGCTCAATGCAAAATAAACTAGTAGCCCAAATATTGAGTCCAAATTTAAAAGTCAAATATTGGTCAATATGTTGGGAGAATAAATTCAAGTATTGTTAAGTGTAGAGAATTAACTAATGTAGGGTTAATTGAACAACCCTAGTTGGTAGATAAGAGAGAGCATTAACCAAACATTGGTTAAATGTTAGGTGGGTGAATTTGATGATGAGAATTAACTATGGATGAGTTAGTTGAATAACCCTAGGTAGTAAATAAATTAAAGATTTAACTATGCATGTGTTAGTTGTAGGAAGAATATTATAGATACAATTGTGTATGTATATAATTCACCAAGGTATAATTTATATGTAACCATGGGTTGGATGTTGTAGAGAGTTAACCACATGTGGGTTAAGTGTTGGTGATTGTTGCTTATTTTACACTTCACCATTTATGTTGCTTGTAGTCAAGTTGATGGATGACATTTTAAATATCAAAAATACATGTATTGTACATGTATAAGTGAATATATATACATATATTGGTGTATATATATATATAGATGCTTATATAATTATATAGGACATAAAAATAAAACCTTAACCAATGCTAGAGTTAAGTGTTAGTAAATATATAAATATATTGGATATATATGTATACTTAATTGTAGAGAATTAACCTTACTTGGGTTATTTGGTGGAAGATGTGTGTATGTTTAATTGATGAGCTTGAACCATGGTTGATAGTTAAGTTAACATAGGTTACAAGAGCAATAGTCTTAACCACACTTTAGTTAAGTGTTGGAGAAAGGTTGCTTTTGTTTTACTCAATTGATAACTTGTAAGCAAACTTGATGGAGGTCAATCAACATGTCAATCCAAGAGTCAATCAATCAAATAGTAATTCTAAATTAGTCTCTAATTTAACCAATGTTAGTTGATTAGTAAGAGTTAATGATGATCAAGGGTGTGCTATAAATATAGTGCTCCACACATTGGCTATGTTTGTTAGTCATTTGTAGCATTTTCTAGAGAGAAAAAGGGAGAGCTTCTTGAGAGATATAGAGAGTTACTCTTATGAGATTGATGATCCACCAAGCAAATTTGCTAGAGAATGGACAAGAGAGAGTCACAATCCAAGATCAAGTCAAGAGGAAGGAGAGCATCCATGTATAAAAGGTTAAAAAGTGTTCTAAACCTTCTTTAGTTCATTTTTATAGTTTAGATATGATTTGAACGGTTAAAATATATTTTTAACCGATCAAAACACATTTTGATGTTCTAGAAGTCTTTAGCTATGTAATATATGTATATTCATAGTTTGATGGATTTAACATGGATTTTTATATGTGTTTGTGATGAAAAATTTCATCAAATTCATTGAATAAATTTTTACCGACGAAAACAAATTAATCTAATACGTAGCAGCCCCTTCACGGAATTACTGTTCACAATCCGTAAGTCGGATTTATGATCCGTCAATTTTGGGTGATAGATCCATGAAATATGAAGATTCTCCAAGTTGAATGACTAAAATCCGATTTAAAATGAGCAAGATATGGATTTTCTACCAAAACACCCCATTGTTTTAGGGCTGTGCACAACAGTCCGGTTTGGAGCCAATTTCCGTGACCAAAACAAATCCAAATTTGATGTTTGATGACAGAAAAATGTAGTTCGAGAAGTTACGAATCCATCGATACCAAATAGGCCTCAATCGGACTTGTGGATTTCATTTTATTCAAGTTCCCGTCGGAGACCCCAAGTCTGAAAAATTCAAAAAGTAATCTGCCTATTTTTTTAAAAAAACCGGCCGGTTCGGTTTTTTTCGGTTTTTCATGATTTCTAGGTAGGGCCGGTTCGGGCATTTTTAGGCCGGTTCTTGGGTTGGTTCCAAAAGAGAAAATGCTTATAATTTTATAAAGAAAATTATCAAAATTTAAAATCCGATTTTTTTTGTAATTTGGTATTTATTAGAATTAATGGTGGATTAAAGCTTACTAAATTGCTAATAATTATGGGAAAATTATTTTTAATTTCAGAAAAATAATATTTGACCTATTGGCATGCTAGTTAAGTGTTATAAAATAAAATTTGAAATTATTGGAGTGATTCACTATATATTAGCTATTTATTAGTGTATAAATAGGCTAATAATCTAATTAAATATTATTTAATAAATATTAAATAATATATGAAGTTATGTAATTAATTAATTATGATTTAATGAATATTAAATAATAATTAAATTATGTTAAGATGAATAAGTTAGTTATTTATTATTTAATTGCACTTAAATAATAAGTAAAGTTAAATAAATAATTAATTATTATTTAAATTAATATTAAATAATAATTAAAGAATATTAAAGTTAGAAAGCTAATTATTTATTATTTAATTAATATTAAATAATAAGTAAGGTTAATTAAGTAATTAATTATTATTTAATTAATATTAAATAATAATTAAAGGATAATTAAGGTTAATAAACTAATTATTTATTATTTAATTAATATTAAATAATAAGTAAGGTTAATTAATTAATTAATTATTATTTAATTAATATTAAATAATGAGTTCGGATAATTTGTTAATTAATTATTATTTAATTCATATTAAATAATAATTAAATGGTAATTAAGTGGAATAAATTATTACTTAATCGAAATAAGATTATTAAGTAATTAAAATATATTGATAATATTATTGACTAACTATTAAATGATAATAGTTAAGAATTAAATCATTATTCAATAATTAATAATGATATGTAATTAATTTAAAATATTATTAAAGGATTAATAATATTATTTAGCATTTAATTAACTATTAAATAATAATAGTTAAGAGTTAAATCATTATTAAATAAATAATAATGATAAATAAAGATTTAGAATATTATTAAAGAATTAATAATATTGTTTAACAAGTAATTAACTATTGGGTAATAATAGTTAAGGGTTGAATCGTTATTAAATAATTACTAATGATACGTGAGGATTTCAAATATTATTAAATGATTGATAATAATGAGAAGTCAATTAAAATATTATTAAAGGGTAATAATATTAGCAAGAAATTAAATTATTATTAAAAGATTAATCATAATGATTAAGGTAAACTATTATTAAAAATAAATTAATAATAGTAATGATTATTTAAAGTGTTATTTAACAATTAAATAACATTATAAGTTATTACTAATTGATAGTAAAATTTAAAATATTATCCAAGGTGGGTAATATTATGATAAGTATCGAGATAAATGATGTGATTAAGTTAAACCAAGGGTATGGTCCATTAGTGATTAATTGGTGGATCGACCTAAATAAATATAGGGTCCAAGTTTTAATGCAGTGACATTAATAAATGTCAGAATTGCATAGTATCGAACAAAAGATTTATGGTGTTGAATATGAAACACTGAGTCAAGTCAAAGAGAGACTAAAATATGAAATTAACCTTATTAAATAAAGGGGATGATAAGAAGAAATAAATATCTTTAAAATAAGATTTAGTATTGAGTCAAACTTTGACTGATATTGTGCACCGTTGATCTCACATACCGTGTAGGTGGTGCAAGGAACGTCAAAGATTAACGTAAGCTGGTTATACAAGTCCAGGCAAGTTTTTCAGAACGTGTTGCATTATGTGCATAATTTATAAGTTTGTTATTAAACTGTGATGTGCTCATACGTGGTTATGTGCAAAGATGTGTTAATGTGCTTTTGTGAAATAAGTTGATTTGAACTATTGATATGCGGTAGTTGATTTAAGACAATTGTTCTGCATTGAACTATATGTCATGATAGAGACTAGGCATGAAGCATAGATTAAATGCGAGGCATGATATGCATGAGAAATGTATGTACTGCAAAGCATAAGATGCATGAAGCATGAAGCATGATTGAACTGTTTTTACGTGTTATGTGAAACTGTTAGACTTGCTGAGCCGTCGTGCTCACCCTTGCTTAAAACAAAACATTACAGAGTAGCTTGAGGAAGCCGATTACTCCGGTAGAGGCAAAGATGAAAATTGACTAACGAGTCATCAAGATTGAAGCATAGGTGCTTTTGTAGTAAAACCTTGCGGTAGACTAATTCATTCACTTGTGTAGGTAGATATGAAGAGTTTATGTTTTGTTGTGCTATAGATTAGCAAACTTAAATTGTTAAGAGAACATTTACAGATTATTTGAATATCATTTTTCAGACGTTGTCCTTTATGAATAAGGATAATAGGATGGTGTGATTGAGTCATTATACATATGATCTCAAATTGATTGTAATAGAATGTCGTATCATGTATGATATGAAGACATACTAGGAATGTATAAAGATTGCGATTCTGGAATAGAAAGAGATGTTATATAATTGTAAATAAATGATTATTTAGCAATTATAATATTGTTGTAATTCATGAACAATAAGGAAAAGTAGTACTAGTGTTGAACCGGATCCGAGGTTAAAGGAACCCGGATTTGGGGTCGTCACAAGTTGGTATCAGAGCTGATAGGTTATAAACCTTAGGTAAGAGTACCTTAGGCTATAACCGTAGTAGAAGATAAGTAGAATGATAAATGAATAAACTCCGGAAGAGTTTAAGTAATAAAAGATGAATTTGAAAAATTCATATATAGAAGATTATCCAAAGATGGATTTAAGAAGATATAAGAGAGATGAAAAAGGTCATGTTGTACCTAATTTGAAGAAATGATAGAAAATATCTTATAATAAGATTTTGAGAAGCATAAAGAAAATGCTAATAAGGTCATGAAATGATCTAGAGAAATGAACTCGTAATGAGACAGATGTGCTAAAATATGAATGGAGAGAATTCGTATTCAGTTAAGAAAATTAGAAGGTTTGTGGGTTTTTAATTGAGAACTCATATTAGTGGCTGAGTTGTACGATTCCTTGTATGGATTTGTGCTTGGTTTTAGAACCACTTAGCTTCCTATATTAATATAGTAGTTGAGTTTAACAGTTCTTTGTATGGGCAGAGGATTTGTTCTTGGTTTAACGACCGCTTAACTTTCTATATTGATTAGTGGCCGAGTTGACCAATTTCTTGTATGGGCAGGAGATTGTATTTGGTTTGACAACCACTTAGCTTCCTATAGTGATAATCGATTTGAACTTGGTGTCACGCTATTCGATGTATATATGGTGAGAAGGTGATTCTTTTCTCATTATATATTGGATATGTAGAGAATATTAAGATAAGTACGTATTCTTAAAACTCATATTGATGGTAAGTTCGTGACTCATAATCGTATGGTGGAACCCCTCAGCGAATGGACGATTTTGGTCTGACTAGGATAAGTTCTCCGACCCATATGATTGTGGCAAGTACCTGAACTCCTAATGTGTGGTAAGTTTGATGAACAATAAGTATGGGTAGAGTTAAGTAGTAAGACTAGAGCTTTACCAGATATAGTTATTAAGCTGGAAAAGAATGCGGAGGAGAAATTTGAGGTATTTTGAGGTTTTAGGACATTCCAAATCTTCTAGCTATGCTAGACTTTGAAATTCTTAAAATCGTGCTAAATTCGCACTTTTGTGCTTTTGAAAAGACAAATGTATTTTAGAAATCATTAATGCATTTAGTGCAGAGATGATAAACGATGGAGTCATCAATGCAGAGTAACCTAGTGTTGGATGTTTAAAGCCCACTATGGTATGATGTAGTATGACAAAGTCATAAAATGATTTTCAGTATTTTAAAACGTTTAAAGAATAGTCTATGCTAATTGTTTCAGCTAGACAAATTGATTTGAAAATATCAAAATGTATTTATAAAATCATCACACGCCATTAAAGCCATGGTGTGGGGATGAAAAGGACGGAATCCTCAACGTACTGTCAAGATGTGCGGTATCATGAAGTCATGAATTAATGACGGAATCCTCAACGTACTGTCAAGATGATGCGGTATCATGAAGTCCTATAAATGAATTTTAGTTATTTTAACTAATCTTAAATGAATTTTTGAATCGTAATATACGAACAGTTCAATGATGGAAGTCTTTGTCATTTATTTTAACTGGACACTTTTGGTCAGAATTGACTCAAGTTTTATTATCCAATCCAAATTATTTTGGAACGGAATTTTGTAGTAAGTCTGAGGTGAACAAGTGCAAAAACAAATATATTCTGTCAGCTAAAGCAGATATATTCTGTCGGCATATAGCTCCGACTGGTGCCTAAAAACTAAGACGTTCTGCACGACGTATGGTACAATAGGCTGATCACCTAGCGTACACCTATGGAGTGTTTTCAGTCTTTGCGATTGATAAACACTCTGTTTATAAGTATTTACAGGGATAAATACTATTTATTCGGAATTCAGTTAATTCCATTCGGATGTTCACAGTCTTGATGACCCCTCAGCATATTATGAAAGTTTTAATGAATATTTTGATTTTCAATTTATTCTTCTGTAAGATATTGATTTTCAATTTATTCTTCTGTAAGATATTCCATTGTTCTGGAATTATGAGTTTAGAAGTATGAACTTCCTAGAAAAGGGTGGTCATATAATTTGATGAGTAAAGAGATATTCTCAGAGATGAAAATTTGTAGAAATGAGTATGATGAAATTTCGGGGACGAAATTCTTATAAGAAGGGGCGAATGTAATATCCCAGATATTTACAAGATTTGTAAATAAGATTTTAAATATAAATTAAAGGTTATGGTTTAAAACCTAGAGTTGTAGAAGTGAGATGTGTGAAAAATGGGTGAACATTTTTTTTAATATAATGTATTTGTTAGAAATTAAATGTGAAAATATTTTAATAATGCATGTAGAGAATTTATTAAGAAAATAAATTCAATTGAAAAGTGAAGGTGGTTATATTAATATATATACACCTAATGTGTGTTTGTTAGCCCAATAAGAAGATGAGTAGATTAAATACTCAATTAAACTAATAATTTAATTAGTTTAAAATGTGAAGTAAGAAGGGAAGTCATGAAATATAATTAACTAGGTTAATTATATTAGTTAAGAGTTAAAGTTATAGAAAAACTAGAATGATTGTCTAGAATGACAATATTATGAAGTTAATTAATTAAGTAATTAACTTAATTATTAAGTTGTTATATAGAGTCCAAGTAATTTAATTACTACTAGTGGACTAGCCCAAACGAATTATAGATGTTAGCCCAATATGAGAATATGGATATGAAGTGGGTAATTAAATAATAAAGCCCAAATGTTATGTTGATTATAGTCCAAGAGGTAATTAATATAAGTCAAATTAAATTAATTACCTAGCCCAAGTTATAAAGATGTGTGAGTTGTGTTGGGTAGCCCAAATAATTAAATAAGGGAGCTCAATGCAAAATAAACTAGTAGCCCAAATATTGAGTCCAAATTTAAAAGTCAAATATTGGTCAATATGTTGGGAGAATAAATTCAAGTATTGTTAAGTGTAGAGAATTAACTAATGTAGGGTTAATTGAACAACCCTAGTTGGTAGATAAGAGAGAGCATTAACCAAACATTGGTTAAATGTTAGGTGGGTGAATTTGATGATGAGAATTAACTATGGATGAGTTAGTTGAATAACCCTAGGTAGTAAATAAATTAAAGATTTAACTATGCATGTGTTAGTTGTAGGAAGAATATTATAGATACAATTGTGTATGTATATAATTCACCAAGGTATAATTTATATGTAACCATGGGTTGGATGTTGTAGAGAGTTAACCACCTGTGGGTTAAGTGTTGGTGATTGTTGCTTATTTTACACTTCACCATTTATGTTGCTTGTAGTCAAGTTGATGGATGACATTTTAAATATCAAAAATACATGTATTGTACATGTATAAGTGAATATATATACATATATTGGTGTATATATATATATAGATGCTTATATAATTATATAGGACATAAAAATAAAACCTTAACCAATGCTAGAGTTAAGTGTTAGTAAATATATAAATATATTGGATATATATGTATACTTAATTGTAGAGAATTAACCTTACTTGGGTTATTTGGTGGAAGATGTGTGTATGTTTAATTGATGAGCTTGAACCATGGTTGATAGTTAAGTTAACATAGGTTACAAGAGCAATAGTCTTAACCACACTTTAGTTAAGTGTTGGAGAAAGGTTGCTTTTGTTTTACTCAATTGATAACTTGTAAGCAAACTTGATGGAGGTCAATCAACATGTCAATCCAAGAGTCAATCAATCAAATAGTAATTCTAAATTAGTCTCTAATTTAACCAATGTTAGTTGATTAGTAAGAGTTAATGATGATTAAGGGTGTGCTATAAATATAGTGCTCCACACATTGGCTATGTTTGTTAGTCATTTGTAGCATTTTCTAGAGAGAAAAAGGGAGAGCTTCTTGAGAGATATAGAGAGTTACTCTTATGAGATTGATGATCCACCAAGCAAATTTGCTAGAGAATGGACAAGAGAGAGTCACAATCCAAGATCAAGTCAAGAGGAAGGAGAGCATCCATGTATAAAAGGTTAAAAAGTGTTCTAAACCTTCTTTAGTTCATTTTTATAGTTTAGATATGATTTGAACGGTTAAAATATATTTTTAACCGATCAAAACACATTTTGATGTTCTAGAAGTCTTTAGCTATGTAATATATGTATATTCATAGTTTGATGGATTTAACATGGATTTTTATATGTGTTTGTGATGAAAAATTTCATCAAATTCATTGAATAAATTTTTACCGACGAAAACAAATTAATCTAATACGTAGCAGCCCCTTCACGGAATTACTGTTCACAATCCGTAAGTCGGATTTATGATCCGTCAATTTTGGGTGATAGATCCATGAAATATGAAGATTCTCCAAGTTGAATGACTAAAATCCGATTTAAAATGAGCAAGATATGGATTTTCTACCAAAACACCCCATTGTTTTAGGGCTGTGCACAACAGTCCGGTTTGGAGCCAATTTCCGTGACCAAAACAAATCCAAATTTGATGTTTGATGACAGAAAAATGTAGTTCGGGAAGTTACGAATCCATCGATACCAAATAGGCCTCAATCGGACTTGTGGATTTCATTTTATTCAAGTTCCCGTCGGAGACCCCAAGTCTGAAAAATTCAAAAAGTAATCTGCCTATTTTTTTAAAAAAACCGGCCGGTTCGGTTTTTTTCGGTTTTTCATGATTTCTAGGTAGGGCCGGTTCGGGCATTTTTAGGCCGGTTCTTGGGTTGGTTCCAAAAGAGAAAATGCTTATAATTTTATAAAGAAAATTATCAAAATTTAAAATCCGATTTTTTTTGTAATTTGGTATTTATTAGAATTAATGGTGGATTAAAGCTTACTAAATTGCTAATAATTATGGGAAAATTATTTTTAATTTCAGAAAAATAATATTTGACCTATTGGCATGCTAGTTAAGTGTTATAAAATAAAATTTGAAATTATTGGAGTGATTCACTATATATTAGCTATTTATTAGTGTATAAATAGGCTAATAATCTAATTAAATATTATTTAATAAATATTAAATAATATATGAAGTTATGTAATTAATTAATTATGATTTAATGAATATTAAATAATAATTAAAGGATGTTAAGATGAATAAGTTAGTTATTTATTATTTAATTGCACTTAAATAATAAGTAAAGTTAAATAAATAATTAATTATTATTTAAATTAATATTAAATAATAATTAAAGAATATTAAAGTTAGAAAGCTAATTATTTATTATTTAATTAATATTAAATAATAAGTAAGTTTAATTAAGTAATTAATTATTATTTAATTAATATTAAATAATAATTAAAGGATAATTAAGGTTAATAAACTAATTATTTATTATTTAATTAATATTAAATAATAAGTAAGGTTAATTAATTAATTAATTATTATTTAATTAATATTAAATAATGAGTTCGGATAATTTGTTAATTAATTATTATTTAATTCATATTAAATAATAATTAAATGGTAATTAAGTGGAATAAATTATTACTTAATCGAAATAAGATTATTAAGTAATTAAAATATATTGATAATATTATTGACTAACTATTAAATGATAATAGTTAAGAATTAAATCATTATTCAATAATTAATAATGATATGTAATTAATTTAAAATATTATTAAAGGATTAATAATATTATTTAGCATTTAATTAACTATTAAATAATAATAGTTAAGAGTTAAATCATTATTAAATAAATAATAATGATAAATAAAGATTTAGAATATTATTAAAGAATTAATAATATTGTTTAACAAGTAATTAACTATTGGGTAATAATAGTTAAGGGTTGAATCGTTATTAAATAATTACTAATGATACGTGAGGATTTCAAATATTATTAAATGATTGATAATAATGAGAAGTCAATTAAAATATTATTAAAGGGTAATAATATTAGCAAGAAATTAAATTATTATTAAAAGATTAATCATAATGATTAAGGTAAACTATTATTAAAAATAAATTAATAATAGTAATGATTATTTAAAGTGTTATTTAACAATTAAATAACATTATAAGTTATTACTAATTGATAGTAAAATTTAAAATATTATCCAAGGTGGGTAATATTATGATAAGTATCGAGATAAATGATGTGATTAAGTTAAACCAAGGGTATGGTCCATTAGTGATTAATTGGTGGATCGACCTAAATAAATATAGGGTCCAAGTTTTAATGCAGTGACATTAATAAATGTCAGAATTGCATAGTTTCGAACAAAAGATTTATGGTGTTGAATATGAAACACTGAGTCAAGTCAAAGAGAGACTAAAATATGAAATTAACCTTATTAAATAAAGGGGATGATAAGAAGAAATAAATATCTTTAAAATAAGATTTAGTATTGAGTCAAACTTTGACTGATATTGTGCACCGTTGATCTCACATACCGTGTAGGTGGTGCAAGGAACGTCAAAGATTAACGTAAGCTGGTTATACAAGTCCAGGCAAGTTTTTCAGAACGTGTTGCATTATGTGCATAATTTATAAGTTTGTTATTAAACTGTGATGTGCTCATACGTGGTTATGTGCAAAGATGTGTTAATGTGCTTTTGTGAAATAAGTTGATTTGAACTATTGATATGCGGTAGTTGATTTAAGACAATTGTTCTGCATTGAACTATATGTCATGATAGAGGCTAGGCATGAAGCATAGATTAAATGCGAGGCATGATATGCATGAGAAATGTATGTACTGCAAAGCATAAGATGCATGAAGCATGAAGCATGATTGAACTGTTTTTACGTGTTATGTGAAACTGTTAGACTTGCTGAGCCGTCGTGCTCACCCTTGCTTAAAACAAAACATTACAGAGTAGCTTGAGGAAGCCGATTACTCCGGTAGAGGCAAAGATGAAAATTGACTAACGAGTCATCAAGATTGAAGCATAGGTGCTTTTGTAGTAAAACCTTGCGGTAGACTAATTCATTCACTTGTGTAGGTAGATATGAAGAGTTTATGTTTTGTTGTGCTATAGATTAGCAAACTTAAATTGTTAAGAGAACATTTACAGATTATTTGAATATCATTTTTCAGACGTTGTCCTTTATGAATAAGGATAATAGGATGGTGTGATTGAGTCATTATACATATGATCTCAAATTGATTGTAATAGAATGTCGTATCATGTATGATATGAAGACATACTAGGAATGTATAAAGATTGCGATTCTGGAATAGAAAGAGATGTTATATAATTGTAAATAAATGATTATTTAGCAATTATAATATTGTTGTAATTCATGAACAATAAGGAAAAGTAGTACTAGTGTTGAACCGGATCCGAGGTTAAAGGAACCCGGATTTGGGGTCGTCACAAGTTGGTATCAGAGCTGATAGGTTATAAACCTTAGGTAAGAGTACCTTAGGCTATAACCGTAGTAGAAGATAAGTAGAATGATAAATGAATAAACTCCGGAAGAGTTTAAGTAATAAAAGATGAATTTGAAAAATTCATATATAGAAGATTATCCAAAGATGGATTTAAGAAGATATAAGAGAGATGAAAAAGGTCATGTTGTACCTAATTTGAAGAAATGATAGAAAATATCTTATAATAAGATTTTGAGAAGCATAAAGAAAATGCTAATAAGGTCATGAAATGATCTAGAGAAATGAACTCGTAATGAGACAGATGTGCTAAAATATGAATGGAGAGAATTCGTATTCAGTTAAGAAAATTAGAAGGTTTGTGGGTTTTTAATTGAGAACTCATATTAGTGGCTGAGTTGTACGATTCCTTGTATGGATTTGTGCTTGGTTTTAGAACCACTTAGCTTCCTATATTAATATAGTAGTTGAGTTTAACAGTTCTTTGTATGGGCAGAGGATTTGTTCTTGGTTTAACGACCGCTTAACTTTCTATATTGATTAGTGGCCGAGTTGACCAATTTCTTGTATGGGCAGGAGATTGTGTTTGGTTTGACAACCACTTAGCTTCCTATAATGATAATCGATTTGAACCTGGTGTCACGCTATTCGATGTATATATGGTGAGAAGGTGATTCTTTTCTCATTATATATTGGATATGTAGAGAATATTAAGATAAGTACGTATTCTTAAAACTCATATTGATGGTAAGTTCGTGACTCATAATCGTATGGTGGAACCCCTCAGCGAATGGACGATTTTGGTCTGACTAGGATAAGTTCTCCGACCCATATGATTGTGGCAAGTACCTGAACTCCTAATGTGTGGTAAGTTTGATGAACAATAAGTATGGGTAGAGTTAAGTAGTAAGACTAGAGCTTTACCAGATATAGTTATTAAGCTGGAAAAGAATGCGGAGGAGAAATTTGAGGTATTTTGAGGTTTTAGGACATTCCAAATCTTCTAGCTATGCTAGACTTTGAAATTCTTAAAATCGTGCTAAATTCGCACTTTTGTGCTTTTGAAAAGACAAATGTATTTTAGAAATCATTAATGCATTTAGTGCAGAGATGATAAACGATGGAGTCATCAATGCAGAGTAACCTAGTGTTGGATGTTTAAAGCCCACTATGGTATGATGTAGTATGACAAAGTCATAAAATGATTTTCAGTATTTTAAAACGTTTAAAGAATAGTCTATGCTAATTGTTTCAGCTAGACAAATTGATTTGAAAATATCAAAATGTATTTATAAAATCATCACACGCCATTAAAGCCATGGTGTGGGGATGAAAAGGACGGAATCCTCAACGTACTGTCAAGATGTGCGGTATCATGAAGTCATGAATTAATGACGGAATCCTCAACGTACTGTCAAGATGATGCGGTATCATGAAGTCCTATAAATGAATTTTAGTTATTTTAACTAATCTTAAATGAATTTTTGAATCGTAATATACGAACAGTTCAATGATGGAAGTCTTTGTCATTTATTTTAACTGGACACTTTTGGTCAGAATTGACTCAAGTTTTATTATCCAATCCAAATTATTTTGGAACGGAATTTTGTAGTAAGTCTGAGGTGAACAAGTGCAAAAACAAATATATTCTGTCAGCTAAAGCAGATATATTCTGTCGGCATATAGCTCCGACTGGCGCCTAAAAACTAAGACGTTCTGCACGACGTATGGTACAATAGGCTGATCACCTAGCGTACACCTATGGAGTGTTTTCAGTCTTTGCGATTGATAAACATTCTGTTTATAAGTATTTACAGGGATAAATACTATTTATTCGGAATTCAGTTAATTCCATTCGGATGTTCACAGTCTTGATGACCCCTCAGCATATTATGAAAGTTTTAATGAATATTTTGATTTTCAATTTATTCTTCTGTAAGATATTGATTTTCAATTTATTCTTCTGTAAGATATTCCATTGTTCTGGAATTATGAGTTTAGAAGTATGAACTTCCTAGAAAAGGGTGGTCATATAATTTGATGAGTAAAGAGATATTCTCAGAGATGAAAATTTGTAGAAATGAGTATGATGAAATTTCGGGGACGAAATTCTTATAAGAAGGGGCGAATGTAATATCCCAGATATTTACAAGATTTGTAAATAAGATTTTAAATATAAATTAAAGGTTATGGTTTAAAACCTAGAGTTGTAGAAGTGAGATGTGTGAAAAATGGGTGAACATTTTTTTTAATATAATGTATTTGTTAGAAATTAAATGTGAAAATATTTTAATAATGCATGTAGAGAATTTATTAAGAAAATAAATTCAATTGAAAAGTGAAGGTGGTTATATTAATATATATATAAACCTAATGTGTGTTTGTTAGCCCAATAAGAAGATGAGTAGATTAAATACTCAATTAAACTAATAATTTAATTAGTTTAAAATGTGAAGTAATAAGGGAAGTCATGAAATATAATTAACTAGGTTAATTATATTAGTTAAGAGTTAAAGTTATAGAAAAACTAGAATGATTGTCTAGAATGACAATATTATGAAGTTAATTAATTAAGTAATTAACTTAATTATTAAGTTGTTATATAGAGTCCAAGTAATTTAATTACTACTAGTGGACTAGCCCAAACGAATTATAGATGTTAGCCCAATATGAGAATATGGATATGAAGTGGGTAATTAAATAATAAAGCCCAAATGTTATGTTGATTATAGTCCAAGAGGTAATTAATATAAGTCAAATTAAATTAATTACCTAGCCCAAGTTATAAAGATGTGTGAGTTGTGTTGGGTAGCCCAAATAATTAAATAAGGGAGCTCAATGCAAAATAAACTAGTAGCCCAAATATTGAGTCCAAATTTAAAAGTCAAATATTGGTCAATATGTTGGGAGAATAAATTCAAGTTTTGTTAAGTGTAGAGAATTAACTAATGTAGGGTTAATTGAACAACCCTAGTTGGTAGATAAGAGAGAGCATTAACCAAACATTGGTTAAATGTTAGGTGGGTGAATTTGATGATGAGAATTAACTATGGATGAGTTAGTTGAGTAACCCTAGGTAGTAAATAAATTAAAGATTTAACTATGCATGTGTTAGTTGTAGGAAGAATATTATAGATACAATTGTGTATGTATATAATTCACCAAGGTATAATTTATATGTAACCATGGGTTGGATGTTGTAGAGAGTTAACCACATGTGGGTTAAGTGTTGGTGATTGTTGCTTATTTTACACTTCACCATTTATGTTGCTTGTAGTCAAGTTGATGGATGACATTTTAAATATCAAAAATACATGTATTGTACATGTATAAGTGAATATATATACATATATTGGTGTATATATATATATAGATGCTTATATAATTATATAGGACATAAAAATAAAACCTTAACCAATGCTAGAGTTAAGTGTTAGTAAATATATAAATATATTGGATATATATGTATACTTAATTGTAGAGAATTAACCTTACTTGGGTTATTTGGTGGAAGATGTGTGTATGTTTAATTGATGAGCTTGAACCATGGTTGATAGTTAAGTTAACATAGGTTACAAGAGCAATAGTCTTAACCACACTTTAGTTAAGTGTTGGAGAAAGGTTGCTTTTGTTTTACTCAATTGATAACTTGTAAGCAAACTTGATGGAGGTCAATCAACATGTCAATCCAAGAGTCAATCAATCAAATAGTAATTCTAAATTAGTCTCTAATTTAACCAATGTTAGTTGATTAGTAAGAGTTAATGATGATTAAGGGTGTGCTATAAATATAGTGCTCCACACATTGGCTATGTTTGTTAGTCATTTGTAGCATTTTCTAGAGAGAAAAAGGGAGAGCTTCTTGAGAGATATAGAGAGTTACTCTTATGAGATTGATGATCCACCAAGCAAATTTGCTAGAGAATGGACAAGAGAGAGTCACAATCCAAGATCAAGTCAAGAGGAAGGAGAGCATCCATGTATAAAAGGTTAAAAAGTGTTCTAAACCTTCTTTAGTTCATTTTTATAGTTTAGATATGATTTGAACGGTTAAAATATATTTTTAACCGATCAAAACACATTTTGATGTTCTAGAAGTCTTTAGCTATGTAATATATGTATATTCATAGTTTGATGGATTTAACATGGATTTTTATATGTGTTTGTGATGAAAAATTTCATCAAATTCATTGAATAAATTTTTACCGACGAAAACAAATTAATCTAATACGTAGCAGCCCTTTCACGGAATTACTGTTCACAATCCGTAAGTCGGATTTATGATCCGTCAATTTTGGGTGATAGATCCATGAAATATGAAGATTCTCCAAGTTGAATGACTAAAATCCGATTTAAAATGAGCAAGATATGGATTTTCTACCAAAACACCCCATTGTTTTAGGGCTGTGCACAACAGTCCGGTTTGGAGCCAATTTCCGTGACCAAAACAAATCCAAATTTGATGTTTGATGACAGAAAAATGTAGTTCGGGAAGTTACGAATCCATCGATACCAAATAGGCCTCAATCGGACTTGTGGATTTCATTTTATTCAAGTTCCCGTCGGAGACCCCAAGTCTGAAAAATTCAAAAAGTAATCTGCCTATTTTTTTAAAAAAACCGGCCGGTTCGGTTTTTTTCGGTTTTTCATGATTTCTAGGTAGGGCCGGTTCGGGCATTTTTAGGCCGGTTCTTGGGTTGGTTCCAAAAGAGAAAATGCTTATAATTTTATAAAGAATCAAAATTTAAAATCCGATTTTTTTTGTAATTTGGTATTTATTAGAATTAATGGTGGATTAAAGCTTACTAAATTGCTAATAATTATGGGAAAATTATTTTTAATTTCAGAAAAATAATATTTGACCTATTGGCATGCTAGTTAAGTGTTATAAAATAAAATTTGAAATTATTGGAGTGATTCACTATATATTAGCTATTTATTAGTGTATAAATAGGCTAATAATCTAATTAAATATTATTTAATAAATATTAAATAATATATGAAGTTATGTAATTAATTAATTATGATTTAATGAATATTAAATAATAATTAAAGGATGTTAAGATGAATAAGTTAGTTATTTATTATTTAATTGCACTTAAATAATAAGTAAAGTTAAATAAATAATTAATTATTATTTAAATTAATATTAAATAATAATTAAAGAATATTAAAGTTAGAAAGCTAATTATTTATTATTTAATTAATATTAAATAATAAGTAAGGTTAATTAAGTAATTAATTATTATTTAATTAATATTAAATAATAATTAAAGGATAATTAAGGTTAATAAACTAATTATTTATTATTTAATTAATATTAAATAATAAGTAAGGTTAATTAATTAATTAATTATTATTTAATTAATATTAAATAATGAGTTCGGATAATTTGTTAATTAATTATTATTTAATTCATATTAAATAATAATTAAATGGTAATTAAGTGGAATAAATTATTACTTAATCGAAATAAGATTATTAAGTAATTAAAATATATTGATAATATTATTGACTAACTATTAAATGATAATAGTTAAGAATTAAATCATTATTCAATAATTAATAATGATATGTAATTAATTTAAAATATTATTAAAGGATTAATAATATTATTTAGCATTTAATTAACTATTAAATAATAATAGTTAAGAGTTAAATCATTATTAAATAAATAATAATGATAAATAAAGATTTAGAATATTATTAAAGAATTAATAATATTGTTTAACAAGTAATTAACTATTGGGTAATAATAGTTAAGGGTTGAATCGTTATTAAATAATTACTAATGATACGTGAGGATTTCAAATATTATTAAATGATTGATAATAATGAGAAGTCAATTAAAATATTATTAAAGGGTAATAATATTAGCAAGAAATTAAATTATTATTAAAAGATTAATCATAATGATTAAGGTAAACTATTATTAAAAATAAATTAATAATAGTAATGATTATTTAAAGTGTTATTTAACAATTAAATAACATTATAAGTTATTACTAATTGATAGTAAAATTTAAAATATTATCCAAGGTGGGTAATATTATGATAAGTATCGAGATAAATGATGTGATTAAGTTAAACCAAGGGTATGGTCCATTAGTGATTAATTGGTGGATCGACCTAAATAAATATAGGGTCCAAGTTTTAATGCAGTGACATTAATAAATGTCAGAATTGCATAGTTTCGAACAAAAGATTTATGGTGTTGAATATGAAACACTGAGTCAAGTCAAAGAGAGACTAAAATATGAAATTAACCTTATTAAATAAAGGGGATGATAAGAAGAAATAAATATCTTTAAAATAAAATTTAGTATTGAGTCAAACTTTGACTGATATTGTGCACCGTTGATCTCACATACCGTGTAGGTGGTGCAAGGAACGTCAAAGATTAACGTAAGCTGGTTATACAAGTCCAGGCAAGTTTTTCAGAACGTGTTGCATTATGTGCATAATTTATAAGTTTGTTATTAAACTGTGATGTGCTCATACGTGGTTATGTGCAAAGATGTGTTAATGTGCTTTTGTGAAATAAGTTGATTTGAACTATTGATATGCGGTAGTTGATTTAAGACAATTGTTCTGCATTGAACTATATGTCATGATAGAGGCTAGACATGAAGCATAGATTAAATGCGAGGCATGATATGCATGAGAAATGTATGTACTGCAAAGCATAAGATGCATGAAGCATGAAGCATGATTGAACTGTTTTTACGTGTTATGTGAAACTGTTAGACTTGTTGAGCCGTCGTGCTCACCCTTGCTTAAAACAAAACATTACAGAGTAGCTTGAGGAAGCCGATTACTCCGGTAGAGGCAAAGATGAAAATTGACTAACGAGTCATCAAGATTGAAGCATAGGTGCTTTTGTAGTAAAACCTTACGGTAGACTAATTCATTCACTTGTGTAGGTAGATATGAAGAGTTTATGTTTTGTTGTGCTATAGATTAGCAAACTTAAATTGTTAAGAGAACATTTACAGATTATTTGAATATCATTTTTCAGACGTTGTCCTTTATGAATAAGGATAATAGGATGGTGTGATTGAGTCATTATACATATGATCTCAAATTGATTGTAATAGAATGTCGTATCATGTATGATATGAAGACATACTAGGAATGTATAAAGATTGCGATTCTGGAATAGAAAGAGATGTTATATAATTGTAAATAAATGATTATTTAGCAATTATAATATTGTTGTAATTAATGAAGAATAAGGAAAAGTAATACTAGTGTTGAACCGGATCCGAGGTTAAAGGAACCCGGATTTGGGGTCGTCACAAGTTGGTATCAGAGCTGATAGGTTATAAACCTTAGGTAAGAGTACCTTAGGCTATAACCGTAGTAGAAGATAAGTAGAATGATAAATGAATAAACTCCGGAAGAGTTTAAGTAATAAAAGATGAATTTGAAAAATTCATATATAGAAGATTATCCAAAGATGGATTTAAGAAGATATAAGAGAGATGAAAAAGGTCATGTTGTACCTAATTTGAAGAAATGATAGAAAATATCTTATAATAAGATTTTGAGAAGCATAAAGAAAATGCTAATAAGGTCATGAAATGATCTAGAGAAATGAACTCGTAATAAGACAGATGTGCTAAAATATGAATGGAGAGAATTCGTATTCAGTTAAGAAAATTAGAAGGTTTGTGGGTTTTTAATTGAGAACTCATATTAGTGGCTGAGTTGTACGATTCCTTGTATGGATTTGTGCTTGGTTTTAGAACCACTTAGCTTCCTATATTAATATAGTAGTTGAGTTTAACAGTTCTTTGTATGGGCAGAGGATTTGTTCTTGGTTTAACGACCGCTTAACTTT
Source organism: Hedera helix (assembly GCA_947179155.2). NCBI lineage: Eukaryota > Viridiplantae > Streptophyta > Magnoliopsida > Apiales > Araliaceae > Hedera > Hedera helix. The sequence goes on from OX359278.1 coordinate 40,138,524, forward strand.
CTATATTGATTAGTGGCCGAGTTGACCAATTTCTTGTATGGGCAGGAGATTGTGTTTGGTTTGACAACCACTTAGCTTCCTATAATGATAATCGATTTGAACCTGGTGTCACGCTATTCGATGTATATATGGTGAGAAGGTGATTCTTTTCTCATTATATATTGGATATGTAGAGAATATTAAGATAAGTACGTATTCTTAAAACTCATATTGATGGTAAGTTCGTGACTCATAATCGTATGGTGGAACCCCTCAGCGAATGGACGATTTTGGTCTGACTAGGATAAGTTCTCCGACCCATATGATTGTGGCAAGTACCTGAACTCCTAATGTGTGGTAAGTTTGATGAACAATAAGTATGGGTAGAGTTAAGTAGTAAGACTAGAGCTTTACCAGATATAGTTATTAAGCTGAAAAAAAATGCGGAGGAGAAATTTGAGGTATTTTGAGGTTTTAGGACATTCCAAATCTTCTAGCTATGCTAGACTTTGAAATTCTTAAAATCGTGCTAAATTCGCACTTTTGTGCTTTTGAAAAGACAAATGTATTTTAGAAATCATTAATGCATTTAGTGCAGAGATGATAAACGATGGAGTCATCAATGCAGAGTAACCTAGTGTTGGATGTTTAAAGCCCACTATGGTATGATGTAGTATGACAAAGTCATAAAATGATTTTCAGTATTTTAAAACGTTTAAAGAATAGTCTATGCTAATTGTTTCAGCTAGACAAATTGATTTGAAAATATCAAAATGTATTTATAAAATCATCACACGCCATTAAAGCCATGGTGTGGGGATGAAAAGGACGGAATCCTCAACGTACTGTCAAGATGTGCGGTATCATGAAGTCATGAATTAATGACGGAATCCTCAACGTACTATCAAGATGATGCGGTATCATGAAGTCCTATAAATGAATTTTAGTTATTTTAACTAATCTTAAATGAATTTTTGAATCGTAATATACGAACAGTTCAATGATGGAAGTCTTTGTCATTTATTTTAACTGGACACTTTTGGTCAGAATTGACTCAAGTTTTATTATCCAATCCAAATTATTTTGGAACGGAATTTTGTAGTAAGTCTGAGGTGAACAAGTGCAAAAACAAATATATTCTGTCAGCTAAAGCAGATATATTCTGTCGGCATATAGCTCCGACTGGCGCCTAAAAACTAAGACGTTCTGCACGACGTATGGTACAATAGGCTGATCACCTAGCGTACACCTATGGAGTGTTTTCAGTCTTTGCGATTGATAAACATTCTGTTTATAAGTATTTACAGGGATAAATACTATTTATTCGGAATTCAGTTAATTCCATTCGGATGTTCACAGTCTTGATGACCCCTCAGCATATTATGAAAGTTTTAATGAATATTTTGATTTTCAATTTATTCTTCTGTAAGATATTGATTTTCAATTTATTCTTCTGTAAGATATTCCATTGTTCTGGAATTATGAGTTTAGAAGTATGAACTTCCTAGAAAAGGGTGGTCATATAATTTGATGAGTAAAGAGATATTCTCAGAGATGAAAATTTGTAGAAATGAGTATGATGAAATTTCGGGGACGAAATTCTTATAAGAAGGGGCGAATGTAATATCCCAGATATTTACAAGATTTGTAAATAAGATTTTAAATATAAATTAAAGGTTATGGTTTAAAACCTAGAGTTGTAGAAGTGAGATGTGTGAAAAATGGGTGAACATTTTTTTTAATATAATGTATTTGTTAGAAATTAAATGTGAAAATATTTTAATAATGCATGTAGAGAATTTATTAAGAAAATAAATTCAATTGAAAAGTGAAGGTGGTTATATTAATATATATATAAACCTAATGTGTGTTTGTTAGCCCAATAAGAAGATGAGTAGATTAAATACTCAATTAAACTAATAATTTAATTAGTTTAAAATGTGAAGTAAGAAGGGAAGTCATGAAATATAATTAACTAGGTTAATTATATTAGTTAAGAGTTAAAGTTATAGAAAAACTAGAATGATTGTCTACAATGACAATATTATGAAGTTAATTAATTAAGTAATTAACTTAATTATTAAGTTGTTATATAGAGTCCAAGTAATTTAATTACTACTAGTGGACTAGCCCAAACGAATTATAGATGTTAGCCCAATATGAGAATATGGATATGAAGTGGGTAATTAAATAATAAAGCCCAAATGTTATGTTGATTATAGTCCAAGAGGTAATTAATATAAGTCAAATTAAATTAATTACCTAGCCCAAGTTATAAAGATGTGTGAGTTGTGTTGGGTAGCCCAAATAATTAAATAAGGGAGCTCAATGCAAAATAAACTAGTAGCCCAAATATTGAGTCCAAATTTAAAAGTCAAATATTGGTCAATATGTTGGGAGAATAAATTCAAGTTTTGTTAAGTGTAGAGAATTAACTAATGTAGGGTTAATTGAACAACCCTAGTTGGTAGATAAGAGAGAGCATTAACCAAACATTGGTTAAATGTTAGGTGGGTGAATTTGATGATGAGAATTAACTATGGATGAGTTAGTTGAATAACCCTAGGTAGTAAATAAATTAAAGATTTAACTATGCATGTGTTAGTTGTAGGAAGAATATTATAGATACAATTGTGTATGTATATAATTCACCAAGGTATAATTTATATGTAACCATGGGTTGGATGTTGTAGAGAGTTAACCACATGTGGGTTAAGTGTTGGTGATTGTTGCTTATTTTACACTTCACCATTTATGTTGCTTGTAGTCAAGTTGATGGATGACATTTTAAATATCAAAAATACATGTATTGTACATGTATAAGTGAATATATATACATATATTGGTGTATATATATATATAGATGCTTATATAATTATATAGGACATAAAAATAAAACCTTAACCAATGCTAGAGTTAAGTGTTAGTAAATATATAAATATATTGAATATATATGTATACTTAATTGTAGAGAATTAACCTTACTTGGGTTATTTGGTGGAAGATGTGTGTATGTTTAATTGATGAGCTTGAACCATGGTTGATAGTTAAGTTAACATAGGTTACAAGAGCAATAGTCTTAACCACACTTTAGTTAAGTGTTGGAGAAAGGTTGCTTTTGTTTTACTCAATTGATAACTTGTAAGCAAACTTGATGGAGGTCAATCAACATGTCAATCCAAGAGTCAATCAATCAAATAGTAATTCTAAATTAGTCTCTAATTTAACCAATGTTAGTTGATTAGTAAGAGTTAATGATGATTAAGGGTGTGCTATAAATATAGTGCTCCACACATTGGCTATGTTTGTTAGTCATTTGTAGCATTTTCTAGAGAGAAAAAGGGAGAGCTTCTTGAGAGATATAGAGAGTTACTCTTATGAGATTGATGATCCACCAAGCAAATTTGCTAGAGAATGGACAAGAGAGAGTCACAATCCAAGATCAAGTCAAGAGGAAGGAGAGCATCCATGTATAAAAGGTTAAAAAGTGTTCTAAACCTTCTTTAGTTCATTTTTATAGTTTAGATATGATTTGAACGGTTAAAATATATTTTTAACCGATCAAAACACATTTTGATGTTCTAGAAGTCTTTAGCTATGTAATATATGTATATTCATAGTTTGATGGATTTAACATGGATTTTTATATGTGTTTGTGATGAAAAATTTCATCAAATTCATTGAATAAATTTTTACCGACGAAAACAAATTAATCTAATACGTAGCAGCCCCTTCACGGAATTACTGTTCACAATCCGTAAGTCGGATTTATGATCCGTCAATTTTGGGTGATAGATCCATGAAATATGAAGATTCTCCAAGTTGAATGACTAAAATCCGATTTAAAATGAGCAAGATATGGATTTTCTACCAAAACACCCCATTGTTTTAGGGCTGTGCACAACAGTCCGGTTTGGAGCCAATTTCCGTGACCAAAACAAATCCAAATTTGATGTTTGATGACAGAAAAATGTAGTTCGGGAAGTTACGAATCCATCGATACCAAATAGGCCTCAATCGGACTTGTGGATTTCATTTTATTCAAGTTCCCGTCGGAGACCCCAAGTCTGAAAAATTCAAAAAGTAATCTGCCTATTTTTTTAAAAAAACCGGCCGGTTCGGTTTTTTTCGGTTTTTCATGATTTCTAGGTAGGGCCGGTTCGGGCATTTTTAGGCCGGTTCTTGGGTTGGTTCCAAAAGAGAAAATGCTTATAATTTTATAAAGAAAATTATCAAAATTTAAAATCCGATTTTTTTTGTAATTTGGTATTTATTAGAATTAATGGTGGATTAAAGCTTACTAAATTGCTAATAATTATGGGAAAATTATTTTTAATTTCAGAAAAATAATATTTGACCTATTGGCATGCTAGTTAAGTGTTATAAAATAAAATTTGAAATTATTGGAGTGATTCACTATATATTAGCTATTTATTAGTGTATAAATAGGCTAATAATCTAATTAAATATTATTTAATAAATATTAAATAATATATGAAGTTATGTAATTAATTAATTATGATTTAATGAATATTAAATAATAATTAAAGGATGTTAAGATGAATAAGTTAGTTATTTATTATTTAATTGCACTTAAATAATAAGTAAAGTTAAATAAATAATTAATTATTATTTAAATTAATATTAAATAATAATTAAAGAATATTAAAGTTAGAAAGCTAATTATTTATTATTTAATTAATATTAAATAATAAGTAAGGTTAATTAAGTAATTAATTATTATTTAATTAATATTAAATAATAATTAAAGGATAATTAAGGTTAATAAACTAATTATTTATTATTTAATTAATATTAAATAATAAGTAAGGTTAATTAATTAATTAATTATTATTTAATTAATATTAAATAATGAGTTCGGATAATTTGTTAATTAATTATTATTTAATTCATATTAAATAATAATTAAATGGTAATTAAGTGGAATAAATTATTACTTAATCGAAATAAGATTATTAAGTAATTAAAATATATTGATAATATTATTGACTAACTATTAAATGATAATAGTTAAGAATTAAATCATTATTCAATAATTAATAATGATATGTAATTAATTTAAAATATTATTAAAGGATTAATAATATTATTTAGCATTTAATTAACTATTAAATAATAATAGTTAAGAGTTAAATCATTATTAAATAAATAATAATGATAAATAAAGATTTAGAATATTATTAAAGAATTAATAATATTGTTTAACAAGTAATTAACTATTGGGTAATAATAGTTAAGGGTTGAATCGTTATTAAATAATTACTAATGATACGTGAGGATTTCAAATATTATTAAATGATTGATAATAATGAGAAGTCAATTAAAATATTATTAAAGGGTAATAATATTAGCAAGAAATTAAATTATTATTAAAAGATTAATCATAATGATTAAGGTAAACTATTATTAAAAATAAATTAATAATAGTAATGATTATTTAAAGTGTTATTTAACAATTAAATAACATTATAAGTTATTACTAATTGATAGTAAAATTTAAAATATTATCCAAGGTGGGTAATATTATGATAAGTATCGAGATAAATGATGTGATTAAGTTAAACCAAGGGTATGGTCCATTAGTGATTAATTGGTGGATCGACCTAAATAAATATAGGGTCCAAGTTTTAATGCAGTGACATTAATAAATGTCAGAATTGCATAGTTTCGAACAAAAGATTTATGGTGTTGAATATGAAACACTGAGTCAAGTCAAAGAGAGACTAAAATATGAAATTAACCTTATTAAATAAAGGGGATGATAAGAAGAAATAAATATCTTTAAAATAAGATTTAGTATTGAGTCAAACTTTGACTGATATTGTGCACCGTTGATCTCACATACCGTGTAGGTGGTGCAAGGAACGTCAAAGATTAACGTAAGCTGGTTATACAAGTCCAGGCAAGTTTTTCAGAACGTGTTGCATTATGTGCATAATTTATAAGTTTGTTATTAAACTGTGATGTGCTCATACGTGGTTATGTGCAAAGATGTGTTAATGTGCTTTTGTGAAATAAGTTGATTTGAACTATTGATATGCGGTAGTTGATTTAAGACAATTGTTCTGCATTGAACTATATGTCATGATAGAGGCTAGGCATGAAGCATAGATTAAATGCGAGGCATGATATGCATGAGAAATGTATGTACTGCAAAGCATAAGATGCATGAAGCATGAAGCATGATTGAACTGTTTTTACGTGTTATGTGAAACTGTTAGACTTGCTGAGCCGTCGTGCTCACCCTTGCTTAAAACAAAACATTACAGAGTAGCTTGAGGAAGCCGATTACTCCGGTAGAGGCAAAGATGAAAATTGACTAACGAGTCATCAAGATTGAAGCATAGGTGCTTTTGTAGTAAAACCTTGCGGTAGACTAATTCATTCACTTGTGTAGGTAGATATGAAGAGTTTATGTTTTGTTGTGCTATAGATTAGCAAACTTAAATTGTTAAGAGAACATTTACAGATTATTTGAATATCATTTTTCAGACGTTGTCCTTTATGAATAAGGATAATAGGATGGTGTGATTGAGTCATTATACATATGATCTCAAATTGATTGTAATAGAATGTCGTATCATGTATGATATGAAGACATACTAGGAATGTATAAAGATTGCGATTCTGGAATAGAAAGAGATGTTATATAATTGTAAATAAATGATTATTTAGCAATTATAATATTGTTGTAATTCATGAACAATAAGGAAAAGTAGTACTAGTGTTGAACCGGATCCGAGGTTAAAGGAACCCGGATTTGGGGTCGTCACAATATATATATTTATTGTTTTGTATAAAACTATAAAGATAATCCTGTTTTATTAATTTTTAAAACTACTTTTCGGAGAATTTTTAAATTGTATCATTACAGTCCAATATAACAAGTATCGACCCAAATTTAAACTGCAAAAACGACATCCGCTAGTAATAATAACAAATGAGAGAATTAAATTTTTTTAGCGACCGTTCGTATTATTAGTGGACGTAAACCATTCGCTATTAATAATAGCGGATGTAACTAATCATCGTTCGTGACTATTAATAGCAAATAGTTTAGTTATTCGCTATTAATACTATTAATAGCAAATAGTTTAGTTATTCGCTATTATTAATAGCGAACGATATATTTTAATTTTTAATCCTAATCGTTAATTTTTACAATAAATGATATAAATATTATTTATCTTATATTACTCAATAACAAGTATTTACTATAGATTATTATCTATATATATTAAGCCATAGGTAAAGCCTCAAGTTGTGTTTTGCCTTGTCCGTATAAGTGAGATATCGAGGACACAAAATTATTATTTTTGAGTTTTGAATAAAAAATACTTAAATTATAATAGAAAATAATAAAAAAAGAATTGAGTTAAGTATTGAGAAAGAAATTAATATATAAAATTTGATAGGATTATAAGGGTAATTAATCATGTTACAATTTTTTTTTAAAAACGCTGTCCTTCATATTTTTTCAGGTACATGATAAAAAAAAATGGATACATATATGTCAGTTACCAAATTTATAAAATAAATTATATTTAGATTTAGATTACTATTTTATCATTAAATTAGTTATTTTCTCGTCCGTCCATTTTAAAACTAAGAAACAATGTAAAAGATGTAGACCTCTCTACACCATCATCCAACGAATCCAGAATAACAAAAGCATAGAATTGGTCAGGTATGCTTCAAGTCAGTTATACCTAATTACCTACACTTAATCCTAGTGTAAACGGTTCGCATGTTTCAGTCTCTTTAATTTTTAGTGTGTCTAATTGTTTACACAGATTAAGCACTGCTTTACATTCAATATTTGTTTTTTCTGAAAACCCAGCCTGGATCAATACGCGGTAAAATATATTTAGTTTTTCTCCTGGAATTCGAATGATTCGGATTGAGAAGACCCAGAAAAAATGGTGATTTGATTGAATTTTTGTAGGCTCAAAAGTCAGTTTTTTTTTTTCTTTTTCCTTAAAATGGAGCCGGCTTCGAATGGAGAAGAACCCAAGTCGTGGGATGAGCTGTACAACGTCGATTTGATGCCATCAGAGTTGTTTCTTAAGTTCAGGAAGGAAATTGAGGGGTTTCGTGTTGGTATCAATTTGGAGGTAATTCACTGTAAATAATTTGTATTTTAAAGTATTTAGTATATTGATGCTCTGTTGTACTTATAAAATTAACACAATAAACAGTTTTTTGTCAAATAAAAGAAGTTAGTGAAGTTGACGATGTAAATTACTGTGGGCTAACGGGCTAAATAGTGAAGAAACTGAGGAATTTGAATAGGAAATGGAGAGTGGTCTATATCTTGGCTCTATTGTTTGTGAAAAGGTTCTTGTGTTGACATACAGTCGTGTTTAATTGCAAAAGGATAAATTGTGCTTGCGATGAAGTAAGAGGTGCTTAATTAGTCAATGAAGGCCATGTGAATGCACTAGCAGGAGTAAATTATGTCTTTGGCTGATCTCTGAAATTGAAAGCATATGTTCTTCCTTCCTTTTAAGTTATTGGAACTTCTTATTTTTTTTGGTTTTTTTCCTTTGTTATTTGGTAGTAGCCCATATCCCATTAATTGGTTGTGTAATTTTTTATCATGTATTTGATGTTAAACGTTGCAGTGAATGTGAAATCTCCTCTTTCTCATATAAATACATGAAAAAAGCTTATGTATTATCAGTCAGCTTAGTAATTTACATGTTACCAACCATATTACCTGGACGCTTTGAACTTTGTAAGTGCTCTTGAAAAGGCTTGAGGAGAGGGACTAAGTGTGTTTATTGCACGTTCATACTATTGAGTAAATCACCCTACAAACATCGCCAACAAAGAAAGAGAGTACTCCTTCATAGCTTGCTAATCAACTATTCCCTGAGAATTAAGATAGCCACATAATTAACCAACTACATATCGGACATATTGTCTTACATAGATTCGCCATTTTAAGTGTAAAACGTAATATGAAAATGGACACGTTAACGCTCCATGCAAAATCTGAATGCTCTAAAATCTTTGATAGATGGATCTGACTTGTATAGACACCACATACAAAAATATGTGAATGTTTATGGTACCAATCTCAGGGGAGGAGCCGCGTTATTGCTAGGGTGGGCAAATGAAACATATATATGATATGTATATAATTAAACTTTTATAATTTTGACCCCCCTAATTTTCTACTAGAAATTAGTATCATAATTCTTTGCATCTCTAGTTTCAAATGTTAACGACTGCTTGATAATCTACAGCATCTAATGCTGTGAATTTTTATCTTGGTCCAGTTCTATAATGCTCCAATCAATGATTACCAGGCAAAACTGGTTTTGAAGCCTTTAGCCCATGATCGGAGATGGAAATTCATATATGTGCCTTTACATCATGATGTGCACCTTTTGTCTAAGAAGATTCCAGTAACTAAATTTCTAAATCTCCAGGTATGATGCTCCTCCCTCTTTCTCTCTCTCCTGCCCATAAATGTTTATCAAAAGTAAGTACTTTTATTAGTGCAGGTAGGAATAGGCCATAGTTTCCAGTTACATGCCACTGGTTGGAATTGGAAGCTTACTACTTGTTTGGGTGGAGATGGTGTATCCCGGATACGGAATAAGACATCACTTGGCTTGTGCCCTGGTGTGGATTTACGCTTTGGATGGAGAGCAGACTATGTTCTACCAGAATTTAACGGGCAAGTTTTGTTAACATCTGCATTCACTACAGATGACATCAATAGAATAAATAATATGCTGTTAGTTTTTAAATTGCATATGCTCAATAAGATGGATTGTTCTTTGTTTTGAACTATTGCAGTGAACATTGTTTTATCTTTTAATTGAAGCTCTGGCTTTCTCAGGGCTGTGGGCACTGGTGAACCGTTGTTCAACATGAACTCAGGACGTTTACAAGCATCGCTTGATAGAATTGAGACCATTTTAACCCATACAACATAAAACTTATCATATGAACAGGTATACTTATGTATTGAATCTATATGATACATAAGATGGAAAAAACTAAGGACCTTGCAGTTGTCTTGATTGATCTGTTCTATTTGACTGTATGACATCAGAAACTTACCCCCTTTGTAGATAGTTTTGTTTTTATTAGTGATTGTACGATTTCATGTGTTTGTCTTGACTCTTGACATCTAGAACATTGGCATGGAATTTAGAAAGTTGTTGTTTCTATTTTTATGACTATTTTGTTGACGAGTCCTTTAAAAGGGGGGAAGCATGTGCAAAGCAGCATATGGAAGTTTTTGTCCAAATTTATGTGAAATTGTACGTCATGTATTTCCTCATCCCCGGAAAACTGTCAGTGAGCCATATAGTATTTATTTATTGATTACCGACAGTTTCATGTGTATGTCTTGATGTCTGAATTTGAGGCATGCGGAAATTTAAGATCTTGTTTCTGTTTATATGACTAGCCGACAAATCCTTTGATAATGCAAGCATGTAAAAAGCAGAATAGAAGTATGTGTCCAGATTTACATAGAAATGTACATCATACTATGATGTTCCCTCAGCCTCCAGAGAACTATTGATGAGCCGTTATCTGCTCAAATTTCCTATAATATTTTGTTCAGTTATTAGCTCACCATAATGTATCACTGAATCTTTTATTTGGCATGATCAGTAGGATGGTGGAAGAAGTCGAGCACTAGTTGAAACGCTTAGCTTGCATGTAATGGAGGTACAACGATCATCAAAGTTCTATTATCATTCTTCTGTTCCCGAAGGATATAATTTTATAGCACAGAAAAGGAGTTCTATGAGCAGAAGATTGTAACCATATCAGTACAACAGGCATAAGAGAGGGTCTTTTACTGTAAAGTTTCATGTTCTCGAATGGTTTTCATAACAATATTTTCTCGTCATGCCATTTCTTTACCCTTTCAATTTTTTTATTTACTTTATTTACATGAATGATTTCCTTTTTCGTTGTCATAAATTGGGTGATGTCTGGGAAAATCAACATCTCGTCGCAGCTACTACAAGTTTGTTGTTTTTGACTAATAGCGTTTGGCTGGAAGGAGAAATACATGATCAACCAACCAGTACATTGGCTTAAACTTCAAACTTGACTTTTGCTGGAATTTATTCAGAAATGTTATAGCAACCATTGAGATTAAATCACTTGGATTAGTGTAATTCTTTCTGCGGTCTTAATTTAAATCATTTGCTCACGAAATTTCCTCTTAATCTTAAGCTTCCAATAATTTTTCCCTTTGTTAAAATGTAGTTTAGCTTAATTTGTATTCTTTTGGTAAAAGGAGTATACTCGCTTTGTCCTACAATAACCGTTGTGAGCAAATTTGAAAAGTTATCAAATGTTAATTTTTGACATAATTTTGAATAATAAGAACCTGTCAATCCAAGCACAACGTTATGAATCTCATTATGATATTAATTTGTTTTCTAATGACCCCATAAAACCATTAAACATAAACGCCTGGATGGTGACTATTTATTTTCCAAATGACCATCATTGAAGAAATTAATAATAAGAAATTGATATTTTTAAAAGTTAATTTGATATTTTCGTAAGATCAAATGAGACTCACTTGCGAAAATATGTAAAAAAATTAATTCTCATGTGAAATTGATATTTTCGCAAGTTAATTTGATATTTTCTCAAGATCAAATAGGACATACTTACGAAAATATTAAATTAACTTACGAAAATATCAATTTCCTAATAATATTCATCATACAGTCATTCATTTCATTTTTGACAAGGAACAAGACAGGGACTGCTGCAGCAATTCACTTCAAAATTTAAAAAGCCCGTGAACCTTTAATTATTAAGTTGAAAATCTAAAGCTTCAAAATATCAAAATCTTTCCTTTTTAAAAATTTACTTGGCACCTAAAAAGATGAGGCCATAGAATGGGAGCACTCCAACCTAGCCATTATAGCCTATGACGGTCCAATTCCAAATCCTCCCTCCAATATAAATTCAAAACATTTTCCCCTTCCCCTTCAAATCAAACAGAAGTATTTCAAAACAAATTCAAGAAATTAAAAAATGGCATCCACTAATTTGAGAAGCTCATGTTCCTTTCCATAGATTCTCCTCTCAATATTGAATTTCATTCTTTTTATCCTCTCTGCAATTTCTCTTTCCCCCATTATCACCCTCAAAATGCCACCAACTTCATTTGGTTTAGCATTTCTAATGGTCTCGTCCATCTCACTTCTCTCCTCCTTTGTAGGTTTTTTACTCTCATCTTGCCCATTTTTGCTACATAACCCACATTTTCCTTCTCCTCTCCTCCTCAATCGGTCAATTTCTCGCGATTTTAGCCCTGTTTACTAAAGAAAAATCAAGTCTTTTGATGCTAAAATCACCTAGGGACCCGAAAGAGGCCAAAGTTTTGGTGAGATTGGAATGTGGGATTTTTATGGCAATGTTTGTGATGCAGTTGGCTGTGGTGGTATACTGGTATTGACTTGTGCTGTGCATAGTTGTTGGGTAAGAGAGTATGAGGATATTGAGGCTGAAAAAGAGGCGATAGCCCGAAAAAGGAGCAGGAGGATTGCAAAAGTGCAGGAGGAATCTATGGCTAATGCAGCTAAAATTTCCGAGATTATAGCTAAAGAGTTTGATGAGAAGATGAAAAGTAAGTATGTGCAGTGGGTGAAAAATGATTTTGAAGGGTAGTCTTAATTAGTTAAAAAAAATGTTACAGTTTTAATTTACTGGGGTCTTATGTAATTTTGTTGGTTGTTATTATTTGGGCAACTATAGGGGTGGCCATGGTATTTGTAATGTGGAGTTTTGAAGTTTGAGTTATGTCTTTTGATGAGTAAATACTTAATTCAGTGCGCCATTTTCCTATTTATAAACATCGTCAATTTGTCATTGATCTCTGTTAAGTCTTGCCTTGTTGGATTCAAAAAATTACACTTTTTTTGATTAATTAATTGATAACATGTGCAATGCACGGACTAATTTAAATAATAAATTTATTAATTTGCCAGCCTTTCATGCCACAAACCAAAGCAATTGAACAATAGTTGGGAGCTTTATCAAAGTAACCAATACACAAACCAATTAAAAATAATAATATCAGGTAACTATTTCTAAAGTTTGTAAAGAATCAACTCCAAAGTCTTTTTCTCAGGCAACGGAGACCATTTCAAAAATGGATGATCTAAAGGAGTTCCTGATCAAAGAAACAAAAACCAAAATCAACAAACTTAAATTCTAGACTGACAAAACAGCTATCTTCAAAAGCATTTAAGCATGACCCATGATCCATACAAACCTGGAATGGAGTCTACCCTTTTTGGCCCGTAGCTTATCAAAACCAATAGAACCTCGAGCCCAAAACATGAAATAAAAAAATGCAACACAAACAATGAGCGCGACTATTGATCATATTGGTGTTTAATTTTGATGGTTGATATGTACATGAAGTTGAACTCTTACAATGACAAAAAAACTGTGGACAACATGTCGAAAAACAAAATATTCTTAGCCTCATTTCATCAAACAATTGAGATGCACTATGCCACTAATTAAGTGAAAAATACTTGAAAAATAAACTCCTCAAAATTATTTCACAAATTGAAAATTCTTAAAGTTATAATACATAACCTAAAAAGGTGAATTAATTTTGATCATGCCAAACCCAAAAAGATACAAATCATCCTAACAATGACATCTATAATAGCATGACTAAGAAATTAAACAAAAACTCCTCTTAAGTAGATTATGAAAAAATAAGCTTACTTCCGCTTCTTCCTACAAGCTTTCTTCTTGTTTCTTCTAGTGTCAAGCTTTTTGTGCATTGAATCCCAAAAAATACCTGCAAAATAATATGAATTCCATTAAGAATCGACATCCTAAAGAGGATGACATGGAAGATAAAAACATTACAAACAATTTTTTGAAAGTATAACATCATAAATGAACCAAGTAAAACCAAATTAAGAATAGGAAAATATCAAATATGATCAACACAATCAAAACCCATGAAGAAAAACATCACAGATAACTAAATTTAACCATACACGTGTTTAAGCTTTAATTACTTATCATTCCACAATAATATATATACCTCCACATCCGAATCATAACCTTACATATGCATATATACCTTAACAACAATAATTATGCATATATACCTTAAATCTCAGGCACTTCTAAAATATATGATTTCTAATCCATATTTACTTCCCAAAAATTATACATACACACATTTATAATTCACATTTACAACAGATAAACGTAGTTCATATGGTAAATTGAAACCATGAATGAATTCAATCCAACATATTTTATCCAACTTAAAATTAGGAATATTATGACCGGGGATTATATGAAAAACAAATAGCCTCAGGTAAAACATTAAATTCCACAAAATATATAAAGAAAAGAAAGGAAGAATTTCAATCTAAAAAAACAAAAACGATATACGGAGAAATCAAAGGACAATACAGATTTCTAAAATTGCAAGAGATATGAAGAATCTAGAATTGAATTTGCATTTGCATGTTAGGAACTTCATTTCACTTATATTAGTATACATTTTAGGCAATATAAAATACCAAGGTATATTCTTTTTTGGCACTTCATCAAACATGTAATTTGCACTTTTCTAAACAGTTAACTCAAAGTCAAATTGGACTAAGAAAAAAACGATTTGCGGAGAGTAGATAGCAAACTCAAGTATTTACCTCATTATCCTCTTCGTCCTGGTCATCATATAAATCTAGACTGCAACCTGCATCATTATGTTTCTATGCCAAAGAATCCATCTAAAATCGATAAAGTATTGGCAGTAGCTCATGTCTACAAATAATCACCTTATAAAACCAACATATCAAAAGAAAAATACCACAGATAATGGATATTAGTTTAAGAACACGATAAGTTTAGTTCAGTGAGAATAATTGAACCCAAATTTAAAATTCAGCCCCACTCCCCCCAACCATTTCTAGAAATTTTAAACAAAACTAATAATATTTCTTGTAATATAAACTCAAATTTACACTGGCATTGAATTCCCAAAATAAAATAAATTAAAGCAAAATGAAACGTGGAAAAACATCAATATGTTATAGCAATAGAAAACATTATGTTTTCTATAATTGTGACATTTTGTCAAACAACTCATGCACAATATCAAAATTTAATGAAATATGGACAAAAAGATGCATGTAACTATCAAAAGTATGACACACAATTTAGGCAGAATCCAAACATACCCCTTTTGATGTAGTCTTTCTTCTTCAAATCCTTTAGTTGGTTGCTTAATTGGAAGATGGAATAGTGGTCGGAGTTTATTGAGAGCGGTGTCAATTGCTATTTGGCATGAAAATTGTCTGACTTTTTTTTCCTTTTATCTATTTCGTTTCCTTTGCTTTTGGCATGATGAAGGTCAAGGTGTATACTGAATATAGGAGAGGAATGGAGTTGAGTCTGCTGAGAAAAGGAGAAGTGGAAGGGTTTAACACTTGTGTGGGGAATTGAAAGAGTTGGAGTCAGTTGAGATAAGGAAAAGTCGAAGGGTTTAACACTTGTGTGGGGGAATTGAAAGAGGTAGAGAATGAAAAAAGATATACAGGAGTGGAACAGTAGAAGAGAAGACTAAAAAACTTGATTGACAATATATAAAAGCAAAACTCACTGAGCGGGCGAATGAAAACTCGGTTATAACCGTTTAAGTTTATCTATTATCTTACAACCGAGTTAACTCAGCGAGTTTTAAAATTAAACCGAGTTAATTTGGTTGAGTAGTTTAATTGTATTTTGACTTTTTATATATAGTAGTAGATATGTTGAGCCAAACATACCCAACGTTTAGCAATTGGGATGAAAATTGATGCCAAAAGTTGCTAAAACAATAAAAACAAAGTAACCACCAAAGGTAGCAATCATTCATATTATAGGTGAGTGGGGAAATGATGTCCTGCTATAGGTTGAATGGTGACAGAAAATGGTAAAAAGAAAGTTGGTACCGTTAACGCCGAATTTTATACCGCTCGCTTTAAATCATCAAACGAGTGAAAAATACGCCAAACACAAATAATTTGCTAAAATTTAAAATAAGAATACAATAATTTTGCGTGAAAACCTAATTGAAAAAAAATCACAGGGAGAGATAAGAAATCCACTATAATAATGTTGAAAATACAAATTGATTATCTCTCTCTTCTCTCTCCTCACACTTTTCTCTATTGTCTTATATCTAGTGTAATGAATGAATCATCCCCTTGTTTATAGTTGTATTTATAGATGTCATGTCCATCCGAAACTAATTAGGAGTAGGAATCATTTTCCAAATCAGATCTCCTTATTTCCCCCAAATATGGTAACACAGTCTTACTTTAATGAGTACTCTTCAACTATATAAGCTGCCAAAATTAATGTATATGAGTCAAGACCGGATCCGAGCCATTTAAATAAAGTTGACTGCACCATACCCGGGCCCAAATAATTATCTTCCAACGTTACCTCTCACTCTCCTATTTTTAAGAATTTAAAATAGGAGAGTATTCAAAAAATCCACTTTACCCACCACCAATCCAACCATACAAAGTGCCAAACCTATCGAAAAAACTGTGAAGTGAACCTGTCGAGCCGAACCAAACTAGTGAACCAAAACTGTCAAACCGTCCCAAAACTATGAATCCGACCCAAAACTGTCGAACCGATCCAAAATGTTGAAACATCTTTACTGAAACTATCGAACCCACCAAACAAACTGTAAGACCCAAACTGTTGAAACCACCATACTGCTGAACCCACCATACTGCGGAACTCAAACTGCTGAAACCACCATACTGCCGAACCCAAACTGCTGAGACCACCATACTGCCGATCAAGACATAGGGCTACTGAGGCGAAAGGTCATCGAGACATGAAGCCGCCGAGGCGAAAGGCTATCGAGACACTAAGCCGTCAGGACACGGAGCCGTCGAGGCGAAAGGCCATCGAGACACGAAGCCGTCGAGGCAAGGGGCCGTCGGGACACAAAGCCGCTGAGGCGAGGAGTCGTCGGGACACGAAGCCGCCGAGGAGAGGGTCGTCGAGACACAAAGTCGTCGAGGCGAGGAGCCGTCGGGACACAAAGCCATCGAGGCTAAAGGCTGTTGGGACACAAAGCCGTCTAGGCGAGGAGCCGTCGGGACACGAAACCGCTGAGGCGAGGGCCGTTAAGGAGAAGAGTCATCGGGACATGAAGCCGCCGAGGCGAAAGGCCATCGAGACACGAAGCGGTCGAGGCGAGAAGCCGTCGAGACACGAAGCTGTCGAGGCGAAAGGCTATCGAGATATGAAGTCGTCGAGTCGAGGAGTTGTCGGGACACGAAGCCGCAGAGGCGAAAGGCCGTCAGACACAAAACCGTCGAGATGAGGAGCCGTCAGGACACGAAGCCACCGAAGCGAATGGCCTTCGAGACAAGAAGCCGTCGAGGCGAGGAGTCGTCAGGACATGAAGCCGCTGAGGCGAAAAGTCATCGAGACACGAAGCTGTCGAGGCGAGTAGCTGTCAAGGCAAGTAGTCGTCAAGACACGAAGCCGCCGAGGCGAGGAGCCGTCGGGACATGAGGCGAAGGTCGTCGAGACGTGAAGCCGTTGAGGCGAAGAGCCGTTGGGACACAAAGCCGTCGAGGCGAAAGGCCGTCGAGACACAAGGCCGTCAATACTTGCTAGAAACACTTTGCCGAGGTTGGAAACAAGGACTCCGTTTTTGCTTCGATAACAATTTTTGAATCTGCTGCTGAAACTGTTGCAGTTGTTGAAGCAGGTACACTGAAGAAGGTGGGGGCAATTAGTGACCCTGGTGACCCAGATATTTTGAGTCGAAAATAATTTGGATTTGATGATGTCGGATCGGGAAGTAGAGCATCATGAAGGTAGAATAATTGTCAAAGATGATGGGGTTGCTATGACAGCTTCTTCCTCGAAGTTGTTTCACGAACTTTCTACAGCTTCGTTAATTTGTTGTATTCCAACCGAAGTCGGTTATGGACCCATGAGTAGGGACCATAGAAGAAAGCGGAGTCTAAAGCCAAAGTCAAATGTGGTAATGTTTGCAAAGAAATTGCAGTACACCAAAGCGATTTCTAATATGATAAAGCTATCAAATAATACGTGGGCCATCTGTCTCTTTTTTAATTGGAATAACACCCGCGTAGACTCCTTAATCTAGGGAGATTGGGACCTCTAAGAAATAAAGAAAAGTGTCAGCTTCTTCTTCAATTATGTTATAAACTTAAAAATAAAGTATATGGTGTTAGAGTTCATGTCTTAGAGGCCAATTATTTGATGTAATTACTTAACAATTTGATATTATATTTGATTGAATAAATGAATTATTTTATTATGATTTTATTTACTGCGTTATATAAATATTAGTATAATAAAAGTCCTTAGAATAGTGATACGAATTATATAGCTTCAAGTATGTGACTTGAACATGAGATTATATAATTACAATTAGTATCATTATTCTTAAATGTCCCTAGTCGAGTATCATTGTTACCAGGACAACAATGATGCATTGAGACTAGTATGTGGATTGACTGATGGTCAAATTTCATTGATCATAAATATATGAGATATTGAGTCAATGCATATGTACATGTTAGAGAATAATGTACTGGACAGACTCACCATGAGAATTCTACGTGGAGCATTATGCAAAGTGTCATAAGAAATTCTCATAGTGACAATGATGTAATGATCATTCGACCTGAAATCACTATATTATTACACGAGAATTTATGCATTTTGATATCATCAAAAGTCACCTTTAATAGGGTGGACAATAAAGGTGATTATTAGGTACATCATGAATCGTGTGAGGAATTTGAGTGATCTAAATGAAATTTAACTCTCCTATATACTAGGGGTGATATCCATAGGCCTCTTGATTGAGTAGGACTATGAAATGCATGACCATACTCAAATAGTAATTTGTTTCATATAGTCTACTCATTGATCAAGAAAACTCAGATTAAATTATGAAGAGTATGACACATTCCATGCCTCGAGTTTAATCTAGGATGTCAATGTTAAAAGGATTAAATTACATTAAAACATTGGTCATAAAAAAGTTGCATCGAATCACTGATCTTATTATTATTTGGGTAGCAGTGATGCATTACTAGATGCCGCTTACTGTTTATAATTTTATAATATGATTTTAAAATTATTGTCAATATAATAATAACCTATAGGGTCACACACTTAAAACGTAATTAAAAGGGAATTAATTTAAATTGTTAGGATTTAAATATGTCAATATAATTGATAGTATTTAAATTACGAATTTAAATTAATAGGATTATTTGTATATATGTATATTAATTAAGTAAGACTTAATTAAAATATAATATATATAAATTCAGATTTTATTTTTATAATTAGGTTTTGGTTAATTCTTTTAACTGCTATATATATATGATATAGCTATTTTAAGTACGTAAAAATCAAAACATAAACCGTGGCCGCTTTCAGAAAGAGGCTAGAGAGAAAAACTCAGTAAATTCATATCCAAATCCAAATCTTGGCGGCTAGTACCACGACTCTCTTTGTTGTAGATTGTGGGACAATTCGCGGGGCGTTTGTGTGGATACCATATAGGCGCAATTCCGTTGGATTACGTTGAAGATTCAAAGCCGTTCTAGAATTCCATCGTCTCCATTCAAGCTCGGATAATCGATAAAAATATATCTAAACCTCTGAATTAATATGTTTTCGCATGGATCCTGTTTTAAGTTTTCGAAAAAAAAAAATTTAATTTCGCTGCGTTTATGTGTTGAAACCCTACATATGGGTATAACTATTAGCAAATGGGCACGGGCCCACGAATTTCTTTCTTAACTAATATTCAAAGTGATCAGGTGTACATATATCACATGAACACAAACACTATAATTATATTATAATATTTAATAAAAGGAAACAACTTAACTTTTATGTAATTTGCTCATTCGATCGGATAATTGATCTGTCATAAAAATCATTCGGAAAGAATTTGGTGATTTTGAATCGTTCCCACAGACGGCACCAATGTTAAAGCCAAATTTTGTACCGCTCGTTTTAAATTACCAAACAATTAGTAAAAAATGCGCCAAACACAAATAATTTGCTGAATTTTAAAATAAGAATATAACAATTTTACGTGAAAACCCAATTGAAAAAAAACCATGGGGAGAGATAAGAAATCCACTATAATAATGTTGAGAATACAAATTGATTATCTCTCTCATCACACTCTTCTCTATTGTCTTGTATCTAGTGTAATGAATGAATCCACCCCTTACTTGTAGTTGTATTTATAGATATTATGTCCATCCGAAACCAATTAAAAGCAGGAATCATTTTCCAAATCAAATCTCCTTATTTCCCCCAAATATAGTAACACAATTTTACTTTAATGAGGACTCTCCAACTATGTAAGCTACCAAAATAAATGTATATGAGTCAACACCAGATCCAGGCCATATAAATAAAGTGGCATGCACCATACCCGAACCCAAAATGATTATATCTCAACAGGTACTAAGTAATCCGTAGTTTTGATTCAACTTCATTAACAATTTACTAATGAAAATTACTAACACGACGCCCTATGAAATATCCTTGAAATCCCGGGGTTCGAATCTAGGGGTTTCTTGTTGGGACTTGGTGGTTGATCGCTATGTTGGCTAACTAGGCCTGTTCTTAAAAGAAATTGTGCGCGCGGTTGGGGTCTTATGAACTCATTAGCGACATCTTAACATGATGAGCGTCTTTTCGTAGCCTCTTTTACTTGAATCTTGGTCTTCAGCCAAAAAAAATGATGCCTCGGTGTGGCTAACAACAATGACAAACCGCAACATTGTTGGAGGCAGTTGCTCTACTCGGTGGCACGAGCAAGACCATACTATCACTATTTTGTTTTGAGCTATAGATTTTTTATAAATTAAATTTTACATTTACTATACAATTATAATCATTATTTTCCAAGCTTTATTTCCAAAATGCGCAGAAAACATGCATGTATATATTGAAAAGTTAACATATGAATATGTTGTGCACATTTAAAATGTGTCTTGAGGAAAACCTCACAATAGAAAATTCTATATTTACGGGAAATATTTATTTTTGACATGCTTTAATATCTATGATGAAAGAATTTTACAACTGAAGTGTTTATGGAGTACTATATATTAATGTTTTTAGATTCGAATTGATTATTGAATCGAAAAAATTACTGGGTAGATGAATAATCGATTCAATCAGTGGTCGAACCATTATTAAATCAATATCATCATAATATATATAAAAAAATATTATTAATAATCAATAAAATTTTAAAATATCTCATTTTTGATAAACTAAAATAGAATTAATTTGTATTACAATAGTACTAAAAGTGATTAATTTTGATATTAAAAAAATTTGGTAACAAAAAATAATTAAAAATCGATTCATTGGATCAACTTAATCTATTTTATCAGTTAAACCACCGGTTTGACCAATGGTCAACCGGTTCAATCCGATTTTTGACCAAACTAGTCCAAGTGGTTCAAATCAGAATGGATGTTCAATCGGTTGAACTGGCCCGACCGAGTTGGATTTCAAAATATTGTTATATATCAGGGAGTTAGCTTAAGCAATAGTGACAGTGATTTCCGCAAAAGTAATGCCCTTTAAGGTACAAGTCATGACTCAATAATCTTCCTTGAAGTCCTAAATATAATTTAATATGAATTTTATTACATGTGCATGATTTGTGAGATATTAAGTGTTTTATGTGAATTATAGAGGGAATATTTCAAGAAGTAATTATTAAGAAGTTCCTCCTCCCTTAACTGGAGCGTAATCAGAAATGGTCTTACAATTATATACACGTGATGACATTTTATGATTAACATATGAATATATTGTGCACTTTTAAAATGTGTCTAGAAAACCTAACAACAGAAAGGTCTATATTTCGGGGGTTGGTTGGGGGGGGGAGCAATATATTTTAAACATTTTTTATAATATATATCCAAATCCAAGATATTATATATCCAAGGAGTTAGCTCAACAGCTCAAGGGGTAGTGATTTTAGTTAAAGTAGTGCCTACCTTCTAAGTTCGAAGGTACCAGTAATGGAATAATCTTCTTCGAAGCCACTTGAATACTCTCTCCATTCTCTATTATTTTATTATTATTGATTTTTTAAAATAAATTTAAAAAAAATTAAATTTCAAATTAATATAAATTCTTTTAATTTTAATCAATAAAATAATTAAGAAGTTCCTCCCTTAATTGAAGTTTAAAAGAAGATGGTGACAGACATTTTATGATTATCATATGAATATATTGTGCATATTTAAAATGTGTCTAAAAAACCTAACAACAGAAAGGTCTATATTTAATGGGGGGAAATATGTTTTTGAAGTACTTTAGTAACTTTAGTTCCTTCCTTGAAGCTGAATCAGAGATGGTCTTGCAATCATATACGCGTTACGACATTTTATGCTTAATAATCAATAATTTTCAGTAGATGAGTAAGTTTTATTATTAGTATAATTATATGTTAGTTAGTTAGTATCTACAATGTGAGGGGATGGATGACGAGGAAGAGAGGTGGCTGGTAGAGATCCACACGTTCCCCTCAGACAATGAGACCACATTACTTTACAGCCGCAACTGGTTTCACTTCCAAACCAATGTCTTCCACCGTTTGTTTCTCTCCTCATCCCATCTCCTCCTTCTTTTTGTCTGTTCACAATTCATGAGGCCACCCGAGACCAGACAAGTCCAAGTTATGGAAGTTGTCATCTGTTGACAGCCTTTATTAAATATATTAGCTTTATCCATAAATAATGAGTTCAGAATCCACCATTGCATCTTAGACAAGTCTACGTACACAATAACTAAATATTATATCAAATACTATATTTATTTATATCATTAGAAAGTCGGATATGACACGAATTTTAATGACATACCCCACGTTTTAATAATATAAATAAATGTAACGTTTGATATGATATTTGAGTATTGTGTATTTATACTTATTCTTACATTTTTTGCTTTTAAACTTGGTCCACCTTCAACAAGAAAATGCACTGGTTATCTTTTTCAATTCAATATACTGAGAGACTCTTTTAATATGTGAGTTTCGGAATTATCGGATATAGATAATAAATGTTCACGAGATTAATATAATGAATATTTTGTTTGATTGATCAAATTAAATATAAAATTTTGATATTATTTTTTAAAATTTGTTGAAATAATGAAAAAGAAACAAATTAGCATTTAATATAAAAATAATATGAAAAAATTAACTATTAATACTCTCTTGAAATTTCAAATAACAGATAAAAATAATAAATTTCACCCTCTAAAAACACGCTTAAAAGAGAAGATCGAGTAGTGTTTACCTCCTGACATTATGAGCACTATATTTTCATAGTTAAGACACCATTAATTTACCAGCTATACCCCCCTCCAAGCGCGCGTGGTTTACATTCAAATCACAATCAACGTTTTGAAAAAAAAAGGACAAGCCTACAAACATAATAACCAAACACTATATTTATTTATTTATACTATTAAAAAGTGAGACACGATACGAATTTCAATATTATGCGATATAGTATTTGGTTATTGTGTATTTATACTTATTCAAATATATATATATATATATATATATATTGTGGTTCAAATTATGATAAGAACTGTCACCCACCTGCGCATGGGACTTGATAGGAAGACAGTTAAATCTGATGTCATTTATGCCATAATATTTTCATAAATAATTTCTCTTGTACCGGGACTGCCAGCTACATTTTGCAACAGAACAAACTACAGTTGTTTATGCTTTCCGGTCTGAATTCTAACTATTTTTGCAAGAGAAATCAAGAAACTGTCTCTCTGTTCTTCTGGAGATAGAAGCATGACAACTACAATTATGATACACAGAGCTGAGTTCTTGACACCTTACCCCAATGAATTGAAGAATCATCAAAACTTTCAGAGAGTTTCTGCCTCATGGACAATGTAAGTATCATTTGTTTCTCAAGATTCTCAAAAACAGAAACCAAATTTAGAATGCTAACGACATTAATTTCCTAAACCGACAGGACAATGAATTCGAAACCTTCCCAAAAAGGGAGTAAAGAGCTCTCTGTAGAAGTTCCGAAACGCCTCGTTTCCCAATCTGAAACAGTAAGCATGTCCAATCTGCAATTTGACCTGCTGCAGCCACCTGAAGAAGCATTCACCAAAGATAGCAGGATTGATATTGGGCAGTTTACAACACGTGAGGCCGTACTCCAAGAAGAATATTGGGTCAGTTGCAATAACAATTTCTTCTATGGAAAAAAAAAAAAAAAACTTAACCATGATTTACTACTGAAATTTTCCCAGTTAAATCATGGCTGATGTGTGGTGGTACCTGTGTTGATGTTTTTGTCGTAGACAGCAGCATGGCTACGAGCAGAAAGTCACTGGGAAGATAGAACAGGCGAACGGTATGTACCAAAAACCAAAACTGAAATGTTCAGTCCCCATTTTCATGTTACTTCTAATCAAATCAAGAAAATCCCTAAAAGTGCCAATCCAATTCAAACAAACATAACTTATGCAGAGGACTAAGTACTTGAATACCATTAACTTTAGCTTTGTTTTATGATACAGATGTGTTGAGAATTATAAAAGGAAGTTTACAGAGCAAGTAAGAGTCAAATGGCATACTTTGTTAATTTGCAATATAAATAGAATGCAGTACACGACTAATCAGAAACACATATAATAAAGAAGTAAATGTAATACATAAATGAAGCAAATGGCATGCACTGAAAATCCTAATTTCTGTACTTGTGTAGGAGTTCAATGCAATCAAAAGGCGATGCAAATCACAACTTGGGCACAAATCCACCTGCATTCTGGCGGTTTAATATCTTACACAAATTATACTTGCGCTTCCTTTTGACTTTATTTCTTTCAGTCCTTCAGTCTTAGGAATGCTCAATCAGCTATAATACTGGTTGATATTTCTCTATTTGAAATAATGTCTATTATTTTGTTCATCTACACTATCATAATTTTTCTAATATCATTGTCTTCGAAGGAACAGATGAACGTAGAAGATACTGTACTGAAGAGCGTAGTCGGAACCTTAGATCTGAATTCTGAGCATACGACATTTGTTGCATGGAGAGGCCTTTCCTGGGTAAAATATGTTCTGATTGATGAATTCCAGCTGTTGATCCATGATATCAGTATTCATTGCTTAATCTGCCGGCACTCAAATTTTGTGTTCTCATAGGAACGGGTGAAAACCTCTCTTCTGCAGCATAAACAAAGAAGGTAGCAGATATGGTTACGTTTCAAACTTATGTGTGGCTAAATCAGCACGACGCCAGAGTATTGCAAGCAACATGTTAAGTTTTGCTATTAGATTAGCCAAAGAAAATGATGAGATAAATCATTTTAGTCCCTACAAAATTTTGAAGTCGCAAAATTGCAGCAGAATTTTCCTACTGATTCAGATATTTATGTGACAGGTGCAGAACAAGTTCTTGTATATGTGCATAGAAATAACAGACCTGCACAAGAGTTGTACCAAAAGATGGGATTTCAGGTAGTACCATTTATTACTTTGTTTTCCTGACTTCAATCTCTGATGAATACTAAAGCTACTTCTACGTTCTTCTTCAGGGCAACCTCCCGGTTGGCAGCAGAGCAAACGTACTTGCTTTGCTTGAGAGCATAAAGCTTAACTGAAAGTATTTTCTTTCGCTAGCTGTAAAGAAGAATTCACTGCAATAAATGATAATAACAGTTCACCCGAAACTAGGTGTGGCATCAAATTATTTCACATCAAAATGCATTATCTAAAAAACTTCAAATTCATTAAAAAAAATTATTGTGGTTATATGAATTCCTAAGGTCATGATGAAAACGCAAAAAGACGATCAGGACAAGATGTAGTATCCATTTTCTGTAGCAGCATCTGGTCATGCTGCTCAATTTTTACTTTAATAACCAAACTTACATATGATGGAGAGATGACAAGAATAAATTTAGAGAGCAGTTGTGGCAGTGAAGTTTACCTTCATCAGCAAAAAAGAATCACTTTCATGGGACTGAACATACTGTTGCTGAGTCATCCAAACGTCAGGATTTTGCACCTGATATAACAAATACAGAAGGAAATAATGGCAGAATAACTAGCAGAAATTGAAACAGAAAGTAGAACAATTCTCTGACCAGACTGAGATGAATTGATCTGTAAATATTTCAATTACTTATGCTGGGATACACTAGATCTTGTACTGTACCCTCTGTAAATCAGGCTATATCATCATTCATAGTTATGTTTGAAAGAAACAACTATTTTTTTCATGGGTGTGTAGAAGTTGGTGCATATGATGAAGTTTCCATATCTTTGGCTTTGAATTCAGACAAGAATCACAATTGTGAAATATATCTCATATAATTTAGTGGATTTTGAAAACTACAGCAGGTTTGTCTTTAACTGTTAATGATACTTGACAACATACCAAGTACAAAACCATTTAGCCATATAATAATAATAATAAATAGCTTGGAACATAGGATGAATCTCATGAATATTGTTGCTCAAAAATTTGACGCAAGAACTGAATATTTAAATGAGTATCGTTCCTGTTGGATATTTGTCCCACAAAATATCCAATCTAGATTCAGTCTGTATCACTAGAACAGCATTCGCACGAGTCCTTTTCAGAAACCTCAGTGCATGTCCATCCACTTAGCTAGCTTGATAATTAAGGGCTGCATTTCATCTATCGTCACTGGCAGGAAAAATTATCATCCACCTGCCTGTACTATGTAATGACTTAAGACTGCCTGCTGAACGCATTTGATTGTAAGTTCACATAACAGATGATGTTGTATGCTTAAAATGACAAGCCAGCACAGCCAATCTTGAACTGGCAATGCTGGAGATGACTATGGTCTATTTGAATAAGCCTCCATCGAAAGCCAGGATCTTGATCCAGACATAAATGTGTGAAATCTTCGGTTTACCTCAACTAAACTCTGGCCGGGGATCTTTTTTAACTCCCTTTCATCCATCAAGTTTCTCAATCTTGCAACATCCTCCCACCGACCAGCTTCAGCGTAGATATTTATCATAAGGATGTGAAAACTAACAGATTGAGGGTTCAATTTATACAATCTATCTGCCACAAGTTCTGCAAGCTTGAGATTACCATGTATTCTACAAGCACCAAGCAAGGCTCCCCAAACACCCACGTCTGCCTCAATTGGCATATTATCAATGAACTCATAAGCCTCCAGTAATTCACCAGCTCGGCCAAGAAGATCAACCATACAAGCACATTGCTCTATGCCAGGAACAAGTAAATAGTCCTTGGTCATGCTTTCAAAATGCTTCTTTCCTTCTTCTACAAGACCTGAATGCCTACAAGCGGTCAACAAAGCCGTGAAAGTAAATCTGTTTGGTCTAATTCCTTCTTCTTTCATCTTTGAGAATAGCATGACCGCGTCATTCCCAGCTCCAAGAGATGCACAGGCCCCAATAATTGAAGTCCACGACACAACACTTCTAAAAGGTAGCATATAAAAAACATCTATGGCCATATCTATGTTTCCGCACTTTGCATACATATCAACTAGAGCATTTGTAATTGAAACGTTAGCTTCCAAACCTTTGCTCCTCACTAGCTCATGTACCCATTTTCCAGTATTAAGTGCTCCCATACTAGCACAAGCTGATATTACACTGACCATTGTGATATAATCATATTCTACACTTTCATTTTGCATCCTATGAAAGAACTTGATTGCATCTGCACCAGATTTATTTTGTTCATAAGCCGCAATAATTGCATTCCACGAGACCAGGCTTCGGATAGCCATCCGATCAAACAAAGATCTTGCTATATCAACATGGCCACATTTACCATACAAAGCAATCAAAGTATTAACCAATGAAATGTCTGAGTCCACTCCCAATTTTAACCCATAAGCATGAATCAACTTCCCTAAGGTCAAAAACTCCAAACTAGCACAGGCAGGAAGAACACTGACGAGTGTAACAGCATTTGGTTGAGTCCCAGAAGCCATCATCTCACCAAAAGCAGACAAGCCCTTTTCAAAAAATCCATTTTGCACATACCCAGCAATCATTGCAGTCCAAGAGACAATGTTCCTTACAACCATTTCACCAAAAACTAGTTCCGAATTCAAAGTCTCTCCACTCTGAGAGTACAGACTAACCAAAGAACTCTGTACAAACACATCCAGCGCAAACCCATTCTTTATAACATTACAATGCACTTGTCTTCCTTCCCAAAAAGCCGCGTGTACTGCGCAAGCCCGAACCACAAAAGGGAAAGTGTAGTAATCAGGTAGCAATCCTGACTGGTGCATGTTTCTATAATGAAGTATGGCTTGTTGACAAGGACCCCGATCGGCATAACCCCGAATCAAGGTGTTCCAGAGGAATACATCTCTTCGAGGCATTTCATCAAACAGTTTACGAGCATAGTCCATGGTGGGCGAATAGGAACATGCCAAAGTGATGATTTTAGTTGATAACAGGAGATTCCGGTGACAGCCATTTGTGAGGATCAGAGCATGAACTCGTTTGAGTTCTAAAAGAGTGGAACAGGAGTTTAAAAGGTAGTTGAAAGGGAAGGAAAGGTAGCTAGTACTGACGGAGGGCATATGTAACTGTTTTCTAAAGAAGGTGAGAACAGAAGTAGCAAGCATGAATTATACATTAAAACAGTTGGGCATTTTTTTTGATCCACGAAAAAAGTACTATTTTTATATTATTATGTCACTACTACAACTAAACTAACGAATTATTATTTAGTGATAAATATAAAAGAAAAAATACTCCTTTCATGCATTTTTAAAGGACTGAAATTTTTAGTTTTTTATGCGTGGCTTATAGATTTTAAGGAAGAATTAATTACTTAGTTTCTCAATTTCTTTCCATTCTTCTCTTCCAACTGACCCTTCTTCAATCGTGTTTTCGCCAAAAACGAAAGTGTAATCTTGTCATTGACCGGGTAGGGTTCATAGATGCACCATTCTCACAAAAATACAAATACACTGTAGATAAACTTCTCGTTATGCTGCTACATATATTTTGAACTGTGCGCCCGGTTGAGTAACCAGATTGATCTTATACTGGGCAGAGAAATTGAAAATACACAGATGGTACTCGTGCAGTTGCACTATTCCTGCAATTTTTTCTTCATACTGGCAAGAAATTTACATATCTACCTCATAGGCAGTGCAAAAGTTGGTGATTCCAGTCTAAAAAGGCAGAGGATGTTAACTACTCGAAAGAGATCCCATGCCATGGTGTTTACAAGGGAACACATCATGGCACGGCTTGATTATAGCTCTAAATATCCCATTGGTTAAAAACAAACAAAAAAGTATCCTCTCAAATGCTTTACAACAAGCATTTCAAAGGAGACATTACATTGATTTTGCGAGTGTAATGGAAAACTAACTTCAATGTAGCATTCAAAAGTTACTGGTCCAATCTAAGATCACATCTGAGTAGACACTGATGAGTAATGTAATGGTCCGACAAGATCAGGCACCTTGATATGTTCAAGAATTGGGCTCAACTTCAATCCAATAACTTGCACTTGTGCATTTGAGTGACCATCTAAAAAGACATTTGTGATCTGCAGAGAATAGCAAGCATCTTAATGTTTTTCCATGTCGTAATTTATATCCAATTCAGCATTTCATAATTGTTTAATTGTATTTTAAGACGAAAAAACCCAAAAAATATTCTAGTAACATTATTCAAAAATCTACAAAGCCTTCAAAAACCATGTGTATAATAGCATTAGTATACATCTTCAAGAAATCTCAAGTTACTTTGTCAAGAATATACTGGGGTCAGCTCCTAAAGGATTAATTTGACCATTCTGGGGGAATACATGGAAGAAACATCCAGCTTACACTACACAAAGTCTAGCGTTCTATTTCTGATGCTACAATCCTCTTATAATATAATCATTCCATATCATTGAAAAGAAAAAGTTAAGTTGAAGAAAGTTCCATCCACATGGAATTCCAAGGATACTACTATGGATGTGGAAGAATCAGCTCGGCTCTGCAGCCTAAGCCAAAGCAGGAAAATCTTCCAAAATCAATAAAAGCATCTGAAAGCTGTGACGCATGTTTCATTTTATAGAAAGAAAACTGACTAAATGTCGATGCATGTCAACTCCAAAGAATATACTCCCTCTGTCCCATAAATATTGTAGCACATTCCTTTTTAGGAAGTCCCAAAAAAATTGCAAAACTTACTTTTCGAGTAACTTTGGTGAAGTTCAGTGACTAATTTACCCATAGTCATATCAAATTTATCATTTTGATATAAAGTGAGTCGCTCCACTAACTAATTATTTTGTGGTCAACATTCTAGGAGCACTCTTAACCCAACACTTTAAAGGGGCAAATTAGGAAATTAAATGAGATTTTGAAAGTTTTTTAAATTTGTGCAAAAAGGTCTGTTGCAATAATTATGGGATGGAGGGAGTATTAAAAATATCTTCACAGATTATTAGTTGGATATGTCCACACAGTTAGAGTTGGAAGCCTACCTGAGTGCACCCAAACAATTTCAGCATTTTCAGGGATAAACAGCTATCAACAATTAATCCTAAGGCTTCATTTGTCAAATTGCGGCACCAAGACAAATCCAAGCTTCGCAAATTTCTTGAACGTCTGGAAAGTGATATGGCAGTGTTGTGAGCAACCTGTGGAAATAACGCATCCATGGATGAGAATACAGAATATTGTAGTTCAACTCCGGGATGAGTGAATGACAGGTTAACCGCTTAGATTGGCCAAACTTGTTAGGCAGAAAAATAAAATGCCTAGGTTGGACATAACTTGCCTCCGAAGGCAAAAGGAGCTTAGCACCAGATTCAATTAATGCCAGCCTTGGTGGCCATAAATTCATTGGGTATCCGAAAAGGAAAAAATAACAGACATCTTCTTTATAGAAATTACCCTTCAATGCATCACCCATCAGGCATCTTGCAGGCTAAAGTGCTTTTGGCACACACAGAGGAGGAGCAACAATCTAGTATAGCAGAACATTTTCCAATACACTGTAAATGTTAGTACCATACCTTGTTGACACTATTGAGTGATAGTTCTTCTAACGACTCTCCACAGGTTTCAAGATATGCAGCAATAGCTTCATCACTATCATAATGTCAACACAAAAATTTGTCTATAGTTAGATTTCCAATAAGAAGTTATCAATGCTACAGAATACAAAATTTAAACAATATAGCCATTAATTATAAAGGAAGACTGAGACAAGCTAGATTTAGATAAGACAACAGATTGTAGAATTCTTCATTTACTTCCTTTCTTTTGGATTTTATTGACTACTATTAATACTCACGCTAATAAGCACAAATATGCATTTCTGTACTCATGCTAATAAGCACAAATATGCATTTCTGTGTACTTGCTGCGAAGAGGGCGGTGGGATAAATGTAAAGGAACCATCACCAATTTCTACTCTAGTTAATCTAACAATAGCTGTAAGAGAAGAAGGGCAAGGCCCACCAAATTCTGAGCAGATTTTTGGTTGGCTAAACAGCATAGCATCACAACAGAGAGGAAAGGCATAATCACTGAATAAAGTTCTGTTTCTAGACTGGTCTTAGTGTGGAGAAAATGGCAAATGCCCATTAGGCAACTATCGATTCCCAAAGCAAACATGATCAGATAAATAATTTACATGTATTTACGTAAAAATACACTAATTTCACTTCAGGTTGCCCAGGTAGTTTTTACAATCTTGAACCGAACAAGCTAAATAAATAATTATATATCATAATAATAAGAATCACAGATGCAGCCACATACCGACACCATGGCAACCAGAAGCAGCTAAAATACTTATCAACAAGTTTATACAACTTCAATACTTACCAAAATGATGCCACAAAAACTACTGCAATCATTTTCAAATTTAGGAGTATAAAACTAGTGATCATATGTTAAGGTATAACCTGAATTCATTGCGGCGGAGTTTAAATGATTGAATTGATTGACAACCATTTGCAAGATATCCTATTGAGGAATCAGTCAGCTCGCACAAGTTAGTCAAGTCTAATGCACATAGCCCAGAACAAGTTTCTGAGATGACTTTTAATGAATAATCAGTCAAGTTCCTGCAAGAAATATGAAGTATCATCATTTAATCAATAAAGTAAAGAAAAAAAATATTTCCAAAGCTCAATGAGAAACGCATGATTTCTTAATTATATTCCATGAAGAATGAAAGAACTGCTTAAAGACACCTACACGCAATCAGCCAAAACAAGCTCCTTCAGATTATGTCCGCGAACAGAAACAAATTGACTGACAAAATCATCACAAACAGTTTGGAGACCAGCAAGTGATAACACTTCTAAATGTTCAAACTTTGACAGTGCAGGCAGAATAAGAATAGCATCTATGCTTTGGCAGTCATCTAAATACAATTCCCTCAGAACTGATCCCAATGAATCAGCTATGCTGCTGATACCGACAGAGGTGAGCAACGAGCACTGGCCGAGATTTATAGATCTTAAAGCAGGAGCAGAAGTGAGAAGCGAACTCAACCCAACATCAGAAAGACGGCAGGCTCCCTTCAACGATATAGTAGTTAACACAGGCAGGATATTTGATGACCGGGCTAAGGTAGCAAATAGAATATAGTCTGGCATACAGCGCCCACATTGGTCAAGTTGAAGCACCTAGTTCCATAAAGCAATATATGTTCAGCCTTCTCAAATATTTAAGACATTAGAAAAGAAGCCATTGATCCCTATGCATATATAAAACTCCAAAGTGGTTCAACAGTAATGACTTTGGCAATGAGCTAAAATTATTCTTGCCATCAAAATAGATGGGCTTGCAAACTAGGACTATATTACAAACTTGTAAAATACACAATATCTAGGAGAACATGTAGTGGCATGACAAACTTTCTCACATAGTTCTATAATAAGTGACACTAATGGCTCAGAGCAAGACAGCTTATATTTCAAGTAACTCTAGTTGTTTTGGGCCCAAAAAAGTAATCAGACAAGATGCAGTGACCATTTAGACCATTGACATCTCAAATACATTTCAAGAGCTATAGTAAAGAATAACAATTCTAATGCCAAAACAATAATGTGGCCACATTACACTATAATAGTCAGCATTAGTTATGCAGAGCATGGTCCAAGATCCAGCCAGACCACATCCCATTTTACTAATATTGCATGAACTTCATGACATAAAAACCATCAAGTTCAAGGGTAAAGAAAAAGAAAAAAATGAGCATCAGAGAAATAACAGCAAAGCATTGAAATAATCAAACTACCATACCGATAACTTATTGATGTCAGCCCCCTCGAAAGTACTTGTGAAATGTTCCTCGGTTAACCATGAACAATCTCTAATACGTATTTCTGTAGGTGATCCTCTTACAAGGAGGTCAAGAAAATGATTGTTCATTCTCCGAGAATCACAAAGCTTGTGACTAAGCTTGTGCCTCAATACATCAGGAACACAATCAAGTGAAGTGATCGCGTCGGCATTTTTGGTAAGAATTGTCATGCATAGTTCTTGCAGCGAGGGAACCAGCAGCTTCAAACTGTTACAATTCTGATCCTCTTTTGGAACCCACATCACTGGTGCAGATTTGCCTTTGTCCAAAGATGAATTCTGCTGTTGCACATTCCCATTTATTTCCCGGTCCTTAATGATCTTCATAGCAGTTGAGAACGGACCAGGCCAGTCCTCATATTCCTTATCTACTTCCCTTGGTGGCATTTCTCTTTCAGCCTCATCAACAACATGGTCGTCTTGTTCTTCATTAGAAGTAAAGTGGGCAAATTTTGATGCATTCCTTCTGGCTATATTTCGGAATCTTTCCCTTGTTCTTGCAACATTAGTTCTTGCATCGTTCTCCAAAATTTGAGTTCCATCCTGCATCGCAACATCGTCAATATTTGATTTTTCAACTTTAGGTAAATCCAATTTGACCACATTCTCAACTAGTTTCGCCTTCCCTTTTTCTTCCCTGCTGAGTCTTCTACTACCCTTGTTACCAGTACCATTTGTATCAGCACTTGGACAGTTCTCCAACTCTTTTGATTTTTCTACTTTAGGTAAATCCAATTTGACCACATTCTCAAGTAGTTTCACCTTCCCTTTTTCTTCCCTGCTGAGTCTTCTACTACCCTTGTTACCAGTACCATTTGTATCAGCACTTGGACAGTTCTCCAACTCTTTTGATTTTTCTACTTTAGATAAATCCAATTCCGAAGCATAAACAAAATTGGATAATAAACCATTCTCATGTACCTTTTCCTTTCCTTTCCCTTCCCTGCTGAGTGTCTTTTTACCCTTATTATAAGTGCCACTTGTACCAATCTTTGGATCATTCACCAACACATCTGATTTTTCTACCTTACGTGAATCCGATTTCATAGCATCAAAGCAACTTGATAATAAAGCATTCTCAACTTCATTTCCCTTCTCTTTGGCTTCTCTGCCAAGTCCCCCTCTACTATCCTCGACACCATTATCATCGTCATCTGTGCTTGTATCATTCTCCAATCCTTTTTGATCCAAACCCCAAGTAAAAGGAGTAGCATCTGATACTGCAGTACCAATTGATGAATCCAATTTGGTATGTGATTCCGATTTCACTCGATTAACATTATTTGTCCTCAAGGTCTTGCCAAGCAATTTCACTCGCCTACTGAATCTCTGGTTGCCTTGAGTACAATTTTTTTCATCATCAGCCAGTTCTTGTTGTGAATCTTTCATTGCAGTAAATTCTCCACTGCTACTCAAGACTTTCTCCATTTCACTAGTTTCATCTCCCTTTGCATTCTCATGAATCGACCCATCAACACCAGCACTCTCAACTTCAAAATAACCCCTTCCCACTCTACTAGTAACAATTTTTTTCCCAGACCGCAATCTCAAACACCCTCCATTCGTCTCACCCTCTCTAACCGATTCAACCTCTGGGCCTAATTTTCTCTTCCCTTTCCCCTTCTTTGAGGTCACAACCCTTTGAACACTCTGCTTCAAACTACCCAAATCATAACCCAACTCCCCTTGCATTTCACTCACCAATAAATCTTCATCCAACATTAAATCCAATTTAAGATCAGCCTCGCTCTTCTCTTTGTGATCTACTCCAGTACCCAACTGTCCCGAAACACGGGTATTATCATCCACTTCAAAATCACAACCCTTGCTTTCAGTATCGCACAAGGCCAAATCAGTATCGATTTTAGTGACAGTGCTCTTCCTTTTCCGAGCCGAAACCAAACTATTGCTGTGAATTTCATTTGAACCCGATTTCGAAGCAAGTCGGAGACTCCGTCTACGAACGTTTCCTGAATCAGATCCTGCCGCAATTTGAATGAAAGGACTCGAACTCGGCGTAGAGTTATAGGAAGGTATGCTCGAGGGCTTTTCTAGGGTTTTCAATGGGGTTGTGGGTCCGATGGATTTAAGCCCATTTTCTAGGGTTTTAGGCGGAGATTGAGATTTGACAGTCGGGACTATTTCTCGAGACCTTAAGACCGTCATATTTCCCCACAAATTCTAGTGAGTGAAATGTACGTAGGGTTCGCAAAACTAGCGAAAATTTCAAAGGCAGTATACCGATATACAGGGAGAAGAAAATACTCGCACTTTATTCAACAATCCACACTCAAGAATAGCTGCTAGAGAAATGGCGGGAAAAAAGGAAGAGGGAGAGACTTGGGCCGGCCGCTGGGAAGAAGGCGCCCTTTTGTCTTACCTTCTTGCAGGAGAGAGAAGAACCTTGTTTGACACCAGTGATCAGGATGCCGTACACATTTTCCCGCCAAAATCAACGCTGACGTATAATTTGGGCCCTACAGCTTAGGCTGTAATTAATGCCGGTCATCCCTAAGTTTATTTATTTATTTATTTTTAACCTTGTAAATGGGGAGACATGTATGTATGTACGTATGCCATTCCCATATTTATGGAACATTAGTTATACGCGTGAACATGCATGGAATGATAACCGTTGAGCCATTGCATAAACCAGTATAATGCAATCATGTGGGATATCATTTCTCATTACAATGCATGAAGATGAACCAATATCATGGGAGGAATCAATCACTTGATGACAATTCTCCAAATGCCAAAGCGATTGGTTCTCCCATTCCAAATACTCGTAACGTCTCTCATTTAAAAGGGTGATTTTTAAAAAATATTTTAAATAATATGTTGTTATAATATTAATTGAATATATTTTGTATGATTAGTTATATTATAAATTATTGTTAAAATATTTAATGTCGTATTATTTAAGATATTATTTAAGATTCATATGAAATAAAAATTTTAAAACCCTTAATATTACTTATAAAATTTATCAAACTGTTGACTCTAATCAGAATAATTTATTTCGCAGTGAAGATTTTAGGGATAAATTGATTTATTTATTTTTGTTTGTTTCAAAATGGATCTGTCATATGTCTAAATAATATTAGAGTTTCTAATTTATAATTATGTAATTTGTTTAAATTAAAAGTTGAAATATTCTTAAATTTTATAGAGTAACGGTTGTAGTGGCTTCCTAACGTGGGGTAGTAGAGTGGTTGTTATGTCGTAATTAGTAGAAAATTGAATGTAGTGGGTCTTTATTTGTACTAGCTATATATATATATATATATATATATATATAATCAAATCTCTTGAAATGCAATCAAATTTTTATGAAACAAAGCTGTGATTTTATCAATGAAGGTATGATTCTCCTCGAAGTGAATCATTTGGTTTGGCTAATGAGGCCGACAAGAAGATTACAAAGGAAAAAAGAAAGGCCTTGCATGGTTTTACCAGCGGAGCAAAGTGTACGTAGAAGACGATGTTTAAGGGAGTACTGAAAACAAAACAATATTTTTAAATGTCGCTACAGTTATATTGATGTTTTTGAATCAGCATGCAAAAATAACAATGTTTTGAGCCTCGTGACTACAATTGCAACAATTTATAATATTGTGGCTGATGATTTTACTCTCAATGTTGTATTTGTTACGTGTTAGAGAGATATGGAAGTTGGATGGTACGTCTCCACCATTGAAGTTTTACGTGCAAACTTTGAGGACAAAGTTTGTTGCTTAGGATGATGGAATGTCATGTACGTGCCTAAATAATACTATTACAGTTTTTAATTTATAATTTGTTTAAATTAAAAGTTGAAATAGTTCTAAAATTTATAGAGTAATGGTTGTAGTGGTTTCCTAATTTAGGTGGTGGAGTAGTGGGTATGCGTAGTGGGTCTTTATTTGTACCAACTATGTATATGTAATCAAAACTGAGGCTTTATCAATGAGGGTTTGATTGTCGTCCAAGTGAATCATTGGCCCCTCTCGAATTGGGTTTTCTATCTTAATTCTCTTTTTATTTTTACTTTTAAAATAAGGGCACACATCATGATCTTATGCTATCCTTGATAAGAGATTTCTTTATGGAATAAACAAATCAAAGTTTGAAGCAGAAGGAGAAGGAGGAGGAGGAGGAGGAGGAGAAGGAGAAGGCGGTGTCCTCAACCCGCAATAAATAAAGGGGGGTTTATTTAATCATATAGCTAGTTTGGACTATATAGTGATTTTAATTTTTTGAGTTAATTTAAACTATTCTTAAATTAATATAAATTTATTGTTAATTTTAGTCAATATAATTTATAAATATTAATTATAAACTATCTAACCAATATTACTAATAATAAGATTTATTATTTTTAAAAAGTAAAATGAATCGCATAAAAAATTAAGAAAAATTCCAAATTGACTTTAAAATTGCAAAATCATTTTAATATTTAAAACGGATGAGTATTAATTATAAGTTTAACTATATATGATTGATATAAAATATATACTTCTTCTCGATCCGAAATATAACATCAATTACAATTTTTTAGAAGTAATTTAAATATTTTAAAATCAAAATTAATATGAATTCAATTAATATTTGTCAATATAATTATGAATAATAAATTATCAATAGTAAAATGACATCTAGGTAACTAAATGTATAGAAAAATGAAGAAACTAATTCATATTAAATAGATATGTTATTATCTAGTGGTTTGGTTTGACCCTAAAAGCAAGGTTTAGAAAGTCGGATCGGTCATTAAACTGAAAAAGTTACTGGGTAGATGAGTTACTGATCTAATCAGTGGTTGAATCGTTATCGAACCAGTGATATCATAAATACATAAAAAAAATATATTATTAATAATTAATAAAATATTAAAATATTTAATTTTTTATAGACTAAAATATAGTAAAATAATATTATAATATTAGTAAATATATTTTTGTAAACAAAAATAAATTAAAATTTGGGTCAACCGGTTCAATTAACCGATTTTATCGATTGAACAGGTTTTTGACGCTGTCGATGTCAAATCGGTTTTCTAGACGAATTGGATCGAAAAGCTGACCGATTTCGATCAAATGACGTGTGACGCCCCCAAATCTGGGCCCACACAGCCCATACTTGAGTCGTCAAAAGACTACAACAAAATTATTACAACAAAGCACAACGTACAACAATACAGTGTATAATAATACACAACTAAGTCTTCACTATTATTGCCACACTATTTTACAAAACGTGAAAACTATGATGACTATTCCTCGGATCCTCACTCCATTCCCCGGCTAGACCCTGTTATGTTTTCATCTCCTGTTGAAAAACAATGGAACAAAAGAAAGGGTGAGCTCAAATAGCCCAGTAAAGAATATCATGACTAAGATAATGACGAATAAATTATCATTAGTCTTCAACAGTTGAGTTCTTGATAGAATACAATAGACTACAAGGTTTATATCAAAAACTGCAGTTAAATTCTTAAACAACGTTCAGATCAGTAATAGCAGCGGAATGAGTAATCTATTAGAAGAATAATGCAGACTATAATGTCCACTCGGTTCTCTTTTTAGGAAAAACATCATCAACTTTTATCATCTGAAATATCATTAGTCAAGATAATACAAATTCACAGTTCCTGATCATAATCATGCACATCAACAGTTCATCTTTGTACTACGGGCCAAAGATATTCAATATAGCACCAACGGTCATGATTATACCAGATTCAGCCTTTGGTCATAATCATACCAAACAACAGTTCATCTTTGCACTACGGGCCAAAGAGAACATTCACCACGTGCCATAAAAGACACCGAACAGATGTATCGCCTTTAACCTATTATATCGCCTTTAACCTATCATCTGTTCAACAAATATATCACATCTGTGCCCCCGGCCACAGATATTCACAACAGCTTGATTTTTGGATGATTAGAATGATATAAATGATGAACAGAAGAAATAGGATAACAATAAGTATCGGAAGTTTACTTTGTACAGATTCAAATAATGTCCAAATTGTCAACATGATGTGGAGTGAAATTCAAGATCCACAGTTCAGAATAACGGTTACAATTCAATAGAAAGGTTCACGTAAATAGGAAGGTTCAGTTGAAATAATGAAGTTCAACTATTATGGAACATATAATATTTTCAGGAATTATAGAAGCAATAGTTCCATAATAAATTTCGATTTAGGAGTATGAAAGAAAATAATATCCCTTACCGTAGCAGGTTTGATTAACAAAAGGTGAAGGAAATTAATACAAAGGGTTATTCACCAACAGGCGGTAATCCGCTCCGTAAGGTTATTCCCACAATTTAATAGAATTTGAGTACAAAGAGTTATTCACCAAACAGGCGGCAATCCGCTCCGTAAGGTTATTCTCAGAGATTAATAATGAATGAATACGAAAGGTTATTCACCAACAGGCGGCAATCCGCTCCGTAAGGTTATTCCCACAATTTAATAGAATTTGAGTACAAAGAGTTATTCACCAAACAGGCGGCAATCCGCTCCGTAAGGTTATTCTCATAGATTAATAATAAATGAATACGAAAGGTTATTCACCAACAGGCGGCAATCCGCTCCGTAAGGTTATTCCCACAATTTAATACATGGAAATAAAAGGCACGTCTTATGAGTAAGGAAGAAACAATATTATTATCGAGAATCAAATAATGATAATCCATTACCATAGTATGTTTGAATAATGGAAGATGAAAAAGATGGTATCCCTTACCGTAACACGTGACTGGATATTGATTTAAATGAGGTTGATTAACTTGAACAGTACACGTATACTTATAGATCTTCACAAATACTCAAGATGACTTAAGCACACTTAGAGAGAACTTTCACAAGAAGTATTTAGAGAGAAAAAGAAAGAACAAGTAAGGAAGTTTATGAAAAATCCTTAAGTTAAGGCTTCTATTTATAGCCAAAAATCT
Source organism: Hedera helix (assembly GCA_947179155.2). NCBI lineage: Eukaryota > Viridiplantae > Streptophyta > Magnoliopsida > Apiales > Araliaceae > Hedera > Hedera helix. Next base: position 40,178,910 of record OX359278.1, read on the forward strand.
TATCATTCATTTAATCTAAACCATTCATTTAAAGATCATCTTTTAATCTACACCATCCATTTCAAATATTATATTATCTTTAATCTACACCATTCATTTCATATCACCTAATAATCACCTAACTTTATATTATAAACAAATCAATTTAATTATTCAACAATAATTCACACTTTAATCTACACCATTCATTTCATATCACTTAATAATCACCTAACTTTATATTATAAACAAATCAATTCAATTATTCAACAATAATTCACACTTTAATCTACACCATTCATTTCATATCACCTAATAATCACCTAACTTTATATTATAAACAAATAACTTTATCAATTCAATTATTATGACTAATTGTTATAAATACAGTATAGTTAGCTCTTAGATATCAAGTCAATAAATTAATGAAATACAACTGTTTAAATAACATCATAATAGAGATAACAATAATGTAAAATAAAGCATACGTTACTGTGTAATGACAATTATTGATTCAATAATGTGAATTACTGTGCATATGTTACTGTGACAATTATTAGGTTCAATAATTTTAAAAACAGTGCAACAACAATTATTGACTCAATGATATAAAATACAGTGTAATGACAATTATTAAATCAATAATGCAAAATACTGTGTAACAACAATTATTGAATTGATAATATAAAATATTATGCAGTGACAATTATCGATGAAATGATGCGTAACAGTTACGGTGTCAATTATCAGACCAAAAATATGAGACACTATGCAATACCGTGTGTTACTGTAGAGTACCGAGTGCTACAGAAAATACCAATAACTACCGTATGCTACTATTCTTTTATCACCGGTATTTTAACAGTTCCGTTGACTATTTTTATTTAAAAAGGTTATTTCTGTCGTTTTCTATATCCGACAAATATTCCGTTGTGGGGTCCACCAATAATTTGTTATTTCGGCGCCGTCGGACCAAACGAATATTCCCCGACCAAACGAATATTCCCCGACAAAGCGAATATTGTCCGACAAAATAAAATTTGCACATAACATCCTTAACTTTTAACTTTATCGATTTAACCACTTACTGTTTAAAAAAAATATCTATATGAAGAAAAATTAAATTTTGTATTTCATAAAATTCGGGGTCTTACAACCTCCCCTCCTTATGAAATTTCGTCCCCGAAATTGACGTACCTGACATATCGAAGAGGTAAGGATACTTAGATTTCATCTCAGATTCTAGCTCCCAGGTCATTTCCTCAGTATCTTGGTTCCTCCATAAAACCTTAACTTGAGGTATAACCTTTGAGCGTAGGATCTGCTCCTTCTTATCCAGGATCTTAACAGGTAACTCCTCGTATGTTAAATCATCTGCTATAACGTCTGGTTCTAACTCAATGACGTGGTTTGGGTCCTTCACATATTTACGTAACATAGATATGTGAAAAACGTTATGGATGCGAGACATACTTGGTGGTAGGGCTAGTCTGTAGGCTACGATTCCTATTCGATCGAGGATTTCAAATGGGCTAATAAATCGAGGGTTGAGCTTTCCTCTCTTTCCGAATCTCGTAACCCCTTTCCATGGAGAAACACGTAAGAATACATGATCTCCGACGTTGAAACTTTCGTCTCTCCGATGAAGATCAGCATAACTCTTTTGTCGTTCTTGTGCGGTCTGTATTCGTTGTCGGATCATTTGGATCTTTTCGGTCGTCAAGCGTACCAACTCGGGTCCCAACAATTTTGCTTCTCCTACCTCATTCCAACATATTGGAGAGCGACACTTCCTTCCATACAATGCCTCGAATGGAGCCATGCCTATGCTTGCTTGGTAACTGTTGTTGTAAGAAAATTCCACCAACGGCAAGTACTTATCCCATCTTCCTTTGAAGTCTAATACACAAAGTCTCAAAAGATCTTCGAGGGTCTGGATCGTCCTTTCCGATTGTCCGTCCGTTTGAGGATGGTATGCAGAACTAAAACGTAGTTCAGTGCCCATAGCTTTTTGTAGACTGATCCAAAAGCGTGAAGTGAATCTAGGATCTCGATCAGAAACTATGGAAACTGGCATGCCATGCAATCTCACGATCTCATTTATGTACATACCGGCAAGACGTTCAAGTGAAAAGTTTTCTCGTATAGGCAATAAATGAGCAGATTTGGTCAATCTATCTACGATCACCCAAATTGCATCTAAGCCTTGAGAAACTTTTGGAAGACACGTCACGAAGTCCATATTGACGTGTTCCCACTTCCATTCGGGAACTTCAAGTGATTGTAATGGACCTTTAGGAACTTGATGTTCTGCCTTGACACGTTGACAAATTAGGCACCTTGAGATAAACTCCGCAATCTCTCTTTTCATATTGTTCCACCAAAATGTATGTCGAAGATCTCGATACATCTTGGTACCTCCTGGGTGGATTGCAAACGGCGTGTTGTGTGCCTCCATCATGATTTTATGCTTTAATTCAGGATCGTTAGGAACACAGAGTCGAGAGTTGACTCGAAGTATTCCTTTCTCGTCGATTCTTGCTTCGGGAATGGCACCTTCTTGTACTTTCTTTATCATGTTTATCAGTTCCGGATCGGTAGCTTGAGCAGCTTTAATTTTATCGATTAAAGTTGGTTCTACTCGCACGTGAGCAATCTTCGAGCGGGTCCCTGGTGTCTTTAGCTCTATCTCCATCTTTTGCAAGTCGTACAAAATACACTTTTGTGTTGTCAGCAGTGCACTTGTACTTGCATAAGATTTTCTGCTCAAAGCGTCAGCTACAACGTTCGCCTTTCCCGGGTGATACTGGATTGTGTGGTCATAATCCTTTAACAGCTCAAGCCAACGTCGTTGTCGCATGTTGAGTTCCTTCTGGGTGAAGAAATACTTGAGACTTTTATGATCCGTATAGATATCCACTTTTTCTCCGTACAAGTAGTGTCTCCAGATCTTCAACGCGAAAACGACTGCTGCCAACTCTAGATCATGAGTAGGATAATTTTTCTCATAATCTTTGAGTTGTCGAGAGGTATAGGCTATAACCTTTCCATGTTGCATAAGGACACCGCCTAGACCTTTGCCAGAAGCATCGTTGTAGATAACAAATTCTCCTGATCCTGATGGTATGGTCAGAACAGGAGCTGAAACAAGTCTCCTCTTGAGTTCTTGAAAACTCTTCTCGCATTCCTCGCTCGATATAAGTTTTGTACTAGAATGAATGATACCAATATCTAGTAATTAAACTTTCAACTCTTGGTGTTCTATGGGAGCCATTTGGTATGGGACTTTAAAAATGGGCTTAGTGTCGGGTTCAAGATCGATACAGAATTCAATTTCACGGTTTGGGGTAAGCCAGAAAGTTCCTCAGAAAAAACGTCAGGAAACTCATTAACAATGGGAATATCATTCAAGTTTGACGTGTTTTTGTTCAAATCAGTGACATGAGCTAAAAAGGCTTGACATCCGTTTTTCAATAAACGGATGGCTTTATGGCTAGAAATAACAGTTATAGATTTCAATGGTTTAGTTGCTTGAATTTGTATGACAGGTTGATTAGGAATATGAAAACTAATAATCTTATGAAAACAATCAATTTTAGCATGATGGGTAGTCACCCAATCAATTCCTAGAATCACATCAAATTCATGCATTTCCAGAGAAATAAGGTCAACAGATAATGTGAGGTTGTTGATTTGAACTAGGCAAGATTTATAGATAGTAAATGTAATAGGTATTTCTCCCAATGAGGTTTCAACTGATAAGACAAGATTTAAGTTTTCAATAGTCAAATTTAAACGTTGAGTACATATAGGTGAGATAAAAGAGTGGATAGAGCCAGTATCTAATATGGCATAGACTTCACGAGAATTTATGAATAGCTTACCTATTATCACCTCATTCGGTTTCTTGACTGTTATCGTCAAATCGAATCCCGAATACTTCATTCGGATCTTCACGTATTTCAACCATGGGAATACCACTGAATAATTTTCTAGCAAACTGTTTCTCGGGTTCATCAACTTCATCAGTAGTAAGGTACCAATGATTTCCATTAAAATAGTATTTTCGATAGACTGCAGTTTCCACGATAGTGACTAACTTAACCTGAATTCCTCTAAATTGTAACGCCCAAAAGTATAGAAACATCATTTTTAAATAATCTTGAAAATCATAGCTGGAACACCATAAATCCCAAAGACTAATATGAAAAGTCCATATATTCTGATCCTTTGTTATAGAGCATAACCAGGTGATATCACTCTCCCAATTAGTGAGTAAATTAAAGGCAATAATTTCCGCAAGTTCGTTACTTCCTTTAATTGCTTCTAAGAATGGATCTGGAACGACTGTAGCAGAGCTTTCACCTTCATCCTTACTGGATAGAACACGCATAATTTTTGCCTTAGGCAAATGATTCAACTCTGAGTTTGTAAGAAGATTATTCGTCGCCTCTTGTTTTGCAGCTACATTTGTTTCGGGTATTCCATAGTTAACCTCTTGATTTTCAGATGCCATACTTAACTGTGGTCACAAAATAAATGTTAGTTCAAATAAACTGACTCATCACTTCATGTTCCTACATTCAAATCGACTCATTAGATAATAAAATCTATTTTAGGCAGGACACACTAGTGACTGATTCTATTCGTCTCTCCCCTCCTAGTTCTACCCCAGATCTCCATTAAAGACCATATCCCTAAGCTCTGATGCCAACTGTGACGCCCCCAAATCTGGGCCCACACAGCCCATACTTGAGTCGTCAAAAGACTACAACAAAATTATTACAACAAAGCACAACGTACAACAATACAGTGTATAATAATACACAACTAAGTCTTCACTATTATTGCCACACTATTTTACAAAACGTGAAAACTATGATAAATTTTCCTCGGATCCTCACTCCATTCCCCGGCTAAACCCTGTTATGTTTTTATCTCCTGTTGAAAAACAATGGAACAAAAGAAAGGGTGAGCTCAAATAGCCCAGTAAAGAATATCATGACTAAGATAATGACGAATAAATTATCATTAGTCTTCAACAGTTGAGTTCTTGATAGAATACAATAGACTACAAGGTTTATATCAAAAACTGCAGTTAAATTCTTAAACAACGTTCAGATCAATAATAGCAGCGGAATGAGTAATCTATTAGAAGAATAATGCAGACTATAATGTCCACTCGGTTCTCTTTTTAGGAAAAACATCATCAACTTTTATCATCTGAAATATCATTAGTCAAGATAATACAAATTCACAGTTCCTGATCATAATCATGCACATCAACAGTTCATCTTTGTACTACGGGCCAAAGATATTCAATATAGCACCAACGGTCATGATTATACCAGATTCAGCCTTTGGTCATAATCATACCAAACAACAGTTCATCTTTGCACTACGGGCCAAAGAGAACATTCACCACGTGCCATAAAAGACACCGAACAGATGTATCGCCTTTAACCTATTATATCGCCTTTAACCTATCATCTGTTCAACAAATATATCACATCTGTGCCCCCGACCACAGATATTCACAACAGCTTGATTTTTGGATGATTAGAATGATATAAATGATGAACAGAAGAAATAGGATAACAATAAGTATCGGAAGTTTACTTTGTACAGATTCAAATAATGTCCAAATTGTCAACATGATGTGGAGTGAAATTCAAGATCCACAGTTCAGAATAACGGTTACAATTCAATAGAAAGGTTCACGTAAATAGGAAGGTTCAGTTGAAATAATGAAGTTCAACTATTATGGAACATATAATATTTTCAGGAATTATAGAAGCAATAGTTCCATAATAAATTTCGATTTAGGAGTATGAAAGAAAATAATATCCCTTACCGTAGCAGGTTTGATTAACAAAAGGTGAAGGAAATTAATACAAAGGGTTATTCACCAACAGGCGGTAATCCGCTCCGTAAGGTTATTCCCACAATTTAATAGAATTTGAGTACAAAGAGTTATTCACCAAACAGGCGGCAATCCGCTCCGTAAGGTTATTCTCAGAGATTAATAATGAATGAATACGAAAGGTTATTCACCAACAGGCGGCAATCCGCTCCGTAAGGTTATTCCCACAATTTAATAGAATTTGAGTACAAAGAGTTATTCACCAAACAGGCGGCAATCCGCTCTGTAAGGTTATTCTCATAGATTAATAATGAATGAATACGAAAGGTTATTCACCAACAGGCGGCAATCCGCTCCGTAAGGTTATTCCCACAATTTAATACATGGAAATAAAAGGCACGTCTTATGAGTAAGGAAGAAACAATATTATTATCGAGAATCAAATAATGATAATCCCTTACCATAGTATGTTTGAATAATGGAAGATGAAAAAGATGGTATCCCTTACCGTAACACGTGACTGGATATTGATTTAAATGAGGTTGATTAACTTGAACAGTACACGTATACTTATAGATCTTCACAAATACTCAAGATGACTTAAGCACACTTAGAGAGAACTTTCACAAGAAGTATTTAGAGAGAAAAAGAAAGAACAAGTAAGGAAGTTTATGAAAAATCCTTAAGTTAAGGCTTCTATTTATAGCCAAAAATCTTATCATTCATTTAATCTAAACCATTCATTTAAAGATCATCTTTTAATCTACACCATCCATTTCAAATATTATATTATCTTTAATCTACACCATTCATTTCATATCACCTAATAATCACCTAACTTTATATTATAAACAAATCAATTTAATTATTCAACAATAATTCACACTTTAATCTACACCATTCATTTCATATCACCTAATAATCACCTAACTTTATATTATAAACAAATCAATTCAATTATTCAACAATAATTCACACTTTAATCTACACCATTCATTTCATATCACCTAATAATCACCTAACTTTATATTATAAACAAATAACTTTATCAATTCAATTATTATGACTAATTGTTATAAATACAGTATAGTTAGCTCTTAGATATCAAGTCAATAAATTAATGAAATACAACTGTTTAAATAACATCATAATAGAGATAACAATAATGTAAAATAAAGCATACGTTACTGTGTAATGACAATTATTGATTCAATAATGTGAATTACTGTGCATATGTTACTGTGACAATTATTAGGTTCAATAATTTTAAAAACAGTGCAACAACAATTATTGACTCAATGATATAAAATACAGTGTAATGACAATTATTAAATCAATAATGCAAAATACTGTGTAACAACAATTATTGAATTGATAATATAAAATATTATGCAGTGACAATTATCGATGAAATGATGCGTAACAGTTACGGTGTCAATTATCAGACCAAAAATATGAGACACTATGCAATACCGTGTGTTACTGTAGAGTACCGTGTGCTACAGAAAATACCATAAACTACCGTATGCTACTATTCTTTTATCACCGGTATTTTAACAGTTCCGTTGACTATTTTTATTTAAAAAGGTTACTTCTGTCGTTTTCTATATCCGACAAATATTCCGTTGTGGGGTCCACCAATAATTTATTATTTCGGCGCCGTCGTACGGCACGAATATTCCCCGACCAAACGAATATTCCCCGACAAAGCGAATATTGTCCGACAAAATAAAATTTGCACATAACATCCTTAACTTTTAACTTTATCGATTTAACCACTTACTGTTTCAAAAAATATATATATGAAGAAAAATTAAATTTTGTATTTCATAAAATTCGGGGTCTTACAAATATAATTATAAATATTATGAACTATCTAAAAAATATTACTAGTTATAAGATTTATTATATTAAAAAGTTAAATAAATCGTGTCAATTTTGAGTTTGAAAATATTTTTAATTAATTTTTTAAAAATCAATAATAATTTTATAATTTAGAACGAACGAATTACTACTTTCTTGCTAATATAGGTAAAGAAACTACAATAATAAAAAAATTATGTTGCATTTACTATCACATCTAATTTTATAAGTTTGAAAATATAAATAAATATTTTTAATTTTTAATTTTAAAATCGATCAATTTAATAAAAAAAAATCAAATTAAATTAATTTTTGAGCGACGGAAGAAGCATAAAATCTAAGTGAACCCTAGCCTAGTTTTTGTAGAATGAGGCTTCTTCCTCAATATGCTTCGTCCCCAACTCATTTATAAACAGCGTCTAATTTAGGGTTAGGGTTAGAGTTAGGGTGGCTAGGGTTTGCAACGGGGAAACATGTTGAAGATGGTTTAGCGTGCCTACTTCTCTTTCATTTTACGTTAAAAATATTAAAAATTTGTTAGAAGCGATTTTCCTATTACTCGACTAACTGATACATCGATCAAGCTTTTTGCTAGTACAAACATCTTTATATATTTAAATTCATAATTTAAAAAAAATAAAATTAATTTATTAGGTTGAGACAACACATTTACATCCTTAAATTTATATTTATCACACATCAATTCATCACTAATGCAATACATCATTCTATAAATTGACCTAACATGTTGGATCACCTCCTTACTTAAAAAATTAACCTATTAACTTAAGATTCTATCATATTTATTAACTAATTTACATTCTTGGGTTTATTCAGTACAAAATTCATATAAAATATCATTAGAATGGTCTCACGTTAATTTATTTTATCTTATCGCGTGAATTTTTTTATCTATCATAATTTATCTTTATTATATATTTGTCGATATGGATGCTATTATCTTTTAAATTCATATCAGGGGATGGATTTTGATAAATGTATTTCACTTTTTTTGGGTAACGCGTTTAACATATCTTTAAAAGTAAAGAAAATTAAATAACCAAAAAAACACACAATTTTGCATGAAAAATTATTTAATAATTTCGGAGTATAACTACGTAGTATTTTAAATTAATTATATCTTTTTATTTTAGCTATATCTCATTATATATAATTCTAAACTTATTAAAATAAAAAATAATTTATTAAAATAAAAAAATATAATTAATTTAAAATATTATATAATTATATTATAAAATCATTGAATAATTACTTATTTTGCATGGACGTATCCGTTAGAGGCTGTCAGAATTAAGTCGGTATATGACACTGTAATGCAAAAGTCAACTTTTTTAGTCAAATTTATGAAAAGAATAATAATAGCGTAAAATGAAATAAGTGCCACTGCACTCCCTGCTGGAAACAACTACTAGTATTAGAAAAAGCCAAAAAGGTCTACGTTTTTTTCTCATGTCCACAGGAATAAAAGAAAAGAAAGTCTAATGAAAATTTGTCCACCTTTGACCAAAAGGGATATATAGAGAGAGAAAGTTTTTTCATTTAATTTAAATAATTGATATTTTTATTAAAAAAAATAATATTTCTATTATTCACATAAAGATAAATCTCACTTAATATTTATATGAATAAAATATTATAAAAATATTAATTTTTTTTGTAAAAATATTAATCATCTTAATTTAACCAACTTTTGTAAAAGTAAGAGCATTTCAAAAACTATAAAAGGCAAATACTAAAGACAAATACTTATAGAATACTTGATGGGTAAGTAGACGAGTCACATACATATCGTATAATCATGTGCTATCATTTTATAAGCATAGTCCAATTGTGATAATAATAATTATTATACATTAGAAAAAGGTATAATATTTGAGAATCCAATAAGTCTTTTAGGCAATGTTTAGAAAATCAGACTGGACCGGTAGTCCGGTCGTCATGTAAGACCCCGAATTTTATGAAATACAAAATTTAATTTTTCTTCATATAGATATTTTTTTTAAACAGTAAGTGGTTAAATCGATAAAGTTAAAAGTTAAGGATGTTATGTGCAAATTTTATTTTGTCGGACAATATTCGCTTTGTCGGGGAATATTCGTTTGGTCGGGGAATATTCGTTTGGTCCGACGGCGCCGAAATAACAAATTATTGGTGGACCCCACAACGGAATATTTGTCGGATATAGAAAACGACAGAAATAACCTTTTTAAATAAAAATAGTCAACGGAACTGTTAAAATACCGGTGATAAAAGAATAGTAGCATACGGTAGTTATTGGTATTTTCTGTAGCACTCGGTACTCTACAGTAACACACGGTATTGCATAGTGTCTCATATTTTTGGTCTGATAATTGACACCGTAACTGTTACGCATCATTTCATCGATAATTGTCACTGCATAATATTTTATATTATCAATTCAATAATTGTTGTTACACAGTATTTTGCATTATTGATTTAATAATTGTCATTACACTGTATTTTATATCATTGAGTCAATAATTGTTGTTGCACTGTTTTTAAAATTATTGAACCTAATAATTGTCACAGTAACATATGCACAGTAATTCACATTATTGAATCAATAATTGTCATTACACAGTAACGTATGCTTTATTTTACATTATTGTTATCTCTATTATGATGTTATTTAAACAGTTGTATTTCATTAATTTATTGACTTGATATCTAAGAGCTAACTATACTGTATTTATAACAATTAGTCATAATAATTGAATTGATAAAGTTATTTGTTTATAATATAAAGTTAGGTGATTATTAGGTGATATGAAATGAATGGTGTAGATTAAAGTGTGAATTATTGTTGAATAATTGAATTGATTTGTTTATAATATAAAGTTAGGTGATTATTAGGTGATATGAAATGAATGGTGTAGATTAAAGTGTGAATTATTGTTGAATAATTAAATTAATTTGTTTATAATATAAAGTTAGGTGATTATTAGGTGATATGAAATGAATGGTGTAGATTAAAGATAATATAATATTTGAAATGGATGGTGTAGATTAAAAGATGATCTTTAAATGAATGGTTTAGATTAAATGAATGATAAGATTTTTGGCTATAAATAGAAGCCTTAACTTAAGGATTTTTCATAAACTTCCTTACTTGTTCTTTCTTTCTCTCTCTAAATATTTCTTGTGAAAGTTCTCTCTAAGTGTGCTTAAGTCATCTTGAGTATTTGTGAAGATCTATAAGTATACGTGTACTGTTCAAGTTAATCAACCTCATTTAAATCAATATCCAGTCACGTGTTACGGTAAGGGATACCATCTTTTTCATCTTCCATTATTCAAACGTACTATGGTAAGGGATACCATCTTTTTCATCTTTCATTATTCAAACGTACTATGGTAAGGGATTATCATTATTTGATTCTCGATAATAATATTGTTTCTTCCTTACTCATAAGACGTGCCTTTTATTTCCATGTATTAAATTGTGGGAATAACCTTACGGAGCGGATTGCCGCCTGTTGGTGAATAACCTTTCGTATTCATTCATTATTAATCTCTGAGAATAACCTTACGGAGCGGATTGCCGCCTGTTTGGTGAATAACTCTTTGTACTCAAATTCTATTAAATTGTGGGAATAACCTTACGGAGCGGATTGCCGCCTGTTGGTGAATAACCCTTTGTATTAATTTCCTTCACCTTTTGTTAATCAAACCTGCTACGGTAAGGGATATTATTTTCTTTCATACTCCTAAATCGAAATTTATTATGGAACTATTGCTTCTATAATTCCTGAAAATATTATATGTTCCATAATAGTTGAACTTCATTATTTCAACTGAACCTTCCTATTTACGTGAACCTTTCTATTGAATTGTAACCGTTATTCTGAACAGTGGATCTTGAATTTCACTCCACATCATGTTGACAATTTGGACATTATTTGAATCTGTACAAAGTAAACTTTCGATACTTATTGTTATCCTATTTCTTCTGTTCATCATTTACATCATTCTAATCATCCAAAAAAATCAAGCTGTTGTGAATATCTGTGGCCGGGGGCACAGATGTGATATATTTGTTGAACAGATGATAGGTTAAAGGCGATATAATAGGTTAAAGGCGATACATCTGTTCGGTGTCTTTTATGGCACGTGGTGAATGTTCTCTTGGCCCGTAGTGCAAAGATGAACTGTTGTTTGGTATGATTATGACCAAAGGCTGAATCTGGTATAATCATGACCGTTGGTGCTATATTGAATATCTTTGGCCCGTAGTACAAAGATGAACTGTTGATGTGCATGATTATGATCAGGAACTGTGAATTTGTATTATCTTGACTAATGATATTTCAGATGATAAAAGTTGATGATATTTTTCCTAAAAATTCTTCTAATAGATTACTCATTCCGCTGCTATTATTGATCTGAATGTTGTTTAAGAATTTAACTGCAGTTTTTGATATAAACCTTGTAGTATATTGTATTCTATCAAGAACTCAACTGTTGAAGACTAATGATAATTTATTCGTCATTATCTTAGTCATGATATTCTTTACTGGGCTATTTGAGCTCACCCTTTCTTTTGTTCCATTGTTTTTCAACAGGAGATGAAAACATAACAGGGTCTAGCCGGGGAATGGAGTGAGGGTCCGAGGAATAGTTATCATAGTCTTCACGTTTTGTAAAATAGTGTGGCAATAATAGTGAAGACTTAGTTGTGTATTATTATACACTGTATTGTTGTACGTTGTGCTTTGTTGTAATAATTTTGTTGTAGTCTTTTGACGACTCAAGTTTGGGCTGTGTGGGCCCAGATTTGGGGGCGTCACAATATTGACATAAACTAATTGAATTCATATTAATTTTGAATTTAAAAATATTTAAAATTAATTTTTTAAAAGTCAATATTATCTTATAATTTAAAATGAAAGAAATATAAATTTTGATAACAATATTTGGCTAAATTTTTTTTAATTAAATTAATTTTTACGAAAAAGAGGGAGTAATAAACTAGACCAAGCCAAGTTCGGTCAAATCATGCGTACCTGGGTAATAATGACTACAATGACAAAATGTTTTTCAAGCTACGTAAGTCATATCGATTAGTTTGAGAATCAATGCTCTTCGACACCGGTTCAAGCAAACATCTCTGTAATTCATATGGATTATTCGAGACAATTATGAGTATACGGACAAGTGTTTTCTCAAGCTACATAGGTCATATGAATTTAATATTATGCAGAAGTAAGGATTTTATTTGAGGGAATAATTTTTCCTAATAAGTTATTCAATTATATTTTTATGAAATATTACTCAAGTGAAATAATTTATCCGCTGCACACTAAAGCCTCGTTTGTCGCAACTTACTTGAAATAAGCTATGCTTATTTTAAAAAATAAGCTGAAAAAGTAGTATTTGTTTGAGCTTATTAAAAATAAGCTATAAGCTAGAATATGAATACAAATTTTAGTATTTAGGTGTTTATTTTTCAACTTATGATCTATTGAGTATTCTAATTATATTTTAAATTTATATGTTAAATACAACAATTTATTTACAGATTAAACTATTTTAAGAAAATTATGCAATAACCGATTACCACTTAGTTCCTTAGTATAACTCATTTCTAAGTTGAATGTTCGGATCTTATTAACAAGAGGTTGTCATAAAAATAAGTATAAAAATTTAAAAGACCAAAATAGAGTTTAAAATTTAATAACAACAAGTTATTCAAGACAAATCTAAAAATTTAAAACGAACATGAAAACAGATCCAAAAATCTAAAAGACAAAAGCAAAGGGATAAAATAATAAGTTAGGCCCTTTCTTGCCTACAAATATAATAATACATTAAGACATTAAAAAGAAATTATGCAATGAAGATATTTAAGTTATTAAATACGGGGGAAGACTATGACGACGGGTTCCGTTAAGTCAAAGTTGTGCGACAATTATTCGGTGGAATTCTAGTGAAGCAATAAAAATAAATAAATCCTAAATAGCAGGCAGCAGGCAGCAGGCAGCAGGCAGCAGCATCCCTTTCCTTAACGAACTCGAAATTTTATCATTTAGGATTCTCACCCCTTTTCTCTCTCTCTGTAGTAGATAAGAATTATTGATTTTGCCTCTCTCTTCTGTTCTGGGGTCCTCTTCTACTCCCACCATTAATGGCGATACTCCCATCTAATCAATAATTAATAACACCGATTATCAATTCATCACCTATATTTCAGCTCATAAATACTTACATATATGCAAACATATGATACACAAATGGGCCACCCAAACCACCATAGCCACCACCAATCCACCGCCGATGGCGGAATCTCTCAACGCGTCAACAGCCCTCGATTTTCCGGTCCAATGACTCGCCGCGCCCAGTCATTCAAACGCAACAACAACAATAGCCAAAATACTAACGCCCACAACGGTAATTTCAGTACCCAGTATGAGATTGACTTGCCAGTCAACTCACCCAGATCTGAACTCGGTAATAGCCCAGTTTCTGTTGATGGGTTTGAGTCATTAGTTGAAAAGAAGCAGACGCGTCATCATCATTTGATCCAAAGAGTTCACACGAAGAAGCATGTTGGATCTATTAGTGTGGATTTGGTTTTGGGAGGGAAGAAGAAGCTTCGGCACTGGATGTTCTTAGCTTTTTGTGGGGTCTGTCTATTTTTGGGTGTTTTCAAGATTTGTGCTAATGGGTGGTTTGGATCTGCTATTGAAAGAGTTGGATCCGATTCGGTTAGTTCAATTCTTAAAAATTGGATCTTTATAGTATATTTGTATTAGCATTTTTAATTTATATTTGCTATGTTAACAGTTTGTAAATTTTAAACAAATTTAGTAATCCAGGCGGATGCTGGATTGTCGGTGTCAAAAGCTTTTATGAGTCAATGCAAAAACCAGTATGCTTTCCAGCTTGCTCTTTACAAATATGTTAATGGTTTGTAGAACTTTTTATGGCTCCCATACCCCTTTTCTTGTTAATGGTTCAGCACAGCTGCACAGGTGTCTGTTTTCAAGTTAGTAATTTATTTTACGAGGATAGCTATTGTAAAGGACACGAGTGCAAATGCTAGGTAGCAAGTAGTCTTATACTATGATAATAAATAGTAGTTTGCTGTGTTTTTCTTTTATTTGATTTGAGGAATCATAATTGGTGAAAGAAGTGTTCGCTAGATAACATTTGGATCTGATGCAATGCCTGAAAAGCTGAAACGATGAAATATATGTATAACCAGAATTAGGAAGTGGGAGACAGGGATTTGTGAAGGTAATAAATAGGCAGAACAGTAAGGCATTTTCACTTATTTATGATTAATATGTTTAATAAATAGGCAGAACAATGAGGCATTTCACTTGATTTATGTTTAATATATTTTTTGTTTTTGGTTTTATTTGCGATTGTTATGAAAAGTCAAATGTTTTGCTCCAGGGGAGTAGGTTATTGTGTGTTTTGATTTTAGCCTTCCCATGGTAGAGAACCTATATGATGGCCATCGTCTACGAACTGTGAGTCGTTGTCCTGTAAAATCTATAACATGGTTGTCTTAGGACGGTTTCTTCTCATGCACATGCCTTTTTTTTAATAGCAAATTGCACCTAATATCTTGTTGAGAAATGATCTTATCTTAATGTCTTCCTTGCTATTTAGGATTTCTTTGACTCCTCCGACACTCGTCTAAATAGAATGGATAAACAATCTCATGGTTACGGAATAAAGGAGCATGGAAATGATGTTGGAACTGAAGCAACTGATGTTGAACGAACACTGAAAATGGTAGCATCAGGTTTCATTGGTACCCACGACAGCATGGCTGATGTAAGTTTCAATTCCATGTGCACGTATAGATGTATAGATGTTTAAGCATCTATCTCATGATTGACACAATCACTAATCATTTATGGAACTGAATGAACAGTATTCAGGTATATGGTCCAAACCCAATAGTGAGAATTTCACTCAGTGCATTGAGCGGCCAAAAAATCATCAACGTAAGTCTGTGCAAGTAGTAGAGTGTACTATTTGTTTATATGACCCTGTTTCTCAACCCCTATTGCCATTTCTCACAGAGCTAGATGCAAAGACGAACGGTTTCCTTCTCATAAATGCAAATGGTGGCTTGAATCAGATGAGATTTGGGGTCTGGTTCTTGTGCCTTTTTAATTATCTAATAGGCTGTTATTGAGGTTCACTAATTTACTAGCAACTCTTGTCCGATAAACCAATAATTTTAAAGTGCAGATCTGTGATATGGTTGCTGTTGCTAAGATCATGATGGCAACTCTTGTCCTTCCATCTCTTGATCATACTTCCTACTGGGCTGATGAAAGGTAGTTTCTTTTCTGCTGTCACACTTTCTTGTAGTATTACATGATAATAGTGTCGCACTATAAGTGAATGAGTTGCTTGAGTATTATCATAGCACAAATGTTGTAGTGTTTGACTTCCATTTACATGTTCCTAGTAAACAAAAAAACATTTTGGACAAATGTGCGTGCTGCGTAGGTACTGATAAATCCAGCAATGGTACTATCTTTGGATTGATACGTTAGATTTAAACATTGAATAGTTTTCAAATTGGAATTTCTATCTGAATCTGATTCTATTAGAACTCAAATTCATTTACCCCGCTTGATAATAAACTATTTTTTTAAGTATGTTCAATTTTTTTTTTGATGTTGTATATTTATCGGATTCAGGTGGAACTCGGATTATTCGGACCTATAATGGAATTGAATCCACTAAAACCCTTTGGTAGTCGGTCGGATTCAGGTTGAACCATATTCATACTGGGGCCCACCTGTTGAAAGCCCTACAAATAGTAATTAGTATCTGTTATTTTGAAGGATTCCCATCGAATTATGATTTCTAAGATATATCAACATTATTACAAACACAGTTACCTTTTTCCACAGTCCCCCTGATATTCTTCCTACAGTGCGTGTTACCCATTTTTAATCCTTTTTTCTAAATTTAATAAATAAATAAATAATTGAGTAAAAAGCATGCTACATTTTACTTTTCTTGTGAACAATTGGAGACCTCAAACTCGGTCAAAGCAAACTATATCACTCAACAATATTTAATCTCAAGTAATATAAGCAGAAAAGAGATAAAAAGAACAAACATATGATTTTATAGTGATTCAATTTCTATTGGACCTGAATGGCTACATCCAGTCCGATTTCCTTGAAAATTTTAAAATACTTGGTATTCTTATGTATGAGGATCAAACCTTTACAGCTGATCTTATTTTGAGCAAGATCAAATCTTAATGACCTGAGTGAGCCTAGATGTATCCCCATATCAAGCTACTCAATTTTCTTCCACAACCCAACCTATATACAACGATCAATGTTTAATATAAAGAACTAAAAGGAGGAACAAAATTAAACCTCTGAAAGGTTAAAGATCCAAATTATGTGCAAATTTTGAAGTGATGGATTAAAATGAGAGAAATTTAAATACAGCTCATATTTGTTTGGATTCACAAGCTGTATCTTGTAAGTGTTTGCGCAAGCTCTCAAAAGTTATGTAAACTTATGAAAAAGTTTATACTTTCTATTTTTTTTTAAAAATTGATAGGTTTCAGATGCATATAGATAATGCCAAATTTTAAACTTTTAAGTGTGCCAGCACTAGGCCAACGTGCGGTTACTTCCATAGGACCTCTACTGCTCCTGTGCTCCATATGAGCTGAGTTTTTTGATACTGGAATAGACCATCCATATGGTTCTTAGCCTTCTAGGAACTTTTCATGTTCAATAGCTAAGCCAAGTACTTTTTGGTCAAATAAGTTCAAGTGGTATCCAAGCAACTTTTCTAAAAAAAGGAAATAAAGTTTCGATGTAAAGTTACACGTACGAAGACTAGTCTTTTATGAGCTTGATAGCTGTTATATTGTTCTCAAGGTCTTGCATGCATCTTCATTAAGATAGCTTAGTCACAATCACTTTGCACAGATTAGTAGGAACTTTATCAAAATGTTCTTATCGTTAAAACTAGGTTGTAAGGACTTGTATACCACTATCCTCTATTCTGGCCATACAACTTAAGCCAAGCTTTAAGTCTTCAGTTTCTGTGCTCGACACCTTCTATACAATGTGTAACTTGCATAGATATTCTGATTATAATCTTAATCTTTTTGTGATGACCTTGTCCAAATAACTAATTATTATTGTACATCTATCCGCAGTGGCTTTAAAGATCTGTTTGATTGGCGATACTTCATTGAGACACTGAAAGATGACATCCATATAGTCGAGACATTACCACCTGTCTATGCTGGACTTGAACCTTTCTCAAAGACACCAATATCTTGGTCCAAGGTGAATATTCCTTGACGCTCAATTTTATGACCTGTCTTTGAGCTGGACTTCTGTAATTCTACACACTTGATTCTGTCAGATGACTGCAACCAACAATCCGTGTCCTTGGTGACTAAAATGGAAATTGCACCTAACGCTTCTAACAGGAGCCTAACCATTTTACTACTTTTTGTGCGTCAGTTGAAGTCTTTTGAGTACATGGATCTTTTGGTTGATTTGAAAACTCAAGATGCACTTATACACCATTCTATGTGTACAAGTGTGTCAGGTCATGACGTTTTCGAGTTAAGCATGCCTCGTCTGATTGTCATGTTCTATGAGATTTAGGTCAGCTAACTGACTTTGTATACCTTTTTCAGGTTAGTTATTACAAGTCAGAGGTCCTCCCACTTCTGAAGCAGCACAAAGTGGTCTACTTCACCCACACTGATTCTCGAATCGCAAACAATGGTCTCCCTAACTCAATACAGAAGTTAAGGTGCCGTGTAAATTATAGGGCATTAAAATATTCTGCGCCAATAGAAGAACTTGGAAAAGTCTTAGTTTCAAGAATGAGATTAGATGGAAGCCCTTATCTTGCGTTGCATCTAAGGTATCTCTTGTAGTTTTTTGTTTTGTTGTTGTGTTTTTTTTTCTTTCTGTTTTTTCCTTTTCGGCCCCAAATTGGAGATGCAATATTTGTCCTTTTTTCAGGTTGAGCTGCCAGTTACGTAGTAATTTGTTAATGTTCCATATGTTAGTGATGTCAGATGTTCACTTCTGAAAATAAAAGAGTAGTATATTTGAGGTGTAATGATAAATTATGAAACAATAAGAATTAACAACGGAGACACCAATAAATGCTAATAATGTGTTAATCATGTGCAAGAAAGTAGTACCCTGATAATAACCACTAAAAAGGTATTTTGACTCTTCCCTCAAATGTTTTCGGTGAACTTCATTGACATTTCTTTTTCTTCTTTGTAGGTATGAGAAGGATATGCTTGCATTTACGGGCTGCAGTCATAATTTGACAGCAGAAGAAGATGTTGAACTCCGTAGGATGCGTTACGAGGTCATTCATTGGAAAGAAAAAGAGATTGATGGGTCAGAGAAAAGGAAGCTCGGCGGCTGCCCCTTGACTCCAAGAGAGACATCCCTTTTGCTTAAAGGATTAGGCTTCCCATCCAGCACTAGGATTTACTTGGTAGCTGGTGAAGCTTTTGGAAATGGAAGTATGCAACATCTCCTGGAAGATTACCCAAACATCTTCTTCCATTCCACTCTTTCTACAGAAGACGAGTTGAAACCTTTCAAGAATCACCAGAACATGCTGGCTGGTTTGGACTATGTTGTTGCCCTTCAGAGTGATGTTTTTGTTTACACCTATGATGGTAATATGGCAAAGGCAGTTCAAGGCCATAGGAGGTTTGAGGACTTCAAGAAAACTATTAATCCGGACAGGTAATATTCTGACCTTTTACCTTTTAACTTTGGTAGATATTTAGCTGTTTGCCTTTCTTTACTGAAACATTTGCACCCAACCCTATTTGTCGCATCTAACAACAACTATTTTCATGCAGGATGAATTTCGTAAAAGCTGTTGATGAATATGATCAAGGAAAAATCTCCTGGAAAAAGTTTAGTGCTAAAGTGAAGAAGCTTCACGAGGACCGTACAGGAGCACCCTATGCGAGGGAACCTGGTGAATTTCCAAAGATGGAAGAAAGCTTTTACGCAAACCCGTATCCTGGATGTCTTTGTGAAAGAACACATCAAAAATAGATGTAGCACTCACAATGTTTATGAATAAGTTTGAATTCCACGGGGCCAACTCTAACGGCAAGATAGAGTTTTAATGGCCTTAATTCTCATGGAGTCAGTTTTGATACAACCCCTGCTTGAAGGGAGAATATACTTGCATTCTGGTGGAGTCGGAGCAAAAGGACATGAAGTCCTGTTCTGTTCTGTAAGCAGCAGCTTGGCTAGGGGTGACTGCAGAGGTACAGCGGCATATAGTATATTATCCTCAAGTTATACATCAGAAATATTTTCCACTAATTTAAATTTTTAATGGGTGAGCTTGAAGTTAATCAGTTGTTGGAATGAAGTATGAACTATGAAGTACCGATTGTATGCAGAGGAGATAATACTGAAAGTAAAGTGTACAACATTACTTAAATTATCAAAAATACAGAAGTGATTCTTGTCCCTTCATAACTCCAATTGAGCCTATTTGGCATTAGACATGCACATCTATTTTTCTTTTTTCAGAATAAAAACTCTGAACAGAAAACAATTTCTTAAAGTTCATGGAGGTTAACTTTATCTTTATCCACTAACAAAGTTTTTTTTTAAAAAAAAAAACTTGATTGATATTGACAAAGCAAAAATTATGTTACAAAAGTAATAAGTATTGTTTAAAGTGTTAACCGACGCTAAAACAATTACCTGAAAGTTGCCGTTGAATGTATATTTGTCAACAACCAAATTGTTGATCTTTTACATATTCTAATCATCCAAATTCACCTGCTATTTGGTAGCCTATAAATCTGGGTATAAGGAGTACATGCTAAGTTCCCATTGGACAGAATGTGAAAGTGTTTTTACTGGTAAAGCTGTAGCAAAACATGCTGTAAAAATCAAGTATGATATTGTCAAGAGAAGAAGTAGGAGCTGCATAAAAGAGCTGTTACTGAGCTCTGAATCAAAACGATGGGTTTCATTTAATTTGTTGGTTACTGAGTATTAGAACAAAACGATGCGTTTCATTAAAATAGTTGGTTAGTTGTTAACAGTATAGAGGCACGTGGCTGGTGTTTATTGGTCAGGGTTATTAGGAGGTTAACACAGTGTGTTGCTCATGGGATATATAACAGAGTATGATGTAATCGTCGATCATTGAGAAATCTATGAATTTTTGAGTCATTTCATTTTCATTTGCTTTCGTTTATTTGTTTTCTCTGCTTTCAATAGTTCAGTAGTAAATTTGTAACAGATTTGGTATCAAAGCACCCTTAGGCCAATTATGGTTGATTCCACCATGAAGCCAAGTCTTTAGAAACATGAAAAGGAGCTCAAGGTTCTGGAAGGAAGGATGGACCAGTTGCAGGAATCCATGGCCAAAAGTTTCCAGCAATCGTCTGCACAGATCAGAGAAACAGGAGCTCAGATTTCTTAGCTAAATCAGAAGCTGCAAACTCTCAGTGAAGAGATATCACAGAGAGTCATGGAGGCCATGGAAGCAATTCCTCGATTGGACAAAAGAAAATCCATTCAAAATGAGGTAACCACACCTAAATCAAGCTCTACAGATTTCACTCCACCTTCAGATTTACCACAACCTTCCTCTCCCACACCCACCTCCCTGCCGCCACTCCAATTTGGTACAGCTACAAACTTTATTTTCACCATTAATAAACCTATCTCCACTATGATTCATGTTCCCAAATCACATATTAGCAGTCAAATTCCATACAATACTCATCACTCACCATATACACAAATTTCACTTGGATTTTCTTAACCCGAACAAGCTGTCAGGATCCTTGTTGCTCCAGTACCCAACCCTAGCTTAATTGCAACAACAAATCCTCCCACATATGTATGCTCTCGTCCTCAGAACTTCACACAACACAGTAGTCCCTATATCCAGCCATGGCTAACCTTGCCAGTTTCTATTGTCAATGCTGATCACATCAGTTTTAATAACCAGTTTTCCCTTATAAATCATCCATACCCTTCCCACAGTTACAACCAGCCTCCTACTACAACCTGATGAGGGCATGCTTGGCTTGGATGGGAATCAAGGAATCAAAGCTTGGAGAGACCCGGTTCAAGTTTCTATTGGACCAGTTACGCGAGCACATACTAAATGTTTTAAGGAAGGGTTTGTTGGATTAATTCACAAAGAATAGACTAGTCAAATTGCAAGTTATTCAACTCAAAGATTTAAAATTAGTTCATTTGTTGCAAGCAAGCATAAGCCAAGAAAAAAATACTAGTTAACATTCATATATAGCAATTTAAACCGTGCGTGGGCCTAACAAATCTGGGATATTCAATTGCAATTTGGTTTCACTTTGATCAATACAAGGAGTCCACGTGGCATGCATGGGATTCAATTAATCAATTGCAATTTGGTTTCAATTTTTATCAAGGCAAGGAGTCTACGTGGATGGGATTCAATTACAAGTAAAGCTAGCAATCCGAAACATAGCAGGATTATATACTTAAAGCACATCTCGAATTAATGCGACCCATTCTTATTTTAATTGACAGCATATTTGTTAATTAATTAGGATATTTATTTTTTACTTTAATTAGGAGTTTTATATAATTTATTTTCCTTTTATTATTAGAATTAGGGATTCTAATATTCTTTTTAAAATACTATTAATAGGGATTGATGTAAACAAAACGGGATATTATTATTCAATATATTTTGGTTGAAAGAATTTATTCTTCATCTTTTGGTTCTTTGAGAATTTCTAAACTGTTCTTAGTATTCTTAATATTTGATTTGTCTTATCATACAATAGTACATAATTGTGTGTGGCGACTTCTACCGCATCAATCGTCGATTGTATCGAGGTACTTTTCTCTTTATAGACAACGGGTTTAGGTGTCGTTGGTGTCCATTCACCATTCAACACTGAGTATTTGCACGAGCAATTGTACCAAGGTTCGCGTCTCTATTTAGGCGTTGGGTTACGGTATTGTGAGTGTTTCACCGTATAACTTGGCTAAAAAACGATCCAAGCAGCATTCACCTTACGCAAGCGTACCGTGGACCTTATCACAACCTCACCATATAATTTCAGCATCTATACCTCTCCCCAGAATGCAACCTACCCTTAACAACAAGCTGCAGAAGGGAACCAACATAGGCTATCCAACTTCCTACCTTTTCCCATGCCAAAAATGGATTTCCCATACTTTGATGGCAGAGACCCTAGAGGATGGCTTAAGAAGTGTGAGAAATTTTTTAATCCTATGCTTGATCCTAGATCCAAGGTGTTGTATGTTGCTCCCTACTTGGAAGGTGAGGTAGATATGTGGTATCAGTCCCTGCAGGAGGAGAAACCATGTCTGTTATAGGATGAATTTGCATACCATGTGTCACAGATTCTCAAAAGGGGGACAAGATAATTTAACAAGACGATTCAATAAATTGATGCAAAGAGGAAAAGTAGATGAGTACATTAAGAAGTTTGAAGAGCTGAAATCATACATGCTGTCACAGAATATAAGTTGCACTGAAGACTATTTTATAAAAAACTTCCTCAATTGATTGAAAGAAGAAATTACCAATGCATTATACATTGTGTAGCCCCAAACTCTTAGGGAATCCACCAGTCAAGCTAAAAGGCAGGAGATATACTTGGAGTCTTTGGATAAAAGGACTCTAACCAATCCAAAAAGTGGGGGAGAAATCCAAGTTTTAAAGAGAAAATCAACTGTCACTACCAACCAGGGACCTCTTCCACCAGTTAAAATAGGAGCAGGACAAAAAAAACACTTCCCATTAAAAGGCTAACTACCGTAGAAATGACAATAAGAGGAGACAAAGGACTATGCTATCATTATGATGAAATCTATACACAAGGGAACAAATGCAAGCACAGACACATTTATATAATGATAATTGAAGAGGATGAGGAGGAATCAACCAAGGAAGACCATGACAGGTATGCAAGGGGATGTGGGGGAATTGCTGCAGATTGAAGACAACTGTGGGGTTTCACTTCATGCCATAACAGGGACACATGGGATCCACACCATCAAATTACAAGGTCAAGTCAGAAACACCACCATCAGTATATTGTTGGATAGTGGATCCACACATAATTTTATTTCACAAGCCCTAGTTAAGAAACTGCAGCTATCCATTGAACCTTGTACTCCCATCAAGGTTACAGTAGCCAATGAAAATTTTATCTAGTATGACAGAAGAATTATTCACTTTAAATGGAATCTGGCTCAAGTATAGTTCTAAGCTCCTATGTCTGTGGTCCCTTTAAGGGGTATGATGTAGTCCTGGGGGTCTAATGGATACAAACTGTGAACCCCGTCAGTTTAGACTTTGATAACAGAAAAGTCATTATCCATTGGAAATAGAAGAAGGTGGTGTTAGAAGGCCAGGGGAAATCTAGTAACTGCTACTCAGTGCAAGTAACAGACAGATTTAAATGGAACCCCAAGGAGGAAGCATATTTCTTGGTTCAGTTAACAGTCATAGAAGGGGCACCAGAATAGGCTAATGAGGTTCCAGAAATTATAGAACAGTTAGTAGAGGCCTATGAAGACATATTCTAGGAACCACAAGGATTTCCCTAAGTAAGAAGGCAAGATCATTATATTCCTATCATTCATGGTTGTAACCCAATCAATTCAAATCCTTATAGGTATCCATATTTGTAAAAGGCTGAAACTGAGAAGATGGTTAAGGAAATGTTAGACAACAGGATCATCAAGAACAACACCTCTCCCTATATTTCTCTTGTGTTGTTGGTTAAAACGAAAGACAACACATGAAGGTTCTACATTAACTATAAGGCCTCGAATAAAATTACTGTTAAAGACAAATTTCCTATCCCTATCATAGAGGAACTACTAGATGAACTAAAGGGAAACATGTTCTATACTAAACTGGATTTAAGAAGTGGTTATCACCAAATAAGGGTCAGAGCTGAGGATACCTACAAAACAGCCTTCAAAACTCATCAGGGACATTATGAATTTTTGGTCATGCCCTTTGGCTTGACCAATGCCCCTGCTACTTTTTAGTGCATCATAAATGAGGTATTTGCCTCATACCTTAGAAAGTTTGTGTTGGTCTTCTTTGATGACATTTTTATCTATAGTCCTTCATTAGAAAGTCACCAACAACATCTGCAACAAGTGTTTGAGATAATAAGACACAATCAGTTCTTTGTGAAGAGGACAAAGTGCATTTTTGCACAACCTCAGGTGGAGTACCTGGGGCACATTATAAATGAATATGGTGTGGCTGCAACAATTAGAAAATAGAAACTATGATCCAATAGCCAAGACCTAAATCCCTGAAAGAATTAAGAGGATTCCTAGGGCTTACGGGCTACTATAAAAGATTTGTACAAAATTACGAGATTATCAGCAAACCCCCAACTAATTTGCTGAAGAAATGAGCATTTCACTGGAATAATGAGGTAAAAAAGGCTTTTCAGAAGCTGAAGGGCAAATCTAACCAAAACTCTAGTGCTGGCACTACCCAACTTTTCTAAAGCCTTTGTGGTTGAGACAGATGCATACCAAACAGGTGTAGGAACAATTCTAATGCAGGAAGAGAGGCCTCTAACATATATCAGTGAAGCCCTATCTACTAGACACCTGGGATTATCAACATATGAGGAGTTGTTGGCTAATATTATGGCAGTACAAAAATGGAAAACATATCTATTAGGGCAGCAATTCATAATAAAAGATAGATCACGAGACACTTAATACTTCTTGGAACAGAAGTTAACCAATCTGGTACAACATAAATGGATATCAAAGATGCTAAGCTTTAATTATGTCATATAGTACAAGAAAGGTAAAGATAATCTGGTAGTTGATGCCCTATCTAAAAAACATGAAACAGAAGGCAACTGTGCAGTGGTGCAAGCTATTATCCCCAACTAGAGGGCTAAAGTTGGTGACAGCCTCAATGATGACAAAGAAGCACAGGAATTAATGGCCTAAGTGCTTCAGCCTCCAAGATCCCATCAATCTTCTTGATTACCAAGTACAAAAGGGAATTCTAAGGAGAAAGGGAAAGATCTATTTAGGAAGTTCTGGCAACCTAAGACAAAGGATCTTGGAGCAGATACACAACAACTTTGAAGGAGGGCATTCTGGTATAACAGCCTCTACTAAAAGGGTTGAATTGTTATTTTATTGGCCCACATTGAAAAAAGATTTAACTGAGATGATTACCAAATGTGAGGTACATCAGAGAAGTAAAGGAGAACACATCCCAAGTCTTGGGCTCCTACAGCCTATTCCTATTCAAAGCCAAGTATGGGAGGTTATAACCATGAATTTTGTACAAGGCCTACCAAAATCAGAGGGAAATGATACTATTCTGGTTGTGGTGAATAAGCTCACTAAGGGGTGTCATCTCATGACGCTCACACTCCGCTTCATTGCAACACAAGTAGCCCAACTAGTATTGGATTTAGTGGTCATAGTACATGGCCCTCCCCAGACTAAAATCTCTGATAGGGACAAGATCTTTATAAGCACCTTCTTGAAAGAGTTGTTCAAGTCAATGGGAACCAAATTAAACTAACCATAGCTTATCACCCACAAACGGACAGACAAACTAAAAGGGTGAATCAATGTATATAAATGTACCTAAGATGTATGGCAAGCCAAAAACCAACTCAATGGTGCAGGTGGCTACCTATGGCTGAATGTTGGTATAACACCTTATTCCATTCGGCAACTGAGATGTCTCCCCGCAAGGTTTTATATGGTATTAATCCCCCAATTGTCAATTACCATCAAGAAGGCACAAGTAATAACCCCTTAGTGACCAGTTTTGTTAAAGAAAGGGAAGCAACTAAACAATTATTAAAAGAAAACTTGCAGAAGTCTCAAGAGATAATGAAATTATATGTAGATAAGAAGAGGACTGAGAGGGAATTAAAGGAAGGAGACGAAGTCTATCTAAAATTACAACCATATAGACAAATGACAATTGCACAAAGACGAAATTTTAAGTTGTCAGCCAAATATTATGGGGCCATACACAGTGGTGCAGAAATTTGGGAAAGTAGCCTACAAATTACAGCTTCTTTCCAATACTAAAATACATGATGTGTTCCACGTTTCTCAACTAAAGAAAAAGATTAGAGAAGACAAGATAGTACAAACAAAACTGCCCCAAACCAATACAGCTGGGGAATTAAGAGCCACACTTGTAGCCATTTTGGACAGACGACTGGTGGAAGACAGAGGCCAGCAACTATGGTTTTGGTTCAATGGTCCTATAGTATTCCTGAGGACGCGATGTGGGAAGAATGGGGCAAGTTGAGTGATCAATATCTAGATTTTGATCATTGGGGACAATAATCCCTTAAAGCAATGGTAAAATATCAAGAGAAGAAGTAGGAACTGCATAAAAAAGTCGTTACTAATCTTTCGATCAAAACGATGCATTTCATTTAAGTTGTTGGTTACTGAGTATTAGAACAAAACGATGTGTTTCATTAAAATAGTTGGTTAATTGTTATCAGTATAAGGGCACGTGGCTGGTGTTTATTGGTCAGCATTGTTAGGAGGTTAACACAATGTATTGCTCATGGGATATATTACAGAGTCTGATGTAATAGTCGATCATTGAGAAATCTATGAATTTTTGAGTCATTTCATTTTCATTTGCTTTCGTTTATCTGTTTTCTCTGCTTTCAATAGTTCAGTAGTAAATTCATGACAGATATATGAACAATTTTAAAAGCAGTTGAAAAGATATTGACAAGTTAGTTGAAGAGTCTAAATTAGAGTTGCACAAGAATATGTGCTCCATTGTTGTCCAGTGAACAACTATCTCCTCCCCCTGCACCCCTTGCCATTTTTGGTGGTTGTTTGGTCACAGACAGTATATCGGAATGTAGTATTCTATTTGACATGATTTTGTTTATGATCTCTATTTAGTTTTTTTGGTTAGGACAAATCTATATACACAATATTCAAATACAAAACTAAACACTACATCCATCTTAACCATTAAAAAGTGGGCATGACACAGATTTCAATGTTATGCCCCACTTTTTAATGGTTAAGATGGATGCAGTGCTTAGATGTTATGCACTTATTCTTATTCTTTTTGGTTGTATGTTTCTTTTTCTTTCTCTCAAACTATTTGTTTCTGTTATAGGGCAACAAATCAAAAGGGAAGGAGCTGTCTGCTATATTTTGATTCTAGAGAAAGAAATGGACATGCATCTTTTTCATTAAATGATAGATAAGCTAACAGAATGCTCACAAACATGTTGACCAGTTACAAAAGAACTAAAGAACATTTTAACAAAAATCCACATGGCACTAACAGAGACGGGTCGAAAATGCTAGAGATAGCATCTTCACTGCAAGACTGTTCCATTTCCATCTTTTTTCTTTCCTTACCATAAAAAAAAACCCACAACACAACAGTCGGAGGCACTACAACTGCAGAATCGATTCAACAAGCTCATAGAGAGGTGCAAGCTCCCCCTTGTCGATCAAGCGAAATTCCTGCATCAGCAGAATCAGTTAGAGAAGCGGAGCTTTTGAAACACCATGTCCATGCTTGAGAAACCAATTTGATATAGATGTGCTCTGTGAGAATATTTCTTTTCTAACACTATTCTTCAGATTAAAATTTTCAATTGAAGAAAGAAAAATAAAGGATCTTCCTACTATATTTCCTTATGAACCAAATTTAAACTTGTGAGTTATGAATAGAGTAGTTCTACATGGACATGGAAATTGGACATGAAAATTGGACATTTTCATGTTCCCTTAGTTTTTTTTTTTTTTTTTTTTTTGGTATATATCCAAACATATTTATACTATGGATTTAAAAAAAAAAAAATTAAAAATCCAAAAAAATTAGGTATAATTTGGATATATATCAAAAAAATGGTTGTATGGGACCCATACAATCATTTTTTTGATATATATCCAAATTATACCTAATTTTTTTGGATTTTTAATTTTTTTTTTTTTAAATCCATAGTATAAATATGTTTAGATATATACTAAAAAAAAAAAAAAAAAAAAACTAAGGAAACATGGAAAAAAGGGGGACCGGTCCAATTTTCCTGTCCAATTGGCCGGTCCGCCCAGACTTATTGTTATGAATATAACCAAATTTCAGATAAATTGACAAAGACTGAACACGTGTTTCTGAAAGTTGAGAAAGATGTACGGAAACCAGCCTCATGACCTTGTGATCTTCATGCGTTCACTTCCCAGTTAACTCTCATCCCCCCTTTATGGCATACAGTTATTGATAAGCAGAAGGTGTAAATTGGTGGACGGGGACAGACTCGACGGAGTTCGGAATTTCACTACTTGGATAGAAAAACACCAAATATCTACACAACTAAATTGTCATAAGAATTTGTTTTGCTAGTGAAGCAATTTCATTGCTTACTTGGAAAACCAAATATTTTCCTATATCATCAATAAAGCATACATATTAGCATCTATTTGAAAACGAACCAAAAAATCTGATGATAGAAGTATGAAAAACTTGTTGGCCTTTTTCTCATACCCCCATTCAAAAAATAGGGAATGGGACTGCTAAGTCTTATACATCGGGAAAATCTGATAGAAGTAATAACTTACCCATGTAAAGAGCACAAAATGCTTAAAACAAGTGTTGAGGTGAGCTTCTTCCTTCAGACTAACAATCTTCTCGAAATGTGAGTGATAGATGTGAGCATATACACGAAACAACCGCTTGAATATTGTCTTCACAACATCCACAAAATTGGGTGGAAATGGTGGGCCTGCAGCATATAAGAGGTAAATTGACAAACCACATTCTTTGGTCATAAGTCATACGACCTATAGTATTAAAAAAATTTGGTACTACCCAATTTTTGAGGGAAAATTGTTTCATCGTCCAGCTGAGTTTCAATCCAGTCCATCAAATACTTAACATACTTGGGAGCAGATACCTTTATGGGTTTCTTAATAGTAACTCCATCAGCCCATCTGTACTCGTACCTAGTGATGCACAAATGGTCTGCGGCCTGCGGCCCGGCCTTGATCCGGCCTGGGCCTGGCCTGGTCAAAGCCCGGCCTGGTCAAGGCCTGGCCTGGCTCGGCCCGGCCTGGGGCCTGTCCCGGCCCAGCCTGGGGCCTGGGCCTGGCCTTGGGTCTGGCCTAGCCTAGTTCACTAAAAGCTTGGTCCAGTTTGCAAATTTTCTTTATTCGCTACTTCAATTCTCCCACTGCAGACGAAAACTTCATCTTTGTAACAACTCATTCAATAAATAAAATAAAATTTATGTATTTTAATACGTTCATTCATGCATGTTTGTTTATATACAAATAAAGAAATCCATGAAAACACATTGACTAGTGTAATATATAAGGATTTTCCTTACCTAGCTAGCAACCTACACTTCTTACAGATCTTTCATTGCATCTTTATTTTAATAGATACTTAGCGTAACAACTAGAAAGTCATTTGCAAAATAATAATAAAAAAGATAATTTTTATTATTGTAATTTGAAAGTTGTAACTTGTAATACATTACTTTTAATTAATACATCAATTAAGTTTAAAATTTTAATTGGTGTTTGAATAATATTTAAAATTACTAAAAAAATTATTTGAATGTATCGAATCGGACTGGACTGCCCTGACTTGGCCCAAAGCCTGGCCTAGCCTGGCCTGCAGGCCTCAACAGGCCTCCTTTTTGAGCGTCAAGCCCGGCCCGGCCTGGCCTACAGGCCAAAAGTCAAAGGCCCGGCCCGGCCTGATCAACGGTCAAGGCCTGGCAAGCCTAGGTCGGGCCAGGCCAGGCCGGCCTGTTTTGTATGCCTACTCGTACCTACAGAAAAATAAGTTTAATTCAGGAATTGTCTAGAGAATGCATTATATAAGAACACAAATAGTCATACTCTGAGTTTTAACTCATGAATGATTGTACTGAAATATAGTGAAGAGTGAAAAATTGCACAAGCAGATGATATAAAGCCTAATCTCTACACAAAACCAAAAATAAAGCTACTAAGGGGTATGTTGAAGAATTAAATAAAGCCAAATATTTGAGAGGTTAAGCCTAACAGTCATAATTCCTGAACTTGAGTACCTCTACGCAGATAATTATGCTGTCTTCATTAGGCTTTCTTTTGTCTAATAATTTTTTAACAAGTCTTCTATCTTCAACAACGTATCATATCATACATTCAAACACGCACACCCCCTTTAGCCATGCATACCCCCTCCTCTCTCCCTGTTGGCAATTTGTGCTAAAACAGATAAGCTACCACTCACTGCTCACCCAATCTTGCAGCATCTAGATAAATTCCCAAACAATCTTTACACTTCAGAAAAAAAAGGGACTTAGAAAGTTTACTTTGCTCCTGCTGTCATTGTCGGGCAGGTTGATGCAGTGCAAAACTCCGTTAGAGTGCCATAAAGAATATTCACCTGATTAAAGAAGTCAACCGCTGCAGGGGGAAACTATATGAAAACAAGAACAAACTTGCATAGATATAGACATTTAAGTCGATCAATATCTTGAAAAACACCGCTGTACATCTAATATTGATGTTACATGCTCACTCAGTCACTTGTCAAGAAACAAATGATTTTATATGCAAATATTTGAGGGTGGTACCAAGTACATTGAGATAAAACAGACACAGCATTTTTTCAGAGTCAAACAGTCAATTTGGAACTAAGTAAAGAAATTCATTGGTTCTTCATTAAACTGATTCTTTTGATGGCAGACAAAATTTAACAATTAGATCACTACAATATATCATTTAATATTAATTTATGTTTCAAGTTAATCAAACAGCATGGGCTTGTTTGGAAACGTTATTAGATGAAAGGAATGGGCTATCATATCGAGTTAACATGTTCTGGTCATCAAGTAGAAGGAACAACCAACATTGTAAGGAAGATAATTCATGCCCATTAATTTTGAGGTAGGATATTCATCAACACTATTGTGGTCATGCAACGGTTTGCTTATTTCTCTCATCGTGTGGTCACAAGAGAGAGAAAGAGGTCACATGATGAATAAATAGTCACACCTTTACACTGCAATGGCTGTATTGAATATTTATTCCATTTTGAGGGTACTATCTTCCTGTTGGGGAGCTGCGGTAAGTGTCATAAGACAAGGGGGAATATCCCACAATGACAAGAGGCCAAACCTCTATTCTCTGTTATTTTCCGCCATCATTGACAACGTCCCCCTCATAGTCCCACCAGCACATCCGCCACTGCAACCAAATCGCTGTCCTCCGTCACAAGCAATAAAGAAGCTAAAGAATCCAAAAGCGTCACCTGGATTAACTTTAAGCAATACTCAAATTGACTCAGCATACAACCTTCTTGCTGATTGGGTCTACGAGTGTTGTGGCAATCTCATTTTTATGTTTAAAGCATTCTAGATTCAAATCATTCCTTAACAAAGTTTAATTGCTAACCATACCATGAGGATTGACAAGAAATGGCTAGAGAAAAATTAGATGCTAGTGTGAGGAATCTAAGGCACGATTTTGAAGAAAAAACTCCCGATGCCATGTCCAGATTGCATCTGATGGATGGAAATCAAAGAATCATGCACATCTTGGGGAGGAATTTGGTTGTGGAAGTTATTAAAGGGACATGACGGAACCTTTTTGGTTTGGTTTGAGAGAGAGAAAGGTTTGGGGGCTGGCAGTGCATATGTGAGAGGAAAAGAGAAGACACATGCAGATAGAGAGAGGGGAAGATGAGTTTTCAAGTCTTTAGGATCCATTTGATTTTGTTTTGCTTCTTTTTTTTTTCTTTTTTCTTTTTTTTTTTTAGTAAAGGATTTTCTTATATATTAACCATCTATGTCAATGTCAACCAAACAAAATACTACATAAAATTAGATGATACTCCCATTAATAAACCAATCAAACACAATAAAGAATAAAAGATCCATATAACTAATACCCATTATTAGATATCCCATACTAATAGTTAAGGTATAATTCATTTCCCTTTGGCAATACGATTGCCAAAAAAATACCAAATTTGCCAATTCGTCTGCGCAGTGCCATTTGGAATCTTATACACGTGTCGGAAAGCTGCATATAATATGAGAATTTGATATCATAACACAATAAATGATGACTTAAAACTTCAACATAGTAACATGAGATTATCACAATAAAACACTTTATAATTAAGCAACTTAAGTATGAAATCTTACTATTTACTGCCAACCACTCATTAAGATCTTCTCCAGGGGGTAGACGCACAGCTTCCCTCAAGTTGCCACTACCCAAGGTAGCATCAATATGTTTTTGAAGTTGTGCACCCTGTACAACAAACAAGGAATAGCATCACAAAGGGCAAAGAGTCGCATCCGCATCATTTCATGAGCTAAGCTTAAGGTAAAACACCTACCTTACTCCCTGATGGAGCACTTTTTTTAGGCCGAAATGTCTTCTGGTTTCTGCACACATAAAGGTTGGAACAATCGTCCAAAAGAAGTTTTCTTTCACCAACATAAAAACAGTAATATATTACCCTTTAGACCTTACAGACTTCAATTTACACCTAGAAATCAAATTTTAATGTCCGAGTCCACTCTTAAATATTCAAGTCATTCCCCCACACCAGAGATCTAGATGATTAACTTTGGGATTCTCAATATTAGAGTTCATTGTGAAACATAGTTAAAGTTGATTCCATAAAATTGGGGAAAAGAATTAATAAATTAAATGTTAGTATTAAGAGAAGAAAAAAATGTGGATTTTGAACTTAATGATTATAACAGATCCTTATACTAATATCTGAAGCTCATTCTTTATTTCCACAACATTAAAGAGCTGAAGACATCTGAACAATCTTAACCGCGCTAAACGACAAAATCAAACAATATATCTTAATCCCATTCAGTTTCCAGGGTTCTCCCTCAATAAGACACTTGAAACAAATAACGAAGCAGGACAGCCACTAAACACCAAAATTTAGTTTTTCCCTTAAAAACAGTTTGTTTGCCAATAATTTTCCTAAAAATAGAAACACTTGATAACTTATTCTTTTCTCTGTTTTCCCTTTCTTCTCTTTTCTTTTCTTTTTCTTTTTTTTTTGCTGAACAATTGACAGCATAATGACTTCAAAACAAATTTATGGTTCATTTATACTTGAACTGAATTGGTAGCAAAACCCAAGAATAAATCATACACACCAACACAAAATTTCTTGGTTGCCACATGGTCCTCTCTGATTCATTTCAGGATCTGAGGGGTGATTGTGATCCAGGTGTTTGAAACCCAACTTAGGTTTAGTTCTAGATATGATGAGAATGAAAAACTATACTTTTTGTAGTAAATAGACCGTCCCAAGTCCTGACATATCTAATGTGGATTGCT
Organism: Hedera helix; assembly: GCA_947179155.2. Lineage (NCBI taxonomy): Eukaryota > Viridiplantae > Streptophyta > Magnoliopsida > Apiales > Araliaceae > Hedera > Hedera helix. The sequence goes on from OX359278.1 coordinate 40,213,041, forward strand.
GTGACGTAGAAATGCATGAATATGAACACGCTAAAGCTTCTAAGAAACTTGATAGTGCAAAAGACAATTGATTTTGCCAAATTCAAGTCTTGATTAGACATATATTAGCATAACCTTTAATTTCCAATAGTATCAAAGAGCTTGCTTGGTCTATAAACTAATCCACTCTATACATGATCAGCCCCAAAGTGATCAGAGATTAAAGTTACCATCTACATATATTGAAGTACCGAAGTATCATAAGGTATCGAGGTTTTCTTTTATCTTATTCTTTTTTCCCTTTTGGATGCCACGCAAAACAATTAAAGTAAAACCTATAAAATATATCAAACCTATTAATATCACACCACATAATCTCACTAAAATGTATTAATGCTTTCCCCAGATTATTCAATATTTATCTCATATTCTCCCCTGGCCAAGACAATTTAATTGAAATGTCCTCAAAATCACAATCATAAACAATTAGAATTTGTGTTATCGCCATCAACAATCCCTCGCAAGCTAAAAAGCACCTTGAATAATTAATTTCACTCGAATTAGTTAAATTATTGGACTAACACATACAAATGGCAAAATTCAAAATTACAACAAATGCATCATTTAATTAAGAAAAAAGCTGGAAAAAATAAAAAAATTGTGAAACATAATTCAATACATGCATATATAGAGAGAGTAAGGGACTGTTAAGGAAAAGACCTGCTTCCTAGGCCGAATAGACTCATGATTATCAATTACCTATCTCTCTGAAAGAATTCAAAGGAAAATGAGAGAGGCTGACAACCGAATGTAGACGAAGAATGAAGGGTTTATACGTATGTACATATATAGTAGGCTATCTATAGAGACAGATGAGGATATATGACAGACTGGCAATGGAGATGAGGTCAAGCAATACTCTCTTTCTCTCTCTAAAATTTGCCCACAGCCAGCCAGGTTTTCTTCTCTCTTTGCCATTGCCAGCCTACCTGGTCGATTCTCCGCAGAATCTTTATTTATAGGTTTTTTCAATAAGTGTATAGTAATTTATTTTGACTAAAATATTCTCCATTTATATACCTCACATGTATTTATTTCTAAGTGTGGGGTCACTTTTTTTTTTTTTTTTTTTTTTGAGAATCGCATAAGTAATTTTCATTAATCAAAATGGCTAGAAGAATCAGCCATAAGAACAGATACTACATCTGATGGTACTTCTTCCATCCAGACTTGTAGTTGATAAGATGAAGTTGCCCGTCTCGCAAGTGAGTGAGCTACATTATTTCCCTGTCTACGCACAAAAGAAAAATTAAATTCATGAAACAGGGAAGCTAGGCATTTGATATCTGCTACTATGTGACCAAAGTGAGCAAAAAATATCTGCTGTGATTGTAAGGCATTTATCAAGACTTGAGAGTCGCCCTCCAAAGTAACTCTAGTAAAACCCGTTTCGCGAGCTAGCTCAAGAGCACGTCGGGCTGTCAATGCTTCAACTTCAATGGCTGTGAACGGCAGAGGAACTTGCTGAGATAGGGAGACCATCACCTGCCCAAACTCATCTCGGATTACTACACCCAGTCCAGCACAATTATCAGCCTGAAACAACGCTCCATCAAAGTTAACTTTGTAACAGGAATTTGTTGGTTGCCCCCACCTAGTCGCGGTCTTTATTCCCGGAAGCTTAGTGAATGAGGTGTTGAGTGTAAATTCCTGCAGCCTTTCTTGAACTTGTGATACCACTTGTTGAATTGGAATAGGCACTTTACCATGCATAATGTTGTTATGCCTATTCCAAATCGCCCACACCATCATAGCAAATCTTTTCAAATGTTTGTTCTCTATACAAACATGCCCAAACAGATCAATGAAGGAACTTGTTCTCTTCAAACTTTCAGAGTTCTAAAGCGGTACCTGTTTCCATACTTCTTCAAGCTGAGGGCATGCATATAGAGCATGTAGCACGTCTTCCTTATGGAGTTGGCATAGCTCACAGATGTTATCATTAGTAATTTTACGGTGGGCTAAGTTGACTTTTGTTGGCAAAGAGTTTTTTGTCGCTCTCCACACCAAAATTTTCACTTTGCTCGGCACATTCAAACTCCAAATAGTCTGCCACAAATGTTTCAGTCTCTCTTCATTAGATTGCCCTGGTTGCTGATGTTGGTGTTCAAGTTGCAGGAATTTGTAACCTGACTTCACTGTATATGTTCCATTTGCAGTAAAAGGCCACATTAGTTTGTCAGGTTGATCGGTACGACTAAGGCAAATTTTTTTAACAATTTCGGCCTCAAATTCCAGCAGCAAGTTGTCAATGATTTCATGTCTCCACACTTTCTGTTCTAGATTAACTAACTCACAAACCCGAGCCTCCACCATGTCATTTACCGGCGGTGAAATAATTTTTGGGGAGTGTTTGATCGGTAGCCACCTATCTCCCCATATACGTGCTGAATTTCTATCACCTATCCTCCAAATCGCCCCCTTTTTAATCACATCACGTCCACGGATAATGCTCTTCCAAACATATGATGATGAGCTAGGCTTCCCAGCCTCCATGATTGTGCCATTGGGGAAGTATTTTGCCTTGAAAACCCGATAGAAGAGCGAAGAATGATCATGAAGCAACCTCCATGTATGTTTTGCCAAAAGTGCATCATTGAAGCGTGAAAGGTCTTTAAATCCCATTCCTCCATCTGCCTTCAGTCTACACAATTCCCCCCAATTTATCCAATGTATCTTTCGACTATCACCCCTGTGTCCCCAAAAGAATTTTTTTATTTGAGTCTCAATATCATGACATAATCCCATCGGCAACTTAAAACACATCATAGTATACGTAGGTAATGCCTGTGCCACTGCTTTAATCAAAATTTCTCTTCCCGCTTGAGATAAAAGTTTACCTTCCCATCCTTGAACTTTCTTCCACACCTTTTGCTTTATATTGTCGAAGCTCTCTTTTTTTCTCCTCCCAATGAAAGAAGGTAAGCTCAAGTACTTTTTATATTGTTGCACTGCAGGTACTCCAAGTGTATGCATGATTGAGGATTGCACTTCTTGGGGCGTTGATCTACTGAAAAAGAGTGTGGTTTTGGACTTGTTGATTTGTTGACCTGAAGCTTTTTCATACATATCAAGTATCTCCATCAATTTTTGGCACTCCATCCTCGTAGCCCTACAAAAAATAAGACTATCATCTGCAAATAAAAGATGTGTTATCTTAGGTCCATTTCTACAAATTGAGATTCCTCTTATATCCCCATTCATCTCTGCCTTCTTCAATAAACCATGAAAGCCCTCTGTGCATAACAAAAACAGATAGGGTGAGAGAGGATCCCCTTGCCTAAGACCCCTTGTTGGCACAATATTTCCATGAGGCTCACCATTAATCAACACCGAATATGTAGATGTAGACATACAAGCCACTATCAATCTAATCCAACTATCTACAAACCCCATTTTTTCCATCAATCTTTCCATATATTTCCACTCCACCCTATCATACGCCTTGCTCATGTCTAGCTTTAGTGCCATGAATCCTGTTTTGCCAGAGCTGTGAGTTCTCATGTAATGCAAAGTCTCAAAAGCCACCATTATGTTATCGGTAATTAATCTTTCCGATAGAAATGCACTTTGGTGTTCAGAGATAAGGTGTGGCAAAATTTTCTTCAACCTATTTACTAACACCTTGGAAAATACCCTATAAAGTACATTACTTAGGCAAATAGGTCTATACTGAGAAACATATTGGGGTTCTTTAACTTTGGGAATCAAAGTGATAAAAGAGTGACAAAGTGTTTGTGGTAGAGAGCCAGTATTGAGATACATTAAAATAGCTTCCACTACATCCTTACCAACCAAAGACCAATGACCTTGATAAAAGAGAGGAGGCATACCATCGGGTCCAGGGGACTTAAGAGGGGCCATTTGCTTCAAAGCCACTTCAACTTCTTCGGCCGTGTACTCTAAAGTGAGCTGATTATTCATCTCATTAGTAATAAATGTTGGAATTTGCTCAAGAACCTCCTCAAAGCAGGTCGGATTTGATGATGTGAAGAGGTCTGTATAAAAATTAACCACAGTTTCAGCGACACTAGTAGGTTGGGTGCACCATTGTCCTTCTCCATTATACATCCCTTTTATAAAATTCCTCCTTCTCCTTTCCGAAGACTTACTATGGAAAAAACGTGTGTTTCTATCCCCATCCTTTAACCACTGAATTTTAGCTCGTTGCCTCCACATAATAGCCTCCTTGTCCATCAATGAGTTTATCTCTGCCTCTAGTCTCCTCATTCGGTCCACTCTCCCCCCTCGCAAAGCCAATTGTTCAGCCTTGATAAGTAATTTTCGTTTTTTCTCCAATGCTCTTTTCACATTCCCAAAATTATTTCTACTCCAAGCTGTCAATTTTTTACCACAATCCTCCACCTTTTTTAGCACTCTAATGTCCCCCTGGTCATCATAGTCACCACGCCAAACTGCCTCAATTGTATCTCCACATCCCTTATCAGTCATCCACATTTGTTCAAATCTAAATGGTCTTTTTTGCTGGCAATTCATTTTTTCAGGAACTATCCACATAGCTTTATGATCCGAGGTTGTTACATCAAGGTGATAAACCTTTGTATCAGGAAACATAGCAAACCAATCATTTGTTGCCATTGTCCTATCAAGTCTTTCCCATATGGTAAAATCATCAAAGTGTTTATGCCAAGTAAACCTCGATCCTATGAAACCCAAATCCATAAATCCACATTCATCCAGAACATCCCGGAAAGCATGCATTTGATTATGAGGTCGAACTCTTCCTCCCAACTTTTCCGACTGCTTTGTAATCTCATTATAATCCCCCGCACACAACCAAGGGGTTGACCTCTGTGCTTTTAACAATCTCAATGTTGCCCACACTTCATGGCGATTACTTGTATCCGGTTCTCCATAGAATCCTGTGAACCTCCATTCCTCCGGTTTATTTTTGTTAACTAATGTATCAATATGATTTTTTGAAAAACCCACCACCTCCAAATCAAATTCAGTCTTCCAAAATAACACCAAACCACCCGTTTTATTTCTTCTTGGTGCTATAAATTTATTTCTAAAATTCAAACGATTCTGTACAAAAGTTAGCCTTGCTTCATCCATCCATGTTTCGGCTATAAACACAGCGGAGGGATCTTTTGCCCGGACCATTTCTGCGAGCTGGTCAGCTGTTCGTTGGTTCCCAAGCCCCCGACAGTTCCAACATAAAAGACTCATTGGTACTGGTGGGGCTGGGAACCAGCCTCCGCCAATAAAAACTCGTTTTTGGGTGCCTCTACTTTCTTTTTCTTATGTATTTCTTCCTCCTCAACCAGTTGATGAAACATTCTCTTTTCCCCCACTACATCTGGCATCACAATGTCAGAAGCCTCTTTCTGTCGTACAGTTCTTTTCCAGGAGCCTTGTATAGGATCTATTCGAATTTTCTTCCCCGTTATGTCACCAAGTGTTGCACGTGGTTTGCTGCTAAAGGGCTGACTGTCACCAATTGCTACGCATGGATCAATTATTTTTGAAGTGCAGTCAGTTCTGTTATGCAACTTGACATTATGGATTTCCATTCCCATACACCCCAAATCTGATGGAATATTCTCCTTATTTGTGTCAACCAATCTTATTTGTGTCACTTGTATGTGAACAAATTATGCATAAATAGTTATACATAATAAATAAATAAAAATAATATATGAGTTTTATTATTTAAATTTTTGATAAAATTTATTAATTTTTATATATTATTTTCATGCACGACTATTTATATATAATTTATACGCATAAAATTACTCGACGGAATTGAATAATTTTAGGCATATAAAATCTTAATATAAAATCAAATACTATATTCATCTTAACCATTAAAAAGTTAGACACGACACGAATTTTAATATCATATCTTATTTTTTAATAATCAAAATAAATATAGTATTTGAATATTATGCACTTATATTTATCCCACAGAGTTTCTTTCATTTTCTTACTCGGAAGAAGACTGAATAACTAGACAAGTGGCAAGCATATCGATGTTCATAAATATACATACTATTTCATTGGATTTATTTGTCATCAATTTAAGTTATAACTGATTCTAAAATATAAATTAAAGATATATATGGAAAAAAAGAATCTAATCCTGAATAAATTAGTGGTTTTGTTTAAGGATTAACTTAAACACTACACAACTCTAACTTTACGCATAAACTCTGTTATCTAGATACTTGATCCGAGATTAGAACTTAAAAGGATTATATGTTGTAGGTAAAATGTTTTAATATTATTTTTAATTATGATGTCATTATATAATTGCATTTATATTTGAGCATGTGAATTTTGTGGTATTATTGATGTTTGGATAAAAGAAAATACGAGATTCTAGTTATTTTTATATAAAAAAAAAATCGTCTCTTTAATCGTAAGAACGGTATTTTTAAGAGAGAGTGATTATTTTTCTTGATCCTCACTTTTCAAACTGATAATAAACGGTTAATGCGTTCAACACTTCTTGAAATCAATTATTTAAAGAGATTGAATCATAAATAAGTGATTATCTTTTTTGATCCTTAACAAAGCTTAACACTTTTTTGAAATAAAAATATTTAAAGAGAGAATCATAAATAAATAATTAATTGTTACTGCACCTTATTATCTTATCGTAAACAAGTAGGTGGGAATGAGTATTATCAAATTGCCTCATTGGGCAAATCACGATCACATTAGCTCCGATGATGACATGTGCTAGCGAGATTGTTGCTATTTTTTTGGAATTCTGTTTTTTAAAAGTTATCTTGTTAATCATTAATAAGGACAAGACTATATTTATTATATTTAAATACAAAATCAAACATTACATCTATTTTAATTATTAAAAAATATAAAAATTATTCAGCACTCTTAAGACATTGCCACATGGTGTCTCAGGTCAATCATATACTATCATTTCAGCATGTGTAATGGGTCCAAATATTAAAATGACCGTATGAGATTGGTTTGGAACACCATGTGTCAATGTCCCAAGAACACTGAATAACTTTTCTAAAAAATGGGACATTACACAAATTTTAATATCATACTCTATTTTTTAATAATTAAAATAGATATAATATTTAGATGTTATGCATTTATATTTACTCTTAATCATTGGGTGCTTATATTTCTGCATGGTGAATAGAGGGAGATTCTCTAAAAGTGAGGGGTGGGGCTCAGAACTTCCTGCAATTAGCTGTAAATGGGGAAGGAGTGAAGGACAAGTCTAATTGGAATCGAATTAGGTCCAACCAATTTGCAGTTTTGGGCCAGACACCTAAATTCATAGCTAAAACAGAGCTTCATTCGTAGAACCTCATGGCTCATATAGAGATGGAACAAAGTATTCAAAAATACAATTTATACATAAGAATTTTGTTCACACAACTTTGTAGCTCTACGCTGCCGGCTATCTCATCATAGATTTGGTAATAGATTTAAATTCTCTTTGACCACATACATAGGGGAAATTATTTATTTTTCACTTGGGTATTATTTACTAAATTTCCTTGGGAATTAGGGAATTCCAGATCTTGCAATTTTATATGTCACTTTTTTTTATTACGAGTTATGTAAATAACTATAATTGGTATTTTTTTTTGTTCTGAATTATAAGATTATTATTAATTTTCTAAAAGTTAATTTTTAATATTTTCAAACTCAAAATTGACATGAATTCATTTAGTTTGATCAATACAATTATGAATATCATGAACTAAATGAAAAGTATTACTAGCTATAAAATTTATTGTTTTCAAAACTCAAACAAATTATATTAATTTTAAGTTTAAAAATATTTTAAATTGACTTTTAAAAAGTCAATAATAATCTTATAATTCAGAACGGATGGAATAATATCTTAACGATATATTTGACACAGTGAACTAACCCTATAATTCTATTCAATCACATATATTGATAAATCGCAATCGTAATTTAACAAAAAAAAAAAATCACAATACATAGGGCGCTACTCTACAGATTACGTCAGCCTATTCAGAACCCAAGTAGATTCACAAGAAATTCGTAAGGAACTAAATTTCAAAACGGAACCATGGTTCAACCTCAGCCTGATGGTGAAGAAGCTCAGAAAAGCAGAGCCAAGAATAGAAGCACTCGTGGTTCACTAATCCGTGCCAGAAATTCAGTAGCAGTATAACATCTAATGCTCCATGACCCGATTAAAGAAAAGTTGAACAATAATTGAGCAACCAAACACGGAACTAGTCAAATATTATTTGTAGTTCAAGCTAAATTTTCCATTAAATTGGCACAAGTACAAAGGATAAAACAGTTGATTAGTCCTCTCGTAAGTGTATCCGTAGATAGTGTGCATCATAAACACAGGTGGATTGATAATTTGGAAAAGAAAAAGAAGGCGTTCTTCGGCTTCATCAATCATCAGGAAAACCTAGAAAGCTGTTTTAAGCTTGGCAACAGGTGTTGCATTAGTTGGTGGATATGGAAGACGGCACTCCAGATTCATATCAGCAATAGTTTGATAGAGCATTTGAGAAGCACATAGAAGATGCTTCCTCTCTGCTAGTTCCTCTGCGAGCTCACTTTGGAATATGCTTCCTGACCCTGTACACCAGCAATGTTCCTCCGTTAACAGCAATGGTTAGCTTGCTACATACTTCCACTATATCAGCATGGTATATTCATATGCCCATAATGGTGTTCATGATGGAAGCAGGAAATCCAGGAAAGACCCAAACCTTCCATAAGCAACTTCGTACAGAGATATCCTCACCAACAGATAAAAAAGAGAATGCATTGAATAGTCCATTAGTAGTAAAGTATAAGATTGATGACATGATGTTGTGTATGATACTGGGGGAAAAATTCAATGAAAGAAAAGGAATAAGAAGAAAGAAACAGCAGGGTGATTGGACTTGTAATGTCATTAGGCATCAGAAAACGATTACAAGAACTCTTCTCAAATGATTTGATAAAACTTGCAAGGCATTGATGATTCTAAATGACGTGGAATATAGAATTATTTTAACTTATATTATTTTGTTATCCATGGGGGAATCTCATCGACTCTTTGAGATGGCAAATACACCATTTATCAAAAAATATGCACACCCTTTTAGTCATACAACCCCTGTCAGCTCCTGATTAACAACCTCCTAGGCTTTGTATTTCATATGGCTTTGAAGGATGAAGGTACATTTCCTGGGATGTTGGTATCGAGGAAATAGAACTAATATCTATACAACAATGTGGCAGCGTTAATGGCCCTGTTTGTGATTTTAATTTTGGGAGGAAGAAAAGGGAAGGGAAGAAAAGTCTTTCCTTCTAACTTATGGGAAGGAAGGGTCCAAATTACACTTAAATCGCTGAATTTTGTTAAAAAAAATTGTTAGAATAAATATTAAAAATATTTTAGAAGTCAAAAGAAAAAAAATTGGACCGGTCGCTAAAACTGGTCGGTAGGATTAATCCCCCCAGAATCACTCTATATTATTAAAGTGATCTTATGTGCGTGTACATGGGGCACAGACTCGATCTGGGAATCTGTCACACAGTGCATGTTGCAAACAAGAGTTGTAAGGTGATAACTGTAGGAAAAATTCTCCGAAAAATAGATTTTAAAAAATTTAATAAAACAAGATCATCGTGATGATTTTATACAAAACAACAAATATATATATCACGCACCTAGAATACGAGATTATAATCTAGTACTTGATTTGATTAACACGTTTAAATCTTCGAACAGTCTCTATAGTATCCTTAATATCTTCCCTCCTATGATCTTATGCTGAATTTGGAGTGTGGTCTCCTAAATATATTTTTGAAAAAAAAACTTTACATGTTTTTTCTTAGGTTGAAAGAGAGAATACGAAATTTGTTCTTTTTCTTTGATTGGAAAAATCTTTCATACATTTTTGATCAACGATATATTTATATCAATATTGATCCTTATTCTCTCTTGTAAAATTGATTCATATTAGGCTATGAATGGATCCTAAGGGATTCTTTTTTTAACTCTAATACTTATTTAGATATTATTATCTAATAATAATATATAAAATAAATATTAATTATAATTAATTCCACTAAATAATTATAATTGCTCTTTATTCCAGGAATTAATTAAATAAATTTTTTACTAATAAACTTTAAATATTTTCTCTATAAATGTACATAAATATTTCAGAATTAATATAATTCCGATATATTTAGACTAATTTCGTAAGTTAATAATTTATCTTCATTTGATCATAAATTTATTTAACAATTAAATCAATCCTTTTAATAATAAATATTAAGAGACTCGCCCAAGATTTTATGATGAATAATAAATTATCTTATGAAAAATTTTATAGATGTTTTGACAATAACAATGTTCATAATATTAATTAAATATATTAATCAACATTCCTAGGTATTAATTAACACAATATAATTTCACTTATTGGAACATTAAATTAATATATATATATATATATATATATATATATATATATATATATATATATATATAACAATATAAAATCCATTATTATTTCAAAATTTAAGAAAATTCACAAATTAGTATTTATGTGAAAATATTTTATAAATAAAATATTATCACATAATCCGTTTAAGGTACACCGTTAATACACTAGTATTTTAATTAGAAGACAAACTTTCATGATCAAGTAAATCATCTATGTTAAAGCACTATAACATACATGATAATATCTCCAAGTTATCATAGATTCTAAATCATTATATCTTTATTTATATATATTACATATAATTTATATTTTTTATGTATAATATTTATTTATACGCATAAATCATAATATATATATATAATTTGGAAATTAATATAAATAAATTAAATGATCATTTACTTAATAATAAATGATGTACTTTTATTAATAAATAAATATTTAACATAAATAAATATAATTTTTATAGAAAAAATCCAACAATAACGTATGATATAAACACAACTCAAGAAAAGTGGTGGGATATGATCATATGATGGATCGACAAATCAGTATGTGTTATCATATATAGTCTTTTAATTTGCTTGATTATTTTTAATTGAAAGCTATAATGACTAAAAAAGCAAAATCAAATCATTTCATTGTACAACAAAAATTGACAATTGGTTGACTAATTAAATAGATATAGTGGCCGTTACCTTCCATTTTTTCGGTGTACTAATTGGTAGCCATTGAACAAATTAATGCCCAGGGACTTTTTCCCCCTAGCTAGATAAGTGGAACATATACATAAAACAAATGTTAAATGTCATTTCTATTCCTCTAAGTTATTGCTTATTTTTAAAGTTGTTCTTAAAAAAAAATTAATTTGATCTTTAAAGTAATATTTTTTATCGTTTTCGTTTCTTTTACCCGATTTTACTAAAACCCGATCAAAAATTAACCTGATCCATTTACCGAATCCTTTTACCCGATTTATTAGAATGGCTGAATGACACTTCTGCCTCTCTAAATTATCACACACTTTCAAAGTCGTCATTTTCCTCTAATTTAATAATTAAAATTTCAAAATATTAGTATATATTATATGAATTCATATAATATAATATATACTATTTTTTTAATTAATGCTTAAATATAAAACAAATTTTTAAATATAACAGAATTAGTGTATACTTATCATTACAAAATATATTTTTAAAATAATATATATATATATATATATATATATATATATAAAGCCCCTTTTCTTTTCGTTTCCTTCTTTACCTAAATTAAAATTTTAACATATATACTATATTAATTCAAAATTTAAAAAATAACTAAGCTTTAAAAATTAATTATTATCTCAAAAATAAAAAATAATAATTAAATTTTAAATTTTAGTTATTAATTATCTAAAAAATAATTTTTTTGAAATTAGGGAATATGACGACTTTGAAAGTGGGTGGCAACTTAGTGGGACAGAAGTGTCATTCAGCCATTTTGATAAATCAGGTAAATGGATCGTGTCACTTTTTGGTCGAGTTTCAGTAAAATTAGGTAAAGAGAACGGAAATGACAAAAAATATCACTTTAAGGATCAAATTGAAGAAAAATGAACTTTAGGGTTGACTTTGGAAGTGGATGACAATTTGGAGGGACAGATGTGACATTCAACCTAAAACAAAATAGATATCTTTTAAATTTTGATGATACAAGGAGATCTAGCTAGAAAGCAGCGGAGAGAAAGAGAGCACAAATTCAACAGGACGATGGATGATCGGTATGACGTCGTGAAAATAGGTTAAAGAAGAAAATATCACAGGGAATAAGAATTAATGTGTAATAATGTACGTATGTGGTCCTAAAAGCACATGGAGAATTCAACAGGACGATGGATGGTCAGCATGACAGCGTGAAGATAGGGAGAAAAAGAAAATATCACAAGGAATAAGGATTAATGCATAATAATGTATTGGGTCTTAAAAAGGAAGAATAAGGTCAGATTACATCTGCACACAATGTAGAACACTATATAAATTTTAACTATTAAAAAGTGAGAATTGACACGAAAATTCGTATCAGTCCCTACTTTAAAATGATTAAGATCATGTAGTGTTTTATGTTACCATAAAGTGATGACTGATGACAAAAAAACTAATGAGAATTAATTCGGGTGTTATTAAGTCACCACACTACCATATTAAATCCATGTTAGTAGAGTCAAGGACCTTTGTGACCATAGTTGGTTCAGTGTCAGTTAAAGATGTGGTTATCTCCATGATTCAAGGTTTAAGTGTAAGACCCCGAATTTATGAAATACAAAATTTAATTTTTCTTCATATATATTTTTCCTGAAACAGTAAATGGTTAAATTGACAAAATTGAAAGTTAAGGATGTTATGTGCAAATTTTATTTTGTCGGACAATATTCTTTTTGTTGGGGAATATTCGTTTTGTCGGGGAATATTCGGGCCGTACGACGGCGCCGAAATAACAAATTATTTGTGGACCCCACAACGGAATATTTGTCGGATATAGAAAACGACAGAAGTAACCTTTTTAATAAAAATAGTCAACGGTGTTAACTGTTAAAATACCGGTGATAAAAGAATAGTAGCATACGGTAATTTATGGTATTTTACTGTAGCATGCGGTACTCTACAGTAGCACACGGTATTGCACAGTGTCTCATATTATTGACACCGTAACTGTTACGCATCATTTCATCGATAATTGTCACTGCATAATATTTTATATTATCAATTCAATTATTGTTGCTACACAGTATTTTGCATTATTGATTTAATAATTGTCATTACACTGTATTTTATATCATTGAGTCAATAATTGTTGCTGCACTGTTTTTAAAATTATTGAACCTAATAATTGTCACAGTAGCAAATACACTATAATTTATATTATTAAATTAATAAAAATATGTAACGTGTTTCTTACATTATTGTGGTAACATTATTTTATATGTTGGACTCACAGGAAGAATAAATAAATAAATAAATAAATAAATAAAAAATAAAAAAAATTAATTTTACTATTTGAAATAGTGACGTGAATAGTAACGTGAATAGTAAGTGAATAGTAAGAAACATGTGGTACCCACTGTGGGGCCCACATGAAATGTGAGAAATGTGTTTTGGGAAATGGTTGGTGAAGGCTGCTACGCAGCCTTTGCTGAAGAAATTTTTTTTCTGTTCACCTACCACGCATAGTAACTTCTTTTCTCCTATAAATAGATTGTTCAGCTGAATAGAAAAATCACACCTAAAACATAAAATTTTTCTATAAGAATTTTATGAGTTTTCTCTGAGAATAGTAAGGCTATTTTGAGTGTTTGAAAGCCAAAAGGAGTGCAGGAATTTTTCAAGTAAGTCTTTTATTAAAGAGTAGTAATTTTATAAATTCCTATTTTTCACGGTATTCACAAATCTTCCTTTAGAAGACTCTTCTTTGAGAAGATTCATTTTTAAAAGCTTTCTTTGGAAGATTTATTTTGGAATATTATTTTTAAAACTATTTTAAAGTTGGTATTTTATACTACAAAAATTATGTTAAATATATATAATTTTGATAGTTCATAATATACGAGTTATCATACACTTTGAAGTTTACATGTTGTAATTACTAATTTTATTATAAATATATAGGTTGATCAATCTCATTTAAATCAATATCCAGTCACGTGTTAAGGTAAGAAATGTCATTTTTTTTACACTCTTGAACTTGCTACGGTAAGGGATATTATTTTCTTTCATACTCCTGAATCGAAACTTATTATGGAACTATTGCTTCTATAATTCCTGAAAATATTATATGTTCCATAATAGTTGAACTTCATTATTTCAACTGAACCTTCCTATTTTCTGAATCTTTCTATTGAACTGTAACCGTTATTCTGAACTGAGAATCTTGAATAACATTTTTAAATTTCACTCCACATCATGTTGACAATTTGGACATTATTTGAATCTGCACAAAGTAAACTTCCGATACTTATTGTTTATCCTGTTTCTTCTGTTCATCAATTGTATCACTATTATTTGTACTAATCATCAAGAATCAAGCTGTTGTGAATATCTGTGGCCGGGGGCACAGATGTGATATATTTGTTGAACAGATGATAGGTTAAAGGCGATATATTAGGTTAAAGGCGATACATCTGTTCGGTGTCTTTTATGGCACGTAGTGAAAGTTCTCTTTGGCCCGTAGTGCATAGATGAACTGTTGTTTGGTATGATTATGACCAAAGGATGAATCTGGTATAATCATGACCGTTGTTGTTATATTGAAAGTTCTCTTTGGCCCGTAGTGCATAGATGAACTGTTGTTTGGTATGATTATGACCAAAGGCTGAATCTGGTATAATCATGACCGCTGGTGCTATATTGAATGTTCTCTTTGGCCCGTAATGCATAGATGAACTGTTGATTTGCATGATTATGACCAGGAACTGTGAATTTGTATTATCTTGACTAATGGTATTTCAGATGATAAAAGTTGATGATGTTTTTACGAAAAAGAGAAGCGCGTGGACATTATAGTCTACATTATTCTTCTAATAGATTGCTCATTCCGCCGCTATTATTGATCTGAACATTGTTTAAGAATTTAACTGCAGTTTTTGATATACACCTTGTATTCTGTTGTATTCTATCAAGAACTCACCTGTTGAAGGCTAATGATAATTTATTCGTCATTATCTTAGTCATGATATTTCTTACTGGGCTATTTGAGCTCACCCTTTTGTTCCATTATTTTTCAACAGGATATGAGAACGTAGCTGGGTCTAGCCGGGGAATGGAGTGAGAGTCCGAGGGATATATATTATAGTCTTCACGTGTTGTAAAATAGTGTGGCAATAATAGTGAAGACTTAGTTGTGTATTATTATACACTGTATTGTTGTACGTTGTGCTTTGTTATAATAATTTTGTTATAGTCTTTTGACGACTCAAGTTTGGGCTGTGTAGGCCTAGATTTGGGGGCGTCACAGTTGGCATCAGAGCTTAGGGATATGGTCTTTAATGGAGATCTGGGGTTAGAATTAGGAGGGGAGAGACGAATAGAATCGGTCACTAGTGTGTCCCACCTAAATTAGATTTTATTATCTAATGAGTTGATTTGAATATAGGGACATGAAGTGATGAGTCAGTTTGTTTGAACTAACAATTATTTTGTGACCACAGTTAAGTATGGCATCTGGAAATCAGGAGGATAACTTTGAAATGTCCGGTACGTCAATTTCGGAGACGAAATTTCATAAGGAGGGGAGGTTGTAAGACCCCGAATTTATGAAATACAAAATTTAATTTTTCTTCATATATATTTTTCCTGAAACAGTAAATGGTTAAATTGACAAAATTGAAAGTTAAGGATGTTATGTGCAAATTTTATTTTGTCGAACAATATTCTTTTTGTCGGGGAATATTCGTTTTGTCGGGGAATATTCGGGCCGTACGACGGCGCCGAAATAACAAATTATTTGTGGACCCCACAACGGAATATTTGTCGGATATAGAAAACGACAGAAGTAACCTTTTTAATAAAAATAGTCAACGGTGTTAACTGTTAAAATACCGTTGATAAAAGAATAGTAGCATACGGTAATTTATGGTATTTTACTGTAGCATGCGGTACTCTACAGTAGCACACGGTATTGCACAGTGTCTCATATTATTGACACCATAACTGTTACGCATCATTTCATCGATAATTGTCACTGCATAATATTTTATATTATCAATTCAATTATTGTTGCTACACAGTATTTTGCATTATTGATTTAATAATTGTCATTACACTGTATTTTATATCATTGAGTCAATAATTGTTGCTGCACTGTTTTTAAAATTATTGAACCTAATAATTGTCACAGTAGCAAATACACTATAATTTATATTATTAAATTAATAAAAATATGTAACGTGTTTCTTACATTATTGTGGTAACATTATTTTATATGTTGGACTCACAGGAAGAATAAATAAATAAATAAATAAATAAATAAAAAATAAAAAAAATTAATTTTACTATTTGAAATAGTGACGTGAATAGTAACGTGAATAGTAAGTGAATAGTAAGAAACATGTGGGACCCACTGTGGGGCCCACATGAAATGTGAGAAATGTGTTTTGGGAAATGGTTGGTGAAGGCTGCTACGCAGCCTTTGCTGAAGAAATTTTTTTTCTGTTCACCTACCACGCATAGTAACTTCTTTTCTCCTATAAATAGATTGTTCAGCTGAATAGAAAAATCACACCTAAAACATAAAATTTTTCTATAAGAATTTTATGAGTTTTCTCTGAGAATAGTAAGGCTATTTTGAGTGTTTGAAAGCCAAAAGGAGTGCAGGAATTTTTCAAGTAAGTCTTTTATTAAAGAGTAGTAATTTTATAAATTCCTATTTTTCACGGTATTCACAAATCTTCCTTTAGAAGACTCTTCTTTGAGAAGATTCATTTTTAAAAGCTTTCTTTGGAAGATTTATTTTGGAATATTATTTTTAAAACTATTTTAAAGTTGGTATTTTATACTACAAAAATTATGTTAAATATATATAATTTTGATAGTTCATAATATACGAGTTATCATACACTTTGAAGTTTACATGTTGTAATTACTAATTTTATTATAAATATATAGGTTGATCAATCTCATTTAAATCAATATCCAGTCACGTGTTAAGGTAAGAAATGTCATTTTTTTTACACTCTTGAACTTGCTACGGTAAGGGATATTATTTTCTTTCATACTCCTGAATCGAAACTTATTATGGAACTATTGCTTCTATAATTCCTGAAAATATTATATGTTCCATAATAGTTGAACTTCATTATTTCAACTGAACCTTCCTATTTTCTGAATCTTTCTATTGAACTGTAACCGTTATTCTGAACTGAGAATCTTGAATAACATTTTTAAATTTCACTCCACATCATGTTGACAATTTGGACATTATTTGAATCTGCACAAAGTAAACTTCCGATACTTATTGTTTATCCTGTTTCTTCTATTCATCAATTGTATCACTATTATTTGTACTAATCATCAAGAATCAAGCTGTTGTGAATATCTGTGGTCGGGGGCACAGATGTGATATATTTGTTGAACAGATGATAGGTTAAAGGCGATACATCTGTTCGGTGTCTTTTATGGCACGTAGTGAAAGTTCTCTTTGGCCCGTAGTGCATAGATGAACTGTTGTTTGGTATGATTATGACCAAAGGATGAATCTGGTATAATCATGACCGTTGTTGTTATATTGAAAGTTCTCTTTGGCCCGTAGTGCATAGATGAACTGTTGTTTGGTATGATTATGACCAAAGGCTGAATCTGGTATAATCATGACCGCTGGTGCTATATTGAATGTTCTCTTTGGCCCGTAATGCATAGATGAACTGTTGATTTGCATGATTATGACCAGGAACTGTGAATTTGTATTATCTTGACTAATGGTATTTCAGATGATAAAAGTTGATGATGTTTTTACGAAAAAGAGAAGCGCGTGGACATTATAGTCTACATTATTCTTCTAATAGATTGCTCATTCCGCCGCTATTATTGATCTGAACATTGTTTAAGAATTTAACTGCAGTTTTTGATATACACCTTGTATTCTGTTGTATTCTATCAAGAACTCACCTGTTGAAGGCTAATGATAATTTATTCGTCATTATCTTAGTCATGATATTTCTTACTGGGCTATTTGAGCTCACCCTTTTGTTCCATTATTTTTCAACAGGATATGAGAACGTAGCTGGGTCTAGCCGGGGAATGGAGTGGGAGTCCGAGGGATATATATTATAGTCTTCACGTGTTGTAAAATAGTGTGGCAATAATAGTGAAGACTTAGTTGTGTATTATTATACACTGTATTGTTGTACGTTGTGCTTTGTTGTAATAATTTTGTTATAGTCTTTTGACGACTCAAGTTTGGACTGTGTAGGCCTAGATTTGGGGGCGTCACATTAAGGCTCTATGAAATTGGATTGATTTTTAGAGTAATTACTAGACCAATAATTTTATTAAAGGCATGCATAAAGTTTTGTAGTTTTTAATTAGTCTGTGATTTATTTTTATATAAAAGGAATGTAATATTATTTTGTGAGATAATATTAATTGTATTTACATAAAAATAAGTTAATTAATTAGTTTAATTAAGTATAACATATGAACTCTAATTAAATCTAATATGAGTTAACTAGTGTGAGTTATTTAAGTAAACTATTGAGCTTGCAATCAGTATGTTCATTAAGATTACTAATTAAGAATAATATAAATAAATAAATAATTAAGTCGTCTCTCTTGATATTAAAAGTTTAAGGATTTCACAATACCAAAAAGGTTATTGAGAGTTTTTCATCAAGCCAGCATTTAGGGCATCAAAGAAATAGTATCTTATTTATCCAGAAGAAATCAATTATGTTGCGTTCGTTATGAATTCCTAACAAAGTACACAATATTATTTATTTTTATATATTTTAGGTGTTCTTCTCTTATCTATGTTAAAAATATAGAATTAATTATTACATATTAATTCTTACTAAATCTATAATATAAAACAGAGTGGCTCAAATCTCAAGATTTTAAATCAATTTAGGCTTCAAGATCCAACGGTCACTAATATATCTCTCATTTTCCCTGCCAATTCAACATCTTTTTTTCAAAAATCTATCTACTCATATTTTCCGTCCAAATCAAATTCATCACTACATTATAATAATAATTAATATAACAATAGTAATAATCATAATAATAGTAATAATAATAATTATAATTATAATAATAATAATAATATAGTAATAATAATTATTATTATTATAATAATATAAGTAATAATAGTAGTAGTAGTAGTAGTAGTAATAATAATAATAATAATAATTATTATTATTATAATAATAATTATAATAATAGTAATATAATAATAACAATAATAACTATAATAATAGTAATAATAATAATAATAATAATAATAATAATAACAACAACAACAACAACAACAACAACAATAATTATTATAATAATAGTAATAATAATAATAACAACAACAACAACAACAACAATAATAATAATAATAATAATAATAATAATAATAATAATAATAATAATAGTTGTAGTAGTAATAACAGTAGTAATAATAATAATTATTATTACTACTACTATTACTACTACAACTATTATTATTATTATTATTATTATTATAATACTAATATTACTACTACTACTACTACTACTTCTATAATAATTAATTATTATTATTATTATTATAATAAATAAATAAATTACACGTAAACAATATGGGTCACCCTTTTAGCATTAACACAATTTTACTGTTTTTCAAGTATTGCGGTCATTATGTTTTCACATACAAATTGATTTGGGTGGAAAATCACAGGGACAGTTCAAATTCATTCTAATTGATTTGTAAGTTTTTTTAGGTTGCAAATAGTCTTTAGATAATAGAGTATTTTTTGAATTTTAATCTACGTCGTGCCTTCAGGCACAGATAATTACGTGTCATCTCTTTGATATTTTTACAGGATATATCGAGAACAACTATTGTAGTAGGCTCTGACTCATGGTATGAGAATATTTTGTCCAATTTTAAGAAAAAATATAGAGGAAAAAATATTATGGTGATGCGATGTAATTTGTGTTATGACAATACTTTTTTGTTTGGACTTAGATGACTCATTTTATACTTTTGGGTATATATGCAAAAGTCTTTCTTTTGAATTTTTACACGATCATATTGATCGATGGTTAGAGATACTGGAGGCAAATAAATGCTGTCAAGCTTCTCATTCCGTTTTGTAAATAAAGGAAAGGTATGTGAGATACCCGAAAACACTATATTACACAAATTTGAACTCATCATCGTCAATCAATTAATTGCTCTAACATATCAAGAACTAATTTTAAGTTTGGAATGAGTAACACACTAATATTTGCCTAAAAAAAAATTATGATTGGATTAAGTATCAAACTTTTTGTATTAATGATTGAACTCTCAGTTCTATTATGGAATTAAGGGTCCACAACAGTTTTAAATTTTTCAATCTAGAAATATTGAATATAGTACTCAACTATTATATTAGTTGCACCGTATCTTCAGGCACATGTTATCCTACTACACAATATAATTGAGCACTATAAAAATTACAACACTATGAACAAGTACTCGTGCGGTAATATTAATAACAATACAATCAAAGGCGTGATAATGGCGCATTGCTCTGACTTCCCTCGTTGAGAAAAGGGTAATCTGTGTAGCCTACAACAGGATCGTGAGTATAGAAAGTAGCCCTAACATACTTGGTAAGTGGTGCATTATTCTTGAGTCTCAAAACCAAGTCCGGATTTGAGATGAAAAGGCGGCCAAACGACACTAAGTCAGCATCACATTGAGCCACAGCTTCAATTCCAAGTGCACCAGTGTACCCGCCACTGCAAATGAAAGTTCCCTGATAAGCCCTTCTCCAAGTTCTCATTAACTGAGCCACCTCCTCTTCACTGCCATGTATACCTGCTTCTGTTTGGCCATAAGCTGTGTACCTAGGCTGAGTAATATGGAGGTACGCAAGTTTCGATCCCGAGTCTAGCTGGAATTTATTGAGTCTCTCAATCACTGCCAGGCCAAGGCTGCATGGATCCGAGTCCTTGGCATCAAGATGATCAATTGCTGGTGAAATTCTGAGCGCAACACGGTCTATACCAATGGCAGAAACTACTGCTTGAAGCACCTGCATCAAGAATTTGCAACGGTTTGCAAGCGATCCACCATACTCATCTGTCCGGTCATTGATGCCATCTTTCAAGAATTGGTCAATGAGGTAGCCGTGTGCTCCATGGATTTCAATACCATCAAAACCTGAATATTACTTTATAATCAGTGTTTCAAAAGTGGCCTAAACAACCTACTGGTAAAACAATCAAAGGTGAAAATTTTACTATAGTATGGCTGGAAGGTGAGCTCAATATGGACTTCGTATCAATTCTCTGCTTTAGTTCAATCAACTGGTATGATTAAACTATAGTTAACAGATGGAACCGCACTATGGTTGGCATTTTCTATAATAAAAATAAGAGGCATGTGTTTTCTAGATCTGAAACCTTTAATGCATGTTGAAATAGCATAGCAAGCACCAAAGATAAATATTTACTTCAACTTACTTACCTGCTTCAATGGCATTTAAGGCAGCCTGACGGTAGTGTTCCACCTCCTTCACTATGTCATGGACTGGCAGTGCACGTGGTTCTGGGTAAATCCCATGTTTTCCATCTGGCATCAGTATTCTCCACCTCATTGATATCGGCTTTGATGTAGAGGACATTGGTATAGCCCCATCAGTTTGATACACTGTTCAAATAATCAATTTACTACATTAGATACTGTTAAAGTTATATAAACCTGTTTTATCTTAAAAACCCAACACTTCAGTTCATCCATAACTATTTTAGTAGGCAAAGCTTGGAACCCCTATCAAAAAATTACTGCAACTGGTAATTAAACAAAACCCAAAACACTAAAGCAGGAGATATCAACTTGTTTCAAACTGCAAATTGGGCAAAATTTAAAACAGGCACATCACACATGAAGAAATATTTGTTCATATCACATAGTACTTTGAATTGTTGGTTCTTTCAATCCCCGTGATTTTGTTCATGTGAAAAATCATCTATAGCGGTACCACTTGCTTACCAAAAGGCAACACAAAATACAGTATTCATGCTGTCAATTGAAGTCTTGAGGAAGTAAGAATAGATAGTTGAATGATGGTCATTAGTTGAAATCTCTTTGACATCCGCGAGCAGTCATTATAAATCACCCTGTGGAGTTTCTCCTAATTTTTACAAAAAGTTCTTTTTTAGAATTTATACATCACTTTAACTATTAACTACTCCACAAAAGTGATTAGCACTATATGCATGTTTGCTACTGTGTTGCATCTTTTCAGTTTTCAGTATCATGGAAGTTATCTTTTCTTTGCTAATGCAAATTTCGAAAACGTTACACTATCATTAATGCTCCAACCCAAGATACGTGCTCCCTTAGTATACCAAATTGTGTGATCCCATCAATGAACTACGGGTATTAAAGTTTACCAAAATTTGTGGTCTTTCAATAAATTTTCTACTATGCCCTACATCTCAAATAAGAGTTTACTTTATAAGATAATTTTTTAAAATAAATATTCACTTTATTATAAGCAAATGTCAAAAGTAAAACTTCCCATATAGTAGGGTTAAATGTTTCTTTAGTCAGTGTACTTTATGTCCACTTACAAGTGAATAACTAAAAAAAAATTCTTACAATCAACTCATTGAACTGCAGTTTATTAAAAAAAATTAAAATTCCGTCAAAGACGTTAAATATTTTAACAAGAGATTGACGTGTAATACCACATCCCAATTAATCCTAGCTGACGTCCATTTAATCCTAGCTGGATTCAACAAGAAAGGCATATTTGTCTTTTCATTAATATGAAAGGAAATTGTAAATAGAAAAGGAAAAAAGAAAAAAAATATCCATTTCTTTCTCTCTTCAATTCATCCTCAAATCATAATCCAAACTCAAAAAATTCCTTCCCTTTTCTAAATTATTTTGATTTCATATGTTGGGTTTATGAAGAAACCCATATATCAACACCCAACAACCCCATCTTTAACACCATATCCGGTTCATATTCTTCCTTATCAATTTCTATCCATCTAAAAAACATTCAAACTCCAACAATAGACTGACCAACGAGAAAACACCATCATTTTTCTCGACGTCGATCGCTACCACAAAATCCACCACTTCAATACCCAATAAACCCATCTTAACACCACCCTCATCAGATCCGAAAACCCACCAATAGATGATCCCAAATACATAAGATCGAAGCAGAAAAAGGTCGCTCTCTTTCTCTATCTTCGGTTTCAGATCCGATCTTTTCTCCCAAATCTAAAGACCCATCTTCTTCCAGCAGAAGGATTCTTCTCTCTAGCCCTAGTCATAGATTTGAATCATCGTCGTTCTTTGGTACTCTGTAGCCCCGATTATAGTTTCTAAGTCATTGTCTAAGTCATTGCGTTTAAATAAGCAGATAGATAGGTTTGGATTGTAGCTTTGAATAACTCTTTGTATTTTTTAATGAAGAAATTGATACCCCGGGTGAAGAAAAGTACTGTTTATAATGAATTTAGTTTTAATGTAGTATGAAGATGAAGATTTGTCAAGAAAAAAAAAGTTAAAAAAAGATGGAGTAGAGAGAGAAATAATAATTTGTTTTTTGTTCGCATTAATTAAAGGGCTTAGTTTGTTAAATTTGATGAAGAGTTACGGGTATTTTAGCATTTGCATAAATGAGTGGGCAAAAAAATTACGTTAAATTTTTATTTATTTTTTTAATAATTAAAAGGCAATTTAATTTTATTAAGTTTCTTTACCTACATTATTTTTCCATGTCAGCATTCCATTTAAAGTCAACATGATTTAACGGAATTACTAACGTTTAGTTAAAAAATTGCAATTTAATGAGTTGAATGTAAGGAAAAAAAAATTTAGTTATCCACTTGTAAATCGACACGAAGTACAGTGACTTATTAAGCATTTAACCCCATATAGTAGATTTCATTGATTTATTAAAAATGAAATCTAATTTTGGGAACTCTTAAAAGAGAATTGTATATACTTTCAATTTCAGACCCTAGAAGCAACAGATTTTTATATAGAACTACATAGTTTTTCTAATGTTTACCAATATTGGGTGATCTCTTAATAAGATATATAAAGAGGTATAAACTACTATTAAATTTATCTACCATTTGATTATCTCTCCTAATAGTTTGCCATCTTTGAAGAAATTAAAGAAAACAGGAGATACTTTAGCAGATCAATGAGTAGGCACATACCTTGATGAGATGCTCTACCAACATGCCAAAGTTGACAAAATATAACAGCCCCCTTCGCATGGACTGCGTCCACCACTTTCTTCCAAGCCCCCACTTGTTCCTTGGTGTATATCCCTGGCACATGAGGAAATCTAGAACCCCACAAAACATTTTCCTACAATCAGTAAAAGAATAAAAATCTTTTGCCACTCATAGCAGATCCAATCCAACAGCCAAGAACAATTGTTACCCAATGGATCCCCTCAAGCACTTATTTTAATAATGATGATCACGTGTCGGGATGTGACTTGTTAATAATTTTATTACTCTTCAATTTTATGAAATATAAGAATAATATACATCTCCACCGTCACAAAAGAAGTCACCTGATAAAACTTTTTTGTTTATTTGATGTGCATCAACACAAATACTATCATATAACTTCCAAAGGATTAATTGAACCCTCTAGTGACCCATATACCCTTTTTACTCCAAATTAGGAAAAAAACACACACACACACAATGATCTATATTTGATGAAATAAGCTGATACTTTTGAGTCCAAATTGAGTCCTATTTCACTAAATTAGAAGGATTCTATAATAGAAAAAAATGCACTAGGATATTTGACCGATTAATCTCCATTACAAGTGCAAAATATGTCTCTATTTTACCTTATTAGTGAAGTGCATATGCATTTCCTTTTAATAAAACACACTTGAGTGGTAATAGAATTACAAAATTACCCGGCAGCCGAGGGCGAAGTCATGGTACCCTCAGTGATGAGCAATCCACCGTTGGTTGATCTCTGGGTGTAGTACTCCACCAAGGCTGGCTGTGGAATCCCATTTATCGCCCTGCACCTCGTCATGGGCGCCAATACCACCCTATACATAATTCACATGGCAAATAAGTTAGTCCCAAAAGGGTAAAACCGTCACAAACAAAAAACCATGCATCTACTCCCTCCGGTCGTTCAGACCATCCATTTTAATATTTTATTCGCCGTGATCAGCTAACCATCATGAAATTAATTTTAAGACCGAAATACCCTTCCCTCTAACTTTTGTATCTCCATGAAAGTTGTAGGATACACGGTGATGAGGCCGGAGGAGTACGGAAACTGGGTGGAGCACCGGAACAGGGGAAAACACAGAGGAAGTAAAAATGAATAATTTAGTACTGACCTGTGAGAGAGGTTGAACTTGCCCATCTTGTACGGGGAGAAGAGGGCCGGCTTCTCATGCGACGACGTTTCAGCCATTGCTGTTGCTCGGAGGTGTTCCGGCGATCTGATTGATTGGTGGTTGGATTAATTAATGAGGAAAATTAGAAAATAATTGAGAGTGAGAGTTGGAATATATAGGTGGGTGGGGACTGAGGAAGAAAGAGGGAAATAGGAACGTGTATGTTTAGAAAGTTTGTATTGGTCGGTAGATGTGATGCCCTGTGGGCGGACGTATAGTGGAGCTTTCTTTATGGTGCCGTGTCGGCGTTATTTTCTCTCGCCGCCACCTTTGATAATCTGAATTTACCCTGTGCATTCCTAAATCATTTATATTATTTTTTATATTGTAAATCACATGAATTTCCCATTGGCACTTATATTAATATTTTAAAATAATATTATACAAAATAAAATTAATATTAAAAAACGATATATTTGATCAAAAGTCTACAACTAAACAATTTAAGAAAATACAATAAAATTTGCCTCAACCATACCGTCATCTCAGATATACTTATAAGGTTGGATGCTCAATTCTTTTTTAAAATAATTAGTAATTTTTCGACGATTGCTATGAATGGAGGTGTTGGACTAATTGGGGGAGGGGTAAAGTGTTAGGCCAGTTGGGAGATGGGTTTCGCCGGAATAGGGGATTTCAATATACCAAAGCAAAAAAATAAAAGTACTACATTCTTTTATATAGCCATGCAAATCTTTTCATGCTCGAACCGATCATTTAATAAAAAAAAAAATACGGAATGGATGGATCACTGATTGAACCGTTATTAAATCAGTGACATCATAAATACATAAAATATATATATTATTAATAATTACTAAAATTTTAAAACATCCATTTTTTTATAAGCTAAAATATAGTGAAATTATGTTACAATATTACTAAAAATATCTAATTTAAAAAAAAAAAAATTATACAAAAAAAAAATCAAAAAATACTTTAAAACTAATTCACTAAATCAACTTAACCAGTTCGACCGATGGTCAACTAGTTCAAATTAGGTTTTGACCGATTTAATTAAAAACCTATTTTTTGAGTCAAAATAAATCAAAGTGTCAACTAATTTTAATTTTTACCAATCGAACCACCTATCCTCGGTCATGAGGTCTTTATAAGAATATTTTTGTTTATCACTTAGCCTAGGTTATTCACGGTCTCTCTCTAGCCTAAAATTAGTAGAACAAAAGAATTATTTACATTTTTTGTAATGTGACAGTATTTTTTTTTTTTTTTGGGTACTGATAAGTGTGACAGTATATTGATTGCAATAAAAATCATAAATTCATAATATATGACAAGATTCTTTTCCTTCAAAGTTTACATGAATAAAGATCCAATCGATGGAGTGATTATTAATTATTAGCTACATAATTGGAGAGTGGTGGACAAATGAGGGTCCAAGGTTTTTGAGCAAGTGCGAGGGTCCAAGGTTTTTGAGCAAGTGCGAGGGTCCAAGTTTTTAGAACATAAATTAGAATACAAGCTCTTATTTAATTATTAAAAGATAAAATTTGATATAAATTTTTATATTATATCTTATTTTTTAATAATTTTAAAAATATATATTTTAATTTATATCTTAAAATTGTATACTTAGACTTATCTATATCAAATAAGGAATGATGTTCATACAATTCTGGTCATCCACGTTGACTGGCTATAGAGGCTATTTTGGTCCCTTCGTATACACTTTTGTAATTATTTTTTTATAATTATAAATAAATAAATTTACACTTTATTTAAATATTTAACTTGATAATTGATCAAAATAACTTATAATATATAATTTAATAATTTATTACTTTATGTAAGAATTTAATAACTATAATTATTTTCTCAAAATCTTAATTAAATATTTATCTTACATTTAAGTGATTACCTTAATAATTAGCATATATAGTAACCCATTATCCATGTCGTCTACACTTCCTACAAACTTAGTGAGATTGTATAATTAATTATAAATATTAGCTATTAATGAAATATTAAAAATATTATTTATTATAAAATTTATTATTTTTAAAATTTAAATAAATTATGTTAATTTTAAACTTGAAAACATATCAAAGTGATTTTCATTGATCTCAGGGGAGCATATCTTGATCTTATACCTTAAAAAGTAGGGAGTATATTTTTGGTTCTTCCAAAAAAGATAGGAGTTGTATAAACTCATGCAATTATATCTAAAATTTATTACCAAATCGAGAAAAAATATATAGGCAAAAACTATATATTTGTTTGGATTTGTAAATTAAAGATAGGAGGCTTTAATTTAACCAGCCATCACAAGTGCAGTTATATATTCTTACAAAAATATATTATCAATCTAGGTTAAAATTTACAATAAATAGACTATTAAAGATTTTTTCATCTTTTTAAAATTTTCATTTACTTTTCTTTTTTCTTTTATGTCGAATTCCGAATAAACAAAACCTTAAGATCAAACTAAAATGTTTTTATCAAAATCTTAAAGGAAAAGAAAACAAAAACACAACGTCATTTCTATTATGGATTCACATTTTATTGGATTAATATTTTTCCTTAATTTATCAGATATAAAATAATCTGATAGTCAAATTCACTTTATCTAAACTTAAGCTTAAATAATTAGAAATATCTTGTAATAGCAAGTTTAGAAATAATTTGTAATAAGAAGTGTTGGGATGTGATTCATTGGACTCTCAAAAAAATGAAAGTAAGAGTTTTTTCTGAAAATATACACAGAAGTTATTAAATATCTTTAAAGTTCCAGCATATATTAGATCCTTCATTGTGACATTAATCGCCTGAACTTACCCTCACATCGGAGCATCCTCGGATAGTCAAAGCCGCGACCATTCTGTGGGGTGATAACGATTTGCTACGTGTACATGTATCTTGCTGATAGATGATCTCAGCAGGAGTGAGAATTGGACGTCAACAAGAAGTTTGATATAATAAGATTCCACGACATATACGCCCATGCATAGTTACTATAATTGGATAACATGATAGTAAAATTGTGTTTTGGTACAAACATTTTAAAACATGATATATTTTTATTTAGGAACATTGAATATATTTCTTTATTTACTTAAACTTCTATTACTTTATTGCACAAACATATTACAACTTTAATTTATGCATTCAAGAAATAAATTTGGGTTATAATTTATAAATGAGAAGTATCCGCTTATATATAGTTATCTGGTCGTACAATTAATGACTAAAAGCAAATTTAATGAAGACTAAGATTAATTATCTAGTATTATTCTTTAAAATATTAAGGATATTTAATAATTAAATATAACAAACAAATTTAAAATACTCTATCAAAAAATTTAATATGTACATTTTGTATGAGAAATGTCATCTAAAGTAACCAAATGAAGTAAAACCGTCCTTAGATACCTATCAGATTATTGGTTAAGATGGACTCATAGCAAGTACGCACAGCCTAGCAGGCTTGCAGCCAACCAAAACATATTTGGCGCCGTTTACGTTGGGCCTTTGAAACAACTTTATTCAGAATTTAACACTAAGCCCGACCAATACCGATATTGTTATTGGGCCTGACCATAGACTAATAAAATAGCCAATAAACTCCTCCCAATTTTATCTTATTAAAAAAATTATACTGCAACAAAAAACATTTGACTTTTGTTACCCGTGCTAATGTATACTTACTCTGTCACTCATATATTTGTAACTTACAAGACTATTTTATTATATTTACTCGCAATAAAAGTCAACATAATTTATTTTTTTTATGTAATGTGTACCTTCTGCGAAGCAATGTGTTTGACTTAAAGTATTTAAATTTAAATTATTATGTTTAAACTTTTTTAATAACGTAACAAAACTATATTTAAAATAAAAGTAATAATGTGAACACGAACTGCACACAAAAAAATGAGTACACATAATATAAAAAAAGAAAAAAAGTGGGAACTACTATTGAATATTTTATATATTTTCATTATTAAATAATACACTAGTCTACTTTTTGTACACATTTTTTTGTGTATAATTTATACACATAATATTGTTCTTAAAATAATAAAAAAAAAGATCTCGCTCAGCAATCATCTTATACTGGGATAGGAAAAGTCTTACTTCATGCACTTTTATCCATTGTTATCAAACTCGGACTGGACCAACAATCCGACCGGTTAAAGTCAGAATCGGTCGACACTCCGGTTCGATTTGGCTAAGAAAATTGATTTTTAAATGAACCGAACAAAACCTGATTGAACCATGTCCGATTTGACTCAGAATATCGATTTTTAAATGAATCGGTCAAAATTCGGATTGAACCCATGTTTCAACCGGTAAAATTAGTTAATTTGACACAGTAAACCGATTTTAAAATATTTTTTTGTACAATTTGTTTTTATTATTTTAAAATTAAATATTTTTAGTAATAGTATAACATAATTTCACTATATTTTAGCTTTTAACAAATTAAATGTTTTAAAAATATATTAATTATTAATAATATATTTTTATGTCTTTATGACGTCACCGGTTTAAACCACTAGTTGAACTAATGATCCATCCACCTGGTATCTTTTTTGATTTGATGACGGGTCTGAGTCTGAAAATAATTTTATCCGATCAAAGAACCAAATAGGCTCTAAATGGTGATCATCAACTAGGGTTGAAAATGAATCTGAGTGGTTAAAAACTTGGTTTGAGATCGATTCAATTTTTTTGAGTGAGACTCAAATTCGATACTTAAACGAGTCGAATTTGAATATATTTTGATACTCGAATATTTATACGAGTCAAATACGAACATCTTACCCTTCACTCATTTAGAATATTGAATATTCCTTACTTTATCGATCCATACTCGATACAGATTCGACTAATCAGTATACAATTATAAAAATTAAAATATGTATATAGTACTAGTAATCATATTATTTAATCCTTTCAAAATAAAATATTAATATTAATTTTTTCAAGTTAATTTAAAAAGTTTTTAAGTTAAAATTTGATATAAATTATTTTAATTTTTAATTATACAATTAAGAAAACTGTAAACTATATGAATAGTTTTGAACTTAAAAGGAAGAGATATCATATTTAAATGATTACCTCAAATATTAATGAAATCATATTTCTTCAATTCAAGTTGTTAAGTGATACACTGCTGCTGTATTAAGATTGAAGAAAACTTGTTTTGAAGTTGATGTAATATACTAAGTAGTATGTAATCAGTGGTCTTGTAATTTTAAAAGTAATAATATGACATATTTTTTTATTCAAGCTTGGGAATTATTATTGATGATTGTAGAGGTATTTATAAGGCGATAAATCAGTGTCATGTAACATTTATTGGATGATCAGCGAATGTGATAGCCCATAGTTTAGCTAAAGCAGGACATTATGTGTTTGGTCAGAGGGTCTTTGAAAATGTTTGTCCCTGTTTTATTTCAGATGTAATTGCTGCAAATTTGAATGAATAAATCTCTTACTGCTTGCGTCAAAAAAAATATGACATATAATTTTACGAATATTATGTAATTTTTTGAATTATGAAATAACTAGTTAATTGAGTTAATTTTTTTTACATTGTCATAATATTAATAATTTAGTTTTGATTCATGTATGTCTCAAATATTCGCGAGTAGTTCGAGTAAAAAACGAATCGAGTCGAATTCGAATACAATAAAATGAGCCAAATTTGAATATGAGCGAAGATTACAAATTTGTATTTGAACTCAAGTACGAATTCGAGCACTTTTAAAAAGTTTAAAGTAGAATATGAGTAAAAAACTGTTCAACTCGACTCGTGGTCATTTTCAACCCAAACACTACTAAGTGGAGCCCATGTGGTCCTAGATTATGGTATAATATTATTATGTGTTACATGTATATAATACAATACTCCTTCCGTTTCTCAAAAAGTTGACTTACTTTGAATATTTTTTGTTAAATTGACTAATTTTAAAATCAAGCACCCATAAATAAAGGGAATTGATATTTTTATAGATAAAAAATTATAGTTTCATAAAATTTCTCTTACATAAATAGTAAATGAGTCTCACATTTATGGAAAATAAAATTTATAAAAATATTAAATTTTACTTATAAAAATAATAATTTTCTAAATAAAAATCTTAGAGGAGTAATGTTAGTTTTTACAAATTAAAATAATGATATTTAATCATCATCCGGTGTTTGGTTATTTATGAAGCGGCGCCGACCACTTGTCGATCAAAAATTCATTCTCAATCAAAATTTTATGGACAACCCTACATACACAACAATTAAATACAATACTAAATATTATATTTATTACAATTTTTATAAAATGAGACCTAACACGGATTTTCGTGCTAGACTCCACTTTTTAATTGTTAAAATTGATGTTGTGTTTGTAAACTTATTAAAATTCTATTAACATTGTTGTGTATGCCTAGAGTCATCACATTACTTTACTAAGGGGGTGTATTTAATTAGGATTTTTACGGACTTATAAAGACTTTAAAAGTTTGGTTGTATTCAATCAAGACATTTAAAGAATTTATAAAAGTTTAGTGGTATTCAATTACAACTTTTATAATATCTGTAAAAGTTATGTGGTATTGAATTGAGACTTTTATAAAGTCTATAAAAGTATTTTGGTATTCAAAAAATCATAGATTTTTCAGATTTTTATAAAATGAAGGAGTTTGACAGACTTTAGAACAATAGATACTCATATCAAAATTTTGACTTTGTGTCTAAAGACTTTCAAAGACTTCCAAATATGTGAGAAAAAGAGAAGATGAACAGACGTGAAGTGAGAAAAAGGGACACTCCAACCTTTCACATACATAAAAGACTATAACTCCTAATCAGGTGCATGTATTATCATAATTTTTTCTCTCGGCCTTTTTTTGTCTCCCTAAATCTCACATACATATCTTTGCTCTTGACCTCTCTTGTTTTTTTACGAAATTATCTATCGTGACGGGAAAAAAAATATTTATTCGACTACATAACACTAATTGGATTGAATTAACATCAAGACATGACATAAGTCATATATTTGGTAGTGCTTTTAAAATTGATATGAAATAAAAAGTGACCATATAATTAATCAAAAAAAATTATACTGAGTTGTCTAATTTATTGTTTAATCTTTTTTATTGGACGAGTAAGACATTTCATAAGTTTTTCTAGGTGATCAAATCATAATAATATTTAGAATTTCTACATAATCAATCAAAATTTATCAATTTACTATAACTTACTAAAATATATATTTGAAATATGTAATTGACTCAAAATCTACCCGAATTGTGTTGAATAGAAAGTGAACATATAGTTTATCTATAAATTTTATATTTATTGTAAATGAATTATCAGTTAGTTTATTGTTCAATCATTTTTATTGGACGTTCAAGATATTTTATAAATGTTGCTTATGAGTGATAATATTAAAATACTATCTAAATTTTTTACATAATCAATCAAAATGTACCAATTTATCATAAATCGCTAAACTAAATGTTTATATAACAATGAATCATTTCAAGAATTACGTGGTTAACAATTAACCAGAATAATATTAATTAACGAGATTATAATTTATTTGAAGTATTAATTAGATGTGTTCTTTTTTCTCTTTAGTGTAACAATAATAATATTTATTTTGATTAACGATAATTAAAATAACTAATAAATTAATTGTAGTAACATAACTAAATTAACGTCGTTATTGATAAACTAAATTAACCATTCATAATTCAAATAATTAGAGTTTAAAAATATTTTATTTTTTAAATAAAATTTAAAATAAAAAAAAATATGAGGATGTATAACATCTAATAGTTGACACCCTCATAATTGAAAATGTACTTGGACTTACTTACATATATTTAGGTATATACAAAATTTAAATATAAGTATAGCGTAATATGAATTTTTTTCTTACAATTTGTTTAGAATAATTAACAAGAGGGAGATGTTATACACATGGGTTAATTAATAATTAATATAAACTGTAAGATATATTAGAAGTATACAAAAGTCTACTAAAATCTTGGTAAAAAGTGTATACAATTCTGTCACTTATTTTATGGAGTCTTTAAAAGTCATTTAAAAAAAAATTAAAAATTAAAAAGTCATCAAAATTCACGAATTCTACAAAAGTTTGTTACTTAAAAAAAAGTCTTTAAAAGTTTTAATTGAATATACCCCCTAAAATTTGAACTTTATTATTTTTCTTTTAAAAGATTAGTTACTTTTTATTGTTGTTGTTGCTAATTTTAGACATAATTTAAATACACATATTCAACTATTAACCACTATTGATATTTAAAATTTCACTCGCTTGACACCCAAGGAATGAAGTTAACTATTGGGCCGAGACTATTTGATAATTTTTGGCATTTGAATATATATTTCAGTAGTTTTATAAAAGAGCAAAATCAGCTGCGAAAACTCTAGTTAATATTTTATTAATTTTAAAATATGAACGGTTTGATATTAATTTTAAATTTTAAAATTTTATAAATCAATTTCAATAAGTCAAAATGTATCTATGATTGTAGAAGAGTCACGCATAAAATACATAATTGCGTAGCTAGGATAAGAATCGTGAATATATTTTTTTCATTTCTTGCATTTAATTTTGCTTTCACGCACAAACTTAAATAAAACATCTAATTGTATTTAGTTAGGTTAATTATTGTTAGGGTCGAAGCTAGGTAACGGGGTCAATTGACCACACTCAATTTTTTTTTAAAAAATATAAAATATATTACATCTTTTTAAAAAATAAATAAATATAATATATAAATTAATCCCACTGAAATTTTACAAGTTTTATAGTATATTGTGTCAAATTAAAATTTTACGAATTTCTAAATCAAGTATTTATAAATAAATTTGTAATTAAAAAAGCTTATTAGGGATTAATAAAGAGTATAATGCTATTATTGATTAAATTTTATTCTAATCAAATACTATTTTATTTTCAAAATTATATGCATATTTCTAAGACGAAGATCTTTAAAATAAATTTCACTATAATTTTTAACATATTCCTAATATTTGTTAAAAATTTAATAATAGTAATATTGTAATATTTGATCTACCTAATATATAAATGATGTCATGTAGATCTGGCAAACAGGCCGGGTTTCGCCGGGCCGGGTCATTTTTGGGCCGGGCTGAAAAGGCCCGGAATTAGCCGGGCTAAAAACCTGCGGCCCGTGGCCCGCCCGCGGGTTTTTTAAGTTTTTTTTTATAAATATTAATTTTTTTTAAAAAAAAAATATACATATATATTTACAACTATAATACATAATTTAAAATAAATATTAACTCTAATTATTTAGAATTATAACACATAATTTATACATAATCATTTAATAGTATTAGTAAATAAAATAATCAATAATTTTATAGTCATATATATTAAAATGTAACTAATCTTGTGATTAATTAATTGATAAATGTATATAATATTAATATTAAAGATAAGAAAGTAAAAGAAAGACTAAATGTAATATATATATATAATATTCATAATTTTTTTTTATATTATTATTCAATATCACATGTTAAAATTTACTCTTATATTTTTCATAATTCCCTATTTGATTAATTTTTTAAGTTAATATTTTTTTTTTCATCAATATCAAATAAAAATAAAATAAAAAAATTGGGCCACGGGCCGGGTCAAAACGCCCAATTTTTTTTGGGCTGAAAAATGAGAACTCATAGCCCAATTTTTTTGGGCCAGCTCGGCACGCGGGCCCGGGCCTATTTTGCCAGGTCTAATGTCATGTTAAGAATTTAATATATTTTATAGTTTATATATATATATATAATAAGGTATATCTCTAATTTCTAAAAATAATAATTTCATATACTTTATATACAATTCTAAAAAATATAAAATTATCTAAAAAAAATCAACCCCAACTAAATTATTTTTTATCTAACGTAATTTTGACTCCAATAGGAACAGTGGCTGGCTTCGCCACTGATTATTGTGATGTTACAAATTACATTTTGAAGAGACTTTGATCTCTTAAATGTGTGAGGGACTAGATGATGTTATAATAAGATAAATTATATATATGATCATGCATCTCTCTTAAGACCAAAACTCCGTCAAAGCCATTAATAATAAACATTATTTTTTTTTGGTAAATGTTTGACTAAGTTTATAATTTTGAAATAAAATATATATAAATAAAGTCTGGGATTTTTTAAATAAATAAATATAAATACATAACACTTAAATATAATATTTAAATATTATATTTATTTTAATTATTAAAAAATAAAATATAATATTAAAATTTATATTATATTATATTATATTTTTTTATTTTAATTTTAATTATTAAAAAATAAAATATAATATTAAAATTCGTACTATATTTTATTTTTTAATTTTATGTCCTTAGATTTATTTTGGACTAGTATGTGGCAATATTTTTGCACTACTGCAAGCCATTTGTCAACTTGCGACTCGTGGATGGGACAAAGCACGGTCCATGAACTCAGAAGCCACTTTCTCCCTCACCTTTTAACAATGACATTAAAAACACTAAAACTTTATTATAAAATTAAACATAAAGTTTCAGAAAAGTAACACCTTGTAGGCATCTATAGTCAAATCCGTATTAAAATAAAGCAAATATTTATTATA
This sequence comes from Hedera helix, assembly GCA_947179155.2. Classification (NCBI taxonomy): domain Eukaryota; kingdom Viridiplantae; phylum Streptophyta; class Magnoliopsida; order Apiales; family Araliaceae; genus Hedera; species Hedera helix. Next base: position 40,249,291 of record OX359278.1, read on the forward strand.
AATTGTAAAATTTTTATTTTTTTTATTTATAAAATTATTATTAAAAAAATTTAGCTGAAAATATAATTAATTATAATATTTACTATTTTTAAATTATTTATATTTTATTTTAAATTAATTTTAAATTACTTAATTTTATATATTAAAACGGAAAGAGTACTTAAAATAAAAAATCATTTAATATTCTAACATACAAAATAAAGATTATCATTCCACCCATGCGAGCCTTACTTTTTCTCAATCCTTGTAAAAGATTTATTTATTTATTTAGTCATTTAAAATGCCAAATAGAGTAATTTAATTAGGAGTAAGATTAATTACTATTTATTCCACTTTATGGTAATAAAATAGAAGTAATTACAGAGTCCTTCCCTTCTTCACCCATCTTTTGGGGTTCTCCATTTCCAGAAGGAGAAGAAGAACAATAATAATAAGATTATTTGCTATACATACTAAACTGCCCTTTTTCTGGAATCTCCATCACTCTAAAACTCTCTCTATATATATAAGTAAGTCGCTTAATTTATGGACTAATGTAAGGTGAGTTTGTGTTTTATTTCCCTCGATTTTTATACCCAAGTGTTGAAATATGCTTGAAAAATAGCTGTTATCGATTTGTTTATGGTTTCATGTTCATCATAGAACTAAATTTCGATTTGTGTTAATCGCATGAAACTAGAGTTTTTTATGCTGTATAATAATTGCGATTCTTCACTCAAGTGTTTGTTTTCTGTCCAAGTGTGGTGTTTATTGTGATGAAGCATCTGTCCATTATTTGTTAAATATTGCAAAATTTTGTTCTTTTATTGTATTAGAGCGTCTGTAACTGAAAAATAACTCGGAAAGACTGAGACTTTTATGTTCCGGTTGAACTCTAGGGCGTTTGTGCTGGTTTTTGGTAATAATTTAGACTTCTTCTATAAGGGCTATTTCAAATTTTAAAATGGAATTGTATTGCGATGCTGAGATTAAATTTTCCGAGTTCAGAAGCTAAAAAGAAAACTGCTCAAAGTGAAACATATTAAATGTTAGTTGTGTTAGTGATAGACTATTAGGCCAAGGGGTGAGTTAATGAGTATGTCCTTAAGTTGATAAGTTTTGTCATATCCAGTGTGGAACTTTAGATGTACCGGTTAGAAAGTAGTCTTGTATCAAGAGGAAGAAGAGGATGATGGAGCTGTAGACTGAAAATTGCTTTGGTGAAAGTAGTATAAAGAGACTTGAAGGACCAAAGTATACTAAGGACATGACTTTTTATAGGAGTGAGTGGAGAATTTATTTTGTTTTTTTTTTCTTTCCTTTTTCCCTCCCCTTTTTCATTTTAGCTTTTTATATGTGTGTGTATATATATATATATACACGTATAATTTTATATGTGAGTTTTATTTTATTTGTTCATGCTTTGCGGATTGTACTTTGTGCATACATAGTTATATTCTATTACCTTTTATACAACTACATAAGCTAGACTGCTGACTATTTTCTCTATCGAGTGGCCCCCGTTTTGTTTTTTAATTTTTAATTTATTTTTATCTAATTCTATTATTTAATTTATTTATTATTTTTATTGTTTTATTTATTTATTTTTTCTTCTTGCCTTTCTGCTTCTGGGCATATTCAATTCAGTCCCAACTAGGGGGATAAAAGACGTTGAGTTGAGGTATTTGGAAAATATATTTGCAAAATCGAGATAAAATGTGTTATGATACCGGGTGGAACTTGCATGATGTATGGGACACCTAGGTGGGTCCACTTGAGGTATGGGATTCAAGTTTAAGAACTTTGATCTAACTCATTCCATCGCTCATATATTTTTGTTGTATTGGTTAAGACTTTTAACATTTGGCTTCATAACAACCACCATGTCAATTGTCCGTGTCTTGTACAGGACTCGTGGAAAGGGCTACCTATGCCGTGAAAAGCTAGAGTGAAAGCCGCCATAGCTAGGATAATGGGCTAAGTGGACATCGGGACTGGTAACCCGGTGGATTGTATGATCCTGGGTTGAACTCGCCAGGGGTACGGAACTTGGTGGGACTCAAGCTTACGAACTTTGATCTAACCATCAGTCATATTCCTCTTGGTGTATTGCTTGAAGTCCATAACAAAGTGTTATTTGGAGATAAGAACGTACTGCTTGCCTTTATTTCCCAAAAAGGGATTGGAAAAAAGTGCACAGCTTGGCTTTCCTTATCAAAAAGTAAAAAAGAATTACTGCTCGGCTTATGAGAAAGAAAAAAGGAATGTACAGCTTGGGAGAGAGAAGGGGGAGGGAGGATAACTTGCAAAAGTTCTGTCGTGTTTTTTTTTTCTTTGCAAGGGTGTTGTTACATTTCATGTTACAGTTAAGCACAAGGGACAATACTAAACATAGTATTGTATTGAAGGGTCATATCTTGTGTACCATATGCACTGCCCACCAAAAGTATGATTAGCTAGGCCATTGAATTTCTTATGTTTCCTTAGCCAATTAAAAATGAAAAAGGTGTTTTTTTCCTCAACACCTTGTCAATTTTAAAACTTTTGTGTATTTCCAGCATGGATGATAATTATGGTTCTTGGCAGGAGGGAAGATTTCAAGTATGGAGAACAATGAAGAGTTTGGTGTCCCTGGTTGGGGTGCTTCATTCTTCATGCAGACAACTGAAGATGTTGCCAGAGCTGTTGTTGCTGCAGCTGCATCTGCCACTGCTTCCCGATCACCAAGACCACCGGTGGTATTTTCTTCTAAAGATGACAGTGGTAACCAACTTGAGAGGCTTCAGCGTCAAGTGTCTAGAATACTGAAAGGCTTGTCACATCCCCCTGAAGCAAAAAGTGATTACAATCCAGAAATTCTAACTAGCCAAAAGCGTCAATGGGCGAGCTTTCAGCTGCAGTCCCTGGTATGCTTTCTTCTTCTAGTGGACCCTTTTGTCCCAGATTGCTTCCTTTCTTCTTTGATAAGTAAGACTGCTCATCTTTTTTTAAAACTCAAGTTAATAATCTTTCCTGTCTTGATTGCTTCATACTCTTTCAACTTTTATACCTTAAAATGCAATTGTATATAGGTATGTCACTACATATACCCGGTATATTTTTTATTAGTAGTTATTATTTAAGTCTTGAAAAAAAACAAAAACTTTTTGTGATCATTTGAGTTCTGGCATGATACTGAATACTTCTAGTTGTGGGTGTTTATCAAATAATGGTTTCTGGTTACATAACTTTATCCACTTCGTTTTGTTGATACTACAGTGAAGTTCTGTTCATTGTCTTCTGATAGTATAACGCTGTTCAATTGTGCAGGATCACAGGATTTGGAAAGAGCCATCAAGGCTTTTTGAGAGCATGGTGGTTCTTGGACTTCATCCTAACTGTGATATTCGGGCACTTCAGCAGCTGTACTTTGGAAATAAGCATGAAGGTTCAGGTGGATTTCGAAGTGCGCTTGGTGGTGAGCATCAGTTGCGTGTGGAACCAAATCTTGAACCCCAGGTACTGATTTTGCTTGCATAATGTGTGGTGTTTGCAGTTAAGACTCTCGAGGACTTGCTGAATGTGAAATGTTAGTTCTGCTTTGTCTTTCAGGTCTTATTTGTTTATCCTCCTGAAAAACAGCTGCCTCTAAAATATAAGGATCTTCTTTCGTTCTGCTTTCCTGCAGGTGTTGAGGTGGGTTTTTCATACGATGGGTCTTTTGTATTGTATATTAATAAATTGAAAAGTGGTGCACTCTCAAACTATTGTGTTTATTTCAGTTTGGTCCAGTGGTTGTTTGCTGATATTGTTAAAAAATTTTTATTTAATATGGGAGCTTGTTATCTTGATTTCATCCAATTAAAATTGATTTCAAATATTTTGAAGAACTACACCTAAATATCAACAGGACATATGAAGGTTATAGTTTTGCTAATATATTACCATTTCAACTTATATAAAGGATTACATCTGAGAGTGGGAAGCTTTTACTCTCTTTGAAACATGCTTGACGTGATGCGTTCTCACTACTCTTTAAAGAAGGGCTTATGACCTAGGTAAGCTCACCGGTGTGAGCTTGTAAACCTGAGTCGGGGCATTAAGTTGACTGAACATTGGGTTGGCTTAGAAGACTGGACCTGTGGTGCATAGTTTTGGCTGCTGTTCCAAGCGAAGTGGTTGGGCCATGTAGCCCGGCTACGTGGTTCCTAAATTTAAGGAATTAAGATCTGTAGTCTTGTAGGTTTTATTAACTATTCAACTTTTGTCTTGATATACTCCTTTCATTCCAAAATATAGGTCAATTTTGACCTTTTGAAGTCAATTTGATCTTTCTTCAAATTCAAAATTGATATGCATTCAATCAATTTTAGGCAATACAATTATTAAAGTATAAATTATCTAAAGAGTACTACTATTAATGATTACAAGATTTATTGTTTTCGAAAGTCAAATGGATCACATGAGTTTTAATTTGAAAATATTTCAGTTGACTTTGGAAAGGCAAACTTAATCTTATATTTCAGAATGGAGGGAGTACTTAGTTTGCATTCAGTTGTAAAATTCACCTTTTTGTAAAGCATGCAAACAGAGAAACACAAAATAATATTAAATTTTAAGTACTTTTCTTTTACAATATGGGCTTTTCATTTATTAGTGGGATTTGTTTGCGAGTTGCAAATCTCTTTTTTATTATTGTGTATATACTAGATGTTTTTCCTACATCAGCTTTATAGTTAAAAATCTGAATTAGTTCTGAATGATTTTCCCACCCTTATCTTGTCCATTTCTCTTGTACTTTTTCTATACTTTTATTTCGATGTGATTTTTTATGAACGTATTCTGAATGCTGGTACTGTTTGCTTGAAGGTTCATGCTGTTGAGAGAACTCCGTCAATGAGTGAGTTGAATGAAATACTTCTTGGCCAGGTATCTATGCTTATGCTTTCACGTTCATATCATTTTCTGAAAATTCTCACCGAAGTAGGTGAATACTGATGGAAAATTGGGCTGAATATTTCATAACAGCCATAAACTTTTCATTTTCCTCTGTATTATAATTAGACGATGATCTGAGTTTGCATGCTGTGGTTCTGCAGAAACACCTTAAACAGAGTGACCTGTCATTTGTATTCCGACTGCAGGTAAATCATGAAGCACCATAATTCTTTCTTTTTTCTCTCTTCCATTGAGTTTGTGCTGCTTTGGTGTTCAATTTGATTTTAAATGGTCCTAATTTCTACAGAATTCAGTTCTTCCAACTTCTTATATCTTGTGGGACAAGAATTATTTTCTTCCTATGAACTATGTTTTTACTTTTATGAAACCCATATTTCAATCACAATCCATGTTTCATTCAATTTTTTCCAGTTGTTTCCTGATGTACTAACTTGATGGTTCCCAAGTTATAGGTAGAGAATGCAGCTCAACAACATTTTTTTGAGTTAATTGTGATCCAATAAACATATCATTTTGCACTTATGAAACATATATAACTCCAGTTTTCTAATTTGTTTCCCCGTTCAAAATGGGCCCTGCAGTAACCACTGGCCTCTGTTTTGTTCTTTAGTAGTAGGGCAAGGTCTAATGACTGTCTCAAAGTAATCTGTGGTTATTTTCTTTTGCTTATTGAGCCTGTCCATTGATTCATGTAGATCCATATTTTAGTGTATAAGTAATCATTTTGTGGCTTTGCATATGTAAAAAAAAATTGCTTTAAGTTGAAGGGCCTATGTTACTCTTCGTCACTATGATACTCAAGGATTTTCAATATACATGACCGGTATATCGTGATCTTTTTCTTTCTTGTTATCTTAAACTGGCACTACTTCTTCTGTTTCAACTAGTTGTGCCCGGTTGACATACTGCTAGAACATCCACATAATACCAGATTCATTAAAGTTATTATTATTAGGGCAGAAAATCTTAATTATAGATATGCTAGGCTGATAATTAGACAAAGGTACTTAGGATCAAATTGAACATTATAGGATGGTTGTGGAGTGAGCCCTTCGTGGAACATCGATAAACCCTTGGCACTTTGTATAACTGAAAATTTTGCTTTAAGACTATAACTGTCAGATTTCCATTTGTGATATTGCTTGGTCATAGTCCTGGTTGTATGTTGTCTTGTTCTATTCTATTACATGTAGAAACTATTATGACTACCTAAAGGTAGAGTTTAAGAATCATATGAGTAACAGGACACTTGCATTGGTGAAATTACTAGTAATTAAATCTCCCCCTCTGAATCACAAGGCACTTACCTGGTCACTGGTTCGCCTAGTAAAGACTTTTTGAGATGCTATCATTAAAAGAAACTAATGGAAGCTTGAATGTCGTCAGGTTCTCCTTCAGGTCACCAAATTATTGCTTTGCTTCTGCCATATGCAGATCTGGCATGTTCATTTGGCTATACTTTCTTTCAGAATATGCTATTTATACTTCTTCCTCATATGTCACATTGAATGATAAAATGTGTGCTTCATCTTTTTATCCATGAGTAGTTTTTAATCCCTTGGAACATATTTAACATTTTTTATTTTATCTAGGTTGCTGATGATTCAACCCTGTATGGTTGCTGTGTGTTAGTTGACGAAATAATACAAAAGCCCTCTGGATTAATTTCCATGATTTCAGATGGTCAACCTCCGCGCTTGCCCTTGAGCCGGCAGATATTAACCACGCGTAGATGTTATTGCATTCTTTCACGGGTTCCTTTTTTTGAACTGCATTTTGGAGTATTGAATAGGTTTGTGAACATTTAAATTGAATGGATTCATATGTTAACTAGATAGAGAACAGTCTTTTTATCATTACTTTTTGACTCAGGTTGTTGCTTAATTGTTTTTGTATGGCTTTGACATTGTAGAACTGTGTTTGTGGCTGTTGGATCTTATACCTGTTTATCGGTGAAGCTATAATTTGAACTAAGCTGAATAGTTAAATTGGGATTTACCATTGGTGCAACGAGAAAGTATACTGCATCTCTGAGGGCATTGCTCTTTCTATTTCTATTTTATTTTATTTTTAATGTTCCTTAAGGATGCATGACCAGAGACAGAGTGAAGGGCTGCAAAGTTTCAGAAATTTCTTTAAGAACCATATTTTTCTAATATTCTTACAAACAAAACCGTTTACATTTATGGATTTTCCCTACACTGGTTCTAAGTTTTTACTAGAGGACTGTAACTCTTTGTTATTCTCCAACTTCCCCCTCCATGAAAAAGGTTATAGGTCCGTCCCTCAGCAAATGACATAGTAGCCAAGTGCAAAGGTGTCTATGAAGAAAGAACATGGACTCTGTTTGCAAATTGTAAAGAGCTAGGAATATTAAGTGAAAATAAAAGGTGAAAAAAAGATTAGAACTAGGTACTGAATTTTTTATATTATATATAACACTCAACTTTTACGCATTGAGAGGGTATTTTTCTTTTTCAACTTGTTACTTTCTTTCCCTTTACTGTGTTGCACACTATGCCTTATGGAAAGTAAAAGTTTCTAATGCTACTTAACAAAAAGGAAATAAATGTTTTCGAATAGTTCTTCATTGTATAGTTAAATTATGCAAGTGAGACTAACTGAAACATGTATGCATGCAACTAATTTGCTCGAGTACGTAAAAGTTCTGATTTGGGATGTGTGTTGCATCTGCATGTCATAGAGCATATATTACTTTCCTCACTCTTCTTTGATCTGTCTTAAGGCCGAGTGGCAGCCTAGCGTACAGTGGAATATACTTTTGGCAATAATTAGCCTTTCAAACATTTCAACCAACTTGATAAAAAAGACGTTTTAACCTGTTGAGAAATTTGAATTTCAGTTCTTACCCTCATTTAGAAAACAGAAACTGTAATATACAAGCACTATTTGAGTTTTTGGTTACTGTAAAGCATTGATATTGTCTATTACTCTTTAGGCACTTAATCTTTTGGGAAGTTTGTTCCATATACCATAGTTTTCCATTAGTTTTTGATGTAACAAATTATTTAAGTTGAGCTATATTTAATGCTGATTTTAAAATCTTATTCCCCTTTATGTTTCCCCCATTCCTCCTCTCCTCTTCCTATTTGTCTTTCATTTACTTTTAGTTTTATTACGTTTTCCCATGTAGCATATTCGCTGAAGAAAGGCTGGAAAGGTTAACCAAAAATGTTGGTGAATTTTATTTGGAATCACCCACTGGGTATGACAAGGTAGAAAATTTGGAAGAAACATCTGCAAGTATTTCACTAGAACATAGAGAAGGCATGCTTAATGGAACAGTAGAACCTTCTCAATCAAGCACAAGTGATTCCATCCCTGAAAAACTCATAGATGATGAGTGTTATCTGGAGCATCAGAAACTTGAAGGGGACTTTTTCTTGTCTAAGAAAGGTGTTGATGAGAATGTTGTCATTCCAATTGATCCTGAAACAGAGAAGCTTCCAGCTGAAAAAGAATTTTTAGTTGCACCACAGATCTCTGAAGCTTGTGATGCTTTTGTTGATGATATAGAGACCAGCAAAGAATCATCACAACAGCGTTTACCAATTGCTGTTTTGCCTTTGTTACGACATCAGCAGTTTGAAAGTTCTGACTCTTCCTCCAGGTACTTCTGGAGTCTGATTTCTGAATGACTTTCATTACGCAAACCATGATTCCTTGGGACTTAGACTTGAAGTATTTGATATATGTTATTGCTTAACCACCCGTATTACTCATTACAAAAGATAGAAGAAACTCTTCTTTCTTCTCTTATCCCCCCCTCTTAATAGTAATGGATTCCAGGGAGAATAGCTATGATCAACCTGTTTTAGAATGGATGCCTAAAATTCCTTTTTTCTTTCTTTCTGTTTTTAATTATTTTTTGAATGGCTCGACAAAAGTGTTATCATATTACTCCCTGTGAAGCATAGAATATGTAAAATTTCATGACAACTTTTGAGTGTTAAAGGCTCTGAAATACATGCCTGCACCTCAAGCTTGGCAATTTATGCATAATATTAGAGACAACATTAGTGCAGGTTATTATGCTTTTCTTGTTCTGGCCATACTCCATGAAATACTTGATTGAGGTACTAGCGTAATCTTGGCTTGGAGTCTTGGATATGTCAAGCAAGAACCGCAGCTCGTCAAGATGCCCTTTTTTTTTGTTGCGTCTGTGTATGCCAATAACTTACTCAATTTGTGTATTTGTATGTAGTAAAAGCTAGAAGTTTGCTATTATTGCCTCGACTGTGTCTAGGACACTCTACAGTGGCAGTCCTAAACCAAAAACCTCATAGATGTCTTGACAAAAATTATTATTATTATTATCTCTTTCTTGTTCTACATTAACTGTTAGTAAGTGGTATAAATTGGTACATGCAGTTTCCAGGGTTCTAGTGAAGATATAAACTTTAGGAGTGTTACTGATGAAACAGAGCTTGAAGAGGCTTCTTTTTCAGGCCAATCCAGTGACCACAGTGATATTCTAGAATGGGCTAAGGTCTGAATATTTTATTTTATTTTTACTTTTTTTGATGAATCAATTTTTTTTAAAAATATTTTGTTGAAATTTACAATGCCAGTCTTGCGTTCCTGAAGTTTATTCTGCCTTTTCACATTTCCCATTCTTTTTCTTCCTTCCCCATACATTTATAGGCCAATAATCATGGATCTTTACAAATAATATCCGAGTATTATCAGTTGTGTTGTCCTGCAAGGGGTTCAACAATTAAGTTCCACCCTTTAGAGTACCTACATCCTTTGGAATTTCACAGACCAGATGAAACAGTTCTACATATTGCTGGTTCAACAATTGACTTGAAATCATGCAGTACAAGTTTGGAAAGGGCAGAGGTATGTGATGTATGGTGTGAATTTGGAAAACAGTTTATACAATTTTAGACGTAGTGAAACTGTCATGTCTGTTGAGAGCTTGATATTTATATCTGCACCAAGTCCCTAACAATTCCATTCTCTGCCAACCACAAAAAAATCACACACACACACACACACACACACACACATACATATGTATATATGTTTGTTTCCATTCAGTTGGTAGTTGTATTATATTTTTCCAGTGTATTTCTGTTTTATTATTTGTCTCTCCGAGTGTGAAAGGAGGTCAGATGCAGTGGCAGAGACATAAAATTTTGATTAATAAAAAAACTAGTTTAAAGAATGTAATTTTTCTAAAGGGAAAGATAGTATATAGTTACATTTTCATCCTATTCTCTTTAAAAAAAAGTTCTGACTAGCACTAGACAAAATTTAGTTTTTTTCTCTAACTAATAGTGGGCCGTTACCCATTATAAGACAATTAGACAAGTGTGGATCCGTCCTGATCACATATCAGTGAGGTTTTGAAAGCTTGATTTACCGTTATTGTACACATTCTCTAGCAACCTAAACTTTTGGAGCAACTGATAGTCTCAGAATATAATTTGTATATTCGGTTCTTATAGGCACACAGTGCACTCATGGCAGAGGAGGAGGCAACTGCTCTATCAGCATGGACAGTTGCATGCTTATGTGGATCCTTGCGACTTGAGCATGTGCGCTAATATGGTTTTTTTAGCTGTACACATCCTTATATATTTTTCTTAAGAGATTGACTTATAATTGGTCACCATTGGATCCAGACGCTGGATGAAACCTTGAAGTATTGATTCTCCTTGCATTTTACAGGTGTTGACTTTGTTCGCAGGGGCTCTGTTGGAGAAGAAAATTGTGGTGGTTTGTTCTAATTTGGTACGTACCCATTACTGACAACAGTTGTATCTCTTCTGCAGGAATTACTGTTGTAAGAATTATATGAGAATATGTTGTACGTGCTATTTCCTGGTAGCGTATTTGACCATTTCACATACCCATTTGTTCATTGATATCTAGGATAATTTGTGCAGTTTATAAAGCTGCAGTTAAGCATAATTATGGATTTTCTTGCCACAAAATTTTTTGAACTAGGGCTTACTTGAGTTGAAGTAATGTTTCACTTAAAATGCACTTTGGAGCCAATCCTATTGACATTTTGTTTTATACTTTAGACTTTTGTCAGGTAATTTTCCTTTGCCTTGAAACATTAACCTCTGAAACCATATTTTTTTGTTTTTTCTTTAAAAAACAGGGAATATTGTCTGCTTCAGTATTGTCAATTATCCCCCTTATACGTCCCTATCACTGGCAGAGCTGGTTAATGCCGGTAAAATTTTCATTTAGTGCCTTGCGAAGAATTACCTTCTGGGTATTTGTACAATTATTTTGATTTTTTCAATTATTTCTGTGTGGAAGTATTTATTAGTTGTATTCATGGCCTTCCAGGTTTTACCAAATGACATGCTGGACTTTTTGGATGCACCTGTTCCATACATAGTGAGTTCTCCAATTTTTGAGGTCTTTTGTATTCCTTGAGTTCGACCTAATCTACCTGTAAAGGATCTATGTAAGCATGAGTTGTTGGTGGAGGCATTAAGGTTCTGAATATGCAGATTTATTTTGGTTAGTGGTTACTGATTGGATGTCTAGTTGTGCATGTTTTAGAAGAAAAAATCATTTTTTCAAGTCAAGATTTGTGTGCTATATACAGTGTTCTAAAAATCCCCGCTTAAGTTTGATTAATCCCCTTCTAGGCGCTAGGTGGTCCTCTATCGCCTTGATTTGACTGGGCGCCTAGGTTCTTACCTAAGTAGAACCAAACCCCTACTTTGAAGCTCTACAATACTTGAAATGAGTTTATTTAAGCCTTAAAAGATTGTATTTTTGGTAATTATCCCTGTAAAATTTAAAATAAATACATCTATTATATGCTTGGTATAATATAACAAGTATCTATGATAGAAAAATAAATAAATGAGACCGCCTAAGAAAATGTCTAGTCTATCTAGGGAAACGCCTGGGCGCTAGACGCCCCCTCCGCCGCCTAGATCCATCTAATGACTTTTAAAACACTGGCTATATACCATACTTGAGAGAGAGAGAGAGTCAGACAATCTATGTGTATGTTAGCGCTACCTAACTTGTGGACATGGGGAACCTGGAAAGTTTCTTGTGCTGTTTTAGTTTGAATAATTTTTTAATAAAAGAAATATAATATAAATGAAAGGAGGACAAGGAGTCCAACAGAAAGAATTACTGATAAGTAGAAAATTACAATGTCCTTAATCGAGTTTCCTCGAACACCCCCATCTCAGATGCCTAAAATGGTGCAAGAATGAAACTTTATCCCTCAAGTGGGAAAACAAACTCGATCCCAAAAAATTGTTGAATTCCCACTATGTGAGAGGATCTTCCCTTCCTTACCGCAGAACCACAAAAACATGATAGTGAGCAAATCAGTTCTCACACAAATGAATAAAAGGGTGAGAGTGTGTCTCACTAGCTTTCATGCACATTGCACATACATTTAGAAACAAGAACGAGGGTTTGCATTTCCAGAGCATATCACTGGTGCTAGTCTACAAGGGATTAATGTCAAAACAAAAGGTCTAATCTTAGAGGGAACCTAAACTGAGAGAAGGGGTAAAACACAGAGAGATGTACTTTCAGGGTACTAGAGTGTGTGTCAAAAGAAATTTTGCTTGGCCACTGCCTCCAAAGACTTAGCTTACCCAGCAGAAAGCTAAATAAGAAATGAAATTATATCGGAGGGTAACTTATTTATATTTCTTATGCAAGACTAAGAAAAATATAAACAATTCATAACTAGTTTCTGATGTAACTTTCTATAAAAATTTCTTGTGACATCTTTGAGCTGAAAGTTTGTAGTTTTCGGCATTAGTATATACATATTGATTATTGATGGAAAATAATTTATTTGGTTTACTAAGTCCTAACATCCGATCGTACTCTGTGAAGGTTGGTGTGAAAAACAAAACTGCTGAAATGCAGTCAAAGTTGATAGATGTCGTTGTCGTTGATGCAAACAAGAACCAGGTGTGTGTCTTGCAATGTGATTTCCCTTTCCACTGTTTAATAAAATTAGCAAACTGCAACTTATTTTGGTCATGCTTTCTTTTGATCATTGGTACTCTATCAAGATAGTAGATGTAATGATATTGTACATTGCTGCTCCAAAGTAACTTATGAACTTTATCAGTACAGAAAGAATACTAATTAGCCTACTTTTATGGATACAAATTTTCAACTATTTATTTGTAAGCCTGGATTACATATCACCAAAATAGAAACTAAGGTGAAAAAAATATGTTGAAGATCAATAATAGCCCATTTGATACGCTGTTTAGCTTATTCCATAAATATCCTCTAAATAATGTTTGGCATGTGGTTATGATTGGTAGGCGTTTAGTTGCACTTGCATGTGCTAGCATGTCGATTTTTGGATTTGAGTTCCAAAGAAGTTACTCGACTAGTTTTAGTTTTTGTTGTTTGTGAGAACATCTAAAGTTGGACGTTTTGGTAGCTTTATAGGACATTTGGATTTCTGTGTGGAGCTGTTTTTGTCTTTTTATCCTATGCTAGAACCGAACAATCTTCAAATGGGATAACCCTAGCCTCAGCCCCATTTGCCTAAGGCTTGGAAAGAGGTTGTGAACATCGGCTGCATCCACGCTGGTGCCTTTTAAGTGCTGAAGTTAGTTTGACCTTAAAGTTACCTTTCTGTTGTTCTACTTCGTTTTCCTGTCCGTGCATATGTATTGTTTTTCTTGCATACTTCCGTTGGCATATGGGAACTATTTGGTTTAGATTTTCAAGAACAATTATATGACTATGTTTCTGTTGCCTCGAGGCATCAGGTGAGGTCGCCGACAATACCACAACTACCCCGGCATAAGGAGTTATATTCATCCTTAAGTCCTTACCATGCAAAGCTTGTAGGGGAAAGTTATCTGGGGAGAAAGCGACCAATTTATGAATGTACTGATGTACAGGTATGTTCTTGTCCTTTATATTCTCATTTCTTTGAGATTTTAATGAGAAGCTAGTTTCGGAATGATTACAGTTGACCATTTTCGTTAGGTCCTAGTTCCACTGATGTATTTGTGGATGCTAATGTTCGTATGGCTTTTATTTATCCAAGGAGCATGCATCAATTTTTTATTATTAAATTGATGCGTTCTTGGTTTAGTACTTGGCCCCTGATGAAATTGGTGGGACATTGAATAGCTCATTTTAAGTTGATTTTTATGATTCACAATAAATATGCTTCAGATTCAACAGAGGGCATGTAATTTGTGCATAGTTGGTGCTATTGGTACTTCTATGACTGCCATAGGCAGTCTCCTTCATTGTTTTTCTTTTACTAAGAAGAGAAGATTAATTTATTGAGGGTCTCCAAATGAATAAGTAATAAGCTCCATGGTATGCTTGCGTAAAGTGGTCGTTGTTCGGATCGTTTTCTAGCCAAGTTGTTCGGTGGAACACGCAAGATACCTTGACCCGCCGCCTATATAGAAGCAAGAACCTTGGTACAATCACTTGTGCAAGGAAAATTGCGTTGAATGGAACACCAACGACATCTCAATTTGTTGTCTATAAAGAGACAAGAACCTTGGTACAATCGACGCTTGATGTATGGTAGAAGATGCCACAATCAATTATGAATTATTAATTGATAAGTCAAATTGAATCTCAAGAAACCCAAGAACTGCTTAAGAATTCTTAAAGAACCAAAAGTTGAGAAAACCTCACAAGAATTTTATTGAATGAATAATCTGAATTGTATGAATTACATCAACCCTTAACCCCTATTTATACTAATCATAAGTACTTCTAATCCTAATAAAAAAATGAATAAATTACATAACAATCTAATTTAGAATAGGAATTGAAAAACCCTAGTTAACCAAATCCTAGGTACATTAGGATTAAGCTAGGCTAGTTTCCTAAAACAATACTCCTAATTGCCGTGTCTTTCAATCCTTGACAAGCTAGGAATCCTTCTTGCTGTGTAAGCCCTCCAATTTGCCACGTGAACCTTCAAATCCTTGCAAGGCTCAGATTAAACAAGTTATACCATGTAAACCCTAGCTATGCCGCTTGAATCAAGTCCCAAAACCGCGTGAATTATCCCTTGCAAGCTCGATGGTCACTTGTTGCGTGAAAAGCCTCCACACATGTAGCTGCCTCTAGACATTTGGACGCCTATTTTGTAGGAGTCTCACACACTTTGCCGCATTTTAGTTTATTTCCTACAAAATGGGAGCCTGATTTAACTTTGCATTGAATATAACTCCTGCAAAATAACCTCGCTCCTAAAAAATAGTCTTCCCTCGGATTTTAAGCGATTTCCCTTGTTTTTAATGAGGTTTGACCCTTGAACCTCCTAAATTTTAGGCTTCCCTTGCTTGGTGCTGAATTGGGTTGGTTTTAAGAGGGGCCCAAATTGGGTTCATTGTAAGCTATAGCCTTAAACTTGTTGTTGACTTTTAGTTGAAGGTTGGACTGCGAAATTTAGCTTGTTTTGGGCTTGAATTGAGCTTCCTTTGTGGCTGAACTTGTAAGGCTGAATTGGGCTGCGAAATCCTTCTCTCTTGGACTGCATGCTGAGTTCCCGTGGTCCCAGAAGTCTTGAATTAACTTGATCACTTGAAGTTTAGCTCCATTATTGATCCTCCTTGAATTATCGTTAGCCCAAAAGCTTGGAATCAATTGATTAAGCCTTAGAACTTGAGATGAATCATTAGGATCAGCTAGGTAAGCATTCGTCTTGAACTCGTTTGATGCAGACATGATCAGGATCGTGTCAATAAGGAACACATTGCAGATATATTTTGTACCCTGTTGATCTAGATATAATAATTGCAGAATTGTTCTATCTGTTTACTAGACTAAACAGTATGTTATATGATGTGCAAAGGTGATGTTGAAAACCTTCAGCTTATCGGTCTTTCAATTATGCGCTTTTAGGAGAATTTTAGAATAACCAATTTGTCTCTCCATTACTAGAGCATTTTAGGTTATAACATATGTTAAGTCACCAACTCATCTAAAAGCTTAAGCTGTTAGCGAGAGACCTCAACAATCTATATGACGCTAGCACTCTCCATCATGTGCATATGCGAAGAGAAATTAAACTATTGTATTGATCCACGCATCTGGGGTTACGTATACTTTACATTTGCATCAGCCGCAAAATTTTCTTCTAAAAGTACTAGATGCATTCTGAACTTTAGAGGCTATGTTTTTCTGCCTTATGTCTAATGCCTCTTCTTCTGGTTTGGCTATAATAATCATGATCTGTGACGTCTCTCAAAAATAGTTGTTCGTGTGGGTTTAGTAGGTACTCACTGTTAGCTTTTTTCTTGTTTCACATTCTTTATGTTTCCATTTTTTTTAGTGTAAAACAATAATTGATTTGAGAATGTTTAAATTTTGGCTAGTGATTTGTAGTCATGCTATTCCTGTTAATTGTAGGTTGAAGCTGCTAAAGGTTTCCTTGCAGTGTTAAGATCCTACTTGGATTCTCTTTGCTCCAACTTGCGTTCCCACACCATTACAAATGTTCAATCCAATGATGATAAGGTCAGATTTCTTTTCCCCTATCAAATATTGCAAAATCATTTTATTTGACTTGATCCTAGCAGCCTGTTATCTTCCCTGTAGTGTAACTGTTAATCTTTTCTTCCTGTGATCTCAGGTATCATTGCTTTTGAAGGAGAGTTTCATTGAGTCCTTCTCTAGTCGCGATCGACCTTTTATTAGGGTGTGTTTCTTGAGCTTCCTATATGATAATAGCGTATTATTCTTTTTCCAATTCTTATTTTTATATTTTTAATTAAAAAAGTTTGCAAGGTAATTTTGTATTGCAGCTAAACCAGAGAATACAAATAAGTAATAGCTATTGGTAAAAATCTACTCTGAATGAAACTATTGTTTTGCAACTTATGTTACACGGACTCAGATGGAGTTTCCGGTTGGACACGGTATTTTGAAGAGTCCGACGGATACTCTCAATTTTTGCCCATTTTTTACACAAATGAAATGTTCAGTACTCATTTCGTTGCCCAAGTGTCGAGTCGGACACGGGCACTCTAGGGCAATAGGAAGAGTCTGTGTAAAATAGTTTGCAACTATGCTTGTTTGTTTCCGAGTATGGCTTTAATGATCACCAGGCCTATTCTTATTTTGATGTGGCGTGCAAGTTGAGAAACACACTAATATGCTTTTTCTTTTCCTTGGACATTGAAACAGCTCTTCTTGGATACACAGCTCTTCTCTGTACATACAGATCTTGTACTCTATTTTTTCCAGAAGGAATAGAAATGCCATTCAAGGTTGGCCTGACAATGTATGATTTTATAATTTATCGACACTTGAAAGCAAGTTTTGTAACTTGGTAATTGTTTCTCGGCTTATATTTGTTATATATGTTAATTTTCTCGTGCAAAACAAGACTACAGCTTTTCTTGTAGTCTTTCCGTCTATCTGCAAGAATACAATAATATCAATCAGAGAAGTTTTACAGTGTCACTCAATGTTATGGCTTAGATCTGTGGAACTTGCTGAGGCATTTCATAACATTAGAAGAGTGATTCAAAGCAATTATATACTTGCTGCTTCAGTATTCTAGGTTATTGCCTTACTTTTCTGGGTATGTGCAGTTTCCATTTAATTAATGTCGGTAACAAGCGGTTACATTGTATTGAAATTTAAATGACTGTAATTAGTTGGTATGTTAAGTAAATAGGTTAATGCATCCGTCTTTCGTGCGAGAGAATGAAAATAGTAATCGGTAAATTGATTGATGTCTCGACTCTAGCGGATCATCTGTTGAGGATGGCTTTGTGATTTCCATATTCTCTTCTCTTGTAACGACCTTGGGTTTTAGGTACTGATTGTCTGTGTAAATGCAGTAATGTTATTTCTCGTCTTAGCTGGGGTATGTTGAATGGATTCTGTATTTCTATTTATACTTTCACATGGTTTTCTGTTGCTTATGCTTTGAAGTATTAAGACCAATGATACGCCAGAAAACATCAGCATGCCACCTACTATTGTGGGCATCGTAATCAAGTTCTGGAGACTAGACCTTGAAGTTATGGACAATCACTGAAGATTCAAGATGAACATTTTGGTAAGTAACTCGGTAAGCTAGATGGTGGTTTTCAGAGTGGGTTAGTCCACGGTCGGCCGTTAATTAGTCTCATTATTACAATAATATCTCCTCTCATGTAATGCAATATAAGAATCTTAATTTATCTCGAAACCCATCGGCCAACCCCTCAATGAACGCATCTAATTACCTCTAATTAACTTTTCGGTTCGATTTTTTAAGTAATTTTACGATCACATTTGAATCAAAGTCAAATCATGTTTAACATGGATAATGGGTGTGCTGGAATCTGTAGTATTTATTGGAGAAATGCACATGAAAGAAGTTTGGGTGGATTTAGTACTCCTTACACTAGCACTACAATTAAAAGTGTGCCCCATCCACCTCTCTCTAGTTTCTACACGTGTTGCGAACGGAACAGCCCAAAAGAAACAAAAGAGAGATAACATATCAAGTAAATATGGGTATACATTAAGGATTTTCTTAGAATGTGTCTTTAAAATACATGTTAAGTACGGAATTTAATGTATAATATTATTTGTTTATGTATTTACACTGAATTCAATGCATAAAAAATTAATATACTAATGGATTTCATGTATTGAATTCAGTGCAAATATATATAAAAATAATATTTATTGAGTTTCATCTCTTATTTTTTCACACACATTAAGCGGATCTATACACTAATTCAAAGGGTAGAGTGATTATTTTTACGAACGCTTGTCGGGCAAGTGTGGACGGGGAAACTAAACATAACATATCAAATAAATATGGGGTATACATTAATTCAAAGCGACACATATTGGAATGTTTTTTATTTGGATAATTTTATACGTATTATAATTAAATATTATTTTAAATTTTATATTTATTTATATTATTAAAAAGTAAAGTATAATATTAAAATTCGTGTCATGTTTTACTTTTTAATAGTATAAAATTATAGATGAATGTAATGTTTGGTTGTAGTATGTTTATATTTATTCTTTTTACTTAACATATTTAATAAATATGGTGTATACATTAATTCAATGGGACACATATTGGAATGGTTTTTCTTACGAATGAAAAGAATATTTTTAAGTACTTTCTAAATTTAAAAGGTGAAGCTAAACATACATAGATTATGCTTTTTTTTGGGGGGGGAGAACATAATCTATTACAATTCAATCGTCGGGTGCATTTCATCTTACAGACTTAAAGAGATTGTGAAAAGGGTCGAGAGAAGAATTAGAAGGAAAAAAAATAAAATTTTATTTTCAATAATCTGTACCGTATATTTAATTTTGATTTTTAATTCAAATATGTGAATTTATACAAAAAAAAAAAATAATAATAATAATAATAATAATAATTTAATCGGATGGTTTATGGTTTGTTCACTAGCCGAGTTCAAAAGTTATTAGGGCGGGTAGTGCCCGTTACAAATTTTCTCATGATCCAGGGCAGACATACTAATCTCTGTTCGATACTATTATATATATAAAAATTAAATATTATATTTTTTTAATTATTAAAAAATAAAATTTCTTAATTATTAAAAAATGAGACTTAACACAAATTTTTGTGACAAACCTTATTTTTTAACGATATAAATGCATTTTATTATTTTCTGTTTTATTTTGTAATTTTACTATGAATAATGACCTATATAATGATGAGAACAATGACTCAATATAAAAATAATGGGACCCATAATATAAAAATGGTGGATTCAGTTTTGGCCCGGCCCGTGAGCTAAATTTTTTTTATAATTTTTTTAATTTTTTAATATTGTTGACAAAAAAAAATGTTAACTTAAAAAATGAATCAAGTAAGGAATTATGAAAAATATAAGAATAAATTCAAACATGTGATCTTAAATAATAATACAAAAAAATATTATATATATATATATATATATATATATATATATATATATATATTACTTTGTCTTTCTTTTAATCTCTTAGTCTTTTATTTTTAATATTAATATTATATATATTTATTAATTAATTAATCACAAGATTAATTATATTTTAATATATATGATTATAAAATTATTGATTATTTTATTTTATTAATATTATTAAAAGATTATGTATAAATTATGTGTTATAATTATAAATATTAAATAATTAAAATTAGCATTTATTTCAAATTATGTATTATAATTATAAATATATATATATATATATATATATAAATTAAAAAGCCTACGGACCGGCCTAGTGAGCTACGGGACTTAACTTTTTTAACTCGTAAAACTTGGGGTCGTTTTAACTCGACCCGTCGATAGTCCAGTCTATTTGGGTTGGTTCGGCCTATTTATCATTTTTAATAATTATATGAGTCATTATATATAAAAAAAATTATTATTTTCATTGATTTTTATTAATTTTTATATTTTTTATTGTTTATAGATTTCCGTATAAATGTCAGAAACAACAGCTGCCATAAAGGCAGAGCATAGTATAGAGATGCAACAGACTAATGCCAGACTCGTATTATGACTGCCCGCAGTACACATTTCAGAAACTCTTCAGAAGAGAGAGAAATATAGTGTGTGGGTGTGTGTGTCTGTGACTGTTCTTATCACAGAGAAAGGGCAAATAAAATGGCAGGAAGCAGGAGGAGCAGCACCATGATCAGAACCATTAGTTTTATCCATGTACAGAAGATTCTGCAACCCCAATGGTCCCGAATTAAATATATACCTACTAGGCTACTACTACTACAACAACACCACTTACATAAATTCTCTCTCTGTAAACCTAATACAAACACCACCATTAGACCAAGCTTTCTTCTTCCTCTAAAGCTCTCTGTTTGAATCTGAAACTAAAGATTTTAATCTTCTATTTTATTCATAATGATGAGTACTACTGCAAGGAATAACAAGTTAATCTTCACTGCATCTCAATGGCAAGAACTTGAACATCAAGCTCTGATCTTTAAGCACATGGTGTCTGGTATGCCCATCCCTCCTGATCTCCTCTTCACCATCAAAAGAAGCTTGGACTCCTCTCTCTCCTCCAAGCTCATCCTGCACCAACCTCAGCACAGTAAGCCCTCTATTGGTTTATGTTCATTAAAACTTTAAAATTGAGTTCTTGATACATCTACATATGCATATATTTCATTTTCTTTTTCTTTCTATTTTTTTTTTGTGGGTTTTGTGGGGTTTAAAAAGAAATGGAGTTTTGGGTATTTGAGTAAAACTTTAAAGTTGAGTTCTTGTCTGACTGATACATCTACATATGCACATACTTCTGGGTTGTTTTTTTGTACTCGTTTTCTTGTGGTTTTGGGGGGTTTAAAAAGAAATGGGTTAAGGTAAAGTTTATTTCATCCTTTATTTATTTTTTATAATTTTAGAAAAAAAATGGGGTTTTGGGTATGAGTGATGATGATATTATCATTGGGTGCTGCAGTTGGATGGAACTGTTTCCAAATGGGTTTTGGGAGAAAAATAGACCCAGAGCCTGGGAGATGCAGAAGAACTGATGGGAAAAAATGGAGGTGCTCAAAAGAAGCATACCCAGATTCCAAGTACTGTGAGAGGCACATGCACAGAGGCAGAAACCGTTCAAGAAAGCATGTGGAAACATCATCAACCAACATATCCACTAGAGATATTTCTTTGCGAACAGCAATACCCATCTCATCAATCACCAGAAACAACCCCCCAAACCCTAATCACACCACTAGTCCTTATAATGTCCAAACCAACTCAACTTCTCATCAATCTCTCACATCAATAGCCTCTTATAACAGTACCCCGCTAAACAATCCCTTCCTTTATCCTCACTCGTCATCCTCATGCCCTTCAGGAATTGGTTTGGAATCTGGTCCTTATTCCCACACAGACAAAGATTACAGGTTTGCATCATATTGCCACATTCAAGAATTAGTAAAAAAAAAATCTAACTTTAATGGTAATGATTGATTTCTTTATTGATGGTAATTTTTAGAAATAGCAGGTATGGCCATGGGATGAAAGAGGAGATTGATGAGCATGCTTTTTTCTCAGAGAGTTCAGGGACTATGAGGAGTATCTCTGGCTCTTCAGTGGGTGATTCTTCTTGGCACTTGGAGCCATTAACAATGGGTGGTTCTACATTGAAACAGAGGACTTACTCTGGTTTACAAAATGGATACTCTTACTTGCAGCTTACCTCAAAAGATAAACAAGATCAGCAGCATTATTATGTACTAGATGATGATGTGCCATTGAAAATGGACAGAGATGATGAACCCCAGAAAGTAATGCACCATTTCTTTGATGAATGGCCAAAAAACAAAGATTCATGGCTTGAAACAGAGGATAAATTGTCAAATCATGGGCAAGTTTCAACAACTCAACTCTCAATCTCCATGCCCAAATCTTCACATCATGACTTCTTCATGACCCATAAATGGTACTTAAATTTTAATTTATCCACCGCCAAGTATCAGTCTTTTTCAGCATTTTAGCTGCTGTTCTTATATCACTTTGTTTTGCAGAAAAGTGAGTTTTGCAATTGTGGGTTTCTGAATCAAGGGCCAAAAAAGTACTTGTAGTGGGTCAGAGCTTTTATGTTTCAAGCTTTTCCAGTATAAATGGATACATGTAATGAAGCCCGAATTTGCAGCAGCAACAACTCTCTCTTGTTTGTGCGAAGGGTTTGTCTTGGCATTACTTGTTTGGCTGTTTTTTATGAATAAAAGAAAGCAAATTGACGACATCTTGAACATCTTTTGGCTTTTTCTATGGTTGCTTTCAAACACTAGTTAAAGCTAATGCAACTGCTCACTGTAAACTTGCAGAAGCACCGAGGGAGGGACCACCGAGTAATTTGGCTTTAGTTAATTGTGTCATTTCTTATGTTGTTATCCATGTACTAGAAAATTTATGTTATCGAAGTTGAGCGGCTGAATTTACCTCCCTAATCTCTGTTCGGCGTTCACTAGTCCATACATTTAAATGCACATCCCACCAACTTGGCAAGGTTATTCTTGTGGTGTATATATTCATATACATAACATTTAAAAGCGATCCATAGCAACATTATATGGTCAGATCTTGCAAGGTTCGTTTTAAGATCTCATGGCCAAGATTTAAAAAGTGAACTCTGCCGTAGAAGATTTGATTATTTCTGGATAATTTGTTCCCAACTGGTGTCAGGGATTGCTGTAAGGTTGAGCAAGTAGTGATCTCGGGTAAAGTAGTCAGAAAAATTCTCTAAGAAGACGTCTAATTATTTATTGACTGGCTATCAAAAAGCGCTAGTCCGTTCTAATTCAAGTTTTTTTTTATATGTAGTGAAAACGCCATAAAATTTTAAATTTTACATTCAAGGGAAGAATTTTTTTTGATGAATGCCTGATTTGGAATCCTAAAATTTGTATGTAAGATGAGCTTACAGGAGTGCCGATCAACCGAGAATGTCTTCTGGTCATGGGAGAATATGTGGTAGTAAAAATGATTTTGAATAGTTTTGGGCATGGATATTATTATTAATTTAATTTGATGAATCATGAATGTAACTAAAGAAGAAGGGTCTCAATCCTCAACGTGAGGGGAAATGATTATAATTTGGTCAATGTAACTAGAATTAAGAGGAAAGAACTGTTGTGGGGAATGGGGTCAACCATGATTCAGAAGCCTGTGACCAAATGGGGCTTCAGTCCAGTCATGAATAGGACTGGACAAGATTTGTTCAGGAGGTGCTGAAAGATGCTCCTCCATTACGTGCGTGCGAGACGCTGTTTCTTTTTCAAGATTTTCAGTCACTTTTTCAGACTTTCTATACACAAACACACACAGAGTAATAATAGATTGATATGAAGTTTTATTATTAACGTACCTACTGTGGTTGCAGCTCCCACGCTCGGCCCATGAGCCCAGCCCAGGCCCAACCTAGATTAATATTTGCAGCAGTCAACAGTCAGCAGCAGCAGGAGGAGGAGGGCCACCATTAGTCTGTAAATGTGTCATCTCAGATTTGTCACTCCTTGCCCCTGAGCAGCTATCACTAGTATAATCTAATAGTACTAGCAGTGTCCATCAGTCACCGCCCCCACCTTTTTCACCCCTCTACCTTCAAAACAGGATGCCATCAATGTGACACCAACCCCGCTCCCACCCGCACATCAACCCAAAAAAATATAAATTAAAAAATAAATAAAAATAAAAAATATCCATAGGCCATTAAAAAATTAATTAAAAGAAATATCCCTAAGCCATCGATGTTATATATACAAAGAGAATGGTTTATAATATGTATTTAATATGGATCGTTATAAGGTAAAAATCATTTATACCTTTTAAAATAACAATCAAGATTAGAGACGTTTATAACAATTAATAGTGGATTGTAAAAAAAAAATAGGTATAGAATAAGAGTTTGACTTTATTAACTAGGGTTTAGGATTTAAAGTTTAATTATTAAGATTTATAAATCAGGGTTTAGTGTTTATTAACTAGGGTGAAGAGTTTATTAACCAGAGTTTAGGATTAATTAGCGTTTAGAGTTTATTAACTAAGTTTTAAGGTTTATTAACTCAGATTTAGGATTTATTAACTAGGACTTAGGTTTTTTTAACTAGAGGTTAATAAACATTTAACCCAAGTAAAAAATGAGTTAATAAACTATAAATCTGCGTTTTTTTTATAATCCGCTACCAATAGTAATGAACGTCGATTTTTCAGTTTCTAATCCTAGTCGTTACTTTTGTACTTTTATTTTAAAGAGTATAGATGATATATACCTTATAAGAATTCATAATAAATACATGCTATTAGGGCTGTTCAAAATTTTCGGTCCAATCGATTTTTCTGGTATACCGGACTGGTCCGAACTAGTCAGTTCGATACAAAAACGACCGATTAGACAATTTTTTATTCGGTACATACCGGTTATATATATATATAATAATTAAATTCGATATAACCGGTTAAAACTGATACCCAACCGGTTCCGGTACCGAATTTTATACATTTTCAGTACTGATGCTATTTGGTCTGATTTTTTACCGATTGAACACCCCTAAATGCTATGGATCGACTCTCATATATATATATATATATAAGTCAGATAATAAAAGTTCGATGTTTAAAAAGTTGCATAGAACCCTAACCTTGGGATTGGCAAAATCATGATATATAATTGCAAAATGGTATCTCATGGCTTTTTATTTAAAAGCTAAATATTTTTATGTCAATCTTATTTATGATGCTTGTTTCATATGAAAAATGACCCACCATTTGCGATACGAAACTATAAATGAGTTTACTCATCCAGTTGATGGAGATATATCACAAACATTCGAAAAAGCTTGAAAACATAAAGTTCCCTCAATAGTTGGTTATATGATGAAATAGACTCTGAAAGTGAAGACAATGTTGAATGCTTGTATGACATCCGGCTATATACCAAAATTGAGTTAAAAAAAGGCTGACAAATGTGAAATACATAATAGTTATATATTGAACAACTAGGGGAACAAACAGTATCTATAAAACATGTTGCTATTCTTGGTGAAAGGCTTTCAGCTTCTAAAAAGGAATACACATTACCCATGTCGGGCATAGCAAAGTAACTCACCTAATAGCCAATTTCGATAAACAGTTGTAACCACGCTCAAACTCTCTAGAAGAAAACATAAAACGAAGCTCTAAATCAGACTAAAAGCCCCAACTGGTCTTGCGGCTCCTGCTGCTGAAATTTTTTATCTTAGTATTTGTAGTCACTGCAAAAATTCCTCAGCTCATCTTTCATTACCTCTGATCTCAATCACTTTCCTGCATCTCCACCGAATTTTCTCTTGCAGGACTCAACTCTGGCTGTCTCTGCAATGGCTCATCATCATCAGATTCTGACCATGCCCGCCTCTGTCTTGTAACCGAGGGATTTTCCGCCTTCATCGAGAGAAACAAAAAGAACTCAGGCAAAGGATAAAAGAGGAAGGGGAAAACAAAAAGGAGAGAGAGAGAGAGAGATTATGAGAGAACATATATCTGATTACCCATTTCAACAAACATACCATTTCATGAAAATGATGAATTCACTAGATACCAAACTTGGAAAATGAAAAACTACCTGTCTAGATTCAAGAACAGGCCTTGTCCACACAGTTGAGACCCAAAAATTCTTTTCATTTAAAGTACTAATTTAATAGAAGAAACCTGCCAGGGGGGCAGAACACCTAGACAAGATCTATGAAGACTTACTGGAAGGATCTGAGCCCTTGTGTACAAAATATCTAAATAAATAACACGGACACTGACCCATACAAACAATAAGACTCTTTAGAATGAAAACAAACGAAGTCTGCAAGGATACCTATAGTCTTCCCAAAAGTACATAGACAGCAAATGATCATAAACAGAGCAGTCACATAATACCAGAGTATCTCAGGTAGAAGCAATTTAACCTTGCTTCTGCAATAAACAGTGAAAAATTGATGCATTCCACTTAATATAGCCATAAACATAAATTGCCTATAATAGTATTTGACATAACATAGTTGCAAAAGTAGATTCAGTGCTAGTTCCATAAATCAACATAAACAATTATATATATATATATATATACACAACACATATATATAGATAGAGAGAGAGGGAGAGATTACAAGATCAGCCTCAGCATCAGAATCTTCAAGCCCAGCTGCTGCAAGAAGATCCTGGGGATTCTCTTCAACTTCATCACCGAAATCATTCATTGCATTATCAGTCTGCCCGTAGTTCATATTGGCATCTTCATCTTCCATTTCTTCATGATCATCCATGTCACCTGCTTCCTCTGTCTCATAACGTGACTTCTTCTCTCTCTTTCTCTTCTTTTCCCCCTTTCTCCTCCTCTTATCACCACGCCCACCATCCTCATCTTCAGCATGTGGCCTATCCTTGCGCTTAGAGGCAGAAGTGCTACTCTTCCATTGTTCCTGGAGTTGATCAAAGTTATGTTTAAATCAACATTCGAAACAAACCAATAGCATTACCTGAAAAATCTGCATAAAGACGTCATATCATGCAATAACATCCCTTGCAAAACATTGGCCGTTGGCAATGATATCACTAACGTATGAATTAAATCCTTGTTAAATCTTTCACCTCAATTGCATATTCCAATATATCAACATTTTGTCATTCCTAACTGAATGTGTTGAATGTTATATACATAAATCAAATTTGCCTAATTTTTCTTTGATATCGTTTTGCAGAAGTAACAAAACTCTGCCCCCGTAGGGAATTGAACATTTGAATCATTCACATATCCCGTGAGGATCTCACAAGAGATACTAAAACTTAGCTAGAGCGTGTTTTGAGTCTTTTGCATTAACTTGCATGATCAACAAAAATACATTTAACTTGAATTAAGATTATAGCTTAAGTAACAGCCCCAATTACCTTAGTTCAGGAACCATTTAGGTAACTTGCTGCAAATTTGATGTGTGCAAGTCAGAAACTAGCTTCCATGAACATAAAAGAAATATTTTATCATTTAGAAGATCCAAATAAGAAATCCCAACTCCATAGGATTTTAACCATATAGAAAATTAATGCTTAAGCCTCCAATATTCTTGGCAGTACCCAAACTCAGACAATGCCTAGTTGTGTAGGCAAGTAAGCAGGAATCAACCTGGCAACTTAGGCAAGGATGTGGAAAGGTAGTGAAACATGGAAATTCAGGCTGACTTACAAACAAACTACCACAGTCTAGGTTTAGTAGAATTTTGAATAGGAGTAGGAATTAAGATATGTAAACGAATGAGTTAAATTAAATGATGAATAATGCTAAAATTTGGTGTGACGTGAGATTCTGAAATAATTTACAGATATCCCACATAATATCGGGAGTCCAAATTGAAAGAAGAAAGACTATAATGCAAACAATCTAACATGACAGACATGCAACATGCTCCAAATGCACTCGCTACTTGTAAGGATGGATGGATACCATGACGCAAATGACAGCTAAATGTTATCACCTTTATCCGCTCTAAATGCTCCTCCTGTTGCCTCATTTGCTTTAGCTCATCCTCATGTTTTCTTCTCTCCAACTGTTTCCCGACATAATCATGAATGAATGGGCAAATAAGTATAAAATACGTACATAAGATAAAGAATATTATGAGAGCTGACCTGCAGTTTCCTTTGTTCTTCAGCTTTCCGACGGTTTTCCTCAGCCACCGTAACCTGGCGAGCGAGTTCTTGTCTCTGCTTATTTAGCTGATCTTCATGCTCAGCTGCGTCACAATGAACTTTTGCAACCTCAAGCAAGTGCTTGCAATATCCAACATGTGTTTCAATTTTCTTCTCATCAAATCCATGAATGTGAAGGTTTGAAGCTGCAGACAACTGACTAAATAGACGAACTGCATTCTTAAGCTCATCAACTGTTGCACGCACCTATCATATCAGAAAATGATCCCACTGAGTACATGCACAAGGGAGGGAAAGACAGGGAGAGAGAGAAAGAGAGAGGAGATGAACACGGTATTCAACATCCTGGAACTTGCTGTGATGAGTCTTATAATAACAAAAGTATACTCTGTAATGTTGCAACTAGCAAACTGTACAGTATGTCGGTAACTAAAAAGCCCACAAGTCCTTATTTATTCAATAATGCACAACCTTAAATCTACAATAGAGCTTCAATATAATCAGAAGGTACAAAAGACAGGACACTGCTATTGAAAAAAACAAAAACAAAAACAAAGCTGTAATTCATATGTTTACATTGGAGTAAATGTAAGCCTTAGGATCCTTAACAAACCCCTCCCCCTCCTTCGAGAAGAAAACAGAAATGGACAAAAATATTTATGTTTCGAAGAGCATTAATACTAGATGGAATATGACAGGGAAATTAAAAAGGTAGGTAGCATTCTTCACCTCATCCACGGTCCTTTTTGTCTTCTGTAAAGTTGATGCTGAGAACTTCTGCAACGTCACGCCAGCATCAAATCTCAAGGTGTAATTTGAAGGTGCCAAGTGGATGGCTCTTAGTAAAGTCTTTTTGCAGTCTTGCCACTGTTCAGCTTCATAATGTGTACGTGCTAGATAGAGAAGAACATGACTGTCTGTGTTGTAATAGAACCTTCGTAGGCAATTTTGATACTGCAAAACAAATAACTGCTATCAACGCATGCACAATATGCAGCAACAAAAGTTCTAAAAGTAACAATAAGCAAAGAAAGGAAGAGGATGTGATGTTGTAACTGACCATTTTAATAGCCAGTGCAAAATTTCCCTGAGCAAAATGAATATGTGCGAGATTTATCCACACATCAGGCATCTGGACAAAAATGCTTCCACTTGCAGCTTCTTGAACCTACAAAAAAATTAAAAACAATAAGTTATGAAAAACAAATGTGTAATTTTTCCTACGATAAGGCCAAAGATATTCAACATTGAGAATATTATAAGGTTAGTTGACCTGTGTAAAGAGATCCTTTGAAACATCAAAGTGACCTTTTTCAGCCAACACCACACCAGCACCATTGGCAGCATATAAATTAGCGGAATGCTGAAGCAGAACCTGGTAAAATGGAATATAAGAAACCCATAAACATATTTGAAGATCTTTTACGATGACATATAGGGTCAACAAAAATCCATTAAAAAGCAAAAGAGTCAAATATTTTCAAGAAAAGAATTGCTAAAACATGGTAACCCAAGCATGAGCATCAATTATCTTTTCAAATGTTATATGCGTTTGAATCACAAATCATAGTCCAAAAGTATACATCCATAAGCCAAAGAGATTCAAAATGCCAAAGTCAACTATTTAACAGCAGTGTTTCTATAGATGGAAAAAGGAAATTTTATTGGTAGAAGAGGAAAGACAAAAAGGTGGACAATGAGTCTGCCCAAAGTGGAACACAAGAAAAATTAAGGCACTTAAGGTGCAGACAGCCAATCCCTCTGTAAATCTGATATGGAGAGGCCACAAAATGCACCCATAACAGTCGACCATCAAGAGGGAAAAACAATCCTCTTCCTGTACAGATGAAAAGGAAGATGCCCTGGTATAGTCCCAGTAGCCAAAGAACTGCAAAAAATCCAACACGCCCCGGAGCATCTTCACATCCCTATTCTTTCTGAAACTTGATCAAAAGCAAATTCTCCAGACTAAGGACAGAACTAAGCTCCCCTACCCAAAAAAAGAAAGAAAAGAAAAGAAAAGAAAAGCACAAGTTCCAAGCAACAGGACAGCATAAATGAAATATCATACTTTTGAGTAAAGCTCCTTAGCTTTTTCCAGATGTGTTGCTTCCAACTTTGCATTTCTCTTCTCAGAACGAACTGCAGCAAAGTAGTTCCAATTTCCCTAGTCAAAGTCAAAACAAGCAAATGAGAAAAGAAATTTATAGAGTTGGTAAATGGTAAATTATGACAACATAAACCTCCACCGACACTAAAAAACACGATAATTAATGTCAATTCCTTCAGGTTCCCATAAGCAACATCCTCAAGAATCTGGGGATATTTCTTGTCATACTGATATAGTAAAAAATGATAACAGAATTAAATGACGCGCATTCTGATAATTTACTTTTAAGTCACAGAAGAACGACTTAAATTGTTAGAGAGTGGGCCAACAATGTATCAGGCTTCAACATACATTATGTTTTACCATTTACGCACCAGACAAAGAGTAGCATAAGAATCTTTTCCATCAGTTGCATCCTTGGCAGCTTTGAATGTATCTTTTGCCTTGACCCAATCGTCATTTTTAAGCTCCAAGTCACCAAGCATTAGTAATGCGTTTGGGCACTTCTCATCAATATTTAGAGCATCACGAATCTAGCACATTAAAATCACATTATGAATAATAAAGTCCAAAGAAGCATACAACAATATAGAGGACTAGATACACATGGAAGCTAGAGAGGCATTAACAACCAGTTGTATGCTTAGCTGAACATTGTTTCGGGCTTTTGCGATGGCGGCAAGCCGTAGATAAGCGTCTATGTACTCTGGATACTATAAAACATATATGGTTAGACAAATTTCCATCAACAAACGAATAAGAACTAAGTTGAACAATAAGAACTAGTAAACAAGCACAATGATTCTGAGGAAATAATTGGTTTCATTGATGTTGTACACCTGGTTTGAAAAATTATATTCTTATGCCCATGGTCTCAACACTTGTCAAGAAAACTGGAAAAATACAACAAAATCTGGGAAACAACTCCATTGATGCACTGCTGCCTTTGTTTTGGAAATACTTTTTAAGCTCATGGCCTGCAGGTCTATCTTTCCACTTAATCACTTTGCCTCCATCCCTACACTGTTGTCCTTTTTTACTCTGCAAAGTTTACACGCCAATTTAGTGCACTTATGCACTTAACATATGTAGTTTTCCTTACCATTTCCCCCTCATTATTGATAAGTGTTTGAAAAGGTAGTATTAATTTCTTGCACAAACTAACGCGTATATATTCAAAAATAAACACTAGTAAGGGGATAATATATCATAGCCACACCAAAAACAGAATGTGGACAATTTTTTCAGGGAGGAATACACACACAGAGACACTTGGTAGTAAATAATTTCATAAAAAGGGAGCATTACATGTGCACTATACAAAGGATGGGGAAAATAAGTCACGCTTATGCTGCCAACAATACACAAAGACCCTATAACGGCGTCAGGGAGGGGGGGGGGGGGGGGGATACACTAGCCCCCAAGAGAAAAATCTCCAAAGAAATCAACAAAATGTACAACTGTACTAGGAAAACCTCGTGAAGCCAAAAGAAAAGAAGGCTCAGGAAGAGAACGTGAATGTGATTAAAATACCAATGCCGATTATTCCATTCAATCCAAATCCCATGAGGAACCAAGTCACGCCACCTTCTCCACTTCCCCACTCCTTGCACAACTTCACACGCCACCAAGCTCTGCAACATATTGCTGACTGATCTTGGCATCATTCAAGAAATCCCATACAGATCACGCAATGAGAACACAACCATTAAGGCTCCTTGAGGCCTCGCAGTGATGAAGAAGATGATCCAACATCTTATAACAATTGCACATGATACACTCGTGAGATGATGCTCTCTCTTCTCTTCTGCAAATTATTCTGGGCCTTTCACTAGGAATCCATATCAAAGCGCTTCATTATTATTAGTAAGATGGAGTTGAGGGTTGTTCCCAAAGCTACTGTTCTGAGGCACTCCAACTCTCCAAATACTTCTCCTGAGGACCAACCTAGCTCCAACTTCCAACCTAGAAGCAACCACAACTATGGCCCATCCTACAAATCGAGTCGCTATGCATATACTCGACATTGTTCACATATAAATACTTATCTAAAAAAAAAAGGTCCAAGGTCCACCCCTACACAAAATCTTGTTAAGTTTCTTAGGCATTACCATGTTTGCTCAAATATTCAGTAATAATTGAAGCCTAAAACATTATTAACTTGTTTACTTTCTGCTCATAAAACGGATAGATCTAAAGTAAAATAATTTACTTTAGGAAATTCTATTAAAAGTAATACTACATGGAGTTTAGGACATATAGGAAATACTCTGGAAAAGAAAAGTTGAAAATCCTATCCCTCTATAATTTTCTCTCCGTAAGGTATATCTTTTTCATGAAGCGCATTCAAGATGAACAATGTGCCAGATTTTAGCAATCTAAAGGTATCTTATCATGTTGATATCAAACAAACCCATGTCCTTAAAATTAGATTTGAAGCCAACCTGTCAATAACAGCTTTTTGACCAAGTAGGTATTTATAATGACCATAAAATGCAAAAATAATTAAGAAAGCATAATAACTTTATACAATGAGCCATATTACCACAGTAATATTGTATTAATATATACATCACTAATACCGTCAATCTAAGATAGCAAAACCAAAAACAAGATCAATGACATACCTTAAACACGATTAGACGGTATAATAAGCTAGCGATTTCAGTTTTATTTAATTGTTCCAGCAGTCTACCAAGGTTAAATAGTGTTGAGATCTTATTCCAAGGCAGTTCCACAGCAACACCATCTTCCTCAAGACGATGAAATAACTGTGTGTCCTCGTACTTTTCAACAGATGCACTAGCATCCAATGGTTTGTATACTGCTTCTTTAATAGGATCAGATTGTACTTCATTAGCAGGATCAGAATGTGAATCGCCAACAGAATGGTTTTTATTTTTAGTATCAATAAACTTGAGCCATATGCCATCACCTAAAGCCTCTTTGAAAGCTTGTTCAGCAAGCTGAAAATAAAGACAAGATTGAAGATATCCTATAAGAAAATCTTTGTCAAATTGTAAAAATGTAACAAGTCATTCAATAGACTGATTCTTCTTGTATACAAGTCAAACAATAATGAAGTTTCCAACCTCATATTCTTCCCTTTCAAAATGAAGAACTCCAATATTATTAAGCAGCTCTATCGGTATTTCTTCACGCCCCTTTTTCAATAGACCACATGCCTGTAACAAAATACAACTTTATTTAAGTGAAATTGGAAAAAGGGGGAAATACAAAAAAAAAAAAAAAAGAGAGAGAAAGAAAAGATAAGAAAAGGAAAACATAAGATGAAACTAAGCATAAAGTAAAAATAAAACATATCAACCAGAATATAGGGAAAATAATGCGACTACGTGCAGTAAAACAATAAAATTAGAGCATTAACAAATCAACAAAATTTACAAGGTAGAAAAAGATCTTACGGTTTTAAAGGCATCTAAAGCAGCTCCAGCATCAGTAGAAATCAACAATTCTCCCAGATTTAGAAATGCCTGTATCAAAGTTCAATGAAAGGGGGGAAATGACACTTATTAGCAAATGTTGCTGATGAACGAGCACCATGATAATTGATAATCATGCAATTCTATCAATTATTAACAAAAGATGCTGATGAACGAACACCTGCACAATCATACAATTCTACTCCACATTATAAAATGACATGACTAAAGATAGCCGGAGATTTCAAAGGAAAGCTGAATGACAATTTTTCAACATGACTGAGTACTGAAGGTAATTAATTAATTATAAACAAACACTTTCCAAACCCCGGTAAGGTAAGTTTCATAATAGTATGGCATAAAATAAGGAGAATCCAAATAATAAAAAATTAAACACAAAACATAAAACTAAATATTAGAAAACACAGAAGCAGAAACAAGTAAGGGCTCCTGGGCAGTAATATGAGTTTTCAGACAGAATAGGTGATGAAATCCCTGCACCAGTGTATGTGTTTGACCCCAAAACCACCATTTATATAAAAGTTCATCATGAAAATTTCAAACAATGAGCTACTTCACCTCAGGATCACGAGGATCGAACTTAGCAGCTTTCTTCAGGTACTCTAAGGCCTTCTCAGTCTGTCCAAGCTGAACATATATGTGGCTAAGAGCCTGTATCATGAAAACTTATAATTCACTCACTATGGTAATTAATGGAGAAAATTATTTATAAGAAGACATCATTTAGTAAGTGAAAATGGGAATTACGTTCAATATCAGAACAGAATAAACAACATATCTTTTTCAAAAACTCACTTTTAGCGTCTCGCAGTTTTCAGGGTAAACCTCCAAAACTTTTTCAAAGTTTGAAAGAGAACTTTTAAAATCTCCCAACTTTAATTGTACTTGTCCTAAACCTGTTAAAAAAGAGGCAAAAGAATTTGGTGAACTGGCATAAGAAAGGATCATCAGAATGACTTGAAGCCCGCATTTAAGTAAACAAAATGCTGCAATATTATAAGATAAGTAAAATAGCACTCCACCAGAATTTATATAATGTTAAACAGTCTGATAGTGATGGATCTAATAATATATTAACCCAAATCCGACCTCCTTATACCACATTCATGCAAAATCCAAAGCCCAACCCATGACCCTAAGTTTTGCAAAGTTTTCGTCAATCAGCCTTCCCCCTGTCTCTGCAACTCCTTTTAAGGTCCCTTGCGCCTTCACAGATGGGCAACGCCATGTTACTGTTTCAGCTTATGCATAAAAATTGTATCCTAATTTCAGCTTATGCATAAAAGAAGCATATTAGAAGACCAAAATCATGGAGAAAATGCAATGGATTATCCTTATCAAACGGAACCAGCACTTTTGCCAGAGAAAATGGCGTAGTGGGGTGTCTCTTCATATTAAAAGAAGAAACAAAACAATGATACAATGGTCCCTGGTCTCCTTAAACACCTCCCCCACCCCAAAAAAGAAAAAGAAAAAGAAACAGAAGCCCCAATGCTCTAAGCACGCTGATTTTGGCTTGAAATTCCTCTCTTTACAAACAACCTTGGGAATGCACAAATCCAAGAGATAGGAATAACCCCTTGCTGTCGCACAAGACTGCGCAAGCGCAACAGCCCTTTCTTATTCCAGTAAAATAGCACAACCTCCGATTGGATGGAGAGCTCAGTGAAAATAGGACTCAATAAGATCTGAAACTATAATAGCATAACATGATTTTTATAACTCCAGCACATGGGTGCTAACATTAAACTGTTATTAATGGTGAGAATAGCGCCACATATAGAATGAAAGGATGTATGGTGAGACCTAATGATACATAGTTTGAGAAATTTACTAACCATAATAAGGTAAAACGAATTCTCTGGGCTTATTGATTTCCTTTACAGATGCCATGTAGTACAGTCCAGCCTTATCATAGTCCCCCTACAAAAAAAGGGGCAAAATCAATATCCTCACATCAGCACAAAGTAAAAGGAAAATTGACTTAATCACGTTGTTGAATGTGACACTGTAAACAGCTAAAAAGTATAGTAACAAAAACAAAATAGGTACAAAGAACAAGAAAGTAGTATGTAATCAACGATTTCCATCTATAAAATCACTATAGTCATATGGAGAACTGACCCACCCTTTAAAACAGGGAAAATTAGAAAGAAATATAGGCGACAACCAGATGTGATCATTATCTGTCAGCAACTACCATAAAAAGATAGATGGTGAGGTAACATGTGAGTGGCTGAAGTTCATATACAAAGTTGGCCTAAGACCTAACTAATTAAGCTATTAGGTCAAGTTGGGACTAATTAGGGCTATGGCCCAGAATTCTGAAAAGACTCACGTAATTGATAAAGTAACACACAAGCCTGAGAGTGTCGAGTGAATATGTAAACAGTCAAGGGGGAACAGTTCAGTGATGTTGGCACTCGTATGTGAAGGGGGAGATTTGTTAAGGTAACATGTGATTAGCTCATCTCCCATATAGATAAGAGTGTGATGTGAAGATTTATCATACAAGTTTGGGCCAAAGATCAATCAGCTTAAGTTTTTGTGTCAAGTTGGGACCAAACGGTGTATTAGGGCCTCCGTTATCAAACATGATTCACTATAAAAGTGTAAACTGTTTGGAATGCTGGGAGGAAACAATTTTGACATTACACACCTTGCTGTGGTATGATCGTGCCAGATTATAGTAAGAGTGTGACTTTGTTGGCCCGTGATTAGTTACAGCAAGAGCAGTTTCAGTCAGTTGCTCAACTAGGAAATGCTGACCAGTGAAGAAGAAATGATTCGCTAGATAATTAAGCGATGTTGCACAATAGGGATATAATTCAAATGCTCTTTGCATTTTTTCCATGCCTCCTCTAATACCAGCAGCTGTGTAGATAAAATTGGTGCCAAAGTTAGAAATCAATGTTTTAGTGACATCTATTATAAAATAAGTTAATAACAAGATGGATATGAGTGCACGAATTTTATGTTGATATATGTAATTGTAAGACTAAATGTGTGTGATGTATATTTTGGCCTATTTATAGTTATTTAACAAGACTCACCTTCATTAATTTGCAAGTCCAAAATTCCAAGTGCCACAAGAGCCTCAACATTTTCTGGATCCAACTACACTAGACAATAAAACATTAGCATCTGTTCACACGGCAGTTTATGCAGTAGACAGAATATTAATGCACAACTAAATGATAATTTTTGGCTTGCCTGCAAAACACGCTGAAATGCTTGCTTAGCCTTTTCATGTTGACCCAATTTGTAGCGACACATGCCAATGCCAAGCCTTACAGCTCCGGGGCACTGTGGATATACTTGCAAGGCCCTCTTTCCAGAACACAACTTAAAAATCAATAGAGAACTTAAAAATGATCCATAACTAAGTTATATCAAGAGAATTCTCTCTTCCACGCCCTCCCATGCCCAACACAAAAACCTCCCACCCCCATCAACTTTAATTTAGATATTGAACCACAAACTGACAATTGTTACATTGCATTTGAAACATAATAGAATGGGATACTGACAAACCTTGTACAACTCCAATGAATCAGAATATCTTCCACGGCTATACTGAACACAAGCCTGCAAAAATCCAAATCTAGTCATTAGGATAAAAACAACATATGGTATACAATTATAAACTGCCCTCTGAAGAGAAGAAAAGCTACAACATTTACAAATTACAGCCAACGGCCCAGCGTTGAAAAGGCAACATAGGGCTAATAAACATTACTTTCTTGGCTCAGCGGTTATGATAGATGGAGATTGCATGTTCTAGTCTCACCCTTTCATTCTAAAAACTTTATTGACCTCGAAAGGGAAGAGGAGAGGGGGGGGGGGGGGGGGGGGAGAGAGAGAGAGAGAGAGAATTTATAATGTTTGTGCTAGTTTAGCAACATTTTTTTGGCATACTAACTTTCTGTGCATTAAGATGATTTCAGATGCATACAACACCTAATGAAAATCATAAACGCCTTGATCTTCTTTTTTCACAGGCTACTCAATGTGCTATAAAATGACATTACCGGTTTGGCAAATTAAGAAGTTAAACAAAATAAGATAAATTTCATATGCATGATCTAGAACAACTAATAACAATCAAAAAGTGATGTGTTAGTGTTAAAAAGGGAATCAGGCACTGTAAAGTACCTGACCAAGAAGAGCAGGAATGTTTTCACGATCTCCATCCAATACAATCTTGAAAGCGGAAGATGCTTGCTCTAAATCACCCTTAGCCAGTAAAAGCTGACCTACAAGCGAACATAATTGAAAGTATGATGGTAAATACAGTGCGTATCAAAACAACACATGTAAGTTTGGTAGATAGTTCATTCAAATGTACAGTTAAACTTACAGCAGCAAATGCATGCTGTGTTAGAATCTACCATCCTTCTGAACAAGCCCAATAAAAAAAATGTCACCAACCACACCCACCCAACAATTTCAACAATAAACCAAAACTGAAGATCAAACATGCTTAAATACTTAGAACAAGTAAAGGATACATATTAAACCTGTTAATAACAATCAGTGTTCTAAAAAGCGGACTAGACGGCCGCCTAGGCATTAGGGGCCCCCCTAGCACCTCGCCTAGGCCCAAGGGGGAAAAAAATCCCTCCAGAAAATTATGCGGGGCCTAGGCGGGTAAGACGGAGAAATTATGGTTGCAATTGTTTTTTTTTTAATTTTAATAACTAAGCTACAAAACGATATCGTGGAAATGGATGATGAAGTTAAGGGCTGTTTGGGCCTTACTTGGGAGACAGCTGGTTAAGCATCCGGCGCGGATAACGTGCTAGAGCCTAGAAGAAGTAGTAGAAATGTTAGAGTAACAGAACTCCATGAAAAAGATTTTTTATCTTATGATGACACGGAGGAAGAAAGAGATCAAGAGTGTGAGTCCGATGGGACATTATCTTGGAGGGATATATGGAGACAAAGAATTAGAGATATGGAGATGAGGACTATTAGTTTGTATTTTTTATTATTTGTTTGAGTTTGAACTTTAAATAATTGCATATTTGTGTTTGAATTTTGATATTGGCAATATGGATATGTGTTTGAACTTTAAGCAAAGGCCTTTATTATCACTATTATAAATTGTTTTGCATTATATTATTGTTTTGTTTGAATAAATGTAAGATAAAATATTAAAATTTGCTTAAAATAAAAATATTGCCTAGGCCCCCCGGTCGCCCGCCTAACGCCTTTTAAACATTGATACAATATTAGTATTATTTCTTT